>OV815322.1:8760000-10010000 GCA_929108375.1 Gymnoscelis rufifasciata | reverse complement strand
TAGGTCTTCAAATAAGGTTTTAATTTATTTTTCATCTAAGCGTTTGTGTCCTCCCCCGTCGTAACTTCTAGAATAAGAGAATGATAACTCTAAAATAAAATATGATTACGACAAGGAAAGTTTCACCAAAAATTGTGTTGAAAAATGTTAGAACGAGATAAAGTTCCTTCGAATTTTTAATATGTAATAATAATAAATTGTGTGTAATCGTATAATCTTTATCATAAATTTGTATATTATACGGAAACATTTTTTCCCATAATGTAAATAACAAACTCATTTTTTATTGCCCTATTTTCACTGTTTTAAACTTAAATAAAAATAATATCTACAATTTAATTGTAATGCATGATGATGGCAAGATACATACATTCGAACACTACATAAGCATTCTGAGGTACCTAACACCTAATTCTCACTAACAAGGACCTCGCTTATAGCTTAGCTGGTTTATAGCTTCAGAATCGCTACGAGCTTATTATCTCCAGTATAGCTGAGTAGCCCTCAACGAAAACAAAGGCTCAAATCTAAAAAAAAACAACTCACCGCCCTAGCTAGAATAGCCATGATTTTGTAGTCGCTTGTGAAAAGTTAATAATAATTATGTAATAAAATATATACCGTGTAAATATAGCCGTGTTGGCTAAGTGGGAGGACACTCGACTTTCATTCCGAAGGTCGTGGGTTCAAACCCCGCCACGCACCTCTGGATTTTTCTTCTTGAGAAATTTATGTGCGCTTTAAACACGTGCTTAAACATCGTGAGGAAACCGGCATGTTCTGAGAACTTTAAAAGAGTTTGAAGGACATGTGACATTCACCTACCCGCACTTGGCCAGCGTGGTGAATTAAGGCCTAATCTCTCTCGTCAAGAGAGAAGTCCCTGTGTCCCAGCAGTGGGAACGTTAATAGGGTGATGATGATGAAAATATATACAAAATTACTCCTGATAATTTTAACAGTTAATAAAATTTATACAAAATATAATTAAATTTATCATTATTCATTAAATGTGAAAATAATTAGTCAAATTTGTTTTGAAACATGTTACTCTATTAATTAATACAGAATATTATACCAGTAATTTACATTATTGAGACTTTTAACTGTAAATAGTGTAATTATGGTATATTTACTATATTAATTATTGGTAACATTATATTTTATATTATATAGGTAATATTAATATTAAAAAACAATTAAAGATTCTCACTAAAAAACTTTCCTATTAAACAATTTTAAATTTAATGATAAATATTGAATAAGTAATAAGTTACTTACCTACTATAGTCTAAGACTACTTTTGTATCAGTTGTGATGTCCCAACGGGGCTCATGTCAGGGTATATATAAAACTTAACACCATTTGTAACCACATGAACCAACGAATAAATGAATATGAATATGAATATTTCTGTAATATAACGGTACATCACGGTAACGGTATACTTTATCAAACTTAAACAGTAAAGACTCATTCGATCAAATTTCCTACGTATCAATTTAACCACTGCCAAAATCTACCTATTCCACAATATCAATTTAGCCGCAGACCAATGTAGACATCAGACATCTGCAAAAAGGTTGTTTCTGAGCCGCGGATTCGATTCGGAAGCTCTCGATTGGCAATCAAGAATGAATCGATTCCCAATCAAGTCGTGTTACGATACCCGTTTTTGGAAACTAATATCACTAAAAAAATGTTACTTTGAAGCTGTCAAAACATGAAATGTTAACACAGATTTGAAAAACAGACAAAAGTATTATTATTACACGTGTGGATTCTCCGGAAATATTTATTTTATTTATTTGGTCCAATGGTCATATCGCTGTAGTCTGTGATGCTATGTGAGCTTTTTTATTCTGGAATAATGTAAATTTTCTTGTAATATTCCGCGAAATTCTGGACTGGAAAGATCTAACTGTGCTGATAAGATCTTAAGTGTGGGTGGGAAACGGGTCGTAAGGCAAAATCTCCTAAAGCTTTGATAATACTATTGGGAGAGAAAATCCGATGGTTCCACTGATAAGAATATTGGGAATGGGTTTGAAAAGATACCTTAAGTACTTATAGCCATAGTTCTAATCTATACTAATATTATAAAGATGAAGAGTTTGTTTGTTTGAACGCGGTAATCTGAGGAACTAACGGTCCGTTTTAAAAAAAATATTTAATTATTAGATAGCCCATTTATCGAGAAAGGTTAGTCTCCTTTTTATTGCAGGAAAATACGTTATTTCCGCGTGAGAATCCAAGAACTCGGACAAAGCCATGACTAAGTTAGTAGTAATTTATATTGTAGCTCAATTTCAAGCTGTTTGTTTATTTGCTTCGTTTTAGTTTTTTTCTGAGCGGTTTGTAATTTAACCTTTTTTTTCAATCAAATCAAAATCAATTGAAATGGCCGCAATAAATAATCAATCAAGCAAATGTACTACGTTCACATTTATCTAATCAACATAATTAACGTGCAACGAATCTCAAAACAACCAAATATTAAGTACTAGCATAAATTAATTATTCAAATAATATATTTTAATTATTTAGAATGGAGTTACGCAAAGTAACGCCTGAATATATCATAATGAAACAAATCATTCTCAAAACAGAAACATTTTCGCCGGCAAGTAACAATCTGTAGCAATAATGAGAGCACGTAATATCAAAAAGGAAAAATGGTAACTTTTACAATAAAACAGGATATTACTCAACGAAGTGTAATATAAAAGGCATTTTTAATTCAAATTTCGGGAACGAAAAGTACCGCCAAAACATTCCCATCATCATCAACACCCTATTAATGTTCCCACTGCTGGGACCCAGGGACTTCTCTCTTGATATGACGAGAGAGAGTTTAGGCCTTAATTCACCAGGCTACCCAAATGCAGCTTGGTGAATTCTCTGTCTTTCAAACTCTTAAGTTCTCAGAACATGGCGGTTACCTCACGAAGTTTTGCCTTCACCGTTAAAGCTCGTTTTAAAGCTCACATTTATTTTTCAACAAGAAACAATCAGTGGTGCGTGTCGGGGTTTGAATTCACGACCTTCGGAATGAAAGTCGAGAGTATTCCCACGTAGCCAACACTGCTTTGTAAATATTACGTTATTACTCAACGGGGAGTGTAATATAAAAGGCATGTTTAATTCGAAATTCTGTCGCGAAAAATACCGTCAAAACATTCCCATTCTTCTGTTTATCAACTTTGATGGGAAGGAAATTATTACCCTCTTGGCAAATCCGAGTCCCTATTTTGTAGCTTTACTCATTTTGTTGATCCAATGTTGAAAACGCGGGGAAAAAATGGCGGGATTTAAAATAAAGACATTTTGTTTAAACTCTCCAGCATAACAAGGTTGCTTAATTATAATTTATGAATGTGACCTTTTAATTGTGTTTCTGCCAAGTTTACATTTTATTTTTTTACGTACGTTATGTAAGCACCGTTATTAACGTTCCCACTGTTGGGACACAGGGACTTCTCTCTTGACGAGAGATATTGGGCCTTAATTCACCACGCTGGCCAAGTGCGGGTTGGTTTCGGTATCTTAAAATCTGATTAATATGAGTATGTGCGCTAAGGTTACGGATGTGTCTTAATCTTTTTATACATAAAATTTAAAAATAAAATAAAAATAGTTTAACCTGCAAAGTGAGGTTTATCACTTATTAATAATCATTAATATGAGTTTGGATTTTACGCCAATAGGGTTCCCTAATGGACATGATAACGTAGTTTTTTTTTTATTTTTGAGATGTATACTTTTCACGTTAGATACATCTAAAACTTGTTTCGTGCACATATCGACCCCAGGAGCTCTATTCATGTTATGTCAACGTCAAGTGTAAGTACTAACTTCTTTTATAGGTATAATAAATATATTTCAATTGTCGATCCATGAACAAGCTTCTTAGTAAACCCCTATAAAAATAAAAACAAAGAGAATATCATTTTATCACAAACATTCCCGACTTTTACATTACAAACTTCGAAATAACAGAGCGTCGAAAATATTTTAAGGGGAAAGTCCATAAATTCTTTTACGTTGATACAAATTACAACAGACCGGGGTAGAGCGGTGCACCTGCGAAGTTAATGGAAAACATTTTGTTTTTGTTTACGTTCCACAACAAACACTTTGGAGGAATCACAAGGGAAAATGGACCTTTAAATCCTTGACACAAATATAATTTTAGACCAACAAGGGTTAGATAAAACGTTGTAATGTGCAGATAACGAACGCGTGAAATTTAATAAAATGGTTCCCGTTTCAGATCAACAAAAACATCGGGAAACGAACATTTTATTTTTAGATCATCAATAAATACTGCTGCAAGCAGTTATAATCGCGATGTTTTAACGGATTTGAGCTCAGGTTTTTGGTGCCCGGGTAAAATAATTACAATTACAGATTACCATGTATGTACTTCCAGTTTTAGTGAAATCCATTCAACCAAACTCTCGAGTTTATCATACCTATACCGAAAACAAAAAAACAGTATAAAAAAATATATTTTATTACAATAAACGAAAAGACAACCAAGATATTATAACATATACATATTATAAAACATTCGTATTACTAAAAAACTGAAAACAGTTAGTTCAAAACGTTCAAAGGGTTCTGACTCAGCAATTTGTATCAGCTAAGGTAAACAAAGACACTGGTTTTCCAACAGGAACCGAGGAAGTGGTCACCTAACTACCTAAGATACTTAATCAAGGTAGCCGAAAATTCAATACCATTCTATTGACCAAATGGCGGTTCTATTAAATAAATACCAACGTAACATTTGAACCAATTTGGAAAATTGATTCATATTAAATTCCATTCGAAAGCAATTTGGGTCATTCCCGAAATGGCACCGCAGCTGTCAGAACTGGCTTTCTCACCGAAATAGACGATCTGAATCATACCTATGCCCTGAGAATTAGTCTATTCTTTGCATTTTATAAATGTCAGACCTGACATTTCTATATTTTGACAGTTGCAGGCAATGTTTCAAAATAGGAATCTATTTAGCCTCGTCAGATGTAAAGTTTCAGTTGCCTAATTCTGGAATTCGGCATACGATGGGATTAGACGATGGGTACAATAGAGAGCTATATAGCTTGGTCACATTGTAACAAAGCGAGATTGATCATGACATAAAAAACCGTTGCTTATTTTACACGGACATTGTGAAATAAGCCCTTAACAATAACATCAAAGTCATCTCATCAATTAAAAATATATCTGGACTATTCACAATAACACATTTTTTAATATAACATACCTACATAATATACCTACATAATAATATCCAGATCTGGATCCAAAAGTTATAAATTGTACTTTTTGGGTCTATCTGCGAACCCTAACATAGTTAGGATTGACCTTCGCCTACCAAGCCACTCTCTGAATTTTATGAATTTTGAACATACTTATATTAGCTTAACTTATTACAGCATTAATGTAGTTATATTCTGAATGATTCACGGGACCGTCTCATCGATTTAACAAACTCACAACCCAACTAACTTTTACATTAATCATATAAAAATGAAGTATTTCCGCTATCGGATACCGGATAATCCATTTAGAGCGGGTCAACTCGCAGGACTAGAAGCTATTTATTATAAACGGAAGTGGTTTACAGTAAATAAAACTTTATTTAACGATCTTTAAGAATAACTCGTTTCATGCTTCTGTGATCATCTATCCGAACTATAGTCACTCGCATTAAGATGCACCATTTTCTGTAAAAACTAAATAAAAAGAGATTTTCTAACTATTATTTAATTTATTGAATTCAATATGAGTATATTATGCAACCGGTATATAATGATGGGTGTGCATTGCTCAAACTTTGATTAATATACGGTATATTAATTATATTCTTCGACTAATTTAATAAAACGAATTTTGTATAAAACGTATACGGTTTTTGAGCTGTATTTTGAGTTTTATTTTTTTTTCTCTTTTCATCAACAGCATAGTAATTAAGCTTACGAATTATGCTGTAGGAGGTTTAATTTTAATGATTTATTTTGCGGTTAGTCTAGAACAGAGCTAAAAGTCTCATGAATAATACAATATTTTATTTCGTTCATATTTCTAGATTGTTTTATGGATTAACTAGTGGGCACCAGTGACTTCAGTCGCCCTTTTACTTACTACAAAAACATAAGACTCCCATACAAACTTTAAACTTCCGTTTTACCCCCTTAGAGGTAGAGTTTCGCAAAATCCGTTTTTGGAGGACGACTACACCCTATGACGTCTAAACCTAGGTACCTGTCAAATTCCATGTTATTTTGTGGTGTTATTTTTCTGATATTCCTTGATTAAACAGTGGTAAAAATGGTACAAAAAGATTGTCAGGCACACCTTTATCAAACAAAATATAATATTATAGAAGTTGTGGGACGAAAGCAGATTCCATATAGTTTATTTTCTTCCTCGATACGAAAATTGCCTAAATCTGTTCCGTCACGCAGAAATAGAAATAACAGAACGGATACGGATGAGAATTCCTTATCTGGTAATGATAATGGAGGAAAAAATTGCATTTATTCATGTACACCGAAAAAGGCTTCATCTTGAACCAAACAACGGTATTTTTCGTATTACCAAGGAGTAAATTCAAGAGTCCAATTTTCTGAAGGCCTGAAAAGGGTAAACAAGGCAGATTCCGCGTCATAGCCTCTTTTATTTCGGTTTTTAATTAATTATTCTTTTATACAGAGCAATTGAGCTGAGATTAATTGAATCAGCTTCATTTCTATAGTAAACATTCTTCTGTGTACTAACTGGAATGTGATTAATTTGGGCTTTTACAGTTTTATTGTTTTTCACCCTGCTGGTGCTGACTCACCAGATTCCTGGCCTGATTGAAATGTAACCTTCATGTAACAAATAATAATAAACAAAACACTACTTGGCAATAAAAAAACTTTCCTATTCGATAATTTGATGATGATTATTTCTGGATTGATATCGTAATAGAAGATAATTTATAAGTTGAAAACTGATAAAATTACTATTAAGATTATAACTAAAATGGTGGAAAATATTTTTTGTGCGCTTTAAATATGTGACACGTTGATCGGGGTGACGGCATGTTCTGAGAACTTTAAAGGGTTTGAAGGATATGTGACATTCTGCCACGATGACCTAGTGCAGGTTGGCAGTTGGCCAGCGTGGTGATTTATGGCCTAATCTCTCTCGTCTAGAGAGAATTTCCCTGTAACCCAGCAGTGGGAACGTTAATAGGCGGCTTATGCAATATTCCCGTTTACACAATAATCGGATGCATCATGATGGTTTGATTCTGCATGTCAAATCTTCCGTAAATTATTACGAGTATTAATGGATAGGAAAATGTATAACTAACTCCAACTTGGTGTGCTAAAGTAGTTTTTGGTTAAGTTATCAGCAATAGTTAGTTCGTTTGACTGCCTCAGTGGCGCGGTGGGCGAGGGTCCTCGTGCGGTGGAAGAGCGGGTTCGATTCCCGCCGAGGGTTAAATTTTTGTATGTTCTGCGAACACATTCTACTTGGTCTGGGTTTAATATGTATAATAAAAAATATCTATAAATGTTTATTTATGATTGTCGTGTGGATTGTCTGGCATTATTTTTTTATATATTATATAGACAACTAGCGGCCCGCCCCGGCGTCGCACGGGTATAAAATTTTCCCGGATATTATTTGAATTTTTCTCGCCGTAAAAACCATCCTATCGCTCAAGTTGGATCGAACTGCACATGGTGTGCGAATTTTATTATAATCGGTTAAGTGGTTTAGGAGCCCATTGAGGACAAACATTGTGACACGAGATTTATATATATTAAGATTTATTTCAGAGGATGGTTTCATGGTTTATATTTTTAAGTATTATTTGCGACTACAAATAAATTTTAACTAGATCTTCTAATGCAGTTACAAAAAGTTAAACATACGAACTAAAACATATCTCACTAACAAGTTCCAAGGTACTCCCTTCTGAAGATTTAATCTGGTTAACATCGGTTACATTTTGCCATTAAGGATTTAATTTGGGACCTAGTGCTCGACATTTTAAATTGAATTATTTGAAAATTTCATTTCATCTTCAAATAACTGTAAGTAAAACTGATTAATAGTTCATAAAATCATTAACCCTTGATGAAGAGACCTCAAGTACATCGATCAAGTATTAAATATGTCTATGTAGTATTTTAGTCACCCAACACCCATAGTATGATGGTGATGCAGTGTGATAAGACCAGAAATATTTATTTATTTATTTTATGTGTCTAAATCAAAAAGGGACCATTTTGGAAGCACCAATAGGGAATCTGTATGACTTTAAAATAGACTGTTTCTTTGTTTTTGTAATCTTTATTGTATGAAATACATACTCGTGCAATTATATTTGAAGTTTATCTTACTTACATAGTGAAACTTAAACATAAAAAAGTGGCTATATTTATGTCTTTAAGTACTTATCTATGTTCTATTTGATTATCTTTTTTTATTTTGATGTTTCTAAGATTAGTAGAATCAAACAACGGATAAAATGATTTTGTACCTTGTGTCTTATGCCCACGCAAATTTTTGAGAACGCCGAAACAAAATATAAATTAAAATTGCATTTGTTTTCATGGTTATAACCAGATTTTATCAAACCGTTAGTTACTTTCTGAACCAAACAATACGTTATTCTCGTTGACTCCAACTAGTGTAGACACGTCACAGAATAAGCACGCTAAAATGGCCGCGTTAAAGTCCCCTTATATGATAATGCATTTATATAAATAGGAATATTCTTTGATTGATGCCGGCTGCTGCTAACTGAAATGACTGGGAATCTGTGAGCAAGAATGTCTTGAGGTGTACGTCGAACGGCTGAAATGATGATGATGATGATGTTGTTATAACGCTTACAGACTTCCTTTGCAAAAGTTCATTACATACCATACCACTGATTAACTACATTTAAAAAAACTTTAAAATCTATTAAAATTTCAGAGTTGCTATCGATTTCTCTAGGATCCCGTCATTAGATTTTGATATGGTGGTAATGAAACTACTCAGCATGCGAATAAAACTAATTTTTTTTTAAATCTTTTTACAATTTATGGATATATCGCGTCCCAAACATACAAAAAAAAAGACATTCTGTCGAATTAAGAACCTGTTTTTAGAAGTTTGTTTAAAAATCATAATAATCCAGCTACTCTCTATAACAAGGAATCAATTTGTTTACTTACTGTTTCACATTTGTATGAGCCTACTTCAATCCCTAGTACGAAAAGATAGATGCCTTTGCCTACCAATTTGCCAAAACACATAAAAACGGTTCTATTTTCAGGAAAAAGGTAACAATTCTGGAGGCATCCTACATAGATGTTATTATCGATAAAAGTTATAGCTGTGTGGAAGGTCCTCATATGTTATCTGATCAAGGGTGTTCTAATTTTCTTGGAGCTCGGTAGACATGTTTTACAAGACCGCCATTTTGATGGAATGCGAGGAATAAAGAATGGATAACGATACGTGGTCTAACGGTGAAGTGAAAAATCGTGAGGAAAATAAATAAAAAATAACATGAATTTCTTCACAAACAAGAACGATTACAAACTATTCAGGGAAACGCAATTAATTAAAATGTACATTAACGCTAGTGTTCTAGTTTTAGCGCTCTTAAAAGGCTCTTAAAATTTATAAACGCGTCGTTATAAATTATTTTTCTTAATCAATGTACATTACATATACCTCGAAGCAAAATTTTTCTAACAAAATAAATTGAACACTTAAAATACATCATACATTAAAAATGTTATGTTCTGAGATGTGAATAGTTTAAAGGATTTGTGGACTTTACAACTCGCACTTGGCTAAAGTTGAGAATATAGCGAGAAAGCTCAATAAAAAATGGGTATTCAGTATTGTCCGTTTACTGGTAGCCCGCCCAAAAAATACAAGCCAAAATAGCCTTAGAGCCTTACAGTTCCGAGCATATGACGATCAACTTGATTTTAGTTTAACAAGAACAAATAAATAATCTTTTAAGTATAATTTCTTTAAATAATCAGTGTGAACGTAAGTAGGAATGCTTATGCTAAAAAAGGGAGTAGGCCTAGTAATATACCTACTTTTCAGCCTATTTTAAAATAGGGGGAGGCTTTTTTCATTCTGATTACCAAACTGATTGTAACGCTCATCATGTAAATATAATCATGTAATATTAACAATAAATAGCAAGCATCTATAGTATGTTGGGAACCAGTCTGTGGATAAACGTAGCACGGAACGCAGAGCTACTTTGTATTTGGTTGTACCCGCTACGGACGGCCATTCGAATGACTCACTTTCTGTTCGGCGCTTGAGTGTAACAGACAAAGAAAATAAATTTACGTTAATTCTAAAATTGGATTTTTAATGCAAATATCGCAAATATCAGTACAAGAATAAAGGATTTTATAGTTCAGAAGTGGTATTACTGCAAAAATATATTGTTTTTGTAACGCCCAAGTATCATCGGATACCAAAGCTACAGGTGATGTAATTTTTTTTTCCCATTATTCATAGAAACTAAAAACGATAGATTGAGCCTGAGAAGATTATGAAAAGAAATAAAGCGTCATTGAATACAGTCGTTTAATCCTGGATAAACTCGTGATAATATCATTTGATCAGAGATATGAACGTTAGAACTTTGTTTCTTTGTTCAACCTTTGTTCCATCTGTATAGTTCAACATATAAATATAAATGTTTCTGTACTTCTACTGTTATATTTATAAATGTTTATTAGAAGATACAGTATCTGAGAAAATATAGCTTTTGTTCAATTCATAAGCACTAACGAGGGCAGATAAGATGGTTAGTTTTCTTGTCGTCAGTGTGATTATTTCTCTCAATAATTCACATATATGTCAATACATTTAGAGTGAGATGTTATGTAATTAATAATGGTTTTGGGTAATATCCCTTACAGCTAGGATGTTAATAGATTTGTTGTTTATTATTACGAACAATAAGTATGTTAAATGGCCCAAGAAAAAAACATTTGTCTAAAATAAAGGAGGTATTATACGCAAATGGCAATGGTACAACATAATGGTATTTATGAGTTTCATGCGATTATAATGACTCAAAAAGGGATGAAAGTAGATTTAAATGAGATAGTGAAAAATATACTTAACTAGCAGGCGGCCGCGACTTTGTACGCTTAGAGTGAGTTATTTGCACATGACATGTATTAGTAGACAACATAGGTTATTAAAACAAACTTCGAACCTTTGTTTTAAACCCAAAAGGGATTTCTAAAGATACATTAGAAGCTCACCTTTACACCATCTACAGAGCATACATTTTATATTTCAAGTGTCTTACTTAAAACATAGGACTTTCGTAAAAATTCCAACCCCGGTTTGACCCCTATAGGTGTGCATTTTCGTAAAATCCATTTTGGCTAATTTTTACCCGCTATAGATAAAATCGAACTGCCAAATTTGATATTTCTAAATTAAAAATAGGTATTTCACTTCTAACCCCGGTGTACCTTAGAGCGCGATTTCTGAAAATAATATTTAACACGTATTTCATTATTTTATTGATATTCAAGCTGAGTTTAATTCCAATAAAAAAAAAATAAAAACGGCAAAATTTCATACTAACTTTTTTGAACACCCCACTTTATAAAAGGATTTTGTTGTAAAATTAATATAAATGAAAAATAGATACATAGTAGCCGATTCTTAGACCTACTGAATATGCATATAAAATTTCATAATAATCGGTTAACCCGCTTCGGAGCAATGTGGTAACTAACACTGTGATAGGTGAATTTGATATATAAAATCAAATCAATTTGTCAATTTGTGAAAACGATGATCATCCTTGTTGTAATAGCAACAGCATTTTATATCGGTACCTCAGGTAAATCTATGATACCTAGACCAAATACATCGTGGGCATTGTCTCAAGTTTCAGGAGATGGGTGACGGAGGTGATCATAATGAACGAAAGCATGAAACACCACCTCTGCGGAGGAAGCCCGGACGTGATTCTGAGCGACGAGGACAATACGAGGTGGTAGCCGTCAACGATCACGTTGTCAGAGCCGGCGCGTAATCAGACACAAGGATTTGAAATCGATGAGAACGCTATACGTCCAGGTGGACTGAAAACTCAACATGTTTCTGCATTTCCAGGAAGGTTTGGCACTGAAGGCTTGCCACGATGATTTTATCACTTTGGTTTAGAAAAACATTACAACGCATTCGAACTTCTATTTGATTCCCTAAAATGCTAAAGTTTCATAAATAATATCATAATTTATTTTTTTGTAAACAGAAACAAATACAAATCTTAGGTAGTAACATAGGATATGTACAAAGACGAGCTTAACCTTATTAGAGTTTACTTACAACAAACCTTAGGGCATGAAGGACATGTTACAGCGATGTTATGGCTTAAATCGTACATGAATCAATGTATTTTATCTGTCCAGGCATGCAATTATAAAATTAGCATTACATTATTGAATAAAAAAAAAATAATAAAAAAAAAAAACCAACAAAAAACTGTATTAAATAAATGTAACTTTAAATTAATTTCATTAAACAGTTATGGCACATCAGTAATCATCATAGGAAGAAAAAAAAATTAAGTCATAAAAATAATTAGTAACCAATTTAAAAAGTCATTATCTTACAGACATTTTTGTCAGTCATTAAATCATGTTTACTTTAGTAACATATTTTAATAAGCAATGTCATTAAAATCTTCTGAAACACCCGACAAGGAAGGTTTCTCAAAGATTAGATTATTCAAGAGATTTCAGAATAGCAGGCGCCATTCGAAAAATGCTCTTGCCCATAAAATCAGTTTTAGTGTTAGGCACGTAGATTTTATTTTTGTCTCGTCTGTTTCTTTCAACAACGTCTGACAGTTGAACGAATAAGCAAAGATTGTTTTTGACTAGCAGATTATAATATTCTATAAAATAGGGTTTGTCTGTATCTGTAATCTTAAGATTAAACATTGATCGTAGGTATACATAGTTTTGGTGCTTTAAGACTATTAGACCATACCTTAAGCGAGAAGCAAGTCAGAGATCATCATATAGATTTCGTATTTAGGCTAAAATAATATATATACCTACTGACGGCCCGCCCCGGCGTCGCACGGGTAAAAAAAAAAAAGTTCCCGGCATTTTTCCTTATTTGCTCACCGTTTACCCTGGACTACGACAAACATTTTAAAACCAAAATCAGCTCAATCGTCCCAGCCGTTCTCGAGTTTTAATCAGACTAACGAACAACAATTCATTTTTATCTATATATAGAATATAGATAATATCTGCTATTTCACGGACGCTTTTAACAAAAAAATAAAAATAATAATTGAGTTTGAAGTACTCATGTCAGAAATAAAATGATTGAAAACTATGTTGAATATTGAACTTTCGAGTCATAGACAATAGCTCAAAGATTATATAAACCACCACGTATGAATAGTTTATCAAGAAAAATCATAGACAACCTATAAAATGAATATTGAACTTTCGAGACATAGACAATAGCTCAAAGAGTATATTACCACCACGTATGAATAACTTAACAAGAAAAATCATAGACAACCTTTAGAAAGACATTTATTTTACACTTTTGTTAACCTGTAGATAATAACAGACAAATAATTAGCAATAAATTAAAATGGCGACTATAATTTGAGATTCAAAACTATCCTATCTCTCAAGTTGGATCGAACTGCACATGGTGTGCGAATTTTATTATAATCAGTTAAGTGGTTTAGGAGTCCATTGAGGACAAACATTGTGACACGAGATTTATATATATTAAGATTAGTCAAGATATATATATAAATAAATACTAAGGTATAATAAAATTGATCTAAAACTGTTACGAAGGAAGTTTATTACAAAAAAATACGTGCTGTCTCGTTATAAATACTTCGATGCACGACATTACGAGCAAAACTACCACCGAAGTCTTGATTGGGTGATGAAAAGTAGGAAATCCATCTGATGGTTTATTAAGTAAACCTTTGTCTCTAACTTAAAATCCCATACATCTCAACTTGTTATGAGCTATGTAAAAAAAAGAATTCCATATCGTTTCTCATTCGAATCGTAAGAAAATCGTTGTCCCTGCAAACTATTTAAACTCTCCCAATTTACTGCAAAAGATAAAATCTATGTTCCCCATAAAGCGACTAGATTAAATTGTTTAATAAGCTGGTACGGATTACCAATAAAATTATTTTTGTGGCGAGCAGGCAGTAGATTTAATAATATGTGTGAATAGTTTGATTTATACGAATTCTGTTCAAGTGCGAGTACGGCCAGGCGGCCGGCGGCTGAGCACATATTTTTACTGTTAATTTATTTTGTTTTTAACTATTCACATTGGTAGTGTGATATAATTTATATTGGTATATTATGTTTTTATTCGTGAGAACATTTAATACGCCTTTTATTCTTATTTATTAAAATAGGCTACACCAACAGAATATACACATAATAATCACTTTACAACAATCAATACATACATTATTACACTATGATACATATTCTAATGAAAGGTATGTTTTTCAGAAAGTCCACTTATAGGGTGAAACAAAAAAATTCTAAATTTAAAATAGTCCTAGGATGTTCTACTAGATATCGTTAGTACGAGGCGTAACTCGTAGTTGCAAGTGTAGAAGAAATTGAAGCGAAGACGCCGCGCCCCGTGGCGAGGTTAGTTTAGATGGTTAGAATTTCGATGCGAATAATAACGATAAAAAAAAAATTATGTATTCGTTACTGTACCATTTAATACTCTTTACTGTACCATTTAATACTCGTTACTTCATATCGGTACGTTACTGGTTACTTTTGATACAGCATTATGTTCGAGTAACGAATCACATCGTATCGCGTTCACGTACAGATATAATTTGTAATTTGTGAAAACATTATTTACCTATCTATTACATAATCAAATGCGTAATGTTTTTTATATTCCCATATTTTCACCTAATTATGTTCAGTTATTCCAAATTTAGTTTGATTTAAAAAGTACAATGTTTGTAAAATGTTTACGAACCTAAATTTGCAATGGATTTACTATTTTGAAAATGAGTAAGTTAATTTAAATATTTAACATTAACAACTCAAGTCATGATGTGTCAATGTATTATTTGATACCGCATCAACGATACAAGCGCATACTAAAACAGTGTTGTTGGTACCGATTTATTACGAAAAATGCCAGTAACGTTATGTATTCGTAACAGTAAGGATTCGTTACTCGGTACTGGTCGGAGTACCTACCCGTTACTCAGTGCCGTAGGTATACATACGGGTTGCTACAGCAAAGATAATCTTTGGTTTAATTTTTAACGCACCTGCTAGTTCTTTCAGCGATGATAGTGATAAAAATGATTAAAACTATAAATACATTGACATAAACTATTATTTAAGATCTGACATTGTATTATTAATTATTATGTTTTCTCGCAAAATAAACAATTTCATTTCATGTCAAACATATTTAAGGTACTTATACTTATTAATAATGCCTAAAAGTAGATGACACATACTTATTAGTAAAAAAAAAATAACATTTTAATATAATTTTATACACATGAGATTATTCAATAATTTGGTATTTTTCTTTATTAATTTTAAGTTGAACGTATATTTGAATACCTATAACTATAGGTAATTAAAATGACTCATGTGAGTGAGGGAACAGTATATGATTTTAATTGTAAATACCAACAAATTAATGTGATTATAATGACTATATTATGTATAATGATACTGATAAATGAGATGTGAATTGAACACGTTATAAAGATGAGCCGAGGTTCTTTTTTTTTATGTGACAAAATGACTCGTAGGGTAGGTAGGTACCCATGTAATACATGAGCTTGGTCTGGCATGAGTGTTATGGGAGGTTCAAAGCCAAGACTAGAAAGAGGTGAATGAACTGGAAGAATCTCTTTCTGTCTAGCTTTGGGTACCCATATAATACATGAGCTTGTACCAGCATGAGTGTTATGTGAGGTGCAAATTCAATGAACTCGAAGGAACTCTTTCTATCTAGCTAGTTATGAAATCAGTATCACAAATTATGAAAATTGTTATAAAAGATGAACTGAGGAATTTTGTTATGCGACTCTTGTAATTACTCGTAGGGTACCCATATAATACATGAGCTTGGTCTGGCATGAGTGTTATGTGAGGTTCAAAGCCAAGACCAGAAAGTAGTGAATGGACTCGAAGAACCTCTTTCTGTCTAGCTTTGGGTGCCCATATAATACATGAGCTTGTACCAGCATGAGTGTTATGTGAGGTGCAAATTCAATGAACTCGAAGTAACTCTTTCTATCTAGCTAGTTATGAAATCAGTATCACAAATTATGAAAATTGTTATAAAAGATGAACTGAGGAATTTTGTTATGCGACTCTTGTAATCACTCGTAGGGTAGGTACCCATATAATACATGAGCTTGGTCTGGCATGAGTGTTATGTGAGGTTCAAAGCCAAGACCAGAAAGTAGTGAATGGACTCGAAGAACCTCTTTCTGTCTAGCTTTGGGTACCCATATAATACATGAGCTTGTACCAGCATGAGTGTTATGTGAGGTGCAAATTCAATGAACTCGAAGTAGCTCTTTCTATCTAGCTAGAGACATTATTAATTGTATTTTTTTGTTAACATTGTAGTGTAGGTATGTACAGAATGTACACTTACATTATTAGGTAAATCTAAGCAATATTATGTGTGTAATAAGGAGATTTAACAAATTTTTTTTCTATACATACTTACATATTTCGTTTTGTACCTATTGATGTAACGAAGGGACTCGTTATTTGTTACGGATGGCCGACTGTAACGCTCATCATGTAAATATAACTATATTAACAATAAATAGCAAGCATCTATAGTATGTTGGGAACCAGTCTGTGGATAAACGTAGCACGGAACGCAGAGCTACTTTGTATTTGGTTGTACCCGCTACGGACGGCCATTCGAATGACTCACTTTCTGTTCGGCGCTTGAGTGTAACAGACAAAGAAAATAAATTTACGTTAATTCTAAAATTGGATTTTTAATGCAAATATCGCAAATATCAGTACAAGAATAAAGGATTTTATATGATGTGATATTGTAAATTCTTTATGAAATCTTCCAAAAAAAAAATGTTATATTATCTTACCGTATAAAAATGAATGGTAGAAATCTTTATTGCTTAAAATAAAAGGTAGCCAACCGTTTAAGTTGTGTTTTAAATGAGCCCTGATTATTCAGTACATTAACTTTTTATAGATGTTAAGCAAAGCCTACTATTTTACATTTATAGCTGAATTTCATTAGACTTAACCCTCAATATATTTTTTTGGTTAGAAAAACCTTTATTTTTGCACAATATAAATAAATAAATATCGCTGGATCCACACAACAACATCTAGCCCCGTGGTAAGCTATTAATTTGTGTTACGGGTGTTTACGGTGTTACTAGACATCTGATTTACTTTTTTTATGTTTTTAATAAGTGATAAACCTCACTTTGCAGGTTAAACTATTTTTAAGACACAAAAATTAAGACACATCCGTAACCTTCGCGCACAGGATACGGATAGGTTACGGATGTCTTAATTTTTTCTGCATAAAATAAAAAAAAAAACTGATATACTTAATATAATAGACATACATATATATTTTGACTATACCGCAAAACCAAATTATGTCTTAGGAAATTGAAGGTGGATATATCACTCCACGTAAGAAAACGAGTTCTTTTATGTAATTTAAGCCATCGTTGGAACGATACGATATTTCAAAGGCATTCATTTTATAAGCCTCCGCGTGTTAAAAACATTGGGAAAATTTGCCAATTTCGTCAACCCAATCCGTTTTCCCAATTGATTGCAAATAAGCAAGATTGTTCTTAGAATTTTCTCGAAAAACACGAAAATGTAAATTGACAAAGCTGGAAGGCGTCTGAAAAGTTCACATGTGGAAATTATTCCATTCGAAAGAATCCGAAGGTATTTACAATTCCACGTTTCCAATGTTTACTTAATTTGAGCATTTGGATGGATTTAAGGGAATCTGTGTCAGGTGAGATTGGTGTGGGGGTGTAGTGAGTAAGTACTTCTCACTTTAATCTGTGGACACTGAGGAGGTGTCTTGTGCAGAGGGTGAGGATACTTATTTCCTTTACTAATCGGTCTCTGCAAATTTTGCTCCCATTAAATATAAATTATGTGTTTTATTTATAATTTCTGCAAATATGGACCTGTGTCTGAAATAAACGATTTTTATTTTAATTTAATACCAACGAGATAAAATGGTTCTCTATAATAGTCATCTAGACTAAAAAACTTAAAAGAACTTTAAAGAGTATGAAGGACATGTGACATTCACCAACCCGCACTTGGCCAGCGTGGTGAATTAAGGCCTAATCTCTCTCGTCAAGAGAGAAGTCCCTGTGTCCCAGCAGTGGGAACGTTAATAGGGTGATGAAAAAGACTAAAAAACTAACAAGTCCGCCATTTAGATTATTAAAAAAAAAATTGCTCCTATTTTTTTGCTTTCAAACGAAAAATCAAAATGTTACCGTGCATTGAAGTTTCACGTTACGTAACTTGTTACCAATTTAAAAAGCTCTACTTACAAAATTGTTTACCCAAAAACGATTTCCACGAAACAAACATTCGACAAAACTTGTAACACATGTGCCCATGCCCAAAAACTTTTGCTGGCAATACCAATCAAGTTGTAAATTAAAAACTGTAGTCGCAGTGGCTATAGTCTGTGGCCCTGTATACTCTGTGTTCAGCTGTAACAGTTGTGCCTTTTGTTCAATCCTCACTCAGCATATCACGGAAATTGAATCACTGAACGGTATTATATTATCTGTGGAGAGGATTTACCGGATTTGCGACTCAATAATCTACAGTTAGCAGATGATTTGCAGCAAAACTAATTGGCTATCTTGTTTTGTACCTAATTGAGGTAACACAATATTCAGAATCAGAATATTAATATATAAGCTTGCAGCTAACTAGCATAAAGCTGGTAACATTCATAAATTCATAAATTCATAAATTTTTATTGCACACACAAAAATATACATAAAAAAAGTTTATAACTAAGCCAAAATGTACAAAAGGTGAGCTTAACCCTAAAAGAGTTTTCTTACAGCGGACCTCGACATACAAGAGACGTGTAAAAAAGACAAAACATTAATACAAGTATGCATTTCTTTCATCTAAAATGTTTTTATAAGGGTCAATAATGTATTAAAAGGGGTTTTGTTCTTTAGTAAAATATAAATTTATTATTTAATCATTTTATTATGCAAAATATGGTATTTTGTCTCAAATGAGAAGTTGTATTATAAACAACTTAACAACTCATGAACGATTTGGCTTAGTTAACTAATCTCCTGCATGATTACCTTTAAGGGGATCTACTTATCTTCTAACGAGTTTTGTTCACTTATCCCCAGACAAACAAATTTTTCTAAGGAAGAGAAAAAGTGAACAATAAATATTAGAATAGTAACTTGTGAATCAAGCCAAAGGTTATATTTAAATTATAGCACAGTTTTCTCGCCGATCTTACTAATCAATTATTAAGAGGGTTGAAATTAGTTATATATTTCGATGCATTTCGTGAACAATTACTTGTACATTGTGTGGCTACGGCAAATCGGCCTGTTAGCAAACAATGCAAACAATGGTAGCAATAATTGAAATTGTAATAGGAAATAACTGAGTGTATTTGCACACCTCTGGGGCATTTGAAGTTTAATATCTGAATTTGAGCGAAGCATCGACAATATTAAGGTCATTACTTTTCTGTAACACAGTTTCTAACTTGCACAGGAGGTACCTACAGTCCTAAAGACTGCGTTAATTATGTTATACTTTTATTGGGTTTTAATTAATGATTGATATGTGGGGCAGCTATTGCTCTTAATAGCGTTGAACGAAGAAGAAAAAACGCAAATTCTCTTAAATGAAATTGTAGATTAGGGGCCATTTTTTCAACGCCATAAAAGGCATTAAATCTTTAAACTATTATGCGTCAGGAAAATTACTTATTGATAACTTAATATTTTTCCAATATCCCAATAATTATTTCTTCATACAAAGTTGTGGCAAAGTTTGTTAGAAAGATATTCGAACGGATATAATAAATGAATGATGAATGAATGAGTGAATGAATATAATAAAGATTGCTGAGGTAATTGCTAGGCGGAATGACCAGTGTTATGACAGAATGATGGCCAATTGGAAATAAGCCTCTTCGGCAGTAAGGCGGCGGCGGCGGTGTAAGTTAGTAAGGTTGCCTGGAAGATATCGCTATCAGCGATAAGGCCCATTGATTTTAAATTTTTATAATTTTTTTTATCTGTTTTGTGTTTTATTATACACTCGTGAGCAAAAAAATCGACTCAGGCGACACACCTGCAGTCGCAAGTTACTAGCAAAAAAGTTAATCGGGAAAATATTTATTTGTTAGTAAAATCATAAAGCTGCTATTATTAGCTTCAAAATGATATACAATAATGTAATGTTTTTTGCTCACACAACCCAACAACATGTTGTGATCAGTAACCACCCTTTTTACGCTTGTTTACAATAGTGCTAATTAAGGGTTACTGACGCATATAAAGTGCTATCTACCTGACCCACCCTTATCAGTTAGCCGTCAAACGTCAACCGATACAGATCCTCGTTATCAACAAACAAGAATTCTACCTGAAAATGGACACAACAGGTGATAAAGCTGCTCAAGCGGTCACCCTATTGCGACAAGGCCAGAGTCAGCGTGAAGTGGCACGTGCGCTGAACATGAGCCAGTCCGCTGTTTCCAGAGTTTACCGTCGTTACCAAGACACTGGTAACTTTAATCGAAGACGCGGTTCCGGAAGAAAAAGGTGCACATCGGAGAGAGATGACCGATTCATTATCAGCACATCGCTGAGAAACCGGGCCCTCACTGGCGTTCAAGTTTTCTTTGATGCAGCATTTCGCCACATTTTCTTTGATGCAGCACTGCGCGAATCTTTCTCCGGGTCTTCTGTATACTCGTCCTTTTCTATCGCTACCATGCCAAGACACTCTGCTTTCGTCTAAGAAGAGAACGGAGCTCCATTGTACATCAGATCTGACATCAGTCAGTTCATCAGACTGATCACAACATGTTGTTGGGTTGTGTAAGCAAAAAACATTACATTATTGTATATCATTTTGAAGCTAATAATAGCAGCTTTATGATTTTACTAACAAATAAATATTTTCCCGATTAACTTTTTTGCTAGTGACCTGCGACTGCAGGTGTGTCGCCTGAGTCGATTTTTTTGCTCACGAGTATATGTTGAGTTCAATAAAGAGTATTGTATTGTGTGTTATAAAGGCACTGGTGAAGGGTCGCACAAGGCCTATAAAGTTTTCAAAGTCAAGGGGTTTACTCAGCATAAGCATTTACAATACTTTAACTTACAAATAAAAAGACCAAATTAAATTAAATCGTCTCGCTTTGCTATTTGCTTAGGACACAGCGCCTTTCGCGGTGCGAAAACATCGTTGAGCTTACCCATAGTTTTACGCTACTAACCCAAAATTATAAAATGATTAGTTGTGTTAAAGTTTTTTTTATTAATAGATTTTTGTCGTAGTTTGATAGTAAACACAAAATGTAAAAGGCACGCTTATTTTACACGAAATAGTGTAGTACCTAAGTCAGTAGTCTCATTTATAAGTGAATTCTAAATTCTTAAATGACAATAACGTTTATTTAAACCAGATAAGCACCTCTATTTTATTCCCTGTTATTCGCAACGCAGCTAACAGGGAACAATGGCCGACGAGGAGAGTGACCGACTCAGAAGAAGAGATTTATATTCCCAATGCTGGGACTTCTCTCTTGACAAGAGAGATCAGGCCTTAATTCACCACGCTGGCCAAGCGCGGGTTAGTGAATGTCACATGACCTTCAATATTTTCAAAGTGCTCTGAACATGCCGGTTTCCTCGCAATGTTTGCCTTCGCCGTTGAAGCCCGTGTTTACCATGCAGTGGATGTGAACTGGCTGATCGATACAACGTAGTATATTTTTGCCCTGTGCTTATAAGGAAATAAACGGAAAAATGGAACGGCTTCAAAACTTCGCTATCAGGTTCATATTTGGTCTTCGTAAATATGACCATGTTTCCGATTTTCGGAAAAAACTCAACTGGCTCCCTATACGTCTGCGACGTAGTGCTCATATTCTCAATCTTCTTTATTCTGTCCTTTTTCTATCCTTTTCGCCTCCTTATCTTAAAAGCCGATTTCAGTTCCTTCACCAGTCTCACCCACTATCTCTCCGTTCCACTGATACTCTTCTACTCAAAATTCCCAACCACTCCACACAATTTTATGGTGACTCTTTCTCTGTGAGGGCAGCTTGTCTATGGAACGCTCTTCCTGTCTCCATTAGAAAAGCAAAATCCTTAAATATCTTTAAAGGCATGGTTCATCAACATTATCTACTCATGTAGTGATATATTAATAATACATTTATCGTTTATTATACGTATTTATTTTCTCCTGTTTTTTTTTTATTTAATATATGTATTTATAATTTATTTTTATATTTTTTTTCATATTATTTATGTATATGCTATGATCTTTGTGCACCGTCTTTCGTGTTCCTAACATATCCTATCCATCCAAAGGTTGCCTGGAAGAGATCGCTTTAAGCGATAAGGCCGCCGATTGTACAACGTATGTGGCTATTGATTGTTATTTTTAAGTTAGTCTGTAAGTATTGGTGTGCAATAAAGATATTATCTATCTATCTATCTATCTAAACGTTTTGACTTTGACTTCTACGAAATCTACTTAGTTTAGAAGAAAGTGACCAAATCGACGGTTATTCTGTGGTTTTTTATTAAAACAAAGCCCACTAGGGTTCCTGGCGGCTTTGTTTTAATAAATAGTCAGTAATCTGCAGTATTTTTACAGATAAGTCTGTATTAGGGTATAGCACCTTATTAGGGTTAGTAAATGCCTTACCCTTCATTTCTATCAGCCATTCAGACCGATGTCAAACCCATTTCCACAAAGTCGATTTTTGTACACACCCCGCCCTCGATGTAACCTTATACCCTGTAATTCCAAGGATTACTTAGCTCAGACAAATTTCGACCTTATAGCTGCGAAAACAACCACTCAGTAATAGGTTTCATGGGAGTTACCTTTTTGATGTAACCAGAAAAAAATTTGGCAAAGTTTTTTGATGCGGGTTTGTGGTTAAGTTATTTATGTGCACAAATGGACTCAATTGAGTTGCTATAATCCTGAGGGATAGTGCGCAACGTAAATTATTTTGTCAAAGAGGATTGAGTTTTTATTAAAATTAATATTTTACCATCTGATCAGAATAAGGATAACTTTTTTGCTATATAATGAATAAGTGATAATTACCGATAAGTGAAATAAGTGGAATTTCACCTTTTTTATTAAAATATTTTCATATTTTTAATAAAATTGTTACATGACATTAACCGACTTCAAAAATGAGGAGGTTTATTAAGTAGGTTTGCAAAAATTTGATAGCAAGATTGGATTTATCTTCTTGAAAAACATTTGGCGCACTTTAAACACTTGTTTGCTGTGTCGTGCATGTTCTGAGAACTTTTTTGAGAACATGTCACATTCACCAACCCGCACTTGACCAGCGTGGTGAGTTAAGGCCAATTAATCTCTGTCGTCAAGAGAGTAGTTCCTGCGTCCCAGAAGTAGGAACGTGACTAAGGATGCAAACATTTTAAGATTAATTGGGCAGATAAAGTATATTCTTAAATTAATTTTACCTCTATAAGTAAGAATATTTGAAATTACATGTATTAAAAAAATATAGACTTAAAAGCCTTTACTTATTTCCTTAAAAAGTTTTTTTCCATAACTAACTCATTAATTATTTTTTCAAAATGGCGAACTATGCGATATGCCATTCTCCATACTAAAATGTTAGAACTTCTTTGGCAGTAAAAGTTCCAAAGCGGCAAAAAGTAATAGCTATATATATTTTTTTTATATAACGAATATTTTTATAAAATATTGGCCTTTTATTTTTGTTTATGAGAATCTGATATAATATATTGACTTTCGAGATTCTTCTAACAGTCTTGCGGGATATTTGAGTATTTCAGCATTCATGATAAGGATATCTGTACCGCTGAGACCACAATTTGATTAATATCCTAACTTTGTATGGAATGAATAATGTTTTGTGTGAAGATTTATTGATACACTCCCACATGCACAATGTATATACATTAATCGTGTCTTAGCAAGATATATTTCACAACGCAAAAATATCAGTAACTTATCAGATAAAGAAATATTTTTAGTCTAAGTGAATTTATTTATTATGCTTACACATACATTTATGCATTTATTTAGAAATTGCTTTAAGAAATAAGACCGCCCATTACGCATTCTAGGTTTAATTATAATTTCTTATTGTATTATTTCTTTGTTTGGTGTGTATAAAGTTTTTTCTATCTATATATCTATCTAATTATCTATACAACATAGGTTTTATTACTAGTCAACATAGAATAGAACATAGAACATAATACATGCACCCCGTTGGGGCACTAAAATTTGCGGAATTCTTAAGTGGTAGTAATTATAAATTCTGACTCATTGCATAAGTGTTACTGCCTTGGAAAACTAAGCTATGTGTTTTTCCACAAGGGTTCCAAAATTTTGGCATACCTACTAGTCCGCCATTTTGAAATAACTTGATTTGGCGGCCAGTGATGACATGCATGTCAATCGACAGATACCTCTTATGGTTCTGAGATATTACGGTTTAAAAATTATAATATATTTCGGTCCATCTTGAAACACAAATATCTAAGAAACCGTACCTTAGTGGTTTGGTCACTTGACACATTTTGTTTGTTATCATTACTCTAACCATCTAATCAATGAACCAGATAGTAAGTTATTCTCCATACTACTTCTTTGGCAGTAAACGTCAAGGCGTCAAAAAGTAAAACACAGACCGTAAAGTAGTTAATAAGACCTCAAAACCATCCTTAAAAGTACTTAAATGTCCTTAAACTAGGCACTTAAAAGTAGACTGAACGAATAACTCCGTAAAGAACTTTTTAACACATACGTGTCCTTTTAGCTTAATTTTTAATGGCTTTTATGTCCGTACTAGCAATTACTATTCTCTTCAAGAAGTTCTCTTAGCTCTATGCTTTTCTTTCTTTTGTTTCATGAAACTAACTAGCCGTTGCCAGTGGGTTTGTTCCAAATACAGGGTTCTTACAAATTCTGAACTATATGGGAATCGAGGCTTTCTGACTCTGTTTGTCTGTTAGTACATCATGCTGCAAATAGATAGAAATACGGTTGTAGATACAATTGCAGACTTACGTGGAACTGATAACACACCTGTTTAGGGAAGATAAACGTTATTTTAACGTGTAAATGGTTTATAGGTATTTTTATTTAGTGTTAGTAATAAATTTATAAAAACTGTTTGTTTTCCGATTAAACTAAAATAAAATAAATTAACATTAAAATGTCAAAACATCAATTCAGGCATTTCAGAAGTTTTTTTCTTTGTATTTTGTTGTTAAAAATTACACGAATATCAAATTTAAGTTAAAATTTAAAATCCTTTTTTTGACATGTCTTTGTTTATTAGTAGTTGGGTGATTTTTTTTTTAAACTAGCTGTAGGTACTTTGTGAGTTTCGTCACCACTTAAAGCTCATCCCTTTGGAAATCCTTTCTCAATACGCCTATCTCGAACCAAATAAATGATGATATCACTTCACAGCGTTGGCCGGATTAATGAAGTCCCATGGGAGAAAATTGTCTATAACTTATAAAGTCAAAGTCAAGTCAAAACGTTTATGTCCTTAGACGCATATGCATACATGGACAGGTTAAAGCTAATTTAAATAAAAACTAATAATAATCAAGGAAATAGCATTGTCTTGTCAGTTTGCTTCAATTTTTTACACTGAGTTGAGTTTTAATATACTCATATGTAAAGGAATAGAACATAAGATAAATGAGTATACTATACAAATACAAATCACTTTATTGCACACACAGGGAAATAAAATACAACAACACGTAGGAAACAAAATGTACAATGGGCGGCCTTATCACTAAAAAGCGATCTCTTCCAGGCAACCTTAGGATGGAAAATAACTTTATTAAAATAATTACTACAATATTGAAATAATTAATAATTGACCAGTAGTTATGAATTAAGAGAGCGTTTGTAACAAGCAAGCAAACAAAAAAGCTCTTCTTTATAATAAAACAAGCTTTTCAGGACGTTGCCCGTTTTTTTAGATTCCCCGCGGAAACAAAGTCTTTTAACCGGGTAAAAAGCATGTAACCCTCCTCGATAAATGAGCTATCTAATACTGGAAGAATTTTTCAAATCAGAACAGTAGATCCTAAGATAATCGCGTTCAAACAAACAAACTCATCAGCTCTATAATATTAGTACATATTTAAATATACATTATATATGTATATAGCCGTGTTGGCTTAGTGGGAGCACTCTCGACTTTCATTCCGAAGGTCGTGGGTTCAAAATCCCGTTACGCACCTCTGGATTTTTCTCCTTGAATAATTTATGTGCGCTTTAAAACACGTGCTTCAACGGTGATGGCAACATCGTGAGGAAACCGGCATGTTCTGAGAACATTAAAGAGTTTTAAGAACATATGACATTCACCAACCCGCACTTGGCCAGCGTGGTGAAACTAAGGCCTAATTTCTCTCGTCAAGAGTAAAGTCCCTGTGTCCCAGCAGTGGGAACGTTAATAGGGTGATGAAGAAGAAACTGGAGTCGGTATTTTAAGTAGGTTATTTCGTTACTTACTTCATTTTATGTTCACCGCCCGTCATCATTCTGTCTAAAGATACACATGAAAATGTTTTTGAATATAAAATCCAGCCAATATTTTTCATTTATATATTAAACAGAAACAGTACATCTTGAAAAAGTTACCCGAATAACAAATAGCGTTTTCAAACAAGTTTCGAAACTTTGTAAGACATTGATAAACTTCGTCGAAAGTTTTGGTGAGAACCTACTTTATCTGGTATTATTAATTTTAAGATCGATTATTTTAACAGATAGGATCTACCTTAATGGATCTACCATCAACACGCACTGCTAACGAGCGGAATTCTCTCGCGATGTGTGTTTCTTCCGAATACATACAACCCGACCTTAAAAATTTAAGAAGTGAATAGGTTTTTTCTGGGCAAACTTGTTCCATCGTTGTCCTCGTCTCTGCCTTCTGATTAGACTGTAGTCAAAACTAAGCCTATTTCATAACAATATAAAAAATACAGTCAGGCGATATCATTGAATTAAGATCGAGCCATTGAGCCTCGTATACAATCTCCAAGTTAAAGTACCTATTGGTCAACTGTTTAATAATTTATTTTCAAATGTACATTTTTATACGGGGGACCAGATTTTGTACGATCTACAATTTCTGGTTTCGGGTCTGGGTGTTTTCTATGTATAATATGTATGTATTTACAAAAAAAAAAAAATCTATGTAGTATATCAGTCACCTAACACCCATTGTACAAGCTCTGCTTAGTTTGGGGTTAGGTGATGCTGTGTGAGTAGTCCGGAAATAATTATTTTATTTTATTTATTTATTATTACAGTTTTTATAAATTAATTAACATAGCATGACTAATTTAATAATCAAAATTTAATTTTGTTATTTTGTTAAAGCAACAATACAATACAATACACTTTATTGAACACCAAACAACGTAACAACACACACAAATAAGCAACGTATTTATTATTGAAAATATGTATGTAAATTTAAAGAACAAAACTTTTTTATCAATAATGAATCTTGAATCTTGAATCTATATTAGTGTTAAATCCTACGTCCGTAGCGCCAGCTTACACAGTTGAAGACGAGATTTATAATAGAATAACAAAAGCAACAAAATAAAATATGTTATATGAAATTTAATTCTGTGTTCAGAATTTCATAAAACATCATTTAACGACTATTTTTATTTTCTTAGTAATTTTTTTTCTTTCTTTTCAAGTAAAAGTCACGAGTCTCTCTTGTCAGCTTAACACTTTTTTTATTAATTCCGATATTTTTTTGGTTTTAAAATTGGTAAATAAAGTTACGGATGACAGGCGGTTAGCCTACGCGAGACTTAATTTGAAGTTTGTGAAATACTCTTAATTGTTACCGTTAGAAACTTTAAGCGATAAGGTCCCTCACCCTTTGTTCTTATGTGAATTTTGTAACTAGCGTTTTGTTTTGGTTGGTGTACAATATGGTGTTTTTGTATTGTAATTTATTTTCTAATTATTGACAAGAACCCGATCTGAAAACAGGTGAAAAAACCTTATCTTAATCTATTCAAGCTCTGTTCAAGCAATCCGAGCTCCATATCAACTATGCAAATTAGAAAAGCTAATTTGTAGACGCAGAGAGATAGTGAGACCGAGATTAATGGCGGCTGCCTATAATAAATCCGGAGTAATCCCACTTCGATAGCAGTTGGACCACAACCCACTGGAGTACCCCAAAGTTTGTCCCGAGTCATGGACAGATGTCTTGTACGAGTACTGAGTAGTACCACGATTCGGCCCACAACTGACTTAATAGAAGATGTTCTGACTTAGTTTCCTATAAATGACTTTACTTAAGATACGTGTGGTAGTGCGGGCTTTCCAATAATGAGGCAACAGCTCGTTTTCTCGCAGAATATAATGCTTATTATAAATTAAAGTCTTCTGCCGCATCTTTCTGTCTTTATGAAGACGTTGAAGTTTCATAAGACGGGAAGAAATTAATTAAGACTCTGTATCTAGTACGCTGTTTACCAAATCTGCCCATCGCTCTTGGACGCTTTCATTTTCTTTTATGCAGATATATTTCTAAGGATATCAAGTGTATTACTGCTGTACCTTCCGTTAAGGGTAAAAGCTTTCTTGAACCTTTTTGGAAACGCGATATTGTGAACAGTTGGGTTTTGCTATCGTTAAAACCTTGTTTATTTGGGATACGGGATATCTCGTGCAGGAATCCGGTTTAAGATCACTTGTTTTGGAAATGCTTCTGACGTTTTACATATACTTTTATTGCGTAAGTGCGGATGTATGCGAGGTTGAAAGAGAGTTTCATTCAATTTTTATGGGCGCTCATACATTTAGAGAGTATGAGCGCCCATAAAAATTGAATGTTGGGTGAAATTGCTAGTAATTTTTGACCGATACATCGCTTTGCATAATATCAATATAATATGTATCGTAATATCGAATCCTTAATTATTCAAGTATTAATCAGAAAACACGTAATCGCAACATTCCGAAAAGAAATAAGAAATCTCACTTAATAACCAAAAAAGTCAAGAAATATAAGACGAAACTTACTTAAACTTTGGCCTATAACGTGGCGAAAATGAACAAGCTTTAGGTTAATTTAATAACTACCTACGCTGTAATACTACTATTCCAGTTTGAAGCCAGTCGATAATGAACTTTTATACAAAGGCGTTTACTCCGGGGAAAAGCATTATTCAATTAGCCGTCAACAAAAATGGCATTTATACGTAAGACAATGGATTTGCAATCTCGCATCACTAAACTAGCACCCGTTCTGGTTTGACAGCACGATGAATGACGTAACACATACGACGTGTATGACAGGATAGGATAGTAATACTGACTACAAATTCCGGTTTGAAGTCAGTCGATAATAAAGTATTAAACAGAGGTACATAACAACAAGTTTACTTCGGGTAAAAGCATTATTGAATTAGTCTTCAACAAAAATGGCATTTATAGGTAAGACAATGGATTTGCAATCTCGCATCAGAAGCACCCGTTCTGGTTTGACAGCATGATAAATGACGTCACAGGATAGTAGCGCCCTTCCCCGCTTCAGTTACCAGCGGTAGTTTGCATGGGAAATTAAGTGTCGGGTAGGGATAAATTATCTTCTAGATGAATTTTGAACGCGCTAATGCTTAACTGTTTTAATTGACGTGTGAAGGTATTACGTCGCTTTTGCATAAGGTTTTTTTTTCTGAAAAAGTAGCAATTTATGTGCGCTTTTTAAAACACTATCGTTGAATGCAAAAATGGTGGAGAACTTTGACGAGTTTGAAGGACATGTGACATTCAACAACACAATGCTGAGTCAGCGACCATTTCGTTATGTTTAGTTTACTTAGTTCGATGTATAGTTATAGTAATAATTTAGCATGTAAGCTTTACAAAACGAATAAATTGTTTTTTTTTTTGTTTTATTCACCAACCAGCACTTGGGCAGTGTTCGGTACCTCGGCGGGCGAAGATTCTAGTCTAGTCGACATAATATAGTATGCCCGATGTTCTTGTCTACATTAATGGATAAAGATTTGTGTCTTAGATTCTAAAGTGACGAAATTGTAACCACACCCACGCCATACATCGTCTTCGCTCGAAATCTTCGCGTCGCAACGATGTACCCGGCTACAAACATCGCGTTGACACGAATATCGCCCTAGTCCAATATAGCTGCACCATAATAAAAACGTTAACTCTATTATGGTCCTCATAAACCAATTCTACCATATAAAAAGCATTTTATCCTCAAAGAAACACCCTACACTTTTTGTCTGTACTGTGGGTAAATTGGCCTTAATTCGTCCTCGAGTTTATATAGCACGCCCGTGTGGGGAATTGCAAATGTGTTGACTGCCAACGGTTAAATAGCCCTGTAACGTATTTATAAAGTAATTTTTTTGACAGCTGAAGGTAATCTTTAAGTTTCCATAGATAAATTAATGATTAAATATTAATATAAATGTTCTAGTTACTAAGTTCACCTTTGTAAAGATGTTGGATACCTAAATAGAATTAAGTTTTAGAAAACAATAAACCTTTCTATTTGCTTCATATGCCAGTATTGAAGTATTGAAACTACTCACAAATTAAACAATATTATGTTAAAATGTTATAAGGAAATTATTTATTTTTAGTGAATTAGAGTTATTTGTTGTTACATCGTTAGGAAAACGGCGTGATCTGAGAACTTTGAAGATTTTGAAAGCCAACCCACATTTGGCCAGCGTGATGAATTGAGTCCCTCCAGTGGGAACGTTAATAGGATGAACATTTCAAACTGCTACTTCTACATTATATATATTTTTTTACGCAAAATATTTTATTGTTTTTCACCCAATTGTATGTCTTGTTCTGCCCTAAAGTGTATGTACGAAACGGCGGAAGACCAGCGAAACTTCATGTTCTTGACCTCAAAGACACGTAGCATTATGCTGGGCCGTATCCCAGTTCTTTAACCTCAATCAGTACAAACCTAATCTGTATTATTAATTTAAGATATTATGTACTTAGTTGTCATTTGTATGATTGTGGTTAAAAATAAACATTTTACTTTCTTCCTTTTTTTCTTTCTTTCTTATGATGATGATGAAGAAATTCATGTAATGGTTCATGTCCATATTGCAAATGTTTGCGATCTCTGATTATAATACAGTAATCATAAACGGTATATTACCCCGATAAGGATTATTGGAGCTTTGTCTGATAGCTGTCAAAGCGGTCGATCGAATCAAGGATATAGGCAATCTATCGAATATCATTATTGGCTTAAATATTCTTGGAGGAAGATTTGAATAATCCTTCTTAGTACCTACATAAAAGTGTGTTGATGCTGTTTTACCCAAAAACTACTGAATGGATTTTAATGAAACTTCACAATAATGTAGCTTATATTTCAGAATAAAGCATATGCTACTGTTTACCGCGATAAGCTACCAGTTTCCCCGTAAAAATCTATTATTGCGAGTAAAGACTGATTTAGATCAAATTAAGCAAGCATTATTTATTATTTAGCTGTTTTCCTTGTAAATGACAAAAGCTTATTTTTCTGGGAAATCTATTATTACGCGAGAAAAGTATAATTATATTTTGATGTCATTTCGGCCCCGCATCACTACGTAAACTTACTAAACATCATCTTTTACAATTATATTAATAATATTACTGAATGAATCAAATTTAAAGAAATTATTTTGTACATGTTGTTTATTATACGGTTCTTTTGTATTACTGTGTTTTTGTATACAGTAAAGAATGTATTATTATTATAAAGATATGTGTAAAGCCTTTGCAGCAATAACGAACTTTAACTTTTAGTATTAGAAGTAGTTTAGGTTAGTTTGTGTATATGTTCAAAACCGGGGTGTATTAAAAGAAGTCTTAAAGAATATTTATTATATCCCAAGAAGGAATATTTAGCTTTACAGCGGGAAAACAGTGTAAAACTGCAGCACAGAAAGCTGACGTTTCATATCATAACGACAACAATTCCATCTAAAAACTTTACTATTTTTTCCCATTAAAACAACCGATATTGATATGGAAAATATATTTAACGGAAGCGCCACAAGGCAAAGGACAAATTTGCTCAAGAGAGTTTTAATTAATCTTTCACAAAATCACTTGGTACCTTTAATAAAGTCGGACTCATACAATAAAGGCACATTTATAAGCCTCTCGCCTGTAATGTATGAAACATATGAACACTAGCCGTCCATAACCTGGTTTATTAACAACATAAACGGTAAAACTCATATAACCTGAAGAAAGGGAGCCATTGCAAAAATGTATGAGTTCTGTACGATGGTCCATTAAGAGTCAACGAACCGTCTGAAACGTAAAATAAATATGCACTGCGAATGTAAGATATAAAATTTCAAACAAAGAAATTCAAACTTTTTTTCAAGATAGCGCGATATTACAGTCAAAATAAAAATAAAAACCAGCAAAATAATCTATGGTCACAACCAATGAGAATATAATCACTGTGTTTAGTTACAACTTTTGATTTCACCGATTTTGAAAAGAAAAAACCATTTCAAACCTAGCAAGGATCTTATACTTGTCAAGTAGGTTTGTTGATTTTAAATAAGTGAGTGCAAAATGGCGTTCAACTGAGTAACATCTTTTTTACTTTATAATTTTATATAACTCGACACCGGCAAACGGACCCTTCAAGAGCAGAGTCCAATTACAATAAATTGAATTAATTTAGTGAACAGAGGTTTTTACTTTTAATACAATATTGAATATTTTTTAAAATAAATTATTGCTTTTATCTATTTTGACCCGAGCAAAACAAAAAACAAAAAACATGAATCCGTAACGTAAAAAAACAGTTAAAAAAATCAACTAAGACGTCTAGTTAAAAGAGCCTGTTGCTAAATTCTCACAAAACATACTGCGTAGTGCATGGTTTTCGGACGATACCTTTCTTTTTAAGCCATCCAAACGCAAAACGACAAATACATATACAACAACTATAAAGGCAAAAGTAAGAGAACCCAGAATTCCGTATATTCCTAGAAAAAATGGTATAAATATTGTAGAAAAATTCTGTGAAACATTAAAAACCGTTAAATTTCAATTTTAAAGACAAACATCGACTTACCTCTATCTTGATATCAGAATTACCACTCACAATTATTTTTTATACAAAAAATAAATATATGGCTTCTAATATTTAATAAATAATTATTTACTGCGCAAAACTCTGACTGATATTCCCATTATTTTTATAATTTGCTAAATTAAAATTTAAATACTTCTATTATAAGATTTTAATTCAATTTGGTGCATGTCATAAGCACCCCTATTTAAATATTCACTGCTGGGACACAGGGACTTCTCCCTTGACGAGAAAAATTGGTGCACATCTACCAAAAATATGATAATTGATATCTGCGATCGAAATTCACTTACTTTTTCTTATAACCCGCTTGACTGAAAACACCCAAAACGCTAGAAAAAAACTTACTCAAAAATCTACGCGTCATAAACGATTAACATTACCTAGAAAAGCACTCTTCAAACAGGAAAATGTCCTGTACAAAAACAACACCGCCCTAAACATTAAAATAACAAATAATAGAAATTTTAGAAAAAACCCTGAAATATATCGTTAATTTTAAATTATTTTTACAGCTAAAATAGTTTTACTAAATAACTTATCATAAAATATATTTAAAATACGTACGCGCGCGGTGTTGGTGACGCGAAACACGGGTAGCCGTGAGGCTAGCGAGACGCGAATGAAGGCTAGGGCGGCTTTTCCGCCCTTTTACACCACCGCCGAACGTCACCCGAGCCCGTGGGCGGGCGGATTCTAAAGAGCTGTTACAACGTTGATGTGTGGGTGTTAGTGCATTCAATACGTTTTTATTAATTGTTACGCAATATTTTGTTATGTATGATATTAATATTTTGATTAACATGCAGAAATGCATAAACGGGAACCTGAGATTTTTATGTCATTTTTGTAAGTCATATGTAAAACACAAATCATATGATTGTATGAATACAATCATATGATTTATGTTTTACCACTGTAAATTAGATTCACCTGTTAATATACTCGTATGCATGACATAGACATGGTTTATTTGCTATATTAACATGTGTTAATGTGTTAATATAGCAAATAAACCATGTCTATGTCAATATCGAAGACAAAAACGGACGCAAAATTAGTATTTTACAAATTGGTGTGATTCATTTGAGAGATGTCATTTCTGGGTATTCTATTTCGTAGTCCAAACAATCTAAATCCTTGCTTTTCTGTATAATCTGCTACAAAGTTTGTGGTCTACAGGATAATAAACCTTTTTTAATCTCTTTCTCCTTGGAAGACCTTCGTATTTGTTGTAAGAACCAAATGATTTTTAAAGATGACTCATGAGTTTGCCGTCAATTAACATACCTCCAAATTAAAAAGTAACACGGAATTTTAGAGCTTATGAAGTCTTATCGGTAATTATCTTTTTTTTTACAATATTTGAGTTTGGACTTATGAGTTTTCCGATATTTTGACGCTGTTGCAAGCTTTACGCGTTTTTCAATTATAAAATTTATTTAGTTTAACATTTTTTTGACTTTCTCGTTATTTCGACGTTGTTGCAAGCGCAGTTTTAGATTATGGCATAAACTCAGAAAGTTTTATGTATCTTTCAATTTATTTAATTATTGAGTTAAGGACTGTTGAGTTTTCTGATATTTCGACGCTGTTGCAAGCGCCATGTCATGTACAAGTCTATGAGTAATATTACTTTATCGGTGATCTTTGAGAAGCGAGATTTTAATTCTATTATTTATTTATTTATTACATAGTTATTTTTCCCGTCACAATCTCTGTGGCTCGGTGGACGTAGGTCTGCCTGAGGCGCAGGAGGTTGCGAGTTCGATTCCCTGAGAGTGTGAGATTTTGTACGATCTACAATTTCTGATTTCCGGTCTGGGTGTTTTCTATGTAACATAAGTATGTATTTACAAAAAAAATGTATCTATGTCAGTCACCTAACACCCATAGTACAAGCTCTGCTTAGTTTGGGGTTAGGTGATGCTGTGTGAGTAGTCCAGAAATATTTATTTTAATCTTAATGTATATGAACAGAACACCATACCCTACTCTTCAACATAATATTGCATTTCATCAGAGAGCTGCCAACAACTAGTACAGAACCAATGAATCATAGTTATTATTTGCTGATTTATATAATAAAAAATAAAGAAAAATATATTTATTCAAAGAATAAGGTTTACAAAGTACTTTACTACATATAGGTCTTAGAAACTACATAATTAAACATGTGAGTGTTTATAAAACCTAAATATATGTGATCGGAGGTTGAAAAAGTCTTGGGGATTGGGAAAAAAATCTTATAGATTCAAATTAGTTAATTCCATGAATAGTTTTTACGAAAGTAAAACTTATATACAAATGTAATTGACGTGTAGATCTTGTATTATCTATATAAAGAAAAATGAATTGTAGTTCGATAGTCTGATTAAAACTCGAGAACGGCTGAACGGATTTATCTTATCATAGTCTTGAAATGTTCGTGGAGGTCTAGGGAAGGTTTAAAAGGCGAGAAAAATTCGAATAATCGCCGGGGAAAAAATTGTATATAAACCTAAGCCGGGGCGGGCCGCTAGGTACGAAATAAATGATTTTATGATTTTTTTTATGATTTTAGTTTTACTATTAAAACTATTAGTAAAACGAATAAATACTTATATGATTTCTCGAAATGATCGAAGCAAAATCTTCTGCGGTATTTGGATTCGTTCATTTCAAGTTCAAACTAAACTATAAACAGATTTTTAGCAAGTTTTTTTTATATTATGTGAGAGTATATTTTATGCAGCCCATTTTGGCATTTTGGATTAAATGATTTAAATTATTTATAGTGTTTGTATCACGAAACTTTATAAACTCAATTGCAAAATAATTTAAATAATGTGTCTGCCCTTTTCAATATATATTTTGTTCTATAGCAAGTTAGAGCAGCCTTTATAATGACTTCGTGAATGAATAGGACATTAACAAAATCATTTATCATTCTTTCCATAGAGCTTAGCTGTCATTCACCGTTTGAAAGGCAAAATCGATTTGAAAAATATTACCTACTATTACAAACCTTTTCATAAATGATATATTTATTGAAATAGTCAACCGAATTGGGATTTATGGCTTTGAAAAATATCATAATGAGTATCTTTCCGTCCGCGGCTTTGCTTGGCTTTACCTTTTGTAGTAATAGATATTCCCGCAGAAAAAAAAGTATATTTTGTCCTTTACTGGAATTAATCTATGTCCGTACCAAATTTGTGCAAATTCGGCTTCGCTCGCAATAATTGATTTTGCGGTAAAATGTCGTGTATGTGTTTATCTGATATGTAAGCTATATTGCTGTGACGTTTCATCAAAATCTATGCAGTAGTTTTTGCATGAAAGAGCAGCAAACACACTTACATACATCTGTACAAGTTTTCGCGTATATAATATTAAGTAGGGTTTTATGCCAAGAGTTTATTGAATGATGTAAGAAAACGTAAATTAGCTCTTTACAATATCAATTTCCGGGACTAAAAAAATATGTTCGTCAATTTTTTTTTCTTTGCTTTAAGTGATAAGAGAGATAAACGGACAGTCATAATGACTTCACATTTACAATTAGTCATTCGTGGGACCAGCTACCTCCCGTCCAAAGGGGCACTCAAGTTATCAATAGATGTAACCACCTACTTGTAACCAATTTTTTAAGTTTCTAACCATGGTTAAGTTCCTTTCTTGCCAAATCATATTTTTAAATTGTAGGGATGATGGTTTGTTTGAGATGTAAAATAAATTAGCCTAAACTATTAGAATAAAAAGAAATAGAGACTGGCAATAATATCTAACAAAGTAAAAAGAAACCGAGCAAATACGCGGGCACTTCTAGCACCTAAATATAAAAAAATAATTTCACAAGCTATTTTACAAGTCAATGAGAAATACTTCAAAGTGAATTTCGAATCCCATCAATTTCCAAGGGCAGACGAATGAGAAAAACAAGAAAACGTACAATTTCTAAACTTAAAGCCACCACTCAACGTCAAACCGACTTCAGTACAAGACACGTACTAAATTACTTGTAGTTCGAGATCAGTGATGCTCAACTAATGTTACTAACTCGTTTACTCGAGTTGGGCTTAACTCGAGTCGAATTAAGTCCAACTCGAGTTAGAAACCGAAATTTGCGACTCATGTGGCAAATGTTTACCATACTCTGCTAAAAGGGTATTAAACCCCATGTAAGGAAAAATATAAAATTGAAAATTAATGATAGATTCCGTAAAAATTAAATGAGTAACGTCAGTCTTTATTCATAATAATGCTGTTCTGTCTTCTCAATTTCTGTGACTGGGGCTTTCGGAGTCGTTTTGTTATAAAGATTTTATTGTGACGTCAACGAACCGAAAGAGCGTGGCGGTTATTGTAGTGCGCGCAAAAAAATTAACCAGATTCAACAGCTATAAATAAAAACCATAATCTGCTATTCTAGAAGAAATTTGCCAAAGTTTTTGTCGGATTATTCTAACAGATAATAAATACTTCCATAGTTTTTTCAGTTAAAACAAAAAAATTGATTGTAACATTTCCTTCCTATTCACATTGAACTAGACTTACAGGAATTTGAGTTCGAGTTAACTCGAGTTACGTTTTTCCGAGTTGGCACATCACTATTCGAGGTACTCACGTAACGGAGACAGCTGTGGTACAACCAATATACGTGGCGTTAATATAGAATTGTCTCTTTGAACAATCTTAAGTTTATTTTATTACTAGCGGCGCCCCATTTTGATATGTTCCCGCGGAAATTTGAATTGAAACATTATCTCAATAAAAAGTAAGCTCACATCAAAAAAAATATATTAAAATATCTATGTATGTATGTACGTACATATTATGTCTATTATATTAAGTATATCAGATATCTAGTACCCGTAACACAAGCTGAGAGCTAAAAAATAAAAAACTTAAAATATTAAATTTAATTTTATGTTAACCTGTCCATGAGCTTCTTCCAAGTTTAATACTGAGTTGAGAAGCGAATAGAACAACACAGCTATATCAGTTTTTAAAACTGTAGTTCTTATTTATAGGTAACTATTATGAGGTTTAAAGATATTTATTCTCAGAAGAACAATACAGTTCACTTAACAGAGAATACATGTTTTTCTTATTTATAGCGAAACGCTCACTTCCTTAAATTAAACAATGCAAAACTTATACTAAGTATTATCTAGCTTAAGACAATAAAACAACATAATAAAATAACTTATTTACGCTCTTTGATTAAACGCAGTTACAAGATAGCCATTAAATTTGTATGTAACAATATTATAGCATAGTTTTAACAATAATAATATATAAAATAATTAGAAACACAAATAGGGTAGTTGTGGAATTTGTTCATTGTCCGCAAGCCGCCCGGTCGCATCGCTCTATCAATGTGTGCGTAATGTAGTTGAAGAGCTAGCGACTAAGAAATTTACTTTTTGTGAATGTTTTATGTTGTTAATGATATATAAACTTTATTTCATTGTAATTTAAATTTAGAATAATAATATATATATAATAAATGAATACATATAATTTTACACATTATGTGGTATAGTTAAATTATATATATATATATATATATATTTTGTTTTTCTTTTTTCTAATTATAATGAAAAAGGTATTGTCTTACTTTCTTTTTGAATATATTTATATTTTGAGAATCTTTTATTTCTTGGGTTAACCTATTGTACAATAATACTCCTTCATATAATATATTCCTTTTTCCGTAGTTAACCGTCCGGGGTGGTCGAATATATAATTTGTTAGTGTTTCTTAGATTATATTTATATTTCTTTTTTATGAGTGTTATTTTTGTCTGTATTTTATTATCTAAAATTTTTTTAATTAGTGTACAGGTATTAAGCTGAAAAATTTGTGATATTTGCAGTAGTTGCGTTTTTTTGTACAAAGTGCTAGTTGGAGTCAAATAATCGTAATTGTGAAGTCGCTTAATCACTTTATTTTGTGCAGTTTGCAATAATTGGATTGTGGTTTTAGGAGCAGCACCCCAAACTTCAATTAGATAGTCTAGATGAGGTTTAACAAGTGAATTATAGATTAATTTTCTTATGCTTAGGGGTAAGCATTTACTGATGTTACGCATAGCCCCGGTAAGTGATGTTAATTTAGATTTAATTTTTTCAATGTGAGGCTTCCATGATAATTTGTCATCCAAAAGCAATCCGAGATATTTTTCTGTATTAGCACGTTTAATTGGTATGTTGTTTACGGTAAGTGGATTACAAGTAGGTAGACATTTGTTTTTTGCTGCAAAAATCATATACGATGTTTTGGAGGTATTGATAGTTAGAAGGTTATGTAAGAACCATTCATTAAGAGTGTTGAGATCTTGCTGCGCCCTCTCAAATACTTCCCTCAGACATGGACCATAATAAAAAAGACAAGTGTCATCTGCATAGAGCGTTACGCTACCCTCAAGCTTAAGGTTAGTTAAACTATTGACGTATATGAGAAACAAGAGAGGGCCCAAGATTGACCCTTGTGGGACACCGTATGTAATTTTTTGCATGCTGCTAGTGTATTCCCCGATTTTAACTCTTTGTGATCTGTTACTTATGTATGATTCCAGTAGATTGTAAGCATTTCCTTTAATTCCTATATTATCAAGTTTTTTTAACAGTTTTTGGTGGCTTACCGTATCAAAAGCTTTTTTCAAGTCAATGAAAATTCCGAGACATACATTTCTTTTGTCTATATTATTTTTGATATCAGTAACCAGGTCTATAGTTGCAGCTAGAGTGTTTGATTGTTTACGAAATCCGTACTGTTCAGGAATCAAGAATTTTTTTGAGTTTAAGTACGTATCGAGTCTAGAGTAAATGACCTTCTCAAAAATTTTAGACACTATTGGGAGAACAGAGATAGGCCTGTAATTGTTAGGATCGGTTCTGGCCCCGCTTTTATAAATAGGTAACACTTTAGCAATTTTTAAGTTGCTGGGAAATATACCTCTTTTTAAATATTCATTAATACAATTTGTTAGGGGGGTTACTAGGAAGTCTTTAATACATTTAATTGTTTTAGTGTTAATTTCGTCAAACCCGGTGCTGGAATCGTTTTTGAGCTGGGTTATGATTTTTGTAACTTCTTTGGGTGAGCAAGGCTTTAGGTCAGTCAGTAAAATGTCGTGTTTATAACCTGGTTCATACATCAAGGAGTTACCTTCCTGGAGGTGATATACAGTTGGTATTTGATTTGCTAAATTGGAACCAATATTTGCGAAAAAATCATTGAAAACAGAGCAAATTTCAAGGCTATTTGTAACTGTATGTGCATTTACTACTAGTTTAGATGGCGTTGTATTGGCTTTAGTTTTGTTTAAGGATAATGTGTTGATTAAGCTCCACATTTTCTTAGGGTTATTATCGCACTTTTTGAATTCTTTGTGGTAGTAGTTCCTTTTTTCGTTTTTTATCATCTTTCCAACTTCGTTTCTCTCTTCTATAAACTTTTTCTTAAGTTCCTCGTTTTCTTTATCTAGTATACATTTTTGCCATATTTCATTCCTATTATTTATCATATTTATCACTTCCCTGTTGATCCAGTCGTCCCTCGGCAAATTTGCTATCTTTATTTTAGTTATTTTACTGCTTGTTATGTGAGTTCTAATAAAAGTTTCTAAGTATTCGTAGTCATTATTTACATTTGTATAATTACTTTCTTTAATGTTTTTGTATAGTTTTTCATAATCTATAGCATCGTATTTTATGCTTTTTTTTACCTTTGGAGTTATTTTTGAAATTTCTACGACTATCTGTTTGTGGTCGGATAGTGATGATTCTAATAAAGTGAACTGAAAATCATTATTTGTCAGGTCTGTTGACACATGATCCAGAATTGTGTTTGTTTTGTCTGTCTGTCGTGTTGAAAAGGTTTTGCAGAGTTTGTTCAAAATAGTGTAATTTTCTTCTTTTAAAGCATCCAAGTATTGTCTATTGTTGTTATTGTCACACATTAAATCCAGATTGAAGTCACCAAAGATAATTGTACGTTTTTTCCTTGCTAATTGTTGTGTAAATATGTCCATGAAGTTTTTAAAGTTAGTATCTCCTGGTTTATATATACCTCCTACATTTAGTGCTAGCTGGGGTAAATATATCCATAAGTAGTGGTTACCTTCTTTGTACAGTTCTTCTTTAGCTTCAAACTTGATGCTGTTGTGGATGTAAATGGATACACCACCACCTTTGGAGTCATGCCTAAAATTATATATATGAGCATAGTTAGGGATATTGTAGGTTTTTGCTTCTTCTTCAGTGCTGAGCCACGTTTCAGTAAGAATTATAATATGTATCTTCGTCGGAAACGCTTTCAGTATACATTGTAGTTCTTCAAACTTTCCGGACTTTCTTATACTTCTAATATTTGTGTAAAAAAATTTTTATAAATGCTAAGTTACTAGGCAAGTTTTCATATTTGTTTATTATATGATATTTAATATTTATACCTGAGCTTAGACAATTGTTCTCTGTCTTTTTCTTTAGTTTTTTGACTCTTGTTTAACAATTTTAGGATTTCCTTTTACATACTTAATTATCAGATCAACTTCTCCTGCATCAATACGTCGTTGTAGTTCATTACGGAGCATGTTGATATTATTTTGCTGCTGTGGAGTTTGATCGGAGTAAATTTTTATTCCCGTGGGCTTATTTTTGTTTCTTAAGATGTTCTTGACTAAATCTGGATTTGGAAAGCATACTTTCAATGGTCTATTTTTCTTACTGTCGTATTTACCAATACGTATTATTTTCACTGGATCAGCAGATATCGGAGGTAAAATAGATGCAAGAGCTTTTGCAACTTCTTCTGCATCATGTGTTCGTCTTTGTGTAACGTGATTGGCATGTTTATTCAGCAATACCTGTAATTATTATATTTTTACTGCGTTCTGTTCTTTCCTGTAGTTCAGCCAAAAGATCCTCACAATGAGGCGAATGCGATGTGTCAGATGAAGTATAGTTTGCTGAGTTTACTCTTAAATTCATTACGTCTTTCTCTAAGGATTTCATTCTGTCCTGTGTATTTTCAACTGTTGTTGATAAGGTTACAATTTGTGATTTAATATCTTTATTTTCGGCTATTAATTGTTCAGCTGTGACTTTTAAGTCTGCAAGATGATCCGTGATTGATGATATATTCTGATTGATGGAATTAACAGAATCACTTGTTTTTTTAGCGTAGCTTTCTAGTATGCCTAGAATATCCGCCTTAAATTCTCCAAGTAAATATTCTTGATTATCATGTGGTACTCTTCTCTTTCGAGTAGCTAAGTTTTGCGATTCATATTCACCTGTTCCAAGTCTTGAAAGGTCAGGGTGTGATCCGGTGCAAGATTTTGTAGTTACGTAAGTAAGGGTGTTTTTTGCTGTGTCTGAAGACAGTGTCTTGGGTGGACTACGTTGAACACTCATCTCGAATAAGCCACGAACTCCCGAACTATACGAGCCGAATGTATCCGATATTAGTCGACCGTGTCCGACACCTTACGTTTGAGCGACAGATTACGATTTTTGCAATAAACGAATTTATGTTTACGTACGGTAAGTTGAAATTACTTTGGCACAGTTTTAAAATAATTTTTAAGTTTTGAGTTGCACGTCTGCTCACCGCGGAAGCGAGCGAGTGAAAACCTATATATTTAATATTAAGAAAAAAAATGCACATATTTCACATGCACATGTTTATAGTATTTAAAATATCTACTTAAAAAATGTTTGTCATAGGTGCTGTTTGTTGGTGATGCCAAAATTATGCAATAATACAAAAGAAATCTACTATAAGTTACAAATCTCATTATAAGTTTTTACAAAAATTCCAAACAATCCAATTTGCCATAGAAATTAACTCCGAATACCTTCTGCTAAATTTATTGTCTACAGAATGCCAAAGTTACTTAATCGTTCGAATACCTGAAATATACATTTTATTTAGCTATGATGCTAAGTAATGGACTTCTGAGTAATGGGTCTATATTTTATTGAACGAAGATTATTAACTTATATTATACTAGCTGTGCCCCGCGGTGTTACCCGCGTTATAATGGATTTTCCCGCGGAATGACGTTTTCCCGCGGTAAAAAGTAGCCTATGTTATTTTTCAGGCTCTAGAGATTCTGTGTACCAAATTTCATTTAAATTTTATTTTTATTTTATTATATACAACATCGAAAGATGCTTTTTAATTGGACCAGTAGGTCCTGGGATAAGCGCGTTAAAATAAAACTCTTTAGCTTTATTATATGAGTATAGATTCATCTTTATCATTCTAGTAATCCACCAATATGGATTTCTTTAGATTTCTAGTGATTTCGGATGGAAACGGCCTGCATGCGCCATGTACAGGTTAACCTTAAATTCTTGCGTTTTAAACCACAATAATTACTTATTAAATTAAATCAATATTGGAATAGGGATACGTACGGGGATTTTAAATTAATAAATTTAAAATTTTAGAAAAACCCCAATTTTAATGTTTAAATTTCCTTAAAAGTAAACAACATAATATTTTGTAATTGCACGCGATGCGCTTTCATTTTCGCACAACCGATTTTGATGAAACATGTTGTGACATTACGTGGTAATGTGGGATAAGGACAAGAGAATGATGATGTCTAAGAACACTCTCCCGCCAAACACACCTTTCATATAAAGAAAAAATTAAATCGCTCCATCAGTTCGGAAGCTATAATGTCCCAGATAGACAGACTCGTCAAACTTATAACACCTTATAACACCCTCTCTTTTGGTCGGGGGTTAAAAATATACCATGTTTTCCAGGTCATAAAGATTATCCCATTTACAGCGAAAGTTTCGTTTCCGTTCAAAATTTTCAGCACAAAAGGAACAAACACACATTGCCAAGTTTAGGCATTATCAGTGAGATTCCTATACTCATAATAATAAAGAATAATAGATCTTATCTATCCAAAGGTTGCCTAGATGTAATTGCTTTTAGATTGTGTCATTTGTAGCGTTATACTGCTTTTTTGGTAATTTAGTACGTAAGTGTGTAATAGAGTTGTTATCTATCTATCTAGAGGTATATAAGGATTTGGAAAAGGCAATACCGAAATTCAGCATCTCTTAAGGGCTCTACATACCTGTGTTGAGGTTACGGCTCATTGAGGCGTTGAATTATTCATGGCACGTGGCTATATCGAATGGCAGGAGTTGGATTAACGAAGATGTCATTAATTCTATTGATACGCGGATCATTGTGATTACTGATGCAATAGGCTCGTCCTGGGCTAGGTAAAACTGTTTATATCAGTATATAGTATTTATATAACCAAATTAAATTAAATCAAAAAGTTTATTTCTTACAAAACATTTTGTTTTTTTATGTTTTATAAAGTGATAAACCCCACTTATAGGTTGAAACTAATATTCAAAATTTGTGTAGAAAAAATTAAGACGATGTAACGTAGCTTGCTAGAGCGAGATGCGGGACTCGAACCTACTTCTTCCATTATACCATGGATACGGTATGCGCATGTCAGAACGTCCATGCGTGTAATGGAAGACGAGAAAAGAAGAATAATGTCATACATATTCAATAAACAGACAAATAATAATAAAACAAACAAAAGTACAATTAAAGAATTAGCAATTGAAATATAAATTAATAAAATAAGATTGAAATAACAATTATTTAGTTACAAAAAGGTCCCAGCTCAGGTTTTGCAACCGGCGCTGGTTTCCTGTTGGGGCCAATGGGACCGATTTACATAGTTTTATTATTTAAGCGTTATAGTGTTACCATAGAAAGCAATTATTGAATAAAATTAATATACAATCATTAAGCAATACAAAAACCCTTTAGTATCTGGGTATTACAGATACATAATTAATTACATCTACCCCTATTTTAGAACTATGTCAAACTTGACTGCCTCAGTGGCGCGGTGGGCGAAGGTCCGATTGCGGCACAAGAAGTAGCGGGTTCGTTTCCCACCAAGGGTCAAATGTTTATGCTACAAGCACTTTCTTCTTTGTCGTGGTGTTAGTCGTTAATAGTAATTTATTGATAATTAAATTATACGTCACAATAACAGCTGGTTTTTAGTAAGTACTTGCACATCTTAAATATATCTATAGTAAAAATATCTATAAATGTATGTATATTATACTCAATTAATACCAATACCGAGATCAAATTAATACTTACTAGATTGTTACTGACTTGAATTCGGTTGATTTTTGTTAAACTTTTCTTGTCGTAATAAGTAGTAGTTAAATCTAAGTCATAACACTTAGATTTAACTACTACTATTACCTATTTAGATTTATCTCAACCAGTGAGCCAGTCTCTCTGTGCACTCAAGACGAAAAATACCATCTTAAAAAAATACTTTTCTTTTCTAAATTTATTTCTTTCAGCTGAAAAAAAATTGGCTGGACCTATTCACAGAACATTAGTTAGTTAAACTGAGCAGAACTTGTAGAGCGAGTACCAAATTTAACCGGGCGCGGCGTAATGTAAAATATGTACTTTGCTATATTTTGTGAAAATACTCATTGACATTTGAATATATCTTAATATATATAAATCTCGTGTCACAATGTTTGTCCTCAATGGACTCCTAAACCAATTAACCGATTATAATAAAATTCGCACACCATGTGCAGTTCGATCCAACTTGAGAGATTTATTTTATTTTAAGATTTTAGGAAAACTTACAGCTAGCTAGTATGTAATATAAACAATTAAGATACACATAATGATATGTGCACACTGAAGGCCATTTAAAAGTTTTCACATATAAAGAAATAAAAAACAATACAAAGAAAAGAAAATGGACAACAAAACAGCTCGCAAGTAACAAAACACATTAATTAAATACTTTCTATACAAATAAAAACAAACTAAAAATACATATATCTAGTTACTAGTTAGTTTAGATAGGATGGTTTTTACGGCGAGAAAAATTCAAATAATTTCCGGGAAAATTTTATACCCGTGCGACGCCGGGGCCGGGCGGGCCGCTAGTGTATTATATATTAGAAAAAAAGATTCGGTAATAAATGGACAAAAAGTTCTTTGAACGAGACCGGCGGTTAGCGAGACGCAGCATCCACCAAAAACATGGACTTATTACTAAACTAGCTTGTTACGCTACGGCGTTGCCCTTATTTTGTGCATTTTCCCGCGGTAAAGAGCCTTTTGCCTTTCTCAATGTATATGCTATTAACAGTGTAACAATTATTATTGAAATCGGACCAGTACTTCCTGAGAATATCACGTGAACTAACAAACCCTTCCGCTTTATAATATTAGTTTTCACCTTGGTCTGGGTGTTTAATATATATAATAAAAATATCTATAATTATGTATGTATATTATATTAAGTATATCAGATATCTAGTACCCGTAACACAAGCTTAGAGCTTATCATGGGGCTAGATGTTGTTGTGTAGATTGTCCGGATTTATTTTTGATTTTTTTTTGATTTTTTTTAAGCTTCGCACATCTGAAATAATGATGATAAATAAATATTTACGGACAATTCACAACAACATTTTGCCCCGTGGTAAGCTCTTAGCTTGTGTTACGGGTACTAGACATCTGATATAATTAATATAATATACATACATACATAGATATTTTTTATGATGATGATGAAAACAGTAAAATAATGTAGGGTAAGTATGATCGCCTGGGGGTTAACTAAATGGGTCTCCCAAACGCTTTGGTGGTTATATTCACGACGCCCTTTCAAAATTTTCTGAAGGAAATTGCATATTTCGTGCCAGACACTAGGAAATATGGAGCTCTAAAGGTATTGTGGAAGCTTTGTGTCCGTAAATATATTAGTAGTTGAAAACAAGCTCTTCTGTCTGTCAGTTGTACTGTATCTTTGTAGTCTGTTATTAATTCTAGTTGAGTTACAATATTTTTTACTTTTTTTTTTTTTTACACAACTTACTTAACCCCAAACTAAGCAGAGCTTGTACTATGGGTGTTAGGTGACTGATATACTACATAGATTCATTTTTTTTTTGTAAATACATACATATTATGATACATAGAAAACACCCAGACCCGAAACCAGGAATTGTAGATCCTACAAAATCTGGTCCCCCGGCGGGAATCGAACCCGCAACCTCCTGCGCCTCAGGCGGACGATCGCCCACCGAGCCACAGAGGTCGATTTGTTTGTTCTTAAACTTAACGTAAACCATATTAGTACGTAAGTAGGTATATAGCAGTCAAAGAGTTACGAGATATCTTGTGGACCCTATAATCCATAACTAACAAGGTCTAGTGGAAAAAAATCATTATTTCAGCAAAAGGACGACCACTGCTGAACGACATAGGCCTCAAAGGGTTTCACGATATGCGCCACGCATGGCATGCGGGTTTGCGAGCGCAGTATTACGGTTTTATTTTTATCCTAGGAAGAAGCCATTTTGTATCCCTTGGCATCGGCCCCCTCATCCTTTGGTCGTTAGTATCGACTAACGGCGCCCACAGGAGGAGATGGAGGGCAATATTCATGCCTTATACATTATATTCATTACATTATATGCATTATATATAATAATAACTAGCGGCCCGCCCCGGCGTCGCACGGGTATAAAATGTTCCCGGAATTTTTTTGAATTTTTCTCGCCGTAAAAACCATCCTATCTCTCAAGTTGGATCGAACTGCACATGGCGTGCGAATTTTATTATAATCGGTTAAGTGGTTTAGGAGTCCATTGAGGACAAACATTGTGACACGAGATTTATATAATACTAGCTGTGCCCTGCGGTGCTACCCGCGTTATAATGGATGAAGTACTCTTAACCAACAACATATTTATTTGAATAAAGATTAATATTATTATGTTGATACAACTTAAACAAATTATTTCGACCAAATTAGGTACCATAAAAACGGTTTTTGTGAGTTAATCTTAAAAGATAGACATATACTATCGCAGACTGTTTTTTAGATCATTAAAAGAGCTATTATTCTTTAATACATATTTTTTGTGTATCTTGAACCGTTTTCACGGCGCACGCAACGGAAGGCTTCAAAGATGAACAATTTCTCCCGTTTTTTTACACATTTACCACTATATCTTTGCTCCTATTGGTCGTAGCGTGATGTTATATAGCCAATAGCCTTCCTCGATAACTGGACTATCCAACACAAAAAGAATTATTCAATTCGAACCAGTAGTTTCGGAGATTAGCGCGTTCAAACAAACAAACAAACAAACAAACAAACAAACTCTTCAGCTTTATATATTAGTATAGATATAGATATATATTAGTATAGATGATGTTATATAGCCAATAGCCTTCCTCGATAACTGGACTATCCAACACAAAAAGAATTATTCAATTCGAACCAGTAGTTTCGGAGATTAGCGCGTTCAAACAAACAAACAAACAAACAAACAAACAAACTCTTCAGCTTTATATATTAGTATAGATTAAGATAAGTAAAATCAACTTAGTGATTGTAATAGAGTGGAACTTATGCGTACGCGTTATAATTTTTAAAAGTTTTTTTTTACTACAAAAAGACAATCCTGTGCCAGATCTCATACAACAATATTAAAACCTCTTAGAGGTAACTCTGTTATCTCACACCTTAAAAAATGTAATGCCCATATTAGACAGAAAAATAAAGCAAAAGATAAACAAAACGGAACATTTACAGAGGACCTGTTTTGGCTGTAATGAGAAACAATAAAGGCTGTTTTACACGTGGAGGGTAAATACCATGGATTCGGGCTAACAACGATGAGCCTTTGAACTTGCCAACAGGCACGATTTCCTGTTTGATTACCGGATACTGATATATTATTAAAATATAATACAATTAATATTCTTCAATATTTTAAGAAGTGATAAACCTCACTTTTTAGGTTAAACTTTTTGAAGTGAAACTTCTATAGAATCGTTGTGATTTGAAACCGGATGAAACGGAAATGGAAATAAGATTGGCTTACCTGTCGGGTAAGCCAATCTTAAACGCTAACAAGGTTAAGCAGCCTGTGCGCGACGCCAGTACTTGGATGGGTGACCGCCCGAACAAAATCTTTTTGCATAGTTTTTTTTTATTCTTCTTATTCTTTTGTCGATTTACTGAAGTTTCACTTCTCTCGTGTGTGAATCGCACACACAACTTTTTTTTTAAATAATTAATATTAAGACGAATCTGTGTTGTGAGATTGTTGTCACATACTTACTAACAGGCGAAATAGCTCTATATTTTAACCCTTATATAATTGTACACGGAGTTGTCGCACTTAGATTTATAAAATCAATAATATTTTAGTCAGTGACATAATTTCTTAACAATTTACAGCAAACCCTATTTACCTTTTATGTTTATTTATTGGTTGAAACTTAGAGTATCTATGGTAAGTAGTTGAAACTAATATTCTAAATTTGTGTAACGAACGAACTCCATGCCTATAAAAGCAGAAGTGGATTCGAGTCCCGTATTTTGCTGGTAAGATACGTTACTTCTTCTTAATTTTTTCTACACAAATTTAGAACATTAACGTGTTTAATTTATTCGTTTTTAATTAATAAAACCTATTTACGTTCCCACTGCTGGGACACCGGGACTTCTCTCTTTACAAGTTCAATTTAAATGACATCCCGCTTTCCGAGAAAGCAGTAATTTTGCTTATTTCAACGGTGAAAACATTGAAATGTAATAACGAATATTATGATAACATAGAGCTAATCTAATGAAGGCGCTTTGGAAGATTGCTATAGCTCCTCTGTTGTATAAGGACATAATAAACCTAACAAATTTTTGCTCATAGTCAAAAGTCAAAGTCAAAACGTTTCCTTAGACGCATATGCATACATGGATAGGTCAACGTAAAGCTAATTTAAATAAAAACTAAGAATAATCAAGGAAATAACATTGTCTTGACAGTTCGCTACACTTTTTTACACTGAGTTGAGAAGCGAATAGTACAACCCAGCTTTCATCTCTTATGTTGTTCGCTACATTTATTTAATAGTAGTTTCAAGCCCGCGACCGCGATATAATACATTTTCCCGAGGTAAAAGGAGCTTTTGTCCTTTACTGGGAAAACAGCTAATTACATGCAAATTTGACGCATTTTTGTCTTTGGTCGAAATAATCGTACCTATTTGCTCTCGAAAAGCGGGATTTTACCGGTAAAAATATATAAAAGCTTGTACTATTGTGATGTTTCATCAAAACCCATCCAGTAGATTTTGCGTGAGAGAGCAACAAACACACTTAGGTCCTCATAAACTTTCGCGTTGCTATGAATGCATGGAAATGGCACCCAGTTTGAGGAAACGACTATTTATTATGCCGTAAACCTAACGGCCGCAATCAGTGCGGACTGGGCCCTCGGACCGAAACTCTGTGTTCCGAGCGGAAGTACCTACCATGCAAATCTACATCTCGCGCGTCTCGCACACCGTGAACTCCGAGGCTGTCGTGGAACACATCCGAACAAAGACTGCATTTTTGGTTCGCGTCAAAAGGTTGGAATCTCGCAGTAATGTGAGCTTCGGTGCATTTATGGTGCGGATTCCAACTCAACATTAGCGACGTTCCTGAATGAGCAGTTTTGGAGGCAAGGGGTCAAGTTTCGACGGTTCATCGGACGCCTACACTGCAAGGCGACACCGCCGTAACATATAATAAAAAAATGATTCTTCATACAGTATACCATATTTTCCAACGGTAAAATTGTGTATATCCTTCCTAAATATAATTCTTTAATAATAACTCTTTATTGCGCACACAATTATAATACAAACATAACAATAATATTCTTAATATTATGCGACAATTGGCGGTCTTATCGCTCAAGAACGATCTCTACCAGACTACCTTGAATGGATAGGATCATTGAGACATTAAAGGGGATCTGTGTGCAAACATGAATTAATTATAGATACATACAGGATTATATATAACAAAAGTGACTAAAGTAAATAAAATAAACCTACATAAATGTAAATATACATACTATATCTAACCTAATAAACATAAATATATACGCAAACTACATAATTATAATGTTTTATTAAGTACAAATGTACACTTTCAGTGGCTACAGGACAAATAGTCCTAATAAATAATCTATCTGAAACTGAAAGTATTTTTAAATAACTATGTAGTCAATGTCAAAACATTTATTTCCTTAGAAGCACATAGCGTGCCTACATGGACAGGTCAACTTAAAATTAATAAAACTAAATTGCTTAAGTACCTAAAGTTACTGAGATTAGAGTGTTCCAACAATCAAAAAATCAACAAAAAAAACTCTTTAGCTTTATAATCGCAGTATAGATGAATTCTTAGCTTATGACATTGCAGAATGTTAAAGCTGAGAGAAATTGCTCAGCCAACTCGTATAATTAACTTCTTTTTAATTAAACCTGTTGTATTTTTAAATGCTAGTCTTGTCTGTGAGACCATTAGTGTTGTTTTGTTCAAGTAATTAGTCAGTCGTCAGTGTGCTTCTCATACTAAATGAACGTTTTAGGAACGATAGTTCCTAATTACTTTTTACTAATTATTTATTTATTATTGTTGACTGGAAAGACAAAATCCCTTGAGTTAACACTATTCCAACATATCTTGTTATGAGTGTTATAAAATATTATTATAATATGTATAATAAAAAATATCTATATACATGTACATGTATGTCTATTATATTATGTATATCAGATGTCTTGTGCCCTTAACACAAGCTTAGAGCTTACCACGGGGCTTGATGTTGTTGTGTGGAAATTCCAGAAATATTTATTAATTTATATCTCATCTGCCTTTGTGGCGCGGTGGGCGAGGGTCTGCTTGCGGCGCTACAGATAGCGGGTTCGATTCCCGCCGAGGGTGAAAGCGTTTGTGTATTTTGCAAGCACTTTTTCCTTGGTCTGGGTGTTTCATAATGTATTATAAAAATATCTCTATAATGTATGTCTATTATATTAAATATATCAGATGCCTAGTACCGGTAACACAAGCTTAGAGCTTACCACGGGGCTAGATGGTGTTGTGTGGATTGTCCGGAAATATTTATTAATTTATAACTAATCTTTATTCTCACCAGAGTATAAGGACCTTACATAGCTGTCAATTTTATGACAAATTTAAAAAGTTAGCAAAACGTTGATGACGTTAATATGTCAGAATTTGCTATTTTGACCACTATACACACACATGGGTTCTTCTTCTTCTTCAGTTTTTCTTAGTTAACTTTGACTTATTACACAATAATAAAGATACGATACCAAAGATGTTACAAATAGAAGTAAGTATGATATTGATAAGTGTTGAGAAGAATAAATGTTATGTTTATTTATTTCCACACGATTTTTTATAAGTAAATTACTTTTGAATTAATCTTTATGCCACATGATAAAGTGGAAATAGTGTTAAGATATGCCGTATGCTTTGTATTGCAATAATATTGTAGTATAAGGTAACACAAAAAATAATATTTATAACAAAAAAAATGCTTAAAGTGAAAGTTGGGCAATTTAAATATCCGAAACTGATGAGATAATTATTTAGCCTTGAACGAATAATTTTGATACCTATTTCATACAACGAAATAAAATGGTTGCATCATAAGGTATTTCCTGCCGCACACACAATTTCACATTTATCATAACAAATCTTAATGATATCCTAACTAGTTAGTTGTACATGGTTTTACTCGCGTATAGATATTATATATTAACAAGGAAAAAAGGCGTGCAAACTACTGTACACTTCTTATTTAATAGTCGATGTCCAAACCGATATAGAAAAGTCTGACTTTGATTTTAAAGGAAGAAACCTACACATTCAAAAACTGTACTTTAAAAGACTATTACTCAAGACAAGACAAGAGTTAAGGTACCTTCTAGATCTATGATTAACATCTTTTATCTTTTTTATTAATATCTTAACATCATTACCAGACACGCAATAGCAACAAGCTCAGGTCCCTGCCGATGCCGCGGTCACTTACAAAATCATCAAAACTTACTCATGTTATGGGTCCGGAGGTTTTTAACCGGATACCAGAATCAATAAAACAAGCATCAAATGAACCAATGTTTAAAATTAAACTCAAGAAATGGCTTATTGAGCAATGTTTCTATCGCTACGATGAATTTTTAGTATAATCTGACCTTGAATTGTAACTATATATTTAGATTTGCAAATAAATAAATAATAATAATAAATATTTCCGGACTACTCACACAGCATCACCTAACCCCAAACTAAGCAGAGCTTGTACTATGGGTGTTAGGTGACTGATATACTACGTAGATACATTTTTTTTTGTAAATACATACATATGATACATAGAAAACACCCAGACCCGAAACCAGAGATTGTAGATCGTACAAAATCTGGTCTCCCGGCGGGAATCGAACCCGCAACCTCCTGAACCTCAGGCGGACGTTCGCCCACCGAGCCACAGAGGTCGTCAAAATAAAAAATTAATTGACATTGTGTATATTTTTTAATATTGAATTATGTTTTATTAATCAAAACTAATTTACTGTATTAGTATACTTTTATGTATGTAAATTTTTACATACATGTATAAAATTGTAACCTGACATGTAACCTTTGTTATAAATAAAGAAACTTGAAACTTATGAGATCCATCTGCATCCACACCGACACCACTATCAGGAGAGATTGTAAACAAACATTGATCTATTATAAAAAATAAGACTTACCTACTCATATATTTATAGTGACTTCACAGTCTGTTAACGTAGAACGTTTTGGTATTTCATAAAATATAAATTTAACGCTGCTGTGACGTTAATTTCATTCCGATCGATATGTTGGCGCGGAACTAACATCCGACGAGTTTTCGAATTTCGTGTAGAAGAACGTAATTTCGGCTTCGTGTGTCGTCACTAATTCAATTAGCATTGCATGCATAATAAGGCCGAACTTCGGTAACCAAAAGTGTTTTCAAACATAGACTCTAGTAGCCTCATAAAAACTACAAATGTATTTTCCTTACTTATATAATATCATCAATAGCTATCAACGTCGATTAATTGAAAAATTTCAATATTTTCTAGCATTTAGTTTGCCAGCTTCTTCCAATTAAATTCCGCATGGAAAAATTTATTTCAACCTCAAAGAAATCCAATGAAGAGTATAAAAATAGCCCTAGAATCCCCATAAAGTCAGCTACTGGAAAAATATTACGAAAACGGACGTTCTGACAAATTTAATTTTCTATGTTGCAAACGGTAATTGCAGTTCTGCTGGTTATAAATAAACTTTAAGCGTAGGCTTAACTTTTTTCAAATTCAAATTAAATAAAACACTTTGTTTTCAACCTATTAAAATGTAACTTATATACAAGTTGTTTCAAAATTTTTATATAAATCGGGAAAGAATTTATACGGCGCGCACCAAGGGAACATTATTTTGTTCTACAATTTAAGGATTTGGAGGCCCATTTCTCCATTTTTTTATGAGTATCAATTTAATTTGCACTTCAGAAGGTACCCCCTTCTGAGGTATAAATTAAAGTGAATCTCTTTTAGTTTTATAATTATAGAATGAAAATTAAGTTTCAAAAACAGTGGTTAAAGATTTTAATTAAATGTTTTAACATCTTTCAGGGTTTAAAAAATATTCAATAAATTTATATGAGGCTAATAAAGACCAAGAGATTAAATGAGGCTGTTGCGTCACAGCAAATCCAGCCTCGGTGCCTACAATCTACAACGGACTTCGGGCGCGATCGGGCAGCCTCGGCTTAAGTCGCGAGTCGCAACGGCCGCGGCGCCGGCGCGGCGCCCGCGCGCCACCACATTCCTTCTCGGCGCTCGAGCCGAGCACACGTCCCTTTTTCCACATTAATACAAGTTATAATCTTTATCAGCGCCTTTTATTTAACATCTTACTACACGCCAGGAACATCCTATCACACTCAGTAGGGTTCTGAGCTACCAGAGGCTTAAAAAAATAACAACGTTACAAACTTTACCTCTTGCTAATAGTAATCTTTTGATAAGCCAAAATGACCAAAGCCCTTCTAACGATAACAAGCAGAAATTTAATGGAATATTACTGAAAAGGTAAATGAATTTATATTTTTACCTTACCTTACATTATTAATAAGATGTTTACCTAATTATTAATTAAGTTAACACTCTTTTAAGCTCACTATTTAAAACAAAACCCTCCATAGACAATAAATGTACAAAACAAAAAGGTGTGTGTGCGATTCACACACGATAGAAGTGAAGTTTCAGTAAATCGACAAAAGAATAAGAAGAATAAAAAAAAACAAAAAAAATATACTATGCTAAAAGATTTTGTTCGGGCGGTCACCCATCCAAGTACTGGCGTCGCGCAAAGTTGCTTAACCTTGTTAGCGTTTAAGATTGGCTTACCCGACAGGTAAGCCAATCTTATTTCCACTTCCGTTGCATCCGGTTTCAAATCACAACGCTTCTAAAGAAGTTTCACTTCAAAAATCAAGTAATTGCACTAACTCTTTTCTCCAATCTAAACTCAAACGCATAATATTTTATTAATAACCCCATCTTTCAATGTTTGTGGACTGTTCATTCGTTTTTATCCAATACTCGTAAAACAGAACAGTAAGGATTCCGCGAAACGTCGAACAAGAAGAATTTTCATAAAAGCATCGCTGAAATTTATTACTGAAGAGCATTTTATTTGCTTTGGATACGACTCCAGACTCAGCCCTGCAGGCTTGTAAGCAGACCAGTCACACTTTGATCATGTTGAATAACTGACTGAAAGTAAATATTAGAATAATGTTATTTTTGGAGTTTACTCCTTAAGAAACGATTTGAGTTATAAGGCCCGGTACGGAAATTTTATGAGGAGTAAAATCAAGTGTAACACGAAAAGTTGAGGCGTTAAGTAGAAAGAGACAAACATATATATCTGTAGGATTGAACGTGTAAAAGAATGAGATGGAATACATTACACAGCGTATCTCATTCTCGGGGTCTCCTGTTTGCGCGATACTTCGTATTCTCACTGTATTTTATTTACATTATTTTGTAACATACTTTATGTAATAAATACGCTTTATTGAAGTAATATAAATAATCCGAATAATTACAGATATATGTTTGTTTCTCTTATCATTTTAGAAAATGCGTTCAATTACCCTTTTTTTCTATTCGATATATATCATAATTATCGTTCGTAAGGAGTAAACTCCAATCGTGCGTCGTAGGTGACACACACACACTTTTTTTGTATGTCCTGCAAGCACTTTTTTCTTGTTCTGGGTAATATAATAAAAAAAATCTATGTACATAATGTCTATTATATTAAGTATATCAGATGTCTAGTACCGGAAACATAAACTTAGAGCTTACCGCGGGACTAAATGTCTAAATGTTGTTGTGTGAATTGTCCGGAAATGTATTTAAATTTTTATATTTATTTACTGAATTGCATTTTCAGCTATGAAAAGTACAATAGTTCTGTGACTTTCTACGAGATGTCGTTAGTTGGGGCTTAAGCGCGATACTTCAATTGCAGAAGAGTTTTGACTTATCACGTGATTGACGCGTTTGTATAAATGGTAGCACGTCAGGGCGCTTTCCCGGAGGTGCAGGTACGAATTCTGCGTGCAAGGGATGCGGACAGATGCGTCTTCATCAATTTCTGCATAAAAATTTAACAAAATTATAATATAGAAGATTGGTGAATCTGTGATTCTGATGATGAATGAAACTTAAAACTGTCGCCATGGCCGAATCCAGTCGGACACATTGTTATTATTAACTGAAAATGTAGAGTAGATTAGAGTACTAAGGATTGTTCAAGAATGAGAGACATTTATCTACGATTACTATATTTTTCTACCTTGCCCTACATAATTCCAAAAGATAAAGAACAAACAAAATGAAAGGAATTTGCAAATTTGGAATCGGAAGTGATGCTTTACAAATTGTGACTTTGACTTTCGTGTAAGACGATTGTCGTCTAAATTGCAGTTAATCAACATTATGAACTCGTCTGAAGACAATTGGTTCTGCCGCAAGCCTAGTCACTGACTAATGGACAAAATTTTTATAAGCCCTATGTGAAGTACGCCTATTCACTGATGATAAAGACAAAAAAAAAATTAAATTAGGTGTTAAAAAAGTGATTGAAAAACTAACAAATTATGAACATGTCTACCGCAAAAGTGCTGATGACATTCTGCATTTGGCTTCTTATAAACTGTTTGTACGGCCACGCTGCATGTTACCTACCGAATTATGATTACTATGATACTGATTATATATATATTTATCCCACGAACAGAACGAATATGAGACCTGCAAATGTTAGCACAAAAAATGCCACAGCTATGAAGAATAGCTGCAACATTTGGTGCCGGATTCGGAGAATTGGTTTATATATTGTGCAGCAGCTTTTAAGTGATGATGAGTGATTAATAGAAATAAATTTAAATGAAACTCTCTCCCACTCTTTTTTACATGTCTCTTGTCGAGGTCCGCTGTAAGATAACTTTTTTAGAGTTACGCTCACGTTTTGTACATTTTGGCTTAGTTATAAACTTTTATATGTGTATTTTTGTGTGTGCAATAAAAATGTATGAATTATGAATTTATGAACGTCGCTTGACCCGTTTTAAAAATATATGGGGTATAGAAGAAAAACCGAAAATCGGCAAATATACTCGAGTGGGGTCTCAAATGAAAGCGCATCACGTGCTCATTACAAATTGGTATGTCTTTTTTCTATTAAGGGAACTAATGCTTCGTAATCTTTTTTTTAATATAGATTGTATAACGATATACGTTTGTGTAACGTGACACCTGACAACAATGAAAAACTTCCAGTGAAAACTGAACCTACTTAGACTGGTCTTATCGCACACACAAAGGCGATTGTTTTTAAGGCTATTTAAACAGGCTGCAATCATACAACAACATTGGCTGGAATTAAAAAACATTAGTACGGCTGCAACCCTCTCGGTAGACGAAATAATGTCCTAAAAGCAGATTTTTTTGATAATTCGGTAGTTATTTACGGAAAAATGGAAAGTAAGTAGATTGAAGTAAGGTTTTTTTTTTAATTTAAGAAACGAAATGGCAGATTATTTGTATAATTCAATAGTTTTTTTACGGAAAAATATTAAAGAATCAATTTTAGTAAGATTTTTTAGATTTAAGAAACGTTTCAGATATTTCAAAGAATTTGTTTTATTATTTAGTAGGTACTATGTTTCTATTGAACATAAATTTATTAAAATATAATTTTTATAATGACTTAAAACGGGTAACATAGGTATCATGATGTGTCAGTTTTGAGTTTTCCGATTTTCGCTGTTGCAAGCGCCAAAACAACTAACTAAACTCAAAAACCTTCAAATCATGATATGTTACCCGTTTTAAAACAAATATTACAAATATTGTTTAAAACCACGATAATTTAAAAAGTTATAATATAATTTACGTCTAAATTTTGTCGTATATTAAAAAGATTCGTAGAAAGTTAGAATTGTACAAGTTCTTTGAGCTTTTCAAAGCCAACATTTTATGGTTTATTCCTATCATTTTTAATCGCTAAGAAACATCGCCGGAAACAATAACATTCAAATAAAAAACTACTTTCAAAATTGGTACCCACCCCTTTCAAGTGCCGAATTCCAACAGACAGAAACACAGTTTTTTTTTAATTTACGAATTAGTTAAGATATAAAGTATATTTGGTGAAATAAACTAGACTTCATAGTAACAGGTAGTTACATTCCTAAGCCTTATGTGAAAATATATTACATAAAACTCTTACACCTTAGACCACCTTTTGCAAAATGAAAATTTTGTACCGAAATAATCACATTAATAAAAAGGCAAGATAAAATAAACCTACCTCAGATATTCCACAACGTTTAACGATGGCAAAATTTCAATTATTTTTGGCGAGATTTAGAAACAGTTTTTTTTCATTTTACGAATTAGTTAAGATATAAAGTATATTTGGTTAAATAAACTAGACTTCATAGTACCAGGTAGTTACATTCCTAAGCCTTATGTGAAAATATATTACATAAAACTCTTACACCTTAGACCACCTTTTGCTAAATGTAAATTTTGTACCGAAATAATCATATTAATAAAAAGGCAAGATAAAATAAACCTACCTCAGATATTCCACAACGCTTCCCGTTGGCAAAATTTCAAATATTTTTGGCAAAATTTAAAGATGAAAGAACATTTATAATAGCTTATCTGACGTGTTCATCCATCAGAAATGTCTTAGCCAGTGTCTACTTACTGTAACATGAAATAAGTACAATCCGGTGAAACTAACTTGCTTTAAAACTATTTGATAGGTACAGTACAGTCAGCATCGATTTGATATAAGCGTCTATAGTGATCTTTTTTTTTATGCTCGATAAGCCTTCATTTGACCACAATCTCACCTGATGTAAAGTGACGATGTGGTCTAAGATGGGACATGAAGACCTAGAAGGTAGATGGCTTCTCTGGACCACATTACGAAACACGAAAAAAACGTTTCACGCACTGGCCCAGCCCGGAGGGTGGTGACAAGCCGCGGCCGAAGCCTACCACCAGAGACTGTTCTTAGCACCACCCGGAGGTCACGTGTCACAGAGGGTTACCACTTACGGACGTGAACAGACAAAACCAAAATAATCTGACAAACAAAAATAAATTGATACAGTTAAAAATAATCATAATTTACCTATGGTCAATGACTGAAATTATAATTATTCCGTCATTTGGATTACTTAAAAATTTTACTTGTAATTTTTAACGTCAGTTCGTCAGTATTAGGACGTACTCTAAACCCCTGTATTTATATCCCTACTTCCGGCTATTTCAGTTGGAATGAAACATGCGTCCAACTTTTTGGTGAATATCATATTCTCTGTCTCAATTTGGGAAAATTTCTGCCACAACTTCGTTTTGTTCGACGTGCTACATGGCATGCTTACAATACAAAACGCTTTGTTATACACAAAGGAACATAAATACATAAAAAAATTAACAAAACCAGTACAATGGGCCGCCTCACTATATTTTTCTTTTACATTTTACTGTATCGGTGATATTATCAAATCAAACTAGGTTATGACATGTGTTAAAATATTACAGTTATTTTTAAATTAATTACGACCAGACTAGAATATTCGATGTAATAAAAATATCAAATAATTCTATAAATATCTCATTTAAATCAAGCAATATCAATGAAGACCCTGGTAGTAAGAATGTACGCCCATTTATAAAAAGAAATAAGTTTTAAAAACCTACCAACAATTCGAAAGAAGGTTTTCCATGTTCAGATAAAAGGTTATGTCGAAGTTATTTACTGGAAATTCGAAATGCTTTTGAAAATTCGATTTATATAGACATCGGTTTGATCCTTTGATGATGGATGGAGCTAAATATATAATATACCTAATTTCTTTGATACGTTTGAAAGCATTAGTCTTACGAAGTGCTTAGAAATATAAGTTTTACCTTCGACAATGTTTTCCGAGAAAAACATGTTGTTTAATTTATGTGATTTAGGCCTGTTTCACCATTTATGAGAGAAACATCTAATAACCATTGTACTAACACTTACCTAGAGATTGAGAAACAGGTCCATATTCGTATAAACGTTTGGTTATGAATATGTTAACATATTGTTTTGTATTCTGCCGAAAAGCCGCGCGCCTTAATTTAACGGCAAAAATTGTGTGTGAATCAAAACCCAAGACTTTTAAACAATTTCAGAGTTACTCATCCTCTCAACGATATTGCTGACAGCAACTAGTTATAGAACAACATTCTTCTCAAACACCATGGATGCTGAGCCGTCCATCTCCATCCTTTACGCCCGCGACCAGAAAAGCGACAAAGTAAAGAACGAATGCCTCACAGAAATGTATCCGAGAAACCTTTACAAGTATCCTCTACGAATCGACAGAAACGACATTCCTTGCATCATGCACTGCGTATTAAAAAAGTTTGGTATCATGACGAATGAAGGATATATCAACATAAAGAACTATTATAAAAGAGTTCAAGCTATCCATAGATACGATCCTAGAATTCTCATTTCGGACGTAGGAGAGACTTGTGCTTCTAATATCAATGGAATGAATTTAGACCATGATGTTTGTAGGAAAGCAAAGGTCTTTAATGATTGCACGCAGTTATACGCTATATCTTTCACAGAACCGGAAGACTTCGTTTAAATCCATGAAACTTTATCCTTGTTTCAAATGTTACGACAAATATCCAACTTGGTTATATCATCTCTTGGTGTTTGAGCTACAGACATCCGGCCATTTAGGAACGTAAAGGCGAATTCTCTAAACGTGAACGTCTGGTATTCATAACGTAGATACAAGTTAAGTTTTGTGTGTGATCGCAGAATTACTGTATTTGTTTAGTACAAATTTAAATTCAATTAATAACATGCTTATTTATAGGTAGTATTAAAACTAGATAGATTGTACATATTGTTAGATGTTTCAATGTCTTTAGGATAAAAACAAATACGCATATTTTATGATTTAATTATGTATATTTTTTTGTGTTTTGTTGCATGGCCTTTTCTGGTTCATGACTTTTATATCATTGTTATTTGTATCGTAAGTATTTTTTCTGAGTGTATAAAAAATAAAAGTGCATAATGTTTTATAAAAGGTCCTGTTTTCTTTTATTAAATTTCGGAATCCAAATATTATTCGAGCAAGAATATCTAGTTGTGTTATTTCTTATTTTGACAAAAAACTACAAATTTATTATTAGGGTTTCAACTTCCAATATTCTATTTGAAACCTAAACTAAGCGTACGAGTAATATATATTTAGTACCTAAGTTAAGCTAAGTTAATAGGTTTTCCGTAAATAGCCTGAGGTTTCCAGAGTAACGAAAGACCAACAAAGATAGAAGTAATCACGTTTTAATATTTATTATATATATTGAACTAAAACTAGGGTCTGTTTAGTTTTGGTCAACTTTAGAACTTTAGATATCATATAATATTCGATAGGATACGAAACATTTTCTTGAAAATTTGCTTTCAACATACCTTATGTGGACTTACAATAATTACTTTAAATAACGATATTATCTTCTTATAAAAAGCCACTAAGTAGGTAATTATGTCTATAAAAGACCATTTCCATAATCGTTCTATTCAAGTATTTAAGGGTCAGTTCAGACCGAGACGAGACGAGGCACGGCGGGGCTTAAATAGGCCAAAGACTTCGCGTTGAGCATCGCGACGAGGCGGTAAGACGCGCTGTTATCGACTTCGCACCTGGCGACAGGGCACTGCGTAGCTATGTTTCTCGAGGCGTAGCGCGGCGCTGATAGAACAGTAGGCGCATATAGAGGTAGTTTTTTGTATTTTTGCAATAGAAAGTGTATCTATTTGTGTTGTAAATGAAGTCATATTTCGTTTTGTTACGCGCCGCGCCGCGCCTCGTCTCATCTATGTCTGAACTATCCCTAAGTCTACGATAGAAATGCAAAAGAATCTTTACATTTTCAGAGTGGAGCTATAATCTCAATTTGGATTATTTTAATAATTATACCAAATAAAAGCAAATGCCTAAATATACAATATCATTCCTATTATGATGCAAGATATATTTTGAAAATATTATTTTTAATAAAATAATATGCCTACAAATTCATGGATAAGCTAATCTAAATTTAATAAGACTTTTTTCATAACACAGAATGGTGAAGGTAGCAAGGTTTCAACTTTTTAATATTAAACAGAAGAATTTCTCGCAATAAATTATGAGTTTATAGGGAAATATTTTCGCCTTCTCATTAACACGTTCACTGCGGATCACACAGAATCGGCCCGCCACGGTGCTTACCGCCTGTGCGTACGGTAATAACTACATCTTGCTCGCTGGTGCGGAACGATTATCTTAGGAATTTGTAGGAGTTAGACAGAGACAAATATAGATTTCGGCTCGTGGTGTCAAATGTAGATATTTGGCATTAAAACATCGTGGCGGGCTCTTTTCGACCACCATCGCACTGACGGTAAAAAACATCGCTCCTTGCGGCGGCGGGCCTATTGTGGTATATGACCGGTGCCGACCTGTTGCCGCAAGGAGCGCGCGCGCAAGCGTCGAGTCACCAGCCAGTGTTGTGCTCTCTACATGACCGTACGCGTGCGTATCGTGATTTTATCGACAGGTATTTAAGTATGGCGCAACGCAAATGTAAAAAAAAAATAACCCTGTACAGTGATAGTGAAGATAGTTTAGATGAAAGCTTTACATTTCAGAAAATCAGGGACAAATCAAAAGTAGTGGACATGTCCTCGAAAAAGGTCCAAAGAGAAGAAATTGTGCGCGGTGTTATGAAAAGCTGCGTCTAACTTTAGATTGCAAGGAAGCGAAAAAGAAAGTTAAGAAAATTAAAACATATTGCAACAAATGCAATCAATCTCTTTGCGCGCAGTGCTATAAAGAAAGACACATATAAGTTCGCTGTTCTTGTCAGGCTCATGTGATTCGCTTAATACATACTTTTTATTTCTTTTACAATAATTCTGTTTTATTTTCGATAACCCAAATATTTTTGTCTGTCCCATCACTATGAAAAATACTTTCTAGTGCGATATCGGTCGTTTCCGACCCGACATTTTCCTTGGTTGATTTCTCATTTCCTGGTATTCAGATTCAGGGGCGAAGCGAATGTAAACAAATGGGGTTAATGATCATTTTAGCAGTATAAAAAAAAATATTATACACCACATATTCGCAAAGTTATAGCTCTTTAATCTTTCCTCGCGGTGTCAGGTCAAAAAGGATTGATACGCACTGTAGAAAAGGTCGATGGATGCATATTTGGACCGCCACCGCACCAGATGAAAGTTTTAAGAATCTTTGCCGCAGTGAGCGTGTTAATCTTCCTGTAATTCAAACGATATTGTCTATGAAACATGATTCGAAGATATGAATTGCAAAATTGTTTGCGGAGCTCGTAGAGCGACCCTATCTTTTTAGATTTAAGTAGAGCACTTTAATCTTAAGTCTCATTTTAAGAGAAAGTTAAAAAAAATACGAATTCTGTTAATATAATATAAAAAAAATTAAGTTGACCTGTCCATGTATGCCTAGTGCCTAGGCGTCTAAGGAAATAAACGTTTTGACTTTGACTTTGAATCCCAAACCAAGCAGAGCCTGTGTAGATTATTCATATGTACACAGATGACCTATTTTTATTTGTAACTAGCGTTCCGCCCCGGCTTCGCACGGGTATTTATTCAAAAATGTTTTCCTCGTAACTATTCGAATTTTTCTCGGCGTAAAAACCATCCTTGAACTCCACCAACGAACATTAAAAAAAAGGCCAAATTGATCCAGGCGTTGTAGAGTTATGCGCACACAAGCAACACATTTTGCGATTCATTTTTATATATAAGACTAGTGGCCCGCCCCGGCTTCGCACGGGTTTTTATTTAATTTTTTTCCCCGGCAATTATTCGATTTTTTCTCGCCTTTTAAACCTTCCCTAGACCTCCTCGAACATTTCAAGACTATGATAAGATAAATCCGTTCAGCCGTTCTCGAGTTTTAATCAGACTAACGAAAAACAATTCATTTTAATTTATATATAGATTACGTATGTCAATTATCTATATTACAATATTTTCACAACTAAAAATTGTTAAGCGTACAATATCTGGTCCACCGGCATGAATCGGAACAAAACCCACTATTGGATAAAGATATGATATTTAATTTTTTTCAGAAAACAAACAGTTTTTGAGACTAACTAAAGTAAACATTTATATGTTTCAAAATATACTTTTGAAGCTCTTCTGAACTTAACAGAAAATATAGCGCTGTACAACCGGTATATTTTCTTAGAAGAGAGTTTTGAAATACGGCTGGTTATTAAATTTCAAATAAAACATTATCATTTTAAAGAGATTTAGAAAACTCCACAGATGTAGTATTTCTTGAGATCTATCCCTGATGTTGTAAGTTTCTTTGAAATAATTATTTAGTAGAATTTCATTCTTAAATTTTCAAAAGCAAAAACTAGTACTAAATTAAATACGTTAAATTTAATTTACCCAGTTTTAAATTCAATGTAATTTCTAATAATGGAACTAAAGAGAGGTTCTTTGATATAAAAGCAATTGCTTTATTGTATTTAAATTATTAAATTATTATTTTATTTATGAATGCAATAAATGATTTGATTTTGATTTTTTTTGATTTTTAAATTTTCGTTTGTATAGACATAGACCTTGTATCTTGAACTTTTTATCACTACTGACCGAAGATATACCTATGTTGAAAGAGAAGATTGGGTTATAGCAGTTCGAAGCAACACGCAATCTTACAGATATTTCCGATAAATAAATATATCCGGTCAATCCACACATCCAGCCCCGTGGTAAGCTCTAAGCTTGTGTTACGGGTACTAGACATTTTATGTAATAGAACAACCATAGATATATATTTTTTTATTATACATAATTAAACACCCAGCACACTCGACTTTCATTCCGAAGGTCGTGGGTTCAAACCCCGCTAGGCACCTCTGGATATTTCTTCGTGAAAAATGTATGAGCGCTTAAAACAAGTGCTTTAACGGCGAAGGCTAACATCGTGAGGAAACCGGCATGTTCTGAGAACTTTAAACAGTTTGAAGGACAATGTGACATTCCCGCACATGGCCAGCGTGGTGAATAAAGGCCTAATCTCTCTCGCCAAGAGAGAAGTCCCTGTGTCCCAGTAGTGGGAACGTTGATAGGGTGATGCTGATGAAACACCCAGACCAAGGAGAACCTACAAATCATATTGACTGCCTCGGTGGCGCGGTGGGCGAATGTCCACTTGCAGAGCAAGAGGTAGCGGGTTCGATTCCCGCCGAAGGTAAAATTGTTTGTATGTTCTGCAAGCACATTTCTCCTTGGTCTGGGTGTTTAATATGTATAATAAAAATATCTATACATGTATGTATATTATACTAAGTATATCAGATATCTAGTACCCGTAACACAAGCTTAGAGCGTACCACGGGGCTAGATGTTGTTGTGTAGATTGTCCGGAAATATTTATTTATTTATATTATTTCTACAGTTGTTCTTCCGCTCCTCGTGCTGATGATGAGCAGCGTCCAAGCCCGCATCTCCGTGATGTACGCCCACGACAAGTCCAGCGACATCATCGCAGAACAGTGTCTCAACGAGATGTTCCCGAAGGTCAAGCACATCGAGATCCAGGAGTCAGACGAGCCCTGCATCATCTTCTGTGTACTGAAGAAGTTTGGGATTATGAATTCCAATGGAGTCATTAATTTGGAGGCTTACAGGTTGGTATAATGATCAAGTCAAAGTCAAAACGGTTATTTCCTTAGAAGCACAGAGCATACATGGACAGGTCAACATAAAATTCATTAAAACTACATTTTTAAACAAAAAATATATATTAAGGAAATAACATTGTCTTCAAGTTTTATACTGAGTTGAGAAGAATAGAACAACACAGCAGCAGTAAGATAACGGTGAGCATTGCGTCGGACGACCACCAACAAGACAGATGATACACGACACAGAATAATTTATTTCCATAGTTTGATTATACAAATCTTGGAAACGTCAAAAATAAAATTTAAAAAACATAAACAAATTGAACAAAATAAAAGATAAATAGAAAATAAATTAATGTTGTCTGATCGCTTCGCTTCTTTTTTACACTAGGGCAAATAATCGATTAGAAACTCTAGCTCATTTTTGTTCATGTCTTGGTGTATGCTGCAAGCTCGCGTGTACTTACTTCTGATTAATTCTGGTCGGAAAATGGTCATCTCTGAGGAAGATAGAGGATCTGATCAACTCTCCTTTGTCCCAATGCCACTGCTGGGACACTGGGGGGACACGTCATACGGTCGAAATATTAAATGAATGACGATCACGTGGTTAGTTAGTTAGGTGGGCTATATTTTTCTCGCTTAGACTCAAAAGAGGTCTATTGGGCGTGTAGTGTGGCGTTAGTGCAACCAGCATCATTCAAGTGATCATCAGCAGTCGTCCTATCACCTGTAGGACGCCCACTGCTGCACATAAGCCTCTCTCATATACTTCCAGTTATTTCAGCTGGAAATGGCCTTCGTCAACCATGAACTCGCAGTACCAAGTCATCCGCCTATCTAGTTGGTGTGATGTTGGCTTGCGAATTCTATAAAGTACTAGCTGACCCCAGCAAACGTTGTTTTGCAAAATAAAAAATAGATGTTGGCCGATTCTCAGACCTACTCAATATGCTCACAAAATTTCATGAGAAATGTTCAAGCCGTTTCGGAGGAGTACCTACGGGAACGAAAACTGTGACACGAGAATTTTATATATAAGATATAAACACAATGGAATTATGTCTTGAAATATTATTAGAAAATTATATACTGCTTAAAATCCGACATGAATAATATCCAACATTATGCCAGTACAAACCTTTACTCGGATACATAAACAACATTATCAGTGTATTTTCAAATATAATAAAAGCCTGGCAACGTTCATGCCGGCTTCTCTGAAATAAAATTAATTTTAACTCAGATTACCACCTCCTAATGCCGGGATCAAAATTAAATTATCTTTTCATTAAGCTTAAAACCGTTCTGTAATACAATTTGGATGATTCTTGACTTTTCAATATGTTGGAGGTTTTAAATAAAAATGATATACTTTAATAGCAGGAGCGCCCCGGACTCGCACTGTTGAGAATTATAAAAAAACTTCTGCTATCTATTTCTGAAACCCACATGAAAATCCGTTCAGTAGTTTTTGGGTTTATCGCGAACTAAAAAAGACGCGGCAGAGGATTTTACATAAAGTTTTTTGCAAAGCCAACGCATGATGTGGTGTCTGATAATTAAGTAATAATTAATTAAATAAATGTTAAATGAATGGACCATAACGGCTCTTTAGTAAACCGGGCCCGCAAAAAACTGGCCCCGCGGTCAAACGGCCGGTTGACATAATGCATTAAATTTATTACTTTTAATTCGTCAAGTGGGCCTATTACAAGCTTAATATACATTCTTATTGCAAATCCGTGCACATTATATGTGCACGGTACATATTATGTAAACAAAAGAAGAATAAAAACGAAAAACGTGGTTACAAAAAATAAAATATACCTACAAGAATTGAGAACCTATATGTATAATATACACGGTAAAAATTTCCGTGCATATTATAGGTATTTTCTTCATTTTAATTTCTTTCCAAATGTATCCGTATAAAAACAAACTTTTAGTAAAAACTCTTGCTCGCCGACTGCACAAAATAAAAATCCACCAAGCCAGCTTTGTGCCTCACCTTGGAGTCATAAATATTTCAACATCTGTAAGAATTTTTCCTACAGCCTTTGAAATATTTTCTTCAGTGAAATTATAAAAACCTATTTGCTACGCAAATGAGTATTCGTTCAAGTAATCCGTATTAAAAATTCGCTTTGTATACTGAATAGTGAGAACTACTGACAGCGAGTCAGAAATATTATTTTCTACTGAGTTGAAACTTTGCACGATAATTACAAAGGATTCAGACAATCTACATTCTTATCTATGGCAGAGTACATCTTTACTTTCTTTTTTTTTTTTGTTTGTTTGAACGCACTAATCTGATTCAAAACTTTTTTTTTTTTTTTTTATTATTGATAAGCCTTCATTTGACCACAATCTCACCTGATGCAAAGTGACGATGTGGTCTAAGATGGAGCATGAAGGCCTAGAAGATGGCTTCTCCGGACCACATTACGAAACACGAAAAAATCGCTTCACGCACTGGCCCAGCCCGGAGGGTGGTGACAAGCCGCGGCCGAAGCCTACCACCGGAGACTGTTCTTAGCACCACCCGGAGGTCACGTGTAAGGATTCAGAGGGTTACCACTTACGGACGTGAACAGACAAAACCTCCGAACTTAAGGGCTTACTGGGCTTATTCTAGCGTATCCTTATTTTTTCACCCTTAAGAAAAACTAGAGTGAAGAAATACCTGGTTTGCGTTCAAATATGACACTAACTTACCCCACCACAAGTTTTTAGATTGTAGCTACTTAAAATAAATATTTAATTTTGCAGAGGACCACCCAATCCTAAATACTTTATTTTTGTACAGGAAATATTATCCATGATAATCTTCAAAGTGAAGCTCCCCTGAATATTTTATTTGAGTAAATTTAAAAAGTCGACGATAAGACGAGACATTTTTTTATTAATTTAAATAACGGGAATACCAGGCCAAGTTATTTCGGCAAGCTTCACACCTACCGGCCTTTTCCAGTTCGGGCCAGCGGGCGATGTATTTGTATTTTTTGTATTTTGTATGTCCTTATTCAAATGAACCGGTACAGAGTTGTAGGTGTGTGGCCTGCCTGTCATTAAAATCAAACATTATTCAAATTATACTGACAAAGTAAAAGTATTTCAATGGGAAATAGAGTAGTGATAGATAAGCGTCCATAATGCGAGTATAAAGACCCAATTAAACCGCTGTAGTGAAGTTATTATGTTCATTGAAAGTTTTTGATATAAAATACACATTAAGTTACAATATTAATGACATAATAGAGAGCTTAGGACCGAAGGAGCATTGTCACGTAAAATAGGTTTTTTTTTTTAATTACAATTTAAATTACATTGACAAGTTATAAAAAAAATAGCCATATTATAACCCCCCCGTATTCATAAAAATAATTCACTTTTTATATCAAACTTATAGAAGTTTACTAGAACATAATTATGTATCCTACGTTTTTAATCAATATAAATTTATGGTAAATCTATAAATAATAACTAGCTGACCCCAGCCAACGTTGTTTTGCATAATTACACATAGATAGTAGCCAGTTCTCAGACCTACTGAATATGCATATAAAATTTCATAATAATCGGTTAAGCCGTCTCGGAGGAGTATGGTAACTAACACTGTGAAAATTTTATTTATTAGATTACTAGCTGACCCCATCAAACGTTGTTTTGCAAAATGAAAAATAGATGTTGGCCGATTCTCAGACCTACTCAATATGCTCACAAAATTTCATGAGAATCGGTCAAGCCGTTTCGGAGGAGTATGGCAACGAAAATTGTGACACGAGAATTTTATATATAAGATAACAGTTCAATAAAAGCTTCGCACCTTTGTGAATATCTAAAATGGTCGAAATAAGTTTATAATGTGGTTTAGACAATTCAGATAAACTCGTATAAATCAGAAATGGGAGTTTTTATGAATACGAGCACAATTAGGGTATAAATTAAAATTTTAGATATAGCGATATCTAAAAATGTGAACGAATTTTAACGACTGTGCTAATTTGTTTTTTACGCATCCTTTTCGCAGTTCTCGAGTCATCTTAATTCATGTATAAGCAATCAATCAATATTCATATGTTAATTTTTGTAAAACTTTTATTTATCTTTATATATATAATTCTTCTGTGAGTGTGTATGTCACTGAACTTCTCTCAAACGACTGGACCGATTTTGATGAAATTTTTTGTGTGTGTTCAAGGGGATCTGGGAATGGTTTAGATTCACAATACGGTCAACTGGATATTGTTTTTTGAGACGTGGGACAGGACAACGTCTGTCGGGTCGACTAGTTTTAATATAATTATTTTTACAGGAAAAGAGAGCTTATAGCCCGTCAAAACGAAGTCCAGGCTATAGGCAGCGACTTCGGAGGTGCTTGCATCGAAAGCGCAGAGGCCACGCAGCATAAACAGGACGTCTGCAAGAAGGCCAAGGTCTTCAACGACTGCACCCACCTCTACAGAATTCTGCTGAAGAAGTAACACGAAATGGAACCTTAAGGGCCTCTTTCAGCATCTTAAGCAGCCCGTTTGACGTTCCTCCTGCGGGGACACAGATCACGAATCAGCCCTGATCAGATACCGTTGATAGTTGATAGCGAATGCTGAAACATTCGCTATCAACGGTATCTGATCAGGCTAAACTCGTTTTAAATGAAATATAAATAAAATAAAATTAATCTATTTCGGACAGCAAAGATCAATAGTTTCGTTAGTTATTTAAAATGAATTACTTAGTGTTTTAGTATTTATAATAAAATTTAAGCAAAAAAATTTATTTAATTTACTTGCATTTGAACACACCTTTCATCAGATTGACATTTAGCCTAGATTTCCTCATTGGCTATATTCATCATAGCACGGTCCGACCAGGTTTTTTTTTATGCTAGATAAAAGCCTTCTTTTTAACACAATCTCACCTGATGTAAAGTGACGATGTGGTCTAAGATGGGGCATGAAGACCCCGAAGGTAGATAAACTCGCTAAACTCTTTTTTTCCGCCTAACTGAGATCAACGTGACATTTAATTCACATTTTTCAATGGTTGAACGTTAACTTTTAGTCCGGAAAAACTCGATTTGTAGCATTGAATGGTGAAATTGGGGCTTAGTCGCTGAGCAACCACCTCGCTTCACCGAGAAATTGGAAATTTGAATAATAAAACTCTCCGTTCTATAAAAGTTAAAAAGCAACAACGCCTTTGTGGACAGAACACTAAAGTAAAATGACCACGGATCTTATTTAAGTACACTCCATTAATTTAATCAAACAGCTTTCAACTTCCGGTTTCCCCGTCTTACGGGATTTTTGATAAGTATCTATTGTGTGCTGAGACAGGCCTAGTGCGGGTTAGTGAATCGCGTCCTTTAAACTCTTCAAAGTTCTCAGAACATGCAGTTGCCTTACGATGTATTTTTTTTTTATTATTGAAAAGCCTTCATTTGACCACCGTCTCACCTGATGTAAAGTGACGATGTGGTCTAAGATGGAGCATGAAGGCCTAGATGATGGCTTCTCCGGACCACATTACGAAACACGAAAAAATCGCTTCACGCACTGGCCCAGCCCGGAGGGTGGTGACAAGCCGCGGCCGAAGCCTACCACCAGAGACTGTTCTTAGCACCACCCGGAGGTCACGTGTAAGGATTCAGAGGGTTACCACTTATGGACGTGAACAGACAAAACCTCCTTATGATGCCTTGATGTATGCTCCTAAGGAAATAAACTGTTTGTTTTTTTGACTTTGTTTGCCTTCCCCGCTAAAGCACGTGTTTAAAGCGCACCTAAATTTTGAAGAAGAATTTTTACATTAGAATGCTTGTTTATTTTTTTATATATAAAACAAATTAAATCCAATATGACAATTGCTCAAGATTTTATATTTTTAAGCCAGTTTAATGTTAAGTTTATTTAGGGCTTGTTTCACAATGTCCGAGTAAAATTAGTCAATAGTTTTATAAATAAATAAAATCATATATTTCAGGCATCAGCCCACAAAGACCTGATAGAATATCATACATACAAATCTCTAATTTAATTAGTTTCATGGAGTCAAAATATGGAGCTCTTAAGTGAACTGACAATTAACTGAGCTAGATAGCTATTTTATCTATTGAGTAATTTTACTCGGACATTGTGAAACAGCCATTTAATTAATAATTTTTTTCTGTAGGCATTACTAACTTCCGCGCCCAAATTCTGCTTAAGGAGCAAACCTTTTGACCCAAAAAAAAGGAGTTTATTTTGCATGGAAACGATAAAATGGCAGAGATATTAAGTTTTTCTAAGTCTTAATAATAGTTTTCTACCTTTTGCCAAAATCCCTACCTGTTGCTAAAATCCAAATAAAAATCCATCTAGTAGATTAAAAGTTCCAAGCGAACAACCAGCGAAAATACTGCGAAAACAAAAACAGCGAATTACTGAAACCCTCTTCATTTTATACCATGTGAAGAAGTGTTTGAACCTTAAAATAGCATTCCTCAAAGTCCATAACGAGCGACACAATTTCAATTTCCTGAAAAATTATTAACGAAAATTCCCGAGGCATAATATCAACAACCCTGTTATTCCTCTTTAATTACGGTAGACACTTCAAAATTATCATTATCCTATTAATTTGATGGCAGAGAGAAAATCAGATCATATTTATTCACATCCTCGCTATTAATATTCAGTAGGAAATTTGTTCTTTGATCTTGTAAAATTTTACGTAAATATAAGCTATATGCCAAGCTTGAAGATTCACGCGACTTTCAGACGCCGCCCTTTACATGGCTTACATAATATGGCCATTTGCACACCCACGCGTCCACAAAGCGGGACGTTTTCGGGCAATAATGTCCCGTGTTGCAGACGATCCCAAGCCGCACCCTACTTTCCGCTTTACCACCTTACCACAAAAACATAATCACCGCTTAGACAAGCGTTCAACAGTTGTTTATCAAAATAAATATATATTTTTTAATCAACAGTTACACAGTTGTCTAAGTCGTGTTTATGTTTTGGGGTAAGACCAATAGTGTTTAAAAAATACTATTGCCGAAAAATACTATTATAAAAAAAAATTGGAGCGGAGCGGAAAAATTGGGAATATAAATGCTTTTTAGCATCTAATCTCCATGGGAAGATCATTGTTGGCATAGCCACCACTACCAACCAATCGACCAACGTGTGTATTTGTGACACATGCATTAAAAACTTACGTATTAATATTTTGAATTTATGTGCTTGTTTTGTTGAATTTGTTAAAACAGACCGTATAGTAAAGCAAATGGGGCCGAATGGGTCTAATGGGGCCGAATGGTGGACTTTATGAATTCTTCCTTATAGAAACGCAGCGTCAGACGTCCACTAACACGGCCACGACAGTTGCAAGACTCTTCCGACCAAAATAAGTGAAAGTGTTTATGGTAGGCCTATATCAAGCAGCGAACGTCCTACAGCTTAGATGTTAAATTATAAATAAATTAAACTTACAGTATAGCTTATATTTTAATCCAAAATACAGAGATTTCATGAAATTCTATGTAAACAAATACGGTTCTTTGATTCAAGATGGCAGACTTGAAATTACGTAATCCTGTTACGCTCTGTTTGACGTTGTTTATGTCAGCTTTTGTATTATTATTTGTAGTTCCGCTTTTGTGCGACAGAGGCGCTGCTAAATTGTTTTGAGCTGTGCCGAAGGAGGTAACAAAAGAGTACATAATTTAAATTAGGACCGTTTTGGTTTGAAATATGCAGGATTATTTTAAGAGGTGATAATTAACGTTTGTGAAAATATTAGAGTACGGAAAAGGGATTCCAACTTTTACATGCTAAAACGTGTTAGGAAATCAAATACATAAGTCATACGGTTTCTGAGCAATTTTCGTCTAAAAAGTATAAAGATCTGCTCCTGCCCATTCTAAAAAAACTTAATTTTACAGCGACTAATGTTTCGTCACAGGCCGAAAAACACGTTTTTTTTCAAAATCGTGGACTGCATGCCTAAATGTTGGAACTCTTATTCGTTGGGTTTAATTTAATTATCTATATCCCAAAATTTAATTCTTTTTTTAAAATTCTTTTATAAATTACATTTCTATAAAGGCAACTCAATCCAATAAGAAGCATTCTACGGCTAAAGAGAGAGAAAGACGTACTGTGTAAGTGAAAAAGCTTTATGTAAGTATGAAGTAAGCAATGCCTATCACTCAGATTCAGCAATTCAAAACACCTAATAAAATGAGTACCTCAGCAATGTACTATGTTAAAAATAAACAACATCCGTTTATGTAATCGAAATAACAAAGCCTCATACGTAATCCGATACTGGGAGTATAACAGCATTGTTTCCATGACAATGAGACCCATAGATTAATTTCCAATATCACCAGTTGAGGTTGCTACCTCCCTATCGTAATAATATTCGGAGTGCATGTAACCATAATGTTGGTATTCTGTTTATTTATTATTCGCGTCTATATATAGTTTCGCAAAGGTGTGTGGACACCTCAAAAATACCGTCATAGAAGGTTTATCAAAAGTAGTTTTGGTAATTAAAAATTTCTAAGTTCTCTGCTAGGTTTTGAGTTCTAAGTACTACTAGGCTCCTAAAAAACGTTTTGAAAAGTGTTTATTTTCTGCTTTGGTTTACGATTAGAGCCCTGGAGCCGTGTAGGCTAAGTGGGAGGATAATCGACTTTCATTCCGAGGGTCGTGGGTTCAAACCCCGCCTCGCACCTCTGAATTTTTCTTCTTGAGAAATTTAAGTGCGCTCTAAACACGTGCTTTAACGGTGAAGGCAAACATCGTGAGGAAACTGGCATGTTCTGAGCACTTAAAAGGGGACATGTGACATTCACCAACCTGCACTTGGCCAGCGTGGTAAAATAAGGCCTAATCCCTCTCGTCAAGAGAGAAGTCCCTGTGTCCCAGCTGTTAGAACGTTAATAGGTTGATGATGAAAGTATTTCTGTTTACCTCGTAAATAAAAATAAATAGTAGGTACGTATTCACTCACCTTCATTCAGCGAATGTTCAAGTTGTTATTTAAGCAAAGAGCCCTAGAATGTAGTTTCTTTGGAAAACACTCGCAAAATATTTAACCAACCCAAACGAGTTTTACGGAAGTCTATAAAAATGTTTTATTTGGCTATCGATCGTCGATATTAAAACGATAAAAGGAATTTAATCTTTACTTCTTCAACGATAAAGTTCAAAACATCTATTTTATAGATCAATGAAGTTGCCGACAGATATACGAGTACCTACTTAAACGAATTTACTTTAACGAAATTGGAAACACGATTTTGTTTTGTTGATTTTTGGGGAGTAAGTTCTAATAAGACTGAGAAACTCTGAATTGTAATGTTTAAATAGGTTTTAAATTGAGAAAGAACTTTAAAATAATTAATTCTGTAAACCTAGACGCAGCGTTGGACGTCTTCCAACAAGATCCATGAGAGCTTTTATTAGACATGTGGTCCAGGTTTGGTAAAAGCTTAGTTAGCTGATCTTTGCTAGGAAATTAGCCAAAATAACTGTTCAGTCTTATGCAAACATTTGTACGAAGGAGAACAGATTAAAATAATGTACTGTTGGGTAATTTATTAGAAGACATTAAAATAAAATCAAGAATAAGGTGACTGGAAAATAAGGTAAAATGTTAAATATAAATTAAAAAATCAAGTGTTTACAAAATGTTTTTTATTTACCTACATCCAACAGCCTGCGAACCCATTATTTTGAATATACCAAATTTACAGAAAAACTTGTATTTTTAACCGCTCAAAAGCTGGGATATCACAAACATGGCAATTTTCTGTATCCAACACCATATAGAGCATCCCTTCCTTTCTTCCTCTGGCTCTTCTTCTTCTTGAGGAGTCGTGGGTGCCGCAGTGGTTTCTTCTTGACAGTAGACCACAGATAACAAACAGAATATGGACAAAACTATAATCAACCGCAACACTATTTTGAGAAACATTTTTTTTATTTTGCGTATGCTGCTGTGTGATGTAGGAATGAAAATGAGAATTTAAAATAATGAGTGTAATTTTTGGATGTAATCTTTTGATGGGTTTTGTGATATTATCGGTGAAGGTCGTTTAAAATGATTTGAATACTTTTTTTTTGTGAGTTAGCATTAAAAAACAATTATTTTGATTTTATTTATTTATCTTTATGAACATCATTACGCAAATCTTCCGTTCAGAGAATACCTACCCACCTAATGGCTTTTGCATGGCATCAGTCGCAGAATCTAATTTTTTATGTCGCTGTTTTTGTTTTGTCGTTGAAAACACAATTTATCAACCTTTCTGAGTACAATTGTAGATTTAGGTCCTCAAATACAAATAATAATAATGGTAATATTCTGCTGCATCACATTTTACTTCAAAATGCAATTAATTTAATTTTTAATTGATTGTTTATAAGTTAAGATTATCACTTACCTACTTACGCCTAGAGGAAACATTAATTGACTAGATGTTAAACATTTAAGTATATCATTGTTATTTAACTTTTATGAGAAATAAAGCTTCTTTAAACCTAAGTACAACTCACGGTAACCAAATACTTACTGACCTTACTGTTACTGAATAAAGTACGTAAGTAAAGTGAATACCACATGTACGATAGCGGGCTAGTAAAAAGCCTTTTTACTCTGAAAACTGGCTACCTACGACTGGGTACTAGACTTTTCCTATCAAAAAGAAAAAGAAAATTAAATAAAAGATATTTTATTTTTATTTTTTTCAATAAAAGATATATTTTAGTGTATCGAACGTCTTGTGATTTTATTGTGCAAATTTTATTTTAAATCAATACAATATAGTGACTCAAGGTTTCGCGTGACGTAAAACTTTCGTGCGATTTGTATTGTATTTATACTTCAAAAGAACTTTATAATTAGCACTTTTTATAAGCGAAAAATAGGTGTCCAATATTTATGGACGGGAGATATCGGACTGACCAAACAGAATACCTTTTTTATGTAGTCATCTTGCCTATTGTGAGATGACCATCCTAAGATTGTTAAGTGTTCTTAAATACAGTAAACATTTCTAATTTGAATATCTATACATTTTATAAGTTCAAGTCCCCTGCCGCCTAAATCTGTCTTTCAGTATTATGGTTGGAATAAACTCAAATACTAGTGATGCAGTTTTATTCGAAAGATGATTCAAGAGTAAGATATTCCCATCCGAACTAACCCGGAACAAGCAAGCTAGTTTTAAATAAAGTTTACTTCACGACATGCAAAATGTTCGCTCATATTTTACAGCACAACTTCCAATTCTTGCAACAGTTCACATTTCCTTTCTCGATGAGGAGGAATGATTCGTTTATATGCTGCGGTTTGATTTTCTAACCAATGGTTTTGATGGGGTCAATTTATAGCGACCGATCGGACTAAGAGGGCTCCAGCAGAGGACGTCCTTTGTCTGATGATAATGAACTTATTCTTTCCATGATCACCACAACACAAACTCACCCTAATTTAATTGCGAACACAAATAAAAACAACGCTTACGCCGAAAACAGCCGCTTTGTAATAATTTGGCTACAAGCTCACCGCAGCAAGATCTAATAAACAGCTATTGCAGAGCCCGAGATAACAGAGCCCTGATATTTTTACATTTACAAGCGTAAGGGTGATTTTATAAGGCCTCCGCCATTTCAGCGGGAATAAAGTCAAGGAAAAGTGGTGAAAGTACCTTCTTAAGTTAATGCGTTTGTCAAATATCGATCTGGTAAGCGAAGCTTAGGGTTACCAACAAAACCGATGGATATGAAAGCGGGGATCACTGAGTTTCATAGTTTCGTAGTACTTTATTCATCATAGGCAACATTGTACACTTGGTTTCGTTAAAAAGTTTTAATTATTATTATAAACACACACAGAAAATACAGCAAAAGACGCAGACAAGACGTTCGATTCTGCTTGAATTCTATAGAGGCCGGTTTATACTGTTTTTGTATGCCTATTACAACATCCTAAATTTACTTACAATATTTTCAGTACGACGCAGCTAAACGTAGACTGATTGAAGAACTTATCGCAATGACAATCCGGCTAATCTTTGAACCGCTGTATTACAAAACGGCGCTGTTTTATAGCAGCTAGCTGTAATGTAAAATGGCGGATTATACAATTTGACTTCCACATCATATTTTACTATTTACATTTAGCATCATTTCAAATAATAAGACCGTACAAAACCTTCCTTTAACAAAAAGTTTTTGGAGTTTATTATTGACGTAAAAAAACACACTGTATAGAGAGAGAGTTAATATTTTGCTGGCCTTAATGAAGGCCGAACCGACAAAAACAGCTTAGTGTTTCCTCTGTTTACACGGAGATTGTCGCGACTAAGGTACAAACAAATTACTCTGAATCCGCGCAGTTAAGGCTCTTTAAAAGCCAAGGTTTATTTCCCTTGGGCGGATTTGGAAGAATTCAAAATTTATGTTTTGATGCAAAATTTTATTATTCGCTCGGGTTTTGTGTTGAGCGGATGTTCTACTAGTAGTGCCCCGCAGCGTCACCCGCGTTGTAATGGATTGACAATGATATTTGCCCGCAGTAAAAGTAGTCTATGTCCTTTCTCAGGCTCTAGAGAATTTGTGTACCAAATTTCGTTTCAATCGGTTCGGTAGTTTTCCGTGAATGTGGAACAGACAGAGAGAGATTTTTTTTTTTTGTTAGATAAGCCTTCATTTGACTACAATCTCACCTGATGTAAAGTGACGATGTGGTCTAAGATGGGGCATGAAGGAGTTACTTAGAGTTACGTTCGCTTTTATAATATGCTGACGCGGAGATTTTCCCGTTGTACTGAAGACGTTAAAATAACGCTATTTAAAGCCTACTGTCAAAATTACACGGGAAGTCTGTGGATTCGGCACACCAAAAGATCGATGGACGCCCAATACAATAATGCTGCTGCGACTGCATCGGTTCTGTAGTGGAACATTCCGTCGGGAACGTTTGCAGCGCGCAAACACAGTACTACACGGATGGATTCTGATGCGTAGAATACGGGACCGTCGTTACAGCATTATAAACAGCGTCGGAGAAGACATTGATTCTCTCCACTGTGGAGGTGTCTTGTGCAGAGGGTTTTTTTTTTATGCTGTATAAGCCTTCATTTGACCACAATCTCACCTGATGTAAAGTGAAGATGTGGTCCAAGATGGGGCACGAAGACCTAGAAGGTAGATGGCTTCTGCGGTCCATACTACGAAACACGAAAAAATCGCTTCACGCACTGGCCCAGCCCGGAGGGTGGTGACAAGCCGCGGCCGAAGCCTACCACCAGAGACTGTTCTTAGCACCCGGAAGTCACGTGTAAGGATTCCGAGGGTTACAACTTACGGACGTGAACAGACAAAACCTCCCAAAATTAGTGATGAGTGATTGGGTGATTAGTGAGGGTACTTATTTCCTTAACTAATCGGTATCTGCACATTTTACTCTCATTAAATATAAATTGTGTATCTTATTTATAATTTATGTCAATATGGACCTCTGTCTTAAAAAAATAAACGATTTTTATTTTATTAAAATATTTGGATTTATGTTGATGTAGTGCATATAATACGGTTCGTAGTAAATATTTTAATAAAAGCTGTCATTTTTCTTCAAATTATATAATATTATCGCTACATCTGTATGATTATGTAAGATTCAGATGCGAACGACAGCCACCGGCGCGTTCGGAATCCGCCAACTTCTTATCTTAAACCTGTTTGAGATTGGCAGGTAGAAAATGCCGTGGCATTAATTAAGCCCACCTTTTGTACAACTCTGCATTTTCTTGTGCAATAAAGTATTCTTAATAACAAAATTGAATATAACAAAAATAAATCTAACATTTGACTTCTTTGAGATTTATTTTCACTCAGAGTGTACTTAAACTTGGCCCATAGATGTGGATATATGTAGTTTGTTTAAATAAAAATACGATTAGTTGAATAAAGGCATACATAAGTTTAAAATTTCTACTAAGAAATCTTATTAGAAATAGTGCTTAAAAGTTATATATTGAGAAAACTTTAAGGCTTATTAAGTCATGCGAGACGCAACTTAGCAAATTCAAAATTATTAAAAAAATATCTTTCCAAATAAACGTGTCCATTCCAAAATTGCAATTAAACACCGTATAAGAAATTGGTTAACGGATTAAATTAAGGATTAATAACTATTTCCGAATAAACTCAAATACCGTATCAAATCTATCATGTTACAGACGAGTTTGTTTTATATACACAAAAACTATGCCCTTTCAAAAGCCTGTTGAATCCCACATTTGTTGTTTTATGTAATTATACTCGTTAACTATAAGCATTTCCTGGTAACGAAGGGAAGTGTTATTTTATATTCAATTAATAGTTTATAGTTTATTTATCCATAGGTAACATGTTGTACACTTCGTTTAATTCTAATAAGTCTATAAATAAACACAGGAAAGATAGCAGAAGACATAGACAAGACGTTCAATATGAAATATAACATAGTCATTGAGCTGCCTAATAGTGGACCTTCACCAGGTCGTCCGTCCATCTAGTTGGTGGACGTCCTACTCTGCGTTTGAGGATTTGTTCTCTCCATTTGAGAACCTTCTAGACAAACTAGAATGATAATTGTCCAGTAATATTCGTATGTACTTTTTTAGAATTATACAATTGAAATTGCAGGAATATGCATTTTTGTACCTGAGCAATGCTCTCGCATTTGACTTTCTTCGGTGTCTGGGGGAGCGTTAGACCCTTCGGATATGTCTGGCTTTTAGAATAATGACTTAAAATGGTCATTAGAATATTGTGTATAAATCTCAGCTTTTATAATATGACGTGAGAGAGCTCAGGTACTGCACGCCTTGATTGCCTGATACCTATTGAAGGCACCGTTACTCCAGATTCGTAACCCCCAAACATTGTTCCCTACACCAGTGAGAACACGTGAAAAAAAATTCAGCTTTTATACTTTAACGTAGGTCTGGCAGGCCCTGGCTCTTAGTCCATTAACTCGACACAGGCAAACTGACGCTGAAGCTTGAAATTTACGAATTATTTCGACATTGACTTTGAGACGCAAAATGGCGTTCAACCGAGTCACATCTTTTTCACTTTATCATTTTATTTAACTCGACACCGGCAAATTGTCGCTTCAAGCGCAGAGTCCAATTACAAGAAATTGAAATTGATTTTAAATGAATGATTATAAATGTAAGATTAATTTGTATTATTTATCAATTATCCAGTCTTACCTGACTCAATATACCTCTGTATTTGATCCACAAGAAAATAATGATTTATACGAACATCCGCGTTTATCAGCGTTTCTAAATTAAAATCATTGCAGTTTGGGTGTTTAATATGTATAATAAAAAATACCTATATATGTATCCCTATTATATTTAGTACATAAGATCTCTAGTACCTGTAACTCAAGCTTAGAACTTACCACGAGGCTAAATGTTGTTGTGTGAAAAAAATAAAACAAAAAAGGATATAAAATTGCAACAAAGGTTAACACTGTACAGTTATATAACATAAAACAGCCATGTGGTTTCAATTTAAGTTGGATTTCTTTCACCTTTTCTTATTCTTGTTTCTAACTTATCCACCAATAATTATATCTCGCACTTCTCGTCTCAGGACTTAAATCCCTTCATGCCAAGCGAACTTTGTCGTAATTATTGTCAAACAAGAAAGTTGGTTTAAATTCCTAGATTCTGTAAGAACTTAGACAGCAGTCGTCCGTCCAAGAAATCTTTCTTTAAAACTCAAAGAACATTATTAAAGTGTCGCGAGAACATTGAGACGTTATAACAATCTTTTAAAGTGCTTATCGCAAAGTTCGTTGCCCAAGCTGTTATTGAACACTTAAAAGCAACTTTAGCAAATGTTCTGCACCCATTTTACAAATTGCTGAGACTAAAGTTCAATATTGCACTAAAATATATCATGGGAACCTAGGAATTATAGTTGTTTTCGCACACATAAGTTTTTAGTATCTCACACGGTATGTGTATACTTTTATGATGCTACTTTTTATAAGGACAAAGCGAAATTACAGAACGAAAATAAGAAACATGAGACTGTACCTATAATGTTACGAAGTTTCGTGTTTTTTTTTTGGACGATAGATCTTTGTTTGTCCACAATCTCACCTGATGGTAAGTGCCGATGTGAACGAGGATTGATCACTAAGATACCTACCTACCACTCAAGTAGAACCTATTAACTCTTGACTTGAAGATATCAGTCGCACAATTATTGGAGAAGTCTCATAAACAAACAAATAATACTTACAATATTCGCAGTCTTTTAAGCTACAATCTTGAATTTGTTATCACCGTATACATTTTTAAATTATCATGGTTTTTAACAATATTATGACTTAAAACGGGTAACATAAATTTAATATCGGAAATCGGGGAAGAAAGAATCGAGGTTAAAATATCGGAAAACTCAAAAACCGTAAAATCATGGTATGTATGTTACCCGTTTTAAGTCATAATATTGTTTTCACCGTATCCAAGTCTAACATAAAATGATCAAAGAAAGCAAAAATTCTATGGAAAGGAATATCTTTAGAAATAAGTGGAATCTTTGATGGGCTTAAAAATCATCATGCTATATACGGAAAACAAATAAAGTTATAACCAAATGTGTTGTAGTGTTATTAGCAATCAATACAAAACACCCCATTGTACACATCACGTAAAAAAGTAACAAATGAAATTGGGCGACCTTATCGCCCAAAAGCAATCTCTTCCAGCAATAATAATTCATTCAGCATATCCTGTCTAATTATAATATTAAAACTGAATAATAGTATAATGTTAAAAAGTTTTTTTTTTTTGTTAAAATTTATTAAGCGCTGGCGGTGGCTTGATAGTTGGTTGATTTAATTTATTACTTTTTGATAGTCGACTGGGCCCATTACTAATTTGAATAAAAAATAGTAGACTGGGGTCTTTGTTTAATATTTGTAATAAGAAGTTTCGGCTGTTGTAATATAAATTACAACGATTCTACGTTATGGCCCACGAGACCGTTCGTGTTTGTCTCTGAGGACTAAGATCAATCGCAGTTCTCTCAAATTGCATTTTTATTAATTTCTTTGGAGAATTGAAAAACGAGATTCGATCTCGAGGAGAGTTATACAAGAGTTGAATTATTCAATAGGTCTGGTAATGCGGGTCTTTGTATGAATGGATTTACACAGTGTAAGCACAGAAAATCATCAATATAGGCTGTGAAGGACATAATATTAACAGTTAATATTTATTTGATATAAATAAAATAAAAATATAAATAGCCTTTATTACTGATAATTATAATACAATTTATATAATGTATAAAAAATATTTTATTATTCATTTCACGCACTTTTCGTTAAATTAAATTTTTTAATAATCATATATTGAATTTAATCTAGTCTTCGACATCGGTATCTGTATCAGTTTGCCGTTTGGCATAGGCCTCCCCTAGGCTTTTCCTTGTCTCTCTGTTTGCGGCTTTTCTATTTCATGTTGTCCCAGCTATTTTTCTAATATCGTCCTCCCATCTTGTATTTATTTGATATACAAGAGTGCAAAGTTGCTCAAAACTTATCACACGGTTTTTGAACCGCTAAATTGATGACATAAAATATATGAATTAAGTTATAAGTTAGCAAATTTTTCCAATATTTTTCTACGGGTTCACGGTAGATTCAGGCAACCTACAACCGAAACTAAAGAAAATCCATGAGAGAGGCTTATGTCCAGCAGTAGGCGACCTACAACTGAAATGATGATGATGATATAATAATTTATGCGTATTTTTTTACACCCCATTAATACTGGTAACTAATGTTACTTTGAATATATTTGTGTAAAAAATGTATATGTATAATTAAATACAGAAATGAATACTTTATTACATCAATAATATAATTATCAATCATAGTATTATTATGTAGTTTTGATACTTTCGCCTACTCCTATAGAAAAGGAAAGTCAATTAGAGTTTACCGAAGCCGGGACGGGCCGCTATATATACATTTGCCAAAATAAGAATAAGTTTATTGGTTTTAAAAATTACATACATAGTTTCTGTAGATCTCTCCAAACTAGGAAAAACCTGTATCTTGGAGACCTCCTTCCAGTGGTACAAAACAAAGTATGTAATACAAATATAATTGACATAGAATATAAAACAAACATTTAAGAAAATAAAATATTAACGAGGTGATAGAATAATTTAAAAAATATAGTGAACTAGTGAACATATATTGAGTGCGCGTATGGCCGTGTGTGTGTGTGTGTAAATAGTTCAGAAGACACTGAACTCTAAGAGTCCAGACAGACATTTAATGAGTTTCTTATATTTTATAATGAATATAAATTTTGAAAGTATCACAGTTATTTATCATCCATAACTTCACTACTATTTAGATTTATAGCGGACTGTTTACCATGATTTATTTATTGTATTTCGAGCTTTCCGATATCTGAGCAGTTCAACCGAAATTGTGTTTCATAATGAATATTAAAAACTCGAGTTTTTTTAAATAATTCAATGGCTTCCATAAAATACTACAGCTACTACCTGATACTTACATGGATCCCTTAATTAATATTTATCGGAAACTGTTTAACATAAAGCAAACAACCTACATACTTTGATAACCTTTTGAAACTTCGTAGAGAACATTTCAACTAACTCATCTCATAAATATTCATCATCATCTATTAACGTTCCCACTGCTGGGACACAGGGACTTCTCTCTTGACGAGAGAGATTAGGCCTTAATACATCGCGCTGGCCAAGAGCGGGTTGGTGAATGTCACATGTCCTTTAAACTCTAATCTCTCAATTAATTTGCTTGCATTGACATTCCGTTTGTATTGTAATTTATTTATTATTTAAAACTTGACATTTGTGTTATTGACTATATTATTTGCAATTTGACATATTTAATAAGTAATTGAATTTGATGATTTGTTTGGTTTGACATTATTAGTACTGAAAAACCAGTGTAAACAAAATGTAATTGTGACGTATAATAATATTATCAATAAATGACTATTAATGACTATTATTAATGACTCTTTTTCATGTTCTCAAAAGTTCTCAGAGCATGCCGGTTTCCTCACGATCTCATAAATTTATTACGACGTAAATATATATACCTACTTCAATTCGAAGTAGTTTTCAGTACTCTGAAATGAAATTCAATACCGGTGTCAAAAACCACTTACGGGACGTTAGCACTCTCTCACAAAAATTGGGAAATATCTCACAGGTTCCCTTACCATTTTCAGTAAAATAACTCGATCGTTACTCATGTTTTTTATACATTACTACACTATAGTCAAAGCGTCCGTACCCTTTTTTGCTTATTTATAAATTATTTAAATTATTACAAACCTTTTAAAAAAAATACACGTCTACGCTCCTCACTTAATCATAAGACATATTATTATTAATTATTATATAAATTAACTTTAAGTTTATCTGTCCCTGTGCTTCTTAGGAAAACAATAATTTTTAATAAGTTACCAAATTAAGTCAAAAGGCAAGAAACAATACCCTAGTTTAAAAATAGCTTAATAATATAATTTGGTAATCATAATCGGTCATTTAAAGATTAATATAAGTTTTTATTGGTCTGGGTGTTTAATATGTAAAATAAAAAATATCTATGTAAGTATGACTATTATATTAAGTATATCAGATATCTGGTACCCGTAACACAAGTTTAGAGCTTACCACGGGGCTAGATGTTGTTGTGTGAATTGTCTGGAAAAATATTTATTTATTTATTTATTTAATATGCCTCAGTGGGCGATGGTTCGCTTGCGGCGCAAGAGATAGCGGTTCCCGCCGAGGGGGCCAGTGTTTTTATGTTCTGCAAGCACTTTCTCCTTGGCCTGGTTGTTTATAATATATTATAAAAATATATATACATGTATGTCTATTATATTAAGTATATCAAATGTCTAGTACCAGTAATACAAGCTTAGAGCTTACCACGTGGCTTGATTTTGCTGTGTGGAATATCCAGCAATATCTATTTATTTCGATTCGACTTACCTTCGAGTTGTAACAATGGTAGCTCCTACATTGCACCTGGACACAACAAAGGAAAGTACTGATGACGCAACAAAGACTATTGTTAACGCATTTTTCCTTTTAAAAAACCTCGATAACTACAACATCCTTGTTCTGAAACACGAATGAGACCGTAAAGTGAAAATTTAAAGTTATCGTCCAGTCTGAGAGTGAAAAGTTAAGAACCTCAATTGATTTATTGAGTTAGTTCGAGTCGGATAAGTTTTTCTTGCGGTGGGTGCATTGTGGTTAGGGCGAGAAAATGGATGTATGGAGGAAGAGGTAATTTGTTTAATGTAGTTTAACCACTCTCAGTTCACGTCTAAATAAGTAAGTTGTCGTCGTAAGTCCATCGTAGTGTTGGCGAGAAATCTTTAAAAACATTGTGCATTAGAGTACAGTCAACAGCAAAAGTAGGTGATCAAAATCAACGTTTCAAAACATCTTCTAGCTGACTATTTAGATTTATAACGGGATATTTAACATGATTGATTATCTTTTTAAATAGTATTGATAACCATGATAGTTTCAAAAGTTTTATCTTCTAGCTTGAAGAGCCAGATGTTATTAGTTATACCAAACTGTCAGTTCAGTCAGTTAAATTAGTCAAAATTAACTGACAACAACGAGGTTCTAAATAAATGTTATCACTTATTTATGACACGCATTTAGATCCTTTACTTCTAATAAACTACAAGGGTCAATCAATTTTGACTTAATTTTTGTTTTGGGGCGTTTCATGAGTTTATTGTGCGGTTGCTGTTGACTGTACAACATCACACATAATATTATAGGTAATTGTTAAACAAAGCCCGGCGGGGAGCTAGATGAATTAGTGTTTGAGACACAGTTCCTACAGAATATATACAAGCATCATCGTTTCCATTATTATTATTTATTGTACTTAATTTTTGTTTTGAAATATATATCTTTTATTACAATATTATAATTAACTAGCTGTGCCTTCCGAAGTTAACCGCGTTATAATGGATTTTCCAGCAAAATAACATTTACTCGCGGTTTAAAGTAGCCTTGTCAGATTTAAAATTTAAGGAAAACCCCCGATTCCAAAACCTTAGTTTCCTTAAAAGTCAAAAATCATATTATTATGTAATGTGCAAGTGATGCGGTTTCATTTGATACCACCCCACTCGATACCAGACCCCACACTATTTTTGCAGATTTTCGTGTTCGTCATACTTTTTTCCCTCATAAGTATTAAACGACTCTACCGATTTTTATCAAACATATCTAAGAACAGCCGCGCAAAAGTCACCTGTCTTACAAAAAAAACTAATTTAAATAGCTTCACCCGATCGAGAGCTATGATACCACAGACAGACAGACACGTCAAACTTATAACACCCCTCTGTTATGTCGAAGGTTAAACAACCGTATTGTTCCCAAAGCCACAAAAACCGCAAAATTCACGCGAGCAAATCCGCGAGTTCAGCTACAGCTATTTCAAAAATAATAACTCGTATTGTTCGATGTGATTGTCATGTCACCGCAACTACCTGTCTGTATTCCGCACCGTAACATCGACATTACATTTTGCAGCGATTATTATTTGAACCAACAAAGCGAGTGAGTGAAATGACAAAGGGACATTTTAATGGAAATTGTCCTGTGGCATAGCTTTTAAATCGGCGATGTGTCATGTAGCGGACTCTGGTATTCCAATTATAGTACGAAATAGGCTTTTATTAAATACAATAACATTCAGAGCGTGGTTGTGTTGCGGATAGCATTTCTTTATGAGTAACTAGTTTTCGCCCACATGGTGTTGTAACGAATCAGGCAGTACGTAATTTATTTATTTTAAGGAAAATCAACAGCTAATATTAACACTACGAGTATAAAATAACAAGATCCACAACAACAGAAAGCTACTTAAAGATTTTGACGGATTAGTTTGAGAAATAATTTCATCTATGTATGTGAGAATTTTGGAAGTTTTGCAAAGACAGGTGGTAAGGAGTAATAGTTTCGTCCTAGAATGAAGACTGGGCATTTGGCAACAAGAAAGACTGATGATTTGGTCGAAGCTACGATGGTTGCATGCCTTTTGGGATTAAATCAACTTGATACGTATGAGATAGGTTCCGTGTACAGTTTATACACATTTTGCTATTTATTTAATTGCTGCTTTTATTTAATTGCATACATGGTTGAATACGAAAAAGAATAATTTATTTGCATAAAACATGAGTGTAGCTTAAAAAAAGTGTTCTACATGTTATGCCAATCCTGGCGTGCAAGTTTGAGAGGGCACAATGCATTTGGTCACAAATGTGATTTGTCTGTGAAATATTACCTGACGAGATTATTATTAGTATAGATACATCGGTTGAAATGATGATGATGTCTAGGTATGACTTAGACGGATAAAACTTAATATTTTTTTAATTAATACACACTACAGACATTATTAATCCGTAGTCTTAATGTAAAAAAAATATTGTGCCTCTAATAAAATAATTAAGTTGTGTATTACGTATAAGCAAGAAGGGTCTTGGACTCCCTTGTCTGTAGTCTTTTAATGTTTCTTTATATAAAAAATACTTGTATCTAACACGAAAATTATGATGATCATGTGAGGTACATATTTGTAGCGACAGCAAAAATCCAATTAGAAAATATACGCTTTCGCTTCCATATTATTACTTACAACGTACAACAACCCAAAATGAATTATCACATTTTCATGACAATACACGTATTGTAATTACGTGACTCGAGACCAAACTCACTGCCATTTGTGTGTGACCTTTACAATTTATCGATGCCTCGTTCTGTTATAAAGGACTAAACAGTGCAACTCGTTGCCTGTAAAACTTGTTCTATCCAACTACAAAGTTACGAACTATCATAAATAACGGTGACTACTCTCACCGTGGTAGTCTGATCAACTATTGGTATATGCATATCTTTCATTAGCTCATATCTTTATAAAGCTTTCATATTTTTTTTCTCGCTTTATCTCAGGATAATGCTGAATGATCACTTTTTTGACACATGTATTGTTTTTGTTAACTTTAAGGTATTCTTGTTTTATTTGGATACAGATAAACATTTTTTTTTCTTTCTTTTGTTTCATCACCAGTCATCATGAACTCCAAATTGTTAGTCTAGTTGTGTTGAAGGGCCCTGGGGCAAAAAAGTGGGGCCCATTAGCTGAATAAGTTGTTAAAGTTTTTTAATAGGTTTACTAGCGATGCCATGCGGCGTCGCCGGCGTTTTAGGATTACAAAAGTAGCTTGATTTGTAACGGATTTTCGATCATGGTAAATATCACGTGATAAATCTAAATAGTGTTGATTACTATGAAAGTTTCAAAAAATATAAAATAGATTGAGTTGCTTGTTGACGAAGTTTTCCTTGTTTTATAAATGACCCGCGGAAAAAAGACTTATTCTTATCTATGCATTCAATAATAATCGGTAATTTCCTTGTATTAATGAGTCGCCATGTGTTGTATGTTTGAGTTGTGTTGCAACAACATTTTCTTTATAATACGAAGGCAGGTGAATATATCATAATCATTTATAATTATGCTAAAAAAAAACCATTTAAATGTTTGCTACTTAAATAAACAGAACTAATAAGGATTTAGGGGCCCGGGCACTGCCCCGCTTAGCTTGCCGATATAATAATAAATATAATAATATAATTATAATAATATATAATAATAATAACTATAATCTAATTACGCCACTGGCCGTAATTTGTTCACTACGAGACCTATGCTTCATTATTCCCAATCACATTGTGGGGGAGTTTGCCAACACTCGCCACACTTGACAGGGAAGCGTGCAGTATCTGGTGTTCTGTTCCAACTAGACGTTGATAAGATAAGGTAATAGATGTTGGTTGTCTATCAAACACTAATTAAAACAAAAATAGTTGCAAATATGCATATAAAACTTACAACAATATTATTTGATAAAAAAACTAGCTCTCTCTCAGCATGTGCCAAATTACTAGCATGCTAGTAACTAGCGCTGGTCTTCCGACAGAACCAATTGTTGTCGTTACGGATAAAACATTAAAACATTGCTATCTGGTGAATTTACCGAGTTCTAGGAGATGAGCGGCAACGTTCTCTTTTATTCACATTGAATATTATTATCTACTGAATGAAACTTTGAAACATAACATAAAGTTTTGTTCTTACTGGCTGGAAAATACTACTAATGGTATCCATTCGCAATTACAGGTATATTTTCCTGATATGTGCGTTGCTTCCGTACGTTTTCTCAGCCGCTGGCACGTCAAGAACACACGCTGGGACCATGGTAGACTTTAGCGACCCTAAAGTAAGTGTCATTGATAAAAATACAGTGAAATCACCTCGAAATTAAAAGTTTATCATCATCATCACCCTATTAACGTTCCCACTGCTGGGACACAGGGACTTCTCTCTTGGCGAGAGAGATTAGGCCTTAATTCTCCACGCTGGCCAAGTGCGGGTTGGTGAATGTCACATGTCCTTCAAACTCTTTAAAGTTCTCAGAACATGCCGGTTTCCTCACGATGTTTGCCTTCACCGTTAAAGCACGTGTTTAAAGCGCACATACATTTCTCAAGAAGAAAAATCCAGAGGTGCGTGGCGGGGTTTGAACCCACGACCTTCGGAATGAAAGTCGAGTGTCCTCCCACTTAGCCAACACGGCTTTCGGATTAAAAGTTTGTTGATATTAAAATTTTAAGTAAAAAGCTTAGTGATACGAAAGTTATACAAAGTGTAACCTAGCTATAAGTTTGAACAGAAATTTAAAAAAAAACATTCTGGTTTCGGCAAGGTTCTACCCAAACATGTTCAGGGTAATCGTTAAAACTACTGAACGAATCTTAAAGCAGCTTTCAGCTATAGAAAGAGTGATTTAAGGGCATGGTTATGCAAGTTAGCCTTTTAAGTTTTTTACAAAGTCATAAACTCCACTTACAGGTTAAATCTAATGTTTTAAATATTCCATGCGTATAATGGAAGACGTGGGTTCGAGTCCCGAATCTCGCTGGTTTAAGACGAAGTAACGTAGCTTTCGTCTTAAATGTTCAACACAAATTTAGAATATTATGGTTTAAGTATCTGGGCAAAGCAAGAATGGGCCAGTAGTATATTATAACAATACTAGCTGACCCCAGCAAACGTTGTTTTGCAAAAAATTTTTTTTTTTTATCAAAATGAAAAATATATGTTAGCCGATTCTCATAGATACCGGATAAGCACAAAAAATTTCATCAATATCGGTCAAGCCGTTTCGGAGGAGTTCGATTACGCACCCCGTGACAGAAGAATTTTATATATTAGAAGTAATTTTCATACCAGGTCCAAGGTCACCTCGACGCATTAGTTCGTATGGCACAGTCGTGCGTGATAAAAGTTCGAGCGACCCCTAAGGATGTGCGCGCGTACTTCACCAACTCATCCCCGACGGCGCGCACCGGCCAGTGCTTCGCGGCCTGCATGCTGGAGCAGAGCGATATTATTAACCATGGAAAGGTATGTCATAGTATTCGGTCTAATCTTGATCTTCAACAGCAACCATAAGATAAATGTCGTATAATGGCGTCAAAAATACGCCATTTTGAGTTTTTTTTTATCAAATATGTATTTAATAAAAAAAATGGTCACACTTATAGTAATAATTCTAAATTTAAAATTTAAGAAAAACCTCCGATTCCAATGCCTTAATTTCCTTAAAAGTAAAACACCATAATATTTTGTAATTGATACCATTTGATACCTCATTCGAGTATATTTGCAGATTTTCGGTTTTCCTTCCCCACTCTCACCCCCATAGCCTTTAAACGGCACAACCGATTTTCTTGAAACATGTCTAAGAACACACGCGCCAAACTCACCTTTCATACAAAGAAAACTAAATTGTCTCACACTCTTTTTTGATCGAAGGTTAAAAAAAAATTAAACGACATCTCTCAATCTAAAATCTATGGTATCCTTCTGGCTGTAGAGCGAGCGAGCCAAACAATTACCTATTAAGGCAAAAGTTTGTCAAAGGACAACCTACACAACAAAACAACGCAACCACAACGCAATATTTTAAGGTTTGGTGTGCTTAGCTGACCCGGTGAACTTCGTATCACCTAGATACGAATCATAGATCGTAGAGGTGTAAATTTTGGGTTTTATGTATTTTTATATGCTGTATGTGTAAAAAATAAAATTCACCCTTAACAATTAGGGGGATGAAAAATAGATATTGTCCGATTATCGACCCTGGCCAATATGCATGCTTTGGATGACGAAAATTGGTCGAGCCGTTTCGCAGAATAATTGAACGTGAACATGCAAGCCAAAATTAAAAGGCGTTTATGATAAGTGTTGTTTTTGAACACTGTTCGTCATTTTAATACTTTAGAAACAAATACGATGAGTGAACGAATTTAATATCCTTGACTTGCTTACATTAATTACTGTATATACTCTCGAACCAACTTCATAGCCATAATACCTACCTAACTAGGATCCAATATTTGTTGTTTACCGTATTAAATTGATTTGATACGGAAACAAATAATAAAGGTTTCCGATAACGCTCAGTAATGATTGTATTCTCTTTGCTCAGATCCAAGCAAACATTCTCATATCAATCGAAATAAAAGGTCTATTTGAACAAAACGTTACTGGGGTAAACTATAATATTTCGCGCCCTACTAAAATAACATAGTGCTAAATCACTAGGCATGATTATGATTAAGCCATAAGTCATTCATATTATAACTTTGGGATTGGATTTGAGGAACTTTCAATTATTTTTATAGTTAAAACCTGGGATTAGAAATAATTTGATTTTAACTGGATGTATTTACTTATTTTATCACTTAAATCAATGAGTCAGTATGTGGGCATTTCTATCGTTGCGTTATGGTGTATCTAACGACTGAACCAATTGTCTGAAAAATTTGATAGATAAATTATATTTACCTTACTACTAAAATTGGACAAAGTTAAAATATAGAGCTATTTCGCACAGTCACATGCGACAAAACGAGATAGCTGTTGAGACAACTAGCCATTGACACGTATTACTGATTAATTCCGTGTTGTCCGCCGTTAGTCCGCCGTGTTGGCTAAAGTGGGAGGACACTCGACTTTCATTCCGAAGGTCGTGGGTTCAAACCCCGCCACGCACCTCTGGATTTTTCTTCTTGAGAAATTTATGTGCGCTTTAAACACGTGATTTAACGGTGAAGGCAAACATCGTGAGGAAACCGGCATGTTCTGAGAACTTTAAAAGAGTTTGAAGGGCATGTGACATTCACCAACCCGCACTTGGCCAGCGTGGTGAATTAAGGCCTAATCTCTCTCGTCAAGAGAGAAGTCCCTGTGTCCCAGCAGTGGGAACGTTAATAGGGTGATGATGACTGATTAATTAACAATTGCTCTATTGACTCGGATTTTATGAAAGATGTCTGATACAATACAATACAAAAACACTTTATTGTACACCAAAACAAAACAATAGTTACAAAAATCAAAGGGTGGCCTTATCGCTTAAGGGTTTCTTTAATAACTTGACTGGCTTAAACCAACTCCTTAATTAAAAAAAAAACCCCCTGGATTATCTTATATGCAAAAATAAAACAATTATATTGTGCTCACCCCACGTTATGTGGGATAAGGGCAAGAGACTGATGATTATAGTAAATTCAAAACTACATGGAAGCAAAATACGACCTCTGTGGTTCGGTGGACGAAGGTCCGCCTGAGAAGCGAGAGGTCGCGGGTTCGATTCCCGCTGGGTACCAGATTTTGTGCTATCTACAATATCTGTTTTCGGGTCTGGGTGTTTTCTATGTATCATTATGTATGAATTTACAAAAAAAAAAGTATCTATGTAGTATATCATTCACCTAACACCCATAGTACAAGCTCTGCTTAGTTTGGGGTTAAGTGATGATGTGTGATTAGTCCGGAGATATTTATTTATACATTCTGACGTATCGAGATAAAAATATCCAACAGCGAACGTGATTCATATTGAAAACGGGTTTCACTCGCGTAAAATGTGACGATATTGTATACATATATCCCCGACGTTTCTAGAACGTCATAACGATGACATAACCTCCTTCAATTTCCAATAACAGGGTGCTTCACCCTGTAAATATCCTTACAATTCCCCACGTAAAGGTCAAGAAAATCAAATAAAACTCAATAAACAGAAAATGATTGGCAACCATGATTGATATGGCCTCGCTTCTGCAAATAGAAATCTCTAGCTGGAGTGCAGCTTTGCAATATTGCAGTTAGAAGGACCATTCTAATATGAAACGGGAATGTTTGTTTGTATCTTAGTGGTGAGCAGAAATGTTAATAAATAAAAGAGTTAGATTAAATTCTCCTTGCTCTGGGTGTTAAATATGTATAATGTCTGTTGTATGCGGCTTGTCACCACCCTCCGGGCTGGGCCATTGAGTGAAGCGATTTTTTCGTGTTTCGTAATGTGGTCCGGAGAAGCCATCTAACCTCTAGGTCTTCATGCTCCTTCTTAGACCACATCGTCACTTTACATCAGGTGAGATTGTGGTCAAATGAAGGCTTATCCAGCATAAAAAAAAAAAACAAAAAAAAAAACTGCTAATAAGCAATTGCTTTTATATTCGAATCAGAATTACACAATTTTCCTCACGGATAAAAAAGATCTTAATTAACAAACGTATAATAATACGCGCTAAACCCCGTTTTATCTTGCAATAGTAAGACAGATCATCTTTTAAATATTATCTTTTTATTATATTATTATTTGGGGTTAGGTGATAATAATGATGATAGTCCAGAAACATCTATAACTAGCTCACGTCATCGCGCTGTCCGTGTTCTATGGACTTTTAACGGGAGTATAAAATTTTCCAAAGCCTCAAATGTGCTCAACATTGAAATATTTTTTATAATGGGGCAACTTGTTCCTGAGATTAGCATGTTCAAGCATACAACTAAACAAACAAACTCGTTAGCTTTAAAAATATTACAATATATTTATTCTATTCAAAGTAATATGTATATGAACTGTATAAATAACCTGACACCTATGTAAACCATATTTCAAGCAATAAATAAATTTCATTTCATTTCATTTCATTACTTAGTTCCTAGTCCAAGTCGCAGGAGTAAGCCAGTGACTGACAATATCGAATCAGCTAATGAAAAACGAAGCTTGTCCTTGCAAGCTCGATAAGAAGCTTTTCTCAGTTTAACAATAAGGTACAAGGAAGCCTTTTCCTGTTTTTAGAAAAAAAGCTTCTAAAAAGTCTAACTTGTCAAAAAAATTACAATCTTTTAATAAGATTAAAACTGCAATGGCTTATTTTTTTCTCATGGTATTTGATTATTAAGTACTTACGAATCAAATTATGGGAGAGGCCTTTGGTTACCGTCACACAGTTTTCTAACTAGTAACAGGAACCAATTATATCAAAAACATTTTGTAAAATTGTATGGTCAAATAAATGATTTTTTATTAGTACTCGTATATAGCTATTCGTCTAATTTCATTTTTTACTACAAATGGAACAGGACAAACTTAAAACATTGAACATGTTATATACATTTTGAAACTATCATGGTTATCAATCCTATTTAGATTTATAACGGGATATTTAATTTGATTGACCATGATTGATTGTCTTTCGAGTTTCCCGATATTTTGGCACAGTTACATGCGCCATGATCACGGTTGAACTGAAGCTGCAGCGATTGGAGTAACACTTTTATTGCCAAACAACTCGATCTACCTTCTTTTTCGATCTTTTATTCGAGTCGATGCATCACTAGAGTTGGAGATATCCCGTTATAAATCTAAATACTATTGAACATGTTTTCTTTGATTAAAATCTACAAATATTTCTAGGTGTAGACTTTAGGGTCTAGAACTAGTGGTCGCAATGTTTCTGCTCAAGAGCAACTCTTGCGCGACAAGCTGCTCGTTACATAGTACATACATACGAATAACACATTATGCGTAATATTTAATCGTTATTTGTTGTATACATCTGTCATATATCGCGTGCGAGCATAATAAATCTTCAGTCATCCCATTTTCCGCAGATAAACCGAGATCTTCTAGTCCACCTAGCAAGTCTGGTCAACGGCAAAAACTCCAGGGTAGTGCGCAAGTTAAACAGTGTGTCCCGTCTATGTATAGATAGCATAGACGGTATGCAGGACCGCTGCCAACTGGCCTCGACCTACAACGACTGCTTGAATGAGAACATGGTGGAGTTTGCCTTCCCGTTGGATATAGCTGAGGAAGCGGTTAGGAAGATGCCCTTTCATTTAATCAAGCCGAAGTGAGTATAGCCTGTTTATATTATCATGATGAGTAACAGTATGATTTGACGGCTTTTAGGGTTCTGTACACAAATGGTAAAATGGGACTCTATTACTGAGACTTCGTCGTTTGTCACCAGGTCGTATCTCAAAAACCGTGATAGAGAGAGATGAAAATGTCAATTTTGTGTGATGACGTATTTCTATTGTCACAATAACAACAAATACTAAAACACACAATAAATATTTATATAAATTAAAGTATATAGTGTTTTAGTATTTGTTGTTATTGCGATAATATCATTATAATATCAATACGTCATCATCACTCAATCAATATTTTAGTAGGTACTTTCAATTGTTTTTTTTTTATAAATAAATATTTATTGTGTGTTTAAGTATTTGCTTTCTTACAACAAACGTGTATTCATTAAGTTCTAACCGGACCCCTATTTATTGGCTTAGCAGTTTAATAAGAAAGTGCAAAGATAAAGAGCATCATAATTCCGGAATCCGGGGCTTGTGACTAGGAAATTTTGTACAAATCGCACGAGAGCGTTAAGTCACGCGAAACTTAAACGAACTGACGTCTTGATATTTTGATTGCATGACATAAGAAAAAACAGGTGTATTTTGTTTTAAAATTATTTAAAAATAAAATACACCTGTTTTTTCTTTTGCAGAAGCAAATACCACCAGTTAAAGCCGTGATCATGGCTTGAAAAAATCATTGCAATATCTAAAATACAAAAACCATAAAATCATGCTATCTTGTTCAGCTTGCGAACTAATGTATGGTATGGTGACAGCTTAACATCAGCAACTTTGCGCTGAGCTGTGGCCTTTTTGTCTTACTGCAACGCACACATGCGCTAAGATAACTTATATCTAATCTTAAGTTAATAACGTATCCTTTTGTTTTTGCCCGATTATTGTATGTGATTGGAGTTACAAATGAACACTTCATCAGATAGATGAAGTGTTCATTTGTATGTAATCTTTATAGTATTTTATAGACTGAAATATGGTTAAGGATGAGGAGCTGCTACTACTTTAAGGAGAACCAAGGAAAAGTGGCGATCACAATAGGCCTTTTAGGCCGCGGTGATACAATAGCCACAAAAAAATATTTAAAAAAAATGGTTCAAGATTTATCATTTTTTCTTGGTTTGCCATGGCCCGATTGTCTCGATTAAAGACTTCACATCAAAAACGGGACAGCAAAAGGATACTCGTAGAGGTTGCGCTGTTTGAATACTGGTCCGCAAGTTGTCTTTTAACTGCGTCACACAACAGTTTTTTTTTGTCTCTTAGCAAAAGCTCTCAGATAACATCATAAAATACGCACCACATTGAGATATTTTGGAAATATTCTAATCAACTAATTGATTAGAACCTGCCCAACCCCAATTAACAAATTACATTTCAGTAACCCTTAGTGAAAAAGGTTAAACTACAAATCATATTAACCAATTGAAACCTTGATAAAGCTAACATTTCAGTTTCTAACATTTAATATTTAAAATGAAATGGTTCGTGTTTCTGCCATTGTACTTGTTATTATAATTTAATAGACACAGGTCTTGAAACTTGCCCGCTATAGAAATTGTGAGACTTCGAAATAGGTTTAACCAAGTGTTCAGTGTATCTCAAACTTGATAGGTCCATTTTTTTAAAAGATTTTTGTTTTTAATCGAGAATCTTAGGATAAGCACAGATTTTATTATCCATAATATTATGTTGACTTCTTAGAGGGCATCTCGGCGATGTATTCGTCATGCTACGTATCTTTACACTCTCTTAGCATGTGTCTACATGCGAAGATGATATCGCGGCGATGTGACAAGTGATTGAGAGCGTGTGAAATGTCATAGTCGCAACTACTAGCGCTCGCTGCGGCAAGTGGCGCTCACGGCGAGCGCGCGACGTGCTCGTTGTCAAACGCAAGCGTCGCTGCATGAATCGCTGTGGACACGCTGCAATTCCCTTACGAGTCGTTGTGCACACGCTGCAATTCCGTTACGAGGCGCGAATATGGCAGAATATTCGCTCGTTCGTGGAGATTACCCGACGATGTAAGCGCGGCCTCGTCGAGATTCTCTTGATCATGGTGCCGGCCCCTAACTGTGACAGATATCAACTAACAATGACAGACTAACAAGCAGATTTTACCAAATTGCTTGCTAGTTTTTTGAGTGCTGGCATATTACAACAAATTAAACAGACAAAGAAGACAGAATATTTTCGCTACAAAAATTATGATGAATTTTACTATTCATTTATGAAACGGTGGAGACGCGCGAGAAAACCCTGCGCCTTCGTTACCGCAGGGCCGCCTTGGGGATTAACAGATGGGTAAAAATAATAAGGATGGAAGGGAGAGCGTGCACTGACCTGCGAAACGAAGGACTTCCAGCCAGGTTCCACGTTCCTTGCGGGGGTGGGCAGCCCAGCAACTCAGGGAGCCCTCAACGCACATCCACACTGACACCACACACGGCTATATCGTCTCGCATAAACTGAGCGGTAGAAGACCAATTATTACGTCCAAGATCACAATGATACAACGGCGAAATCAAACAGAGGAATTATTATGTTCCAATGGCGGGAAATTGAAGATGAAAATCGATCACGCAATCGATGAGCGTCCACTCCCCGCGACAGCCGAACGGTCAAGGCTGTGTCCTTCAGTCGCCATTTTCCTTTTCATCTCGCGCCAGCGCATGACAGTGACACTAGCTCGCTTATGTCAGGGAAAGGAGAAATTGGACAGGATTATGGATAGGTGGCGTTAAAAACGGGAAAAAAACATTTTACCCTTCCCGACTTCCCTTAAATTGAAGTTTAAAGTTTTTATTTAAGTGATTCCTAAATTTAAAACAGTAATTCTCTCTTTTCACCGATAATAAATGTTCAAATGTCCTTTTTATAATCAAACCGCTCTTCCAAACCCCCATACCCTAGTTTAATCATTAACTAGGGTATGAAGATTTTATTGAAGTTGAGAAACTCTGGTTAGGTATAAACTTTGAAGTTAGCTTGATAATATGTAGATTGATTGCGAACTACCTGCCATATTTTATTAAGGAGTATCGACTAACTTTAGTATGCATCAGTTAACTTCAAACTTTGAATTACATTGGCTTTTTGCTGAGCCATTTTGATTTTTACTTTAGAATATAAATATGATGTTATGATAAAACCAAATGCTATCAAAAATTTGATTATTAAAGTAAAAAGTAGAAATACTAGTTGAAAATCTGACTTATCAAATGATGTCTTAAGGTCGATTTGGTATGGTATTGTATTATACAATTTGATTTATTGGAGACCATTTAAATAAAATACCTTACACATTTTTATAGCTTTTTTCAAGCTGCTTTTAAAGTGTAAGCTACAAATGTGATAAATAACTGAACATGTCTTGACTGTATTCATTACATTCATATTACAACAATGACTTTCCATTACAGTAAATTTACTACACAAAATAGGCATTTTAACTAAAACAATAGTAAATTAGGCCTGAATCCTTAAGAAAAGAAGTCCTAAGTAAATTAAAAAAACAACTGAAGTAAAGCGACTACGTTCTTCAAATAACAATCTTCGTTTATTTTCAGGCTTTTTGAAGGAATTAACGATGTTAAAAGTTATTTTCGTCCCGACGTATTATGGCCATTATTTTAAATACTAAAATCACTTGGAAAATAATAAAATATTTTTTTAATTGACAATTTGCTAATAAAAATATTGGCTACAAAATATAATGGTGTGGGTGTTTATTACGTATAATAAATATATAAATGTTTGTCTGTTCTATCGATCAGATCCGGCTATAGGCTCGTTTTACCGCCTCATCATCACCCTATTAACGTTCCCACTGCTGACTGGGACTTCTCTCTTTACGAGAGAGATTAGGCCTTTATTCACCACGCTGGCCAAGTGCGGGTTGGTGAATGTCACATGTCTCTTCAAACTCTTTTAAAGTTCTCAGAACATGCCGGTTTCCTCACGATGTTTGCCTTCACCGTTAAAGCACGTGTTTAAAGCGCACATAAATTTCTCAAGAAGGCGGTTTTACCGCCTAACTCAGATCAAATTGTAGTTTTTCAATGTTTGAACTCGGTTCAATAAATCTCGATTTGTAGCATAAAATGGTGCCATTAGGGCTTAGAGCTTACCACGAATGTTGTTGTGGGGATTGTCAGAAATTATTTATTTATACATACCTACACTTACCAGTGTTTTACGCCAGTATTTTATGTTTAATGGTTTTTTTTCCGAGAAATAAAGTATTTGCTTGATACAAAATTATATAACGTTACATTTGAATGCATTGTTGCAAAACAAAAATAAATAAATATTTCAGGTCAATCCACACAACAACATTTAGCCCCGTGGTAAACTCTAAGCTGGTGTTACGGGTACTAGATATCTGATATACTTAATATAATAGACATACATAATAATATAGATATTTTTTATCATACATACTATTAAACACGCAATCAAGGAAAAGGTGCTTGCAGAACATACAAACACAGAATTGAGTCTACCTCACCAACTAAGTACTATGATACTAAAATAATGTTAAACACGCAAAAAAAAAATATTTGGCTGTTAAATGTGCCTGGAACCGTAACCGTAAAATCCAGATTTTTTAGATTACGAAAAAAAAATTATAAGTCCACCAATGAGATTATTTGAAAAGAGGTACACGTATTCATTTACCGTGCATTGAAATTTCTCGTGACGTAACGTTATCGTTCGATTTGTACTAAAATCATGCCTATTGCACCCCTATTGAACAACTGATAAACGTATCAGTACAAATAGGCATGATGACTTCATAAGAAAATAGGTACCTATTCCGCTAAGCCCGTCCAAAACGACTTGGGCAATAAAGTTCCAGAGTGTGGGTTTGTGACTATACGTTTAGATAATTTTTCTCGCAAGCATTACGTCACACGAAACGAATCTAATTGATGGCTAACGATAATAATAACGATTTGTCGTGTATCGTAATGTGATCCGGAGAACCTTTTAGGTCTCCATGCCCCATCTTATACCGTGAGATTGTGGTCAAATGAAAGCTTATCTATGTAGTATAAAAAATAAAAATTTTAGGAATCTCGAATCCCTTACCTACCACTACGCCGCCAGTTGCATTGACTGACTAAATAATAATATAAAAAGTTATCCCTTTCCAGCTTACCCCAGGAAATAAGACACACCCATTACTGAAGTGAGAAGATGAAGATTTATAATACATTTAATAAATGGAGATAAATTTATAAATTTATGATTTTTTCTGAAGTTTTATTTAATTTATTATGAAAAATTTATTAAAAATTTTATCTAATATAATGAAATGTTTGGCTCCAGATAAGTATTTTCAAAATAGATTGTCATTGAATATGACAGAAAATGATAATAGTATTAATAGCAATACTAGAGCAGAAGATATTCTTGGAATATTACGCGTCCATGTATGCCCTGTGCTTCTCAGGAAATAAACGTTTTGACTTTGAATTTGCATAAGTCGAGACTAGAGGCTAGTGCTGCGCTACTCAAATTGTGCTTTCCTAGAATTGTATTTTCAAAATACTGCAGTTTGCTGCGCTATTTGGTTTCAAACATTTTTGTTTGGAGAACGAATTGTTTATTTCGCTTGTTTCGGCAACGCAAAACGAATTGTCCGTTTTCGTTAGTCGTTACAAACGCACCGCTTTTGTGTCCGAGCCGACGTAAAAGCTTTCATGGTAGCCCAAACACGAGTTTTCACTTACGACTATTGGAGATTACAACAAGTTGTAATCCAATACATTTGACAGATTTTTCACAACAAAAATTTTATGTTTAAGAAATCTATGGCTCCGATTTTACATGTTGTAATCTTCAACAATCGTAAGTGAAAACTCGTGGTAGGGCTAATGTTATTTATTTATCCGATGTTCATCTGGTCTTTGTGACATTTGGTGTAAAGGTTATATCTTTGGTTTCATCGAGGCAATGAGAAAATCTGAAATAGCGTAGACGGCTAAGGTGGAAAGATCTAGGCAACAAGCAATACTAAAATAGGGTAGGTTAATAAGAACAATGCAGTATAAAAATATTATATCGAATATTGTAATGGGATAAATACATTTCTTTTTAAATTAAACCGCCCAAAAATTTAGTTAAAGTTTGAAAAAATAGAAGTTGTTTTTTAAACGATATTAACTAACTTCTTGCGGTAATTAAAGTATACCCAAATGATCTTGAGTTGGTGACATGTTTATGAAACAATTTAAGATTTAATAAAATTATCAAAATCTGATAAAAAACTCCGTAAATAGTTATGAGTGGTCATACGTAAAATATATTTATATATATACGCGTCGAAACCATGCCTAACATGACTTATATCGGGCTTTGCTCGAAATAATTGTATTTTCTCGCGAAAAGTGGTATTTTACCGTCATTAAAAGATAAAGATAAGATAATTTCAGAATAAGACATAGGCTACTATGTCTTATTCTGAAATGTTAGCTATATAATTGTGAAGTTTCATGAAAATACACTCAGTTCTTTTGACAAACGGGCTTACACACTTACTTGCATCCTCACAAACTTTCGCGCTTATAATACTAGTACAGTAGGTATATTTTAATTGGGTAACAGGTTCATATTTATGTAAGCACAACATAAATAATATAAATTAAAGTTTCCATAGCATCTATTTATCATCATAATATCCTGTCATGGCAGCCAAAATCTCAAAGGCCTGTCTGCTTACTGAACAGATTTTTATTTGTAATTTAGCAATAGGAACTGATTCAAGAGGAAGGATGATGCATAATTCGCACCTGTGCAAAGCCGAGGCGGGTATCGTGTCCCATAAATATATTCCAATCCTCCCATTATTTTCTTTATGTTATGCATACCTACTTCTTTAAAAATATCTTACCTCTAAATTCAGTTCAGTTTTTCGGGTTCCGTACCTTATTACTGAGACTTCGAAGTCTCTGTCTGTCACCAGGTTGAATCTCAAGAACCGCGTTAGATAGAGAGTTGAAATTATAAGGGGTAAATTTATTCATGTTGCTGCTATAAAAACATACAATAATAAAAACTCATAATAAATAAAAAAAGTATGACGGCTCCCATACAACAAACTTGATTTTATGAAGTTACGACCGATCTGACTGCATCTTTTAGTACTCAAAAATATTTTTTTTGTGTTTTTTTTTTTGCAAAATTTATATAATCTGTACCCGGGTCCCTGGTAGTATGAGTATATCTCATACATCATTATTTATTTTATTATTAAGCTCTTCGCTTGAAACGGTTTTTCTGTCTTGTTGGTAACATATTACAAAACATTTATTACTCAAAAAAACACCATGTTTGTATAGGTAGGTATACAATATAGATAGTTATTTACCTTGAATAGATATTGATCACGAACAATATGGACTTGAATCGAGATAATATCCCATTGATCGGATCAGATCAAATGTCTACATATATTCCATAAAGGGATTTTGTCTCTTTGTTCTTTTACTAGTTCAAATAAAACCCTTAACGATTCCTAGTCATATTTGCTTCTAAGAGTATATTTCTGTTCAATAAACAAGGCCCTTTGATAAAGTAATATATATGCGAAGTCCGAAGCCGTGGCTTCATTGGGTTATTGTTATTTGGATATATTTTAGTCGTAGAATGCTCAATAATGGAAATACGCCTTCATGCTATATATTTGGGTGTTGCAATATTTACCACGCTCAGAAGGCGCTTACAAGCATGCGCAGTATTTAGTGTTGTGTATAAGGATCTATTTGGAGAATGAATTACGGTGCACAAACGTTTGTAAATATTATTAATATGGCTAACGAGTAGATAAATATCGTCCGCGACTTTGCCCAGCGTTATATTTTTCTGTGATACAATTCGTGAAAATAAATCTTTCTCAATAAATAACATATCTAATAAAGAAAAGGTTTTTAAATTTGGTAGGTATGGTCAGGAACTACCATTTGGATTTGTTCAACAAAACGAACTTTCTGAATAATAATATTAATTAAATTCTTTGCGCCACGGTTTTCACATCTTGTATGATGTAGAGAAATACATAAATGTAAATGCCCATAACTGTGTGTATTTGTAATATTTTTTAATACCGTTATTTAGGTTTCAGGAAACCAAACTACACTACTCAACAAAGTCTAGGGAACAAGGATATTTTAGTGTATACTTTTGATTCAACTTTTTTTTGTCCCAGATGTTATACATCAAAAGAAGCGAAATTTATTCTTGATTTCAGTTATGCAATTAAATAAAAAGCGTTCATGTAAAAAAATAAAGTTTTATTAAAAAAACTCAAAGAGTGCGTAAACCAAAAAAAAAAAAAATCTTCTAATTACAAAAACATATGACGCTTACGTGGAAATTAAATGAACAAACATTATTTGCAGCTGTTTAATAATCCGTTGTACCCCCCAAGGCATTAGCCATGGCTCTACATCGGCGTGGCATGCTGAGTATCAAGTTATCAATTGTCGCCTGTGGAATAAGGCTCCATATTCTGGAGAGATGCGAAAAAAGTTCTTCTCCCTTGTTAAAATTTTGAGGAAAATCACTGAAAGCTCTTCTTCGGACTAAATCCCATGCATGCTCAATTGGATTGAGATCGGCGGACTGAGCAGGCCACTCTAATACCGTGATATTGTGCTCGCTGAACACATTCATCACCTGTCTTGCGGTGTGTGGGCGTGCATTATCCTGCATGAACACGAAATCTTGGCCAAACTGCTGGTGGTGGGGGATGACCATAGGATGCACTACCTGTTCAATGTATTGCTCTGCGTTCAAATTGCCTCGTATGCGAACGAGATCAGTTCTCCCACCCAGGCGAATTCCAGCCCACACCATGATCGTTCCGCCTTGATAAGGATGAACTTCCTGAGGATTTCGAAGTCTACTTTGGCGACCAGGAACACGCCAAACACGCACTCTCTTTGAATCAGGATGAAATCCGAAGCGAGACTCATCTTAAAAGAGAGCACGTGTCCACTGATTGTCGGTCCATCGCAAATATGCATTAGCCCACAATAAACGACGCCCTCGATTTCCATGTCGCAAAGCTGGAACGCTTAATGGTCTGCGAGCGCGGAGATTGACTTCATGTAATCTTCTCCTGGCAGTTTGGTCACTGATAACCACTTGGTGCTGGGACTGGAGTCTTCCTACCAACTGGCGAGCTGTAATATGGGGCTGCCTTCTTTCAGCATTTTGCAGAAATCGATCTTGTCTCTGGGTAGTATGGATGTCTATGGGTGAATCATCCACGGTGACGTTCGGCTACATCTCCTGTAGCCCTGTAGCGTGTCCATAATCGGCAAATTACACTTGGCTGTGTGTGAACAGCGGCCGCGATATCGCGTTGACTGCGTCTAGCTTCCAACATACCCACAGCCCTAAGCATATCTTCCCGCGGTAAATGACGACGTGACATAACGCTTAGAGTTTCAAAAATATCGAAAAAGTTGGCGGTAATGGTTTTTCACAAGAAAAAAAATCGATACATGACAAAAATCACAACAACTTTATGCTAGCAGACCCCTTACTCTGCGACCAAGTTCGGTTTTTCCTTCTTATTTTGAAAGCTTTCGCGCTTTTGTTTAATTTTTTTTTGAATTTCGAACAAATGATTTATCCTCTTCCAGCCTTAATTTATAAATTTTTGTGACCTATACTTTTTTAAGAGTTTTCACACAAAAATTGAAATATTATTGCTTGTTCCCTAGACTTTGTTGAGTAGTGTACTTTGCGTGACATATCACGTTTACACTCAGTCTGAGTGAGCCTATCGAGGCCACGGCCATATTTCTAAGTGATTTCGATATAATCAAGGCAATCGTTTAATCCGAACCGTCACTCACAAAATGGAAGATAGTTAATAGTTTGAATATTGTGAAAGTTGAAACATTATATTTAATTAAAGGCGATCAGAGTTTAGTAATATTTAGTTTATGATTTAAATAAATGAGGATTCATTTTGTTTAATCTACATTATTGACAATCTATTTTAGTATGGTTTGCATAAAATGAGATGAGTTTGTTTTGTATGATTGAACAGGCATCAGGTAATATGGATAGAAACCCCAATTTATGGCTACCTTGTAAAGAAACGAAAGCCGTTTATAGAAGTATAGCCTCCTTATAGAATGGGATTTATGGAGGCTATCATATCTTCTTTGTTTAAAGTCAAAAGTAATCTTTGTATATCAACCTGTACCACGTTGTACCTCAGGGATCCATATTAGGACCTTACCTTTTTTTGATATACATAAATGACTTGCCACATCTTGTACAGGATCAACATGAAATTGTATTATTTGCTGATGATACTTTACTTCTTTTTAAAATAGATCGTCGCACTAATAACTTTGACAAGGTAAATAATGCAATTTCTAAAGTAGTCCATTGGTTTGAATCCAATAATCTATTATTGAATGAAAATAAAACTAAATGTATTCGATTTTCACTACCTAATGTAAAACAAGGTTCTGTAGATATTAAAATAAAGGGCGACAATTTAGAGCTCGTTGAAAATACTGTATTCCTAGGTATAACTTTAGATAGCAAGCTTCAATGGGACCCTCATATAGATAAATTGTCGAAAAGGCTCAGTTCTGCTGCTTTCGCAGTCAAAAAAATTAGAGTTTTAACTAATATTGCAACAACTTGACTGGTCTACTTTAGTTACTTCCATAGCATTATGTCATACGGTATTTTGCTGTGGGGGAGTGCTGGAGTAGGACGCATAAATACCATATTTGTACTGCAGAAAAGGGCTGTTCGTGCTATCTATAATATGGGTCCCCGAGATTCGCTACGTGATAAATTCAAAGAAATAAACATATTGACCGTCATTGGTCATTATATTTATGAAGCCATTATGTATACGCATAAAAATATTAATTTGTTTACAAAAAATAGTGATAAACACAATGTAAATACAAGAAATAAATATAAACTCGCTTTGCCCACCACTAGGCTGCATAAGGTTAATGTATCATTCAAAGGGCAATGTATACGCTTCTACAACAAGATTCCCAAAGAATTGCAACAGCTGTCAATTACTAAATTTAAGAAAATTGTAAAAAACAATCTTTGTAAAAAAGCTTATTATAATATATCGGATTACCTTGAGGACAAAACTGCTTGGGACGGAATCTGCTCCAACACTATATCAAAAACAAGACTAACAAACAAATAATGATTGTAAAGTTTCAATACAAAAATGAGCTAGAGTTTCTAATCGCTTCTTTGCTCTAGTGTAAAAAAAGCGAAGCGACCAGATACCATAAATTTATTTCCTACTTATCTTTAAGCACCTATGACCTATATGTTTTTTTTGTAATTTATTTTGACGTGTCTAAGTTTTGTAAAACCAAACTATGGAAATAAATGTTTTTGTATCTTGTATCTTGTATCAACAAAATCCTACATCGGTAACTTTCAGTATATGAGTCACCTAACACCCTTAGTACAAGCTCGGCTTAGTTTGGGGTTAGGTGATGCTGAGAGTACCTAGTTCGTAAATATTTATTTATATATTTCATTTATTCAAGTAACTGAATGACACAAGCAAGTCGTAGCATATGGCAAGCGCGATGTCCATAATAGAAACTGAACTGAGCCACCTTACCTTAATAAACCCACTCCCTGGAGATCCAGACACTTGCGCCAGACCAATGCAAAGAGCTCTACAGACATACTGTGTTGGCGGCGCAGTGGCGCGACGACGCGTGTCTAAAGTGGAGCGGTGTGGCGGCGGCGCGGTGGCGGCATCGTATGCAGGAGCGCTTAGTCTTCGTTCGCTTAAGTTCACCCATTCTATAAGATGTTTTTGAATTTTAAAGTAGCAAGGTTTTAAAAGGGGTTCCAACATTTTGGCAAATATATAGTATTAGTCCGAAATTATGAATCAAAGTTTAATATGGTACCTCAACAAAGAATAAATTGATAAGGTCCCAAATTTCTAAGTCATATAGTTTCTAAGATATTTCGGTTTAAAATAAAATTGTTTACCCAAATATCTCGGAAACCGTTAAGCTTATATTAAGCGATTCAATTTCATATCACTTTTAGTTTGTACGCGTAAGCTAGCAGCAAAAAGTTTTTATTTTTCAAAATAGTGGATTTGTTAGAATGCCAGCCACCATACAAAAATGTTGGATGTTGAAATCTTCGTAGAAGCTACGCATGCTTTGCTCTCGTAATGATCTACGGCGTAGACGTCTTAATCTCGTAGACCTTCTACGGCGTAGATGTCTTCACCATAGAGGCAATTTTTAACTAATGCCCGATTCATTATCAGCGGATGGCATAGTCAGTTAGATTTTACGAAAACTGTCAAATAGCCCCTTTTTTCCTGTACCCTTCATAATAATCTAGTCTATTTCGTCAACAGAGAAGTCATTGAGTCCCAGCAGCAACGTAAATAGGGGTGTTTTTGAATATGATTACTATATAAGTACTCATAGCTTCTGTAAATTTATAACACATTGTTTTAATTTAATTTAATTAGTAAAAGTTCACCGTCGCGTACGCAATGTAAGGTGACGCAGAATATCAGTGATCGGCTGCCTCAGAGCTGCTACTGCTACTGGACCAAATGCTGAGCGTCTACCTTCTACCTATTTGTTGCCTAATTGTGTTAATATAACCCATTTCTAGTTTAATTTTTTTCTATTGTGGTATAAATAAATGTTTTTTTTATTATTATTATTATAAGGGGGCAAAAATAGTATATCAATAAAATTACAAACAGTATTATACATTTCTTTATTCAGGACGTTATTTTCATATAATAATAAAGTCATTTTTCGAATTATATTTTCACATAGGGTTATTTTATTTATATATTTTCTATATTAAGTATAACATTATATTTAGTTTCTTAAAAACTACTATTTTAAGTAACTTTACTAAATGAAATTAAAATACAAATCTTTATCGTTGTTACATAAAATCACAATTAACATGAAGTGCAGGTTGAAAAGTAAAGTATGCAAAAGGTGAGGATTGGCAAATATACTCAAATTATTTTTAATTTGGTATCCAATTGTAATAAACTCATAATATACATCATTTAACGTGCAAAGTTCTTTTATTGTTATTATATCTATGGAGCAGTTAAGTATCTTTAATTATAAAAAAAAACAACAGCCTGTATGTACCTCTATAGATCTCATTTGTTAGAAACAGATGAGATCTACACATACAGCAGGGTGTTTCGTTAATAAAAGATAATCCGGGGTGAGCCCAGCTATCAGGCTACAATAAAATAAATAATAATATTTTTATGTAACTTTAACCAACCTGAAAAAAACATTATTAATGCATCACCAATTTAACACTGATGGTTAAAATTACATAATAATATGATTTTTACTGTAGCCTGGTATCACTCCTGAACGTATTATCAATTATGAACGACACAGCCCGTATCTAATAAAATTCTCGTGTCACAGTGTTCGTTCCCGTACTCCTCCGAAACGGCTTGATCGATTCTCATGAAATTTTGTGAGCATATTGAGTAGGTCTGAGAATAGGCCATCATCTTTTTTTCATTTTGCAAAAAAAACGTTTGCTGGGGTCAGCTAGTAATTAATAAAAGTCACCCGCCGCGCCTGTCTGTTTTTCGGGATAAATTAAAAAACTACTGAACTAATCTTTATACGCTACGTAGAGTTATTCAAGGGAAACATTTTCGCATCCGAGCAAAGTGGAAAATAACCAGCTAGCCTTCAATAAAACAACGATTAAAATAGTTTTAAAACATATTTGTTCGGTTCTTTTAGATCGATATTTGAGGGGATTGGGAACAAAAATGAATGTACCTATAAACTTACTGGCAAAATTCAGAATCAGTATATTATTTAATTAAATAGATTTATAGAATGCGGTCCTCACATTTTGCACACTTAACTTTTACAACTCCGAATCTAAACAGGTGTATATATATAAAACTAAATGTGTGCTACAACCATAAAGAGTTACCCGTTTGTCCCATTCATTGCCTATTTCAGTTAAAATGCCGTTAGTAATCGTTTGTCCACAACAATAACCTTGACTTCTTTTTTTTGACAATATTCGTCTAACAAAAATGGGCTGACTAAGTATTATAATAGGCATATCATTGTTAGGCATTTATTAGTGCCAATCAAATAAACGGGTTTTTTTTAGAATATTACTTTATCATTTCACATTTTAACATTATGCCCCAATTTCACCATTGGCTATGAATGCGATCACGTGAGGCTAAACTAGTTTACCGCCTAACTGAGAAGAAATTGTCATTAAAATGTCATTTTTCAATTGTTGAACTTGGTTCAATAAAACTTGATTTGTAGCATATAATGGTGAAATTAGGAACGTATATTTCTACAAAATGTATCTACAAATACACAATTCGACGGCCGTAAATTAATTAACTTCCAATTCCAGATACACTTCCGTTGGAAACTAATAGTTATATCTTCAAGTCTCTTGAACTATTACAGGTTACAAATAAAAGCTTTAATCGAGTTTAAATTTACGCTATAAGTTATTATAAATACTTAAACTATAAATACTTTACAAAGATTTAATATATTTAGGCCCCTGGGAAATATAATATTTATACTATTTAACTGCAAAATTATGATTAATGTCTTAATCTTTAACTATTTTGTTCTAAACAAAAGAATTCTAGAAAAAGGCATGAGTTGTCCGATTTTGCTTAATTATTTTTCGTCATATTAAACTTGAGTAATACCTGTTTTAATATTTAATAAATTTTTTTTATTATTATTAGTAAATACATTTAATTTTAATTATATTTTGTAGAATTAACTAAGAATAGTGAATTAAAAATGATTTTGAAATACCTTTGAACGTGACATAGTTTGTTGACTTTCATTTTCTTTTATTTTTACAAAATGGGGTCCAGTAGTCGCCATGTAGAAGAATCGCTGACGTTATGCATCATCAAAAACGGCCCAGGCGTCTGGCCTGTGTAGTGCTACAAAGGATTATACAACATAGACTGATAAACATATTACCACTCCTTTGCGTGGCGCAGTCGGGTAAGAAGAACACCGTTATGACTGCTAATAAATATGAAACTCAACGAAGTACCAAGGAAAAAAATTTACAACCCATTTTTTAAGTATACAAACGCTATCTGTCTAGGAATCGCTAAATGTATAAAGTATTTTTTCGCAATGAATATTTGAAACTGGTGCTTGCGTCTAACTCATTTAAACTAAGGTTTACCAATTTATTGCCAACAAAAAACCCTTTATCTCGGCTACTGTAAATAGCTTTTCCCCATTGATGAAACACTTAATTAAACAGATTCAGAGGAAGTGCCCTCACTAAATACAAGTCTATTGATTTAGTAAATAGATCTAAGGGATGCTGCGTCTCCAAAGATTACGGATGGGTAGAACATAATTACAAGCGGCGGAAGGCGATACACTTTTGGGTCGCGCAATCACTATTCGATTAAAGCGACCCGTATCTAATTGTGGACCCAATGGCTTTTGGTTGATTAATATTCAGAGAAAATATGTTTGAATTCAAACTCTGAAGTACTCTGAATGAGGAATAATAAATACTAAACTCCTTGAGTTATTTAAACGAAATATTTTCTTGGGATTTACGATAAACGGCTAGAAAATTTTAAACATATTCTCACGCTGGAAACCATAACATCGCTATGCTTGTTCGCATCATAAAAGCTTTTTTGATTTATTATCCTGGGTGGATTTTTACAAGGAAACGGTCTGCTCCTAAATTATTAAGTAGGTACCACATTTTTAAGAGTCGTAATCCTTAAATATGGGTATATTACTCGACATAATATTAAATAAACTAAGAATTCCTCTCGACTAAAACATGTATAACAAGCTCCAAAGAGACACCATTCTTAAGCCAGGGTCAATTATTAAATTATGTCATGATTTAAAAATCAAATCTAAACATGTATTGTTCCAAATTCAAAATGTATAGCAAATATTTTGCATTAGCTGTATTTTTAAAGGCTAAACCTAATATAATCTGTAGTTTTCTCTATACATAAATATATCGAGGTTATTTTCATAAAATCAAATAACTTTAATAAAACCAAAAAAACTAAGCAGAGCTGGTAGGCGTCTGATAAACTATATAAAACATATTAATTGTGTTCTTGTTCTAACATAATGATTTAAGATCTTCGAATTTTCTATACAGGTCAGTTGAAATACAATTTCTTTTTTTTTAAGAAGCTATGGATACTTAATTTAAAATATGGATTATTGCATATAACACGAAATAAATAACATATTTACAAAAGCGGTGATTCGTTTAAAAATAAAATGGGGCCAACTTGCTTCAATAAAAAAAACCTTTCAATCACCGTATCCTGAAAAAACAAATTTCCGAGGGAACATTAAAGCATTCCTGTCGAATTATCAACCTCCTTTTGGAAGTTGATAAAACAATAAAGATACTATTGGGGCACAGCATTTTTAATTAATAATTGTTCGATTCATTTCGAACACCTCAACAGCATCAGCGATTCGTCTTATGTAGGTTTCACGAATTGTACCTTGGACTAGAGCTATCTGAGTAAGACAGTGCATAAGCAGCGTTCATCCGTGTCGCACTCACTATCATAAAAGTCGTAATTCTCGTCCAACAAATCTATTGTAAAGTGGTTTCGGCTCCATTATTAAGAAGCAGCAACAAAGGACTTTCTACAATAAACTCATTATATTCACCTTTCCTTAACTAGCATTTCCAATTCACCTTACACTGAGGTCTATCAGGGTACCTCTTCTTCAAAGCCCCGATTATCTTCATGTACCGTTCGGTGTTCACCCTCTCGGCCCTGGAGTGCCTCGTAGGGCTCTTGGAGGCAGCGGCGTGGCAGAGAAAGGCTCCGTCGATGACCACCATTCGGTACTCTTGCAGACAGAGTTCTAGCATCTACAGGTAGAGAAATAAAGGGTATCAGTTGTTTGACCTCCATATTATTGGGAAGTCCGTTGCTACACAGTGAGATAATGCATTGGATCGGAGAGCTATTCTTAATCCTTGTCTACAAGGAATCCATATATTTAATAGCTCTCTTATTGACACTTATTTTAGAAAACTATCTTAACCGTCACGGCGATTTCGTGTCAATGCCCGGTAATTTATAATCTTTCTTGATAACTATCTCACTCTCAAAACTAACCCTAGAAACACTCTCGAATATTATTATTTACTTATTTCGAAAACTAGATTTTACTGTCAATATTAAGGTACACGTGAGTAATGAATGAATCTATTTATGAACTTATTAAGCTCAGTAAGTAATCTTTACTTATATTCAAAAGTTGAATTCGTTTTGAACACGGGTATTTCTCACGTATATTTTGACAATATTATATTTATCCTCCGAAGTTACGTGAGCAAAACCCATTTTCAAAATGAATACCTTAACTTGCGTTAGTTTAGCGTTTATTTCTTTTCCCAACTTCTACTTAAATACTATAAAAAATATATTTAATAACTGAGAGTTTCTAGAACATAATATATAGGCTACTCTTATATACCGGGAAATAAATAAAACATAGGAACAACGCCGTGCCGTAAAATAATGATCTAATAATGTATTGGTTTTATCTAGGTACCACAGTATTCGCTAGCTTTAGAAATCTGTACTAATATAACTAATATAATCAAGCTGAAGAATTTGTTTGTTTAAACGCAAATATCTGTTACTGATTTGATTTAAATAATTATTTACTGTTCGATAGCTCCTTTTACAATCCCTCCTACGGAACAATAAGTTGTTGCCGTCGAAAAATCCAACAGGCAACACTGTAAAGCTAAATAATTAATGTACAAATATGGTTTGTACTAATCTATTCAAAAATAGTCTTCTGTTTTCCTCCTATAGCTAAAATCTTTTTTATAAAGGCTAGGTATATAAAAAGAAAGATTATGTGTCATACTCGATAGACGAGGACGTAAAAAGGTAATCGCTATTGTCACCTCTGTCTGATAATAAAGAAAAATGGAAGTTAGAAATGACATCATACTGTCTTGCTCGGGGTATTATGTAACTATGACTTTGTTTTAGATGAAAAGGCTCACTCATGTACTCAAAACAGATAGTTCTACAAGGTGTTCAAAAATTGGTATTATTAGGCGGAATATGTGAATGGTACGCACCAAGCGAACATAATTTGTTCTACAACATTTCGATTTGGAGACGTATTTTTCGAAGGCCTCTTAATTTTTTCTCAATTTAATCTCTAGTTCGTGTTTCGCCTTATATCAGCTGATTATTGTTTATTTTTTAAATCTTTAAGTTTAAAATCTTTAATCATTGTTTTATTAGTGATTATTCTTATGATAGTAAATGAGATAGGCTTCACTTTTCTTAATGATCTAAAGTTATCCAAACGAAAATTAAAATAATGATTTAAGGCTGTCACTCAAGGATTTACAGATAAACACTTTAAAGTTTTTTTTCCAGCAAATGTGCTTTCAAATTGAATAATCGAATAACAAAAAATACTCATCAATAGCTCACCCTTCGACACCCTTCCACTTTATATTCTTCCACTAATTTTGAAACACGTTGTATATATTCTCATATCAAATATTAGGTCCTTACATATGAAATTGGCGTTTTTCGTACTGGCCACTTTAATCACAAATTTCTCCTCTTTGGTAAGGAATTCCAAATTCAAATTTGTACAGCTATAGACTCATGTATTTGTGCTTCGATGATCGTCATTCATTTGTTTTTTTTCTTCTGTTTTTTTCTGTTTGCGTCACTCATTTTACAAAATGGAAAACTTAAAATATCGCATTATTTACGAGTACGAGTTCCGCCGTGGCACTAGTGCTGCGGAAACAACTCGAAGGGTGAATGATGTGTATGGCGGTCGTGTTGCAAAAGAAAACACAGTTCGTTTTTGGTTCCAACGTTTTCGTTCTGGAAATTTCGACTTGCAGAACAAGCCCCGTGGACGGCCTGAGACTCAAGTTGATAATGAAGAGTTGAAGGCTATTGTGGAAGCGGATCCATCGCAAACCACGTCCGAGTTAGCTGCAGGCTGCGGTGTTAGTGATAAAACTGTTTTAATTCACTTGAAGCAAATTGGGAAGATTAAAAAGCTTGAAAGGTGGGTACCTCACGAATTGACTGAAGCAAACCGGCAAACGCGCGTCGACTGCTGCGTTACATTACTAAACCGGCACAATAATGAAGGTATTTTAAACCGAATCATTACCTGTGATGAAAAATGGGTTCTTTACGATAATCGGAAGCGCTCAGCGCAATGGTTGGATCCTGGCCAGCCAGCCAAATCCTGCCCCAAGCGAAAATTAACCCCAAAAAAGTTACTTGTAAGCGTTTGGTGGACTAGTGCCGGTATTGTTCATTACAGTTTTCTCAAATCTGGCCAGACTATTACGGCTGATGTCTATTGTCAGCAATTGCAAACCATGATGGAAAAGCTAGCGGCTAAACAACCTAGGCTGGTCAATCGCTCCACGCCACTGCTGCTTCACGACAACGCTAGACCACACACTGCGCAACAGACGGCTACTAAATTAGAAGAGCTTCAATTGGAAAGTCTAAGACATCCTCCGTACTCCCCGGACCTTGCTCCAACAGATTACCATTTTTTTCGAAATTTGGATAACTTCTTGCAAGGGAAAAAATTCAACTCCGATGGGGCAGTCCAAATCGCCTTCAAAGATTTTATTGATTCCCGTCCGACTGGTTTTTTTAGTAAAGGGATCAATGAACTACCTATAAGATGGCAAAAGTGCATAGAAAATAATGGTTCATACTTTGATTAATTAAATATATTATATTAAAAAATATTCGACTTTTTGTTCCTCCCATACAAAACGCCAATTTCATATGTAAGGACCTAATATTAACTAAGACCCGATCCTGGCATTGTGAAACAGGTCCTATCCGACCTTAATAGAGCCCCCATATTGTATATCGGTTAGTAAGCCTCGTTCGCAATATAATTTCAATAAAAAGTTAATTCTCATTAAATGTCACGTACCTTAGGGTCCATTACTGTTATAAACCCATTTTAATAAGGGCCCAACGGCCGTAAGCGCAACTTTACTAATATAACTGTCCATTTTATTATTCGGAATACAGAGTTGGAAAATTTTAAAAGACATTTTTATAGTTCAGGCAATTTTATAGTTTCATCTTTACTTTTTCTGTGTTTTTTTATTGATATCGTAGCAACAAAAAACATCATTTATTTGAAACCAACGATTACTTAGGCTGGTTTTAGTGTCACGTCGGCGTCGGTACGAATCGCTCCGCGCGTACGTGAAAAGCGCTGATCATCCGCGTATGTTGTTTTAGTATCGTCTTGACCACCGCGGTGTACAGACGCGCGCAATGCATCTAATGTGGTATTATAATTTATAGCCATAAATTACGCAAGAAAATTGAAGCGATGAAGGCTACTACATTCCCTTTAATAGAATATTGCAACGAACATTGTAAAAGCATGCTGCGTGTTGAATAATTTTATAAAAGTTTGCGGCGGGTATAGTATTGAAGATACACTGACAATTAGTCACTGTCTACTTTATGGCAGATAATTATGTCAAATACTTTATCAGGTCTGGAAATGCTTTGCGCGACCAATTTCTTTTAAAGTCCCTAATACTTGTATGCAAGAGTCGCAAGTATTTTACTTGCTTTAATTTAATTCAGTTTATTCATGACTAGCTGTGCCATGCGGTGCTACCCGCGTTATAATGGATGAAGTACTCTTAACCAACAACATATTTATTTTAATAAAGATTAATATTATTATGTTGATACAACTTAAACAAATTATTTCGACCAAATTAGGTACCATAAAAACGGTTTTTGTGAGTTAATCTTAAAAGATAGACATATACTATTGCGGACTGTTTTTTAGATCATTAAAAGAGCTATTATTCTTTCATACATATTTTTTGTGTATCTTGAACCGTTTTCACGGCGCACGCAACGGAAGGCTTCAAAGATGAACAATTTCTCCCGTTTTTTACACATTTACCACTATATCTTTGCTCCTATTGGTCGTAGCGTGATGTTATATAGCCTATAGCCTTCCTCGATAACTGGACTATCCAACACAAAAAGAATTATTCAATTCGAACCAGTAGTTTCGGAGATTAGCGCGTTCAAACAAACAAACAAACAAACAAACTCTTCAGCTTTATATATTAGTATAGATTACAAGCTATATGCATTACCCATGGGTGCATATGCACCGGTAGTCGGCGTAGTCGGTTCACAATACCCCAAAATCTAAGAAAATCTAAGAAATTAAGATTTCTCGTGTCTTTGCTTTCGTATAGTAGATCAGAGGTATCCCACAAACACACATCATCGATCACTCGAGTCATGCCAACATTGTGGTATTCATTTCTTGCCATAATTATACTGTGCTGTTGCGTAGGCACCGCACTATACTAAAAGGCTTACAGGCTTTGCTTAAGGCTAAAAGCAGAGGTGAGCAATCAGCGATAAAACGCTCCTCAGCTTAATACAGACTGGTCCGTGCGGAGCGATTGGTACCTATGGTCCACGTGACACTAAAACCAGCCTTAGTATAAGTCTCCAAGTAATATTTATAGTCATCCTAGTTTTTTCTAACAGAACAAGGATTTGTACGAGGCAGCTGATGAGAAAAGACTTTTAAATCAAACATAAAAATTGATATAATATAAAATTTCCTGAACAGGAAATTAATAAATGAAAAGTACATTCTAAAAGTAATTCTTGAAAATAATATGTATTGAAGAAACATGTCAATATAATAAAAGTTTAATAGGAAAAGTTTCTTCAAAATGTATTACAACTTTTGTATGTTTCCTTATCAGATGTCTTACTTAAACATTGAGTACTTTACATCAATCATCATTGTTTTTTGCAACTTCTGTTTTTATAATGATAGACTTTAAAGATCACTGATGCCCAATAAATTATACCTTGAAAATTATTAAAAAAACAATAAAATTAATGCGTGAAGGTTTTTTAAAAAATCAATGAAAGTTCATCTGAGAAATAAAAAAAACAGCCTTATAATTTTGTACAAAACACATATAAACGCAATTTGCATTACAAAAGTGCCTCGGATTAAAATAAAAAAAACAGCCTTATAATTTGGTACAAAACACATATAAACGCAATTTTCATTACAAAAGTGCCTCGGATTAAAATAAAAAAAACAGCCTTATAATTTGGTACAAAACACATATAAACGCAATTTGCATTACAAAAGTGCCTCGGATTAAAATAATATTTACACGTGGATGGTCGAAAGGGTCAATATTTGGTCTAGTATCAGTAGTCCTATAATCTAGTCCGATGGCCGGACTGATGAGACTTTTTAGTCTCATCAGTTCGATGATGCTGATCAATACAGATCATTGGACTTCTGAGCCTTTTAGTCCGGTATTTACACATTTCTTTCCCAAAAAAAGAAATGTTCTTAACTTCATTAACTTCAGTTTATTTTTTCCTACATGCTAAATATAAAGCTATTTTATACAAAAAAATAGGTATTCCTATTTTTCCACCAGTTAACTGCATCTGAGTTTCTTTAATAAACTTATCTTTTTCTATGTTCCCTTTGCTTCTTCCAGAAATGGATTTTCCAAATCTTTTCATCTGTTCGGCTTTTAAAATCGCGAGGGTGTCATCATCTTTTAAAATGTTTAATATTTGCAACATACTAGGATTTTAGTTAATTAGACCATTGATCGTAAAATTCCACGCTTCGACCACATTATTTGTTCGATGACGTTCCGAAAATACGGCTTTTCGGTCCAAAGCATTTCCGAAATGCTTTGGACCGAAAAGCAAAATCAATTGACTTGAAATCGAGGAATTACAGGCGTATCGTTAGTTTGTGTTCTGTTCTGCCATTGCTGCCAATACACGAAATAAACAATGGTTGGCAATATATTATGTCAAACGAAATGCCTTCTCATGATGATAAAATTACAAAATTTAAAACTTATTTCCAAAAACAATGGATGAAGGCTAATTTTATCGACAAATGGTGCGTATTTTCGGAACGTCATCGAACAAATAATGTGGTCGAAGCGTGGAATTTTACGATCAATGGTCTAATTAACAAAAATCCTAGTATGTTGCAAATATTAAACATTTTAAAAGATGATGACACCCTCGCGATTTTAAAAGCCGAACAGATGAAAAGATTTGGAAAATCCATTTCTGGAAGAAGCAAAGGGAACATAGAAAAAGATAAGTTTATTAAAGAAACTCAGATGCAGTTAACTGGTGGAAAAATAGGAATACCTATTTTTTTGTATAAAATAGCTTTATATTTAGCATGTAGGAAAAAATAAACTGAAGTTAATGAAGTTAAGAACATTTCTTTTTTTGGGAAAGTCGAAATGTGTAAATACCGGACTAAAAGGCTCAGAAGTCCAATGATCTGTATTGATCAGCATCATCGAACTGATGAGGCTAAAAAGTCTCATCAGTCCGGCCATCGGACTAGATTATAGGACTACTGATACTTGACCCAATATTTTACATGTGTGTATGAAGTTTCAACTAAAAAGTTCCGAAATTTTGTAAAACATTGGATGTTACAGAATAGACTGTATAATATTATTTCCTTTGTATAAATAAAAAAAACAAATCACAAAAAATATTTACCTATCTTAGTCACCTTACAAAAATTAGCATTATTAATTCACTCAAGCAATACCCAATATTTATCTTCTATCAAAAAAAGACCCAAAAAATATCGTTTGATTAGCATCCGAGTAGTTGCAATTCAACAAACCACCCCTTTGATTGTATTTCCCGTACTTTTCATTTAATAGCTTATTAAGAGTCCGATAAAAAAATAGACTAAAATTTATGGCAAATTTAATGGCTTCATAATCATCATAGGTCCAAGCTAAATCAGGTGTCTTCCTGGAGTGGCAGAGGAAGCAACCGTCAAGTACCACAAACTTGTAGTTTTTGAAGCACATTTCAAGCATCTATAAAGAAAAAGAAATAAAAATACACGAAAAACAGTAAAAAAGCATATTTTGCACTAAAAAATAACACAAAACTATGTTTTTTTTATGTGCAAAAAGATGCGGTCAGAACATTTACCCATCAAAGGCATCGCGCAATGCTAACTCATAAAACAGTTGTTTTTAAATAAATAAATACTTCTGGACAATCCACACAACAATATTTAGCACAGTGTTAGCTCTAAGCTTGTGTTTCGGGTACTAGACATCTAATATACTTAATATAATAGACATACCTACTTATATAGATATTTTCTATACATATTAAACACTGAGACCAACGAGAAAATACATAATTTTTGATGTACTAAAACACAACTGTAGGGTGATTGGAAATTCAATGTTATCCTTAATAGGTAGTAGTTATCATATGGCTCTTTCTCATAGATAACTCAATATTGTACATTATAAAAATAATACAAATAGTAAACAGTAACAGGAAAATACATGGGAGTACAAAGGGCGGCATTATCTGGTCTTTTACTTTTTTTTTAAGATAGATAAGCCTTCGTTTGACCACAATCTCACCTGATAACTGTAAATGTGGTCTAAGATGGAGCATGAAGACCTAGAAGGTAGATGGCTTCTCCGGACCACATTACGAAGCACGAAAAAATCGCTTCACGCACTGGCCCAGCCCGGTGGGTGGCGACAAGCCGCGGCCGAGGCCTACCACCAGAGACTGTTCTTAGCACCACCCGGAGGTCACGTGTAAGGATTCAGAGGGTTATCACTTACGGACGTGAACAGAAAAAACCCCCAAAACAAACGATACAAATTTAGGTCATTTATCGTATTGCGTTTAAGGTACTTCACAAAGCGTATCGGGATTATTGCGTATAAGATACTTCAAGAATAGAATAATGGTGTGTGTGTTGTGTTATATGGGTATCAGGTAATTTTCGATTCTGGCAGTAAGTATGAAAAGTAAATATTTACACAAAATCATAATTTATCAAGCATAATTGGAAATAAATTGGGACATTTTTGTGACAACTTGAATGTTCGAAGCACCCTCCACAGTTCTCAAGAACACAACAACGTATTTACGCTGAATCAGGTCAACAACAAAATTTCTATTCACAGTCAATTGTTTTGCTGCCTCCGATATTTTTAGGCGGCTTTGAGGAAATACCGACATATTCATTATTTTCTACATAAAATTAAGCATGTTTCATGTAGCTACAAGTTGTTAAAAGCAATTACCAAAACGAGATAGGTACTTAATTGTCGAGTTCTGCTAACGATAGCTATGACTAGAGTAATTAAGGTTTTTAAAACATTAAATATCAAATACGCTTATGAATTTTGATTGTGGCTATTGAATACAAAAACTGTTATTAAGTTATTAAAATCGAATGCCTAATTTTTATTCTTATAATTAATTTACCTTTTAGGGTCTAGTCCAACAGAGAACGGTCAGGCAATTAAGCGTTAAGCGTTCCGAACATTTTCTTATGTTTTATACCTATTTGTGTTTTGTTTTGTTAGTTGACCCCTTAGATTTAACAGATGAAGCATTAACATAGGTATGATAAAGCATTAACATAGGTATGATAAAGCAAAGCAAAAAAAGCCGTGTTGGCTAAGTGGGAGGACACTCGACTTTCATTCCGAAGGTCGTTCGTGGGTTCAAACCCCGCCACGCACCACAAGATTTTCTTCTTGAGAAATTTATGTGCGCTTTAAACGCGTGATTTAACGGTGAAGGCAAACATCGTGAGGAAACCGGTATGTTCTGAGAACTTTAAAGAGTTTGAAGGACATGTAACATTCACCAACCCGCACTTGGCCAGCGTGGTGAATTAAGGCCTAATCTCTCTCCCCAAGAGAGAAGTCCCTGTGTCCGAGCAGTGGGAACGTTAATAGGGTGATGATGATGATTTAAAGCAAATGTTAATAATATTTACCTGTGTCATTTTATCCTGGCGACCTTCCCAGGAGAGAATCTCGCTGTACCAAGGCTCCTTATGTGTCCCGAAGTAGAGTGGCTCCCATCGATGGTAGGGATACTCGCGTCTGGCAATCAGCATTGGCTACAATAAAATAATATATGTTTATTATATATAAAAGTTTTGCTGCGTCACACAGGAAAAATATGTTTATTCCAATTCTAACAAAGTCTTAGGATATTTTGTACTACATCAAATATCTCGCTCCGTTCCATATACTTAGGTACTAAAAGAATACAATGATATTTTTAAATGCAGACATGTTTGCTGCCACACCTTTTTTTCTAGAAATCGATCAAACAGACTATTATGTCTCAGTCTTTTGTTACTACAACATAAATATTAGCAAGAAATTGTTTTGTATAACTTCATACCTACAATAATTATTTTTTTTTGTTGTTAATTTGTGTAAAAACGTTTTATACTTATCATAAATGTAATGTTTTTATTACGTACAATAGCTACGCCGATATTCGCATATAGTAAATCTGCGGGCAACGGTGCTGGTTCTGCTTAGAGTATAAGATTATTTAACTAGGCTAGAGTATAATTGTTTGTTGCTCCGAATAAAGAAAACGAAAATAAAAAATGTAAACTAAAAATAAATGTTTTTTCTATACAGTAAATGGAAGAATCATACGTTTATTTCAACCCCTATAATGAAATAACATATACCTAGTGAATTTATAACGCAGTTTGCCAACTTTTACAATATTTTCGGTAACCTGAACAATTTAATTCAAATTCTGTTAGTCAATGTAAAATTAAATAAATTACATAATTAAAAACCACGGTTAATCAGGCATCTGATAATATGCGGGGTATAGTGATATTCGTACTGTGATAGTAATTTGAAGTGGTTTCTGCTTTATAATGTTAGATAAGATTTTTGATCACAAGGGTTCATAGAAACCACCTACGTCAAGGACCAAGGTGATAGTGTTGTACAAACAATAATAGTCTCTTAGCGGGGAAGAAGCGGGCTCTAAAAATGGGAAGAAGTGTTATTTTGGCTTGCATGTTAAAACATACATACCTACAGCCAAATACCTTTACTAAACCGGATTCGTCTTGTTGTCACGAGTAAGCACTGAGTAGACAAATGCAATTCTTAAAAACTCGTAATAGCGCATTTTTAGTCCCAGATTAAGTAATTATTTTTTTTAAGTAACGTTTTAATTTTTTTTTTTTTTTTATATTAGCCTACATTGTCCCACTGCTGGGCAAAGGCCTCCCCCAACTCCCTCCAACAATCCCTGTCCAGAGCTGTTTGCCACCAGCTTTCCGAAAAGTCTTGAAGGTCGTCTCGCCAACGTTTTCGGGGCCGACCTCGCTTCCGACTTCCTTCCGGGTTCCAAGCAGTTGCAGCAAGTGCCCACCTTTCGGGGTGCATCCGACGAATATGCCCAGCCCACCGCCACTTGAGATTTGCTGTTGAAACTCCAACATCTGCAATGCCTGTAAGCGAGCGTATATCCGTGTTCCGAATGCGATCGGTTAGTTTGATACCAAGGATACTACGCTCCATTGCCCTCTGACAGATCTTGAGCTTGGACTTCTGAAGCTCGGTAAGCGACCATGTCTGTGCACCGTAGGTTAGGACAGGCAGAATGCACATGTCTACGAGTTTGCGCTTAAGTGCTAGTGGAAGGTTACCCTTCATGTGCGCTTTCATGGACCAGAAGCTTTTCCAGGCATTTTCGATCCTTCGACCGATTTCCTTGTCTTGCCTGTTTTCGAAACTAGCTAGCTGGCCCAAATAAGTGTACTCGTCGACATATTGTATATCCTGCCCATCTACCACGACCCTACGTTTCGTGCTGTTAGACATTATCTGCGTTTTGGACCGGTTCATTTGAAGTCCAACCTCTAGACTTGCTTCGCTCAGTTCTTGGAGCATTGTTTGAAGTTCCTGTGATGTGGGTGCAAACAGGACAATGTCGTCTGCAAAACGCAAGTTTGTAAGGCGTTTGCCATCTACGACGATGCCTTTCGTAGCCCAAGGCGCACTTAGTTTCTTAAATATCTCCTCTAAGGTGGCTGTAAAGAGTATGGGTGAGAGAGGGTCGCCTTGTTTTACCCCTTTTTTTATCTTAAATGTTGGACCGGAAAAAGAAAGTTTAATATTAGCTGAGCTGGAGTTGAAATTATTTTAATAAGATCTATATAAGTTTTGTCAATGTTGAAGAGCTGAGAAAATTGCGGAGTGTTTTAAGCTGTCAAATGCTTTTGCGTAGTCAACAAAAGCTACGTATAGCGGTTTATGGAACTCGTTATATTTTTCAATTACTTGGTTCAATGTTTGCAGGTGATCAGTGGTTGAGAAGCCAGGGCGGAAACCGGCTTGTTCTGGTGGCTGATGCTGATCTAAATTGCCTCCAACACGGTTTTGTATTAATTTGATTAATGCTTTATATATATGGGACACTAGGCTTATAGGTCTGTGGTTTACAATATCTGATTTATCCCCTTTTTTGTGAAGAAGTATAATATTGGAGTGGCACATTTGTTTTGGTATAGAACCGGTTTCTAAAATGGTGTTGAAAAGATTGGTTAAATGGGGATTTAAAGCAGACGATCCTATTTTTAAAGCTTCTGTGGTAACACCATTCTCTCCCGGGCTCCTATCGTACTTTAATGTTTTGAGAGCATCGCTGACTTCTTTACCGGTAAAGAATGGTACTGTTGTTGCTTTTTTGTATATAATTTCAGGCTCCTCTTTGGAATCGTCTGAGTATAGTTTGGAATAGAATTCTGTGCAGATACTTGTTATTTTTTCGCGACTATTAAATTTGTGTCCATTTTCATCTTGTAAACTGTTAATCCAACGTTTCCCATTAGAGATTCCTCTTTTGGCCGTTCTAAGGGAAGTGTGTTTTTCGATTGCAGCTTGTACGAGATGAGTGTTATAAGTTCTAATATCATTCCTTATGTTTCATTTGACTAACCTATCAAAATTGGAATATTCTCTTGTTCCCAGTTGTAATTTTTCACGAGTTTCAATTAAAGTTTTAGTTTTTAGAGTTAATTTATTTGTGTTAGATTTTGGACTTTTGATTTTCTTGCTACTACGCTCTATCGATTTTAAAATTGTTTGATATTGATCATCTGCTGTTTCCATTTCATCTATTTTCAGACCTTTAAATTGATTTGTAAGCTCTAGGTTGAATTCTTCACAGTTGTTTAATAATGTTATTTTTGATTGACGTTTGATTTTATTGCCAAAATGCTGATATCGTTGTATTTTAAAGTTAAATTTTATTCTTGCACGCAGTGGTCTATGATCTGAGCTGAATTTGATCTTATTAATCACATGGACATCTTTGATTATATGTAAAAAAAACATTTTAATAATTGATTTTTTTTTTATTATTGATAAGCCTTCATTTGACCACAATCTCACCTGATGTAAAGTGACGATGTGGTCTAAGATGGAGCATGAAGGCCTAGAAGATGGCTTCTCCGGGCCACATTACGAAACACGAAAAAATCGCTTCACGCACTGGCCCAGCGCGGAGGGTGATCGATGTTAATTCTTACTTTCACAGGTCGTGTACCTACTACATTTTTTTTTATGTACTTATAAAATTAACTACGCACTTATTATCTTATTATATGGCTCTAAAGTCTAAGCAAAGTATCGGAAACTCTTCAACGCGTAATCCGATATCCATAAAGCCGAACTCGAACAAATCGCTCTCCCCTAACGCTGTTATCGAAGAAACTCGAAGAAAAAAGGATAATAAATCTTGTGAGTTATGACAGTTTTGAGAATAGTTTGATGTATGTTCCGAAGTTGACGGTTTCATGGGAATTGTGGGGAACACGTCCACGCGGGTTAATGTGATCAAAAACTTTAACGTGCGGTACGGGGGTGCGTGACAAGTTTCTTTGTTAATTTAGGCGTAATACAGACGGACAACATTTTACGGCAACAGTCAACTGCTAAATTAAATAAGAAACTTTTTTTAGGTAGTTTTCTGTTTAGTTTTATCGGCTTTATTGACAGTGCCGATAACTTCCGTCCTACTGTCTGCTACTAACTTACGGTCGACCAATCAACACTGACCGAACTTATAGGTATACATCAACACTTACACAGAGAGCAAACAATTTTAGAATAGTGTACGTTGCCTGTTACAACATGGCATGGAAAATCCATACATTAAATGGAAAAAAATTACACCGAAATATGCAGATCGCAATCTTGGATGCTTAATTGTACGGAAAATCCGTACATTCATTGTATGTAATTTTATGTATTGTGTGCATCCAAATGGCATACCTACAACCTACCAATTTCACTTATACGATACAAAATCATTTATTATTATTAATATTAAGATGACGGGTGACAGAGGGAAATGGAAGCAAAAATATGATGTGCCGACCCCACGTAATGAAGAAGGATAAGGTCAGGTAGACGATGAATAGAAAAACAATTATTCAAAATTAAATACACATAAACACATGCAGAGAAGTAGCCGGCAATTAATTATTATTGTTATATTATGCTATTACAGTACAAAAATTATATACATATATGTATCTAGTCCCAAAAAGCATTCCCTCGCATATCGAAGGATTTGAAAAGGAAGTTAATTGTGTCGTAGGGTCGGACATAATTAATAGACGAAGCGAATATTTAAAGATATGAATTCTGTCGTTAAAGAACATATAATTTTATCATTCTTGTTTGGCTTTCTTTGTTATTTGTTTACCTGAATCAATTAGTCGCACTCAAGTAGACAAGACAAAGAAGAAAATAATCGTGAAACGGAATGCAAAAAAGTCATTTGTGTCATAATGAAATGGGAATAGCTTATAACAAAGAAAATAACTTTAATGAAATTATTTCCAAGCCATTCATTTCCATAAAATCAGCGTGTGTTTCATAATCGTAAAGTACAATGTATCTAAATGTACTATAAGGTTACAATGTAACTACTAGATACTACAACAATGTTAAGCTAAGTACCTAGATAAATTCGGACTTGGAGTGAAACACAATAGGTAATTAACATTGTTTCAAACCATCGATTTCGCAACTATTATTTGTTAATCATTTCGGCCCCAGGATATCGTTTTGTTTCTTAAGATATATACATTATTATTACGAATGAATTGTGGTAATTGCTTACTCGTTTACACTTCGTTATAATCATGGTAAGTGTGCATGTTTTGGAACTCAATCTAGGCTAAGAAAATACATAATGTTTTATATTTTAAAATATGCATGCTATTATGCAAAAAAAATTATAAAATTATGATTAGCTGTAAACTTTTTTAGTTGCCGCAAGCATGGACATACAGCTGATGATTTTGTCCATTAAAATCTAGAATTAAAGTTGCTCAGTCTGTACACCACCTATATTAACCACCGCACAACCAGTAGTATTTCGTCCTCGTATCTTCATGTTGCGTAGTACACATAAATCTTCCAGGATATTCAAATGTGTTTACTATCGTGTATAAAGCCGTTTGGAATCCTCATATAAAATGCGAGAAACATATTTTTATGGCAACATTAAGTTAAGATATCCTTTAGATTGCTTGTCTCAGTGGCGTAGTGAGTAAAATGTCAGGTTTCAGTGGCAAGAGCATATTTTTTTTTGTATATTTTGCATTATTTTGTTTAATGGCTTCGATCTATCATTGTGTAGCTTGTACTCTTATTAAGTAGTTTTAGCGATAAGGTTGCCGATTGTACAACTAATGTTATTTAGGTTAGTCTGTACAATACTTACAGTATGTAATTGAAAAATAATCTATGTAGGTATATCAAATATCTAGTGATCCAAAAGCCTAAGGGCCTCTTGCACCATTCCCGAGTAAACTATTCAATGATTGTACATAGGTATATATAGAGAAACCTTGGTAAGTCAGTCACTGACAGTTGTTAGTTGTCTTGATAGCTCTATATATATAAAACATACAATAATTTTACCCGGAGAGTGAGACCCTATACTTGCCGCGCTACTAAGTGCTGCTGTGTGGATAGTATTTTATTAATTACCAATTCATTTTTGTAAATAAAAAATCAAAAGCAAGTGTTGTGAAATATAAAAGATTGCTATTCAAATAAACATTTACTAATCGCATGCCAGCAAACATCGATCACCAGAAACAATCAAATTTTTTTTTTAATTCTAATTAAAATTTCATTTTCCGTTTCCACTGCGAAATACCTACTCCACCTTGATAATTTTCCTAGACAATTTCGCGGCATAATCTTATTCAGATGCAAATTAAGCGGCAGGCGTCAGAGCTGGCTGGTGTCTGCTGGTGTTATAATAGGGCAAAGTGGCCCAGTAAGGGTGGCGACGGTGATGCCAACTATAAATACGATTTCTTCTTCTTCTTGATTGTATGGCTTGCATTGTGCTCTGGTTAGATAATTTTTTATTGATATTGCGAAAACTTTGAAGGTTTTTTGGAATGGTTAAATACCTACAAGGCCTACAGCTGTTGTAAAATATATCGCTATTTAAGCTTTTTGTCACTGTAAAAGAAACATATAGTCTGTACCGACATAATATGGGCTAACAGTTAGGAATTGTGTAAAATTTCCAACGATATTTTAATTTGAGGCAATGTTGCCACACAACTTTTTTAATAATCATGTTTTTAAAAAACATTTTAACTCTAAAGGGTAGTTGTTCAAGTTAAAACAATTATACCAGCTAAAACATAAATAATCGAATACCAGATAATATTAAAAAAAATCCTGTTCCAGTACGGAACACTTCGGACAATTTTCCTAGAAAATATCGCGACATAACCTTATTCAGATGCAAATTTAGTGGCGACAGACCTAGCTGGTGTTGATGTAATAATAGGGCAAAGTGGCCCAGTAAGGGCGGCGCCGGTGATGCCAACTATAGTCACGTTTTTATGATATCGCGACAAAATTAGCGGCACAACATATTTTAATTTTTCAAATGGTGTTGAAAAATTTGCCTGCGCCATTAATTTCCTGAATTCTTAAAAAAACTATATCTAGCAGAGGACATTTTATGGCTAAAATATAAATAACTCATTAAAAAGTGATGACAACAGAAAACAAAAACCATTATACTTTACATCTTTTTAATATTTCTATAGGTAACCTAAAATCACTTCCACAAAGCATTATTGTATTTGATAATTATTCCCCATCAAATCCAACAAATACCATAATATAGATACCTATTGAACGTAGAATACGCCTTAAAAACTTGTTTAACTCATAAATTCTGAAGCACCATAACAAATAACCTGCCATCTTTACAAAACGTCTTCAGCAAGTCAAACAAGTCAAACTTTGAATAAACTGATTAAAGGACTTAAAAAAAAACAAAGAGCCAGTAATTAAGTGTTACTCTTTCGCTTTTGAAACTTTTATCCCATTGCCTCATTGCTAAGTTCACTCATTAGCATAGCGTGAATAAATTTCCCCTCGCATTTTATCTTTTGCACAGTTGGCAACACGGTAGCGCCTCGCTCGGCAATAATTAGTTGGCAATTAAGTGTGGGCGAAGCAACTACGACAGCCGGCAGAGTACCTAAGTGTATTAGAAGTTGAAAGGTCTGTGGATCTCAAACTGTATCTACTATACTGCCTTAAGTTTATTAATTTGGTGGTTAATATGTGAAATAAAAAATATGTATATTATATTAAGTTTATCAGATGTCTAGCACCCTTAACACAAGCTTATAGTTCATAGTTCATAGTTATTTTATTGATAACAAAATGTTACATGTCACAAATTCTTAAATAATATAATTAACTATTATCAATTCATCTTAAATATATTTAATTTTATGTCAAAAATTCTGTATAGCTATAGAAGGTCCGCTCAACAAGCCAGCACTTTAATTTACGTTTAAATTCTGGTAGACTGTGGGCTTCCTTCACATTACTGAGCTTACCACGGGGCTATATATATATTTTTCTAGCTGACTGTTGTTTGATGTTAGCTATATTTTTGTGAAGTTTTATCGAATTCCATTTGGTAGATTTAATAATAAATATAAGATAATCCACAGGTATTAATAGGCAAACACTTATTAATAGTACCTACTCGTACTCAGATACTATATAGTATTTTTTTTTTTTTTTTATTGTTGATAAGCCTTCATTTGACCACAATCTCACCTGATGTAAAGTGAAGATGTGGTCTAAGATGGAGCATGAAGGCCTAGAAGATGGCTTCTCCGGACCACATTACGAAACACGAAAAAATCGCTGCACGCACTGGCCCAGCCCGGAGGGTGGTGACAAGCCGCGGCCGAAGCCTACCACCAGAGACTGTTCTTAGCACCACCCGGAGGTCACGTGTAAGGATTCAGAGGGTTACCACTTACGGACGTGAACAGACAAAACCTCCACCTCCACCTATTACTTTGAACCCCCAAAATATATAGTTTTGTTTTCAACTATTATTCAAAAATCTTAATGCGGTTTACAGAAAACATCAATTTACCATGTGTCGACGGTATTAGAAAGTGACCGTGACATACGAACGGACATACATATAGACAGACATATCGAATCCATAAGGGTTCAGTTATTTGCTATTTGGCTATGGCACCCTAAAAAAGCATAGTCTACGTACTTAAAACCTTATTTTGCAGTGAAATTATAGAACACCGGTAACGCCATGACGTCACACGCTAGTTACAGAGTACTCGTAAAACAGCATAATTTTATTACGACTCGGATATCGGATCGGCACCAAATAATTCAATGTAAAACCGATCCCCTGTGGATTATATTAGAGGGAATCGGAGCTACATAACCCACTTGATTTTAGTCGTATAGGGCTATGGTAATCAAACTCTTCGGGATCTTAATGCGACTTACGACAAAATTGCATACGATTTAGTTTTTACATTGCGAGACGCGACTTATTCATTTAATACACAATTTTAAATTCAAAGTTGGTTTTCGTCAGGTTTATCTTAGTTTAGTTTTATAAAATATATATAAAGTCTTGTAGGTTGCTTTCGAAATTTTATTGTGTAGCAGAAAGTTCTACAACCTCAAAAAATAAACATTAATTAGTACTGCCTAGTAGCTAAAGCAAACGAATATCGACTGCGTTAGCGTTGGAGAGAGACTATATCCAGGACTTCTGGGTAGGCTGGTGGCAAACGGCTCTAGTTAGTAAGTCAATGTTGGAGGGAATGTGGGTAGGCTATTACCCAGCTGAGGAACATAATGCGCCAACTAAAATAACAAATAAAAATTTGCTAAAGCGAGTTTTGTTTTTGTCCTATTCTCCTTATTTATAAAATAATCTCCGTAAGTGTAAAGAAAAGGACGCTATGTTCTATGCGTCTTTATGTTAATTTTTTTATACCAATTAAGTGGGCACAACGAGTTGCCACCTTAGACTGTTGGAGATTATAATATGCTGTAATCCAAAGAGATTACAATATGTTCACAGAATTTTGACAACTAAAATTTTATCTTTATCTGTATGGAAAAAATGTATGGAATTATGGTAGGGCTACGTATTGATTGATGCTGCTTTCAAGACGGTTACGCGGCTGAGATAAATGAGGAGCTCTAGAGGTACCTACAACTCAACAATGGACTTAAATTAGATAGAACGCGATAATCAAGTATATTGAAATTTATTTGTAAATTTAGCTATAGATTCATATTAGGTGGTCCTTTTGATGGATATACCTAATGACTTTTGTTTATTTGACGTTTATTTTAAAATCTTGTTGAAAGGCGCTATGTTACACGACCTTCGAAAGAAAGATTAATTTTTTGTAGCAGCCCTAGTTAAAGTGTGTTTGTCTTGCTATTTACATAATGGAAATTACTTATTAACGGCATCATAGCTCCCGAACGGATGAAGCAATTTCAATTTAGATTTAATTTTGTTTGAAAGGTGACTTTTGCGCAAATGTTTGATGAAAATCGGTTGAACTATTTAAAGTTCTAGGCCTTCATGCTCCATCTTAGACCACATCGTCACTTTACATAAGGTGAGATTGTGGTCAAATGAAGGCTTATCAATAATAATAAAAAAAAAAAGTTACTTTTAATTTATATGAAAGCGCATTACTTGCACATTACAAAATAATATGATTTTTTACTTTTAAGGAAACTAAGAATTTAGAATCGGCAATTTTTACAACTTTTTAATTTATTAGAACTGTAAATGTTCCTCACGTATAATTATGTGCAATTATATTTTATCATGTATTTAAACGCCCACAAAAAGGTTTCAGGTAATTTCACGATACTCGGTAACTGTTCTTTACATATTTGTGAAATAAGTATATTTTTAGACAGCGTACAAAAAACGTTGAGAAACAGTGTCGACGTTGATTGAAGCAGCTTTCAGGGCGGTTACGCGGCTAAACTGAGGCGGCGCTGGTGGTGAGCCGCACTCCAACTCCACATTGCACTTAAATTAACCACAATAGATAAAACTCTATCGGAGATAAAAGTTCATTCGACCTACGATGACATTTTAACCGATTTACCTTTAGATCTAATTTTATATATTTTTACTTAAAGACTTGCTTTACCATTATTGCTATTTTTAATTGCCCGTGCGAAGCCGGGGCAGGGCGCTTTAACGAAATAAAAAGTCACAATTAAAAGAAAACCTGAGGATATTTCCGTAAACATACTATTTTTATTCCCTACATTCGCTCCGACAAACATTTTATAGGCTAATCATTTTTTTCGCATAAAAAACTAGTTTCATACCCATGAAAAATATGTAGATGTATTGAAAACTTTTTGCGAGTTAAGAAGAACTGGAAGGCAATTCTGGCGCCTAAGATATTATAACGAATTGGATATAAAACCTAAATCTAGGAATTATATTTAATTTTTTTTACAAATATTTTTAATCATCAGTTAGAAAATTGCTCTTTGAAGGCAAATTTGAAAAAGCCTTTTTAAAGTGACGATGAGGTCTAAGATGGGGCAGGAACACCTAGAAGGCTTCTCAGGACCACATTACGAAATACGAAAAAATCGTTTCACGCACTGGCCCAGCCCGGGGAGTGCCAAGCCAAGCGCAAGCAAAGGACACCACGCAAGACCAGCGTTAATGGTCTCAGCAAACTCTGAGTTGTCGCCATTTTTGCCATTTTAAAGCCTTTATGTTCTCACATATAATTGTAATACGTGTTTTAATGTATTATTACAAAATAAACGTTTGTTATCTGTTTTATATTCCATCAACATGTGAAGAGTCACAAAGAAACATTATGTAATATCTAAGAAATTTAAAAAAAATCTGCTGACTTAGGTTATTATACTATCGAATTCCTTATAGTACATCGGGCTCGACACTTAAACTACAACTCAAACTGGTAGGTTTTATAAGCTTTTCTTACTTCTTCGTTTTAACCATAGAAACGAAGAATTGCCCTATGAGGACGAATAGTAGAACAATCACAGACGAAGATATATTTAATATCGAAGATAACGAAAAGAAAATATCGACTTAATATATAACGAACCCTTTATAATACCATAGTCACGAGAATTGCCTTCCTGATCCCCAAAATCATTCAACACAACTGGCGCACCTTATAAAAATTCCATATTTTGATGTTTAATCGAAAGTAGGTAGGTACTTTTTGTAATCAGAGTACGATTGAGATTAAAGCGAGATGAGGAACGGAGGCCTAGATTGATTGACTGCCTTTATAACTTGACTGACGGAATGTGAGGGGAAGACTAATTGACAATTTCCCGTTATACATGCACCGTGTTGGCTAAGTGGGAACACACACCTCTTTCATAGACATTCTGAAGGTCGTGGGTTCAAACTCAGCCAAACACCTCTGGATTTTTCTTCTAAAAAAATGTATGTGCGCTTTAAGCTACTTGCTTTAACGGTGAAGGCAAACGTCGTAAGGAAACCGGCATGTTCTGAGAACTTAAAGAGTTTGACGGACATGTGACTTTCACCAACCCGCTCTTGGTCAGCGTGGTGAATTATAAAGGCCTTATCTCTCGAGATCCAAGAGAGAAGTACCTGTGTTCCAGCAGTGGGAACGTTAATAGGGTGATGATGATGAGGTGTCTAAGTTTAGTAAAACCAAACAATGGAAATAAATGATTTTGTATCTTGTATCTTGATGACGATGCACGCCGGGGCTTTGCATCTATTTCAGGTAAATTTTTAGAACACAACATCAAGCATCACTGAAACTAAATGTATTTCGACACATTATTTTTCCCGCGAATTTAAACTATATCCGCCTTACCACATGACATAAACATGGCTTACACACGCGTTTAACTGTTTAACGTGTTTATGTTTTTTGTGATAAAACCGTTTGTTTTTTCGTAAACAAAATAACAAGCAATTTTTTAACCGACTTCAAAACACATTTTTTAATACAAGTTAACAATTAGACGCGGTTTTATGTTACATAAATATATGAGTTAAATTATTATTATTATAAATAGCCAGGGTCACAGACTAGAGTAAGATAGACAGGCAGTATTAAAGTCTTAAAAACTGTTTTACCCGAGGAGTTACCCTAAAAACAAGAACAAAATAAACTATACCCCGTTAACGTTTTAAATATGATAATTAAATTCCAGCGCTCCTTCTTACCTCTATGTCAGTGTCAAACTAATGAAAAACAAAAGAAATTTCCCTGACATTGGAAATTTTGTAGCGATACGAAAGTATTTGTTTCGTAAAAGTTAAAATTTCGGCGAACTTTTGTTGTTATTGTTTATGGGATAACCCTTTGGGCGAACATACAACATAACAAGTTGAGAAATATTTTCATAACAAGTTTTGAATACTTGATACTGCAATATACTCTTTTTGATACGATTCTAAACTAAGGGTTATGGAGTTTCAATGACGACCTTTCTTCATCACATTCATCAGTGTCAGCTATCTATGTCACCGTATTAATGTATTGTAAAAATATAACGTAAGTTTTATTCTCGAACGCAAAAGACGTTCAGCTGAGTAACATCTTTTTCACTTTCTAATTCTATTTAACTTGACACTGGCACTGACGCTTCAAGCGCAGAGTCCAAAGTCAAAGTCAAAGTCAAAACGTTTATTTCCTTAGAAGCACATAGCCTACATGGACAGGTCAACTTAAAATTAATAAAACTAAATTGCTTAAATAACAAATATCAAGGAAATAACATTGTCTTGACAGTTCGCTTCAATGTTTTATACTGAGTTGAGAAGCGAATAGAACAACACAGCTATATCAGTTATTACAATTTTGTAGTTATTACAATTTTGGAGTTCTTATTTATAGGTAACTATTATAAGTTTAACATTTACAATAAAAAAAAATGTTTGTCATATAAGGAAGCTATTATAACATGAGCATATCAGTCCTGGTCAATCAGAATTATTAGAGCCTGTTACTGTGGAACTAAGCAACATCTATCCAAGCTGCATCATCCTTTATATAATCATTTATAGAGTAATACGCTTTTTTTATTAGACTTCTCTTAATAAATGATTTAAATTTTCTAATAGGAAGCTCTGTTACATTATGAGGAAGCTTATTATAAAAACGTACAGAGTTACCCATAAATGAGTTGCCTAGTTTTTTTAGTCTGTAAGTAGGTATTAATAATTTTTCTTTACTTCTCGTGTTAATACTATGTACGTCACTTTTTCTTAAAAACAAGTGCTTATTCTTGTGGGTGAACATCAAGTTCTCAAAAATGTACTGTGAGATTACAGTTAGAATGTTAATCTCTTTGAATTTTTCTTTGAGGGAGTCACGTGGTTTCATTTTATATATTGCACGTACAGCCCTTTTTTGCAGCACGAATATAGTTTGAATATCGGCTGCAGCACCCCAGAGTAGGATACCATATGACATAATACTATGAAAGTAACTAAAATAAACCAGTCTAGCTGTACCCTCATCTGTGATATATCTCATTGTTCGCACTGCATAAGCGGCTGAACTAAGTCTACCTGCAAGGTTTGTAATTTGGGGTTTCCATTGTAGACGAGAATCAATATGTAAACCTAGGAACACTGTTGAGTCAACGAGCTCGAGAATTTCATCGTTTAATATGATTTTTGTAGGAAATTCTTCAACATTAGGGAGTTTGAATTTAATACATTGAGTTTTTTTTGCGTTTAGCAGTAAGTTATTAACCGTAAACCAATTAAGTACTAGTGACAGTGAGTTATTTACATCGTCAAAATTATTTTTATTCCTATCAACTTTAAATAATAAAGAAGTATCATCAGCAAATAAGACTATGTCACAAAGGTCTTTAGCAAAATACGGGAGATCATTTACATATACTAAAAACAAAAAAGGCCCAAGTATTGATCCTTGTGGAACCCCTAATTCGATTTTTGATCCTGAGGATCTTTCATTACCTACTTGAACCATTTGAATTCTATCGGTCAAGTAGGAATGTAGTAGCTCAAGGGCTTTGTTGTGTATGCCGTAATGCTTTAATTTATTTATAAGTGTTGCATGGCAGACACAATCAAAAGCCTTGGAGAGATCACAGAACACGCCGATAGTATTTTGCGCTCTATCCCAAGCCGCCAAAATGTGCTTTATCAATAGTGTTCCAGCATCAGTAGTTGATCTACCTTTGGTGAAGCCAAACTGATTGCTGTGCAGAAGTCTGTTGCGATCAAAGTGATTAATTAATTGTGTTAAAATAATTTTTTCAAAGATTTTACTCATTACGGGAAGAACTGAGATAGGCCGATAATTTGCAGGATCAAATTGAGTACCAGATTTATGAAGAGGGACAAGCTTGCCATATTTCATGAGATCCGGAAAGATACCAACATCGACACAGCTGTTAAAAATGAAGGCCAGGAGGGGGGCAATATCATTAATAATATTACCTAGCACTTTTGTTGAGATATTCCAAAGATCTTCTGTGTATTTGATGTTGAGAGATTTGAATGTTTTCACTATGCAGTCGGCAGTTACATGAGTAAAGTAAAAGACTTCAGCACATGCATCTACGGATGCCTCTAATAGTTCCACAGCCTTAGATGTAGATGAGTTTAATGACTGCGTTATAGTTTTCGGTATTTTACAGAAAAAACTTTCAAAAGCATTGGCAATCCATTACAAAGCATCCACACATCTATACAAATTATCGAGTTTTTAATTACAGTAAGGGCTTATTTCACAAATCCAAGTAAAGTAATTGGTAAGTTATGTTGCTTAAGGCAAAAGCAATCTCGCTTTATCAGATATTTCTGAACGAAATAGCTTTATATTTAAACCATCGTCTAATTTTACTCCGGGATGATAAAACAGGCCTTAAGACTATTTTGGTGACCGATATTCTAATCCTTAAATATTGTAATTATGATCGGTAATTAGTCAGACAGATACCAAAATTCGGAATATTTGTAACTCCGCGAATATTAATCTGTTGGTGAAAGTTTTGGACAACATTTTAGTGACTCGAATCCTACTGATGATTTGTATTATGTTCATGAAAATTAATTTTACAAAAATAATAAGAAATAATACGATATAACTAAACCTAGTTTAACTTAAAGCGTTGTGCGTTATTCGCATTTCGCAATTCGTTATTTTGTTTGAATTTTTTCTACACAAACTACTAATATTCTAGATACCCAGATTCTAGATTCAAATAAACCCTTCACTATATTTCTGTTCAAAAAGAGGTTCCGGAATATTTGATTTCCGTAGTTATTTAGTAAAGTTAGTAAATTTATCTGATTTATAATGGCACTAGTAAACTTCCCGATTTGCAACTAAACTATCGTAACTACTCTAATTAGAATTAGGGACCCCCATCAAAGAACTGACAGCTTTATTTCGACAAACTGAAAGGCTTTTAAACAAACCGCTTTGAACTATAAAACGGGAAGAAGATGGAAGATAATTTGTGTCTGAAACTGTAAATAAAATTCTACAGCTTATTTAAAATAAATTTGAAAAGTAGGAGATGGACTCAAACTACACTTAGTTAGTTATAAATATTACACTTAAAAAAACTAAAAATTCGTTTTTTTTAAAGTGCTGTAATATTTAGTCAGATCAGTCAAATCAAACCACCATCCATTAAAATACTGGCATCGCGCAACGTTAGTCATCCTTGTAAAAATCACGTTTATTGTACGGGAGCCCCCATAAAATGTGTCCCGTTTTAGTAAGTTTTAGTAAGGGTAAGGAACCCTAAAAACTTAATTTTAGCGGCTAGTGATAAAACTGATGTCAACCGACAGAGTATATGTTGATAAACAAAAGGTTTTAAGAAATCAAATCTACTAAGTCTCTCTAAAAGATGTGAGGGTCGAGTTTTTTTGAAAACAATTTCTTACATGAGTTTCATCACTCGCCGCAAAATCACGTTTTTTATAAAATGTCAGACCAGTTGTTATGCCAAAAACATTCAGCTCCGTGGTGAGTTAGAAACACATGTTAGTTACCACGCAATAATATTGTTTACAATAATATTAATTACGAGTAATTGTATTAATTACTCGTAATATTTATAAAAAACACTCTCAGAGGATGAAATGAAATGAAGACATCCGTCCAAATACAAAAGTGTTCAGAGAGGGGTTTTTAAAAACATGCATTCAAATATTTTGAATTCCAAGTGGCCATGTTTATTCAAGTAGTTTAATTTTAATTTATGTTCAACCTCACGCGATCTCAACATTTATCCACACTTATTATAGGTCAAATTTATTTATTTATGTTCAAAATTCAGTTTAAATAAACTTTAACTTCAACTTTAAGTTGACCTGTCTATGTATGACCTGTGTTTATAATGAATTTAACACTTTGACATTGACTTTAACTTTGACTTGTCTTTCCTAACCTACAAACCTTCATTGGCTTAGTTATGTGAGAAACACAGTCAAAGGATTTTTAAAAATGGATTCCAAGTATAGGAGTAAACGATTTACTTCACAAAGTCACCGGAAATGGAAATCTCTTCCTCAGGAATTTCCGAGTATCGTTCCGCAATTTTAAATTGTAAGAATCATGAATTGGCACTCACAGCCTGCACTTACAGAGAATGTGGAATGAAGTGTGCTAGCAAGCTTTCGTGTCTGAGATACATTCTCTGATTGAATAAGAACTGCATCCTCGGTGGCACACGAAACAGGAATACACTCTGTGCAATTTAACTTAGTTTACTGCAGGTCGTGTGTTCTGAGATATCGTAGAGAACGCTAGCAAAGGATTGGGTATAAAGCATGGCAAAAAGTATAGCTACTAAGTCCGCCATTTTGAAAAAAACTTGATGCTAGGGCCAGTGATGAATACAGTTTCTATGATATTTCGGTCCTTCTAAAACTATAATAATAAGCAGGCTTCTTGTCAGAAAATAAACCGCAATCTGAAAAAAATACGCAAAATACGGACAACGCTATGTCGTAAAAAACTTGTTAAATTTTTCCGATCCTAAACCTTATTTTTTTTGTCTTAACAGTGTTGAAATTTATTCTATTTCGGACGGTAAATCACCCGTCGTTGGTGATTTACCGTCCGAAATAGAATAAATTTAACTGAATCCACACAACATTTAGGTATGATGTTGTGGATTCAGTTATGGATCATTAAATTTATAAATTTAATGATCCTAGCTAATGCCTTTACCTTAGTGAGCCCGCGCCATGTTTGAGTTTTCAAAGATAACTTAGTTGTAACACATTTGAATCAGAGTACATCAGTACACATCTTGACAACAAGGTGGACATGTTAAACTTCGTTTAATTTTCAACAATATATCACAAAACACACTCCACATCGATTTTGATGACGGCGAACTTTGCATAACCTGCTATTATATGACTGACCAGACCAAAATTTGGATTTAAGCACTCCACAAAAATAGATCTAACACGTACACCTAAAACTCCGCGGGTCAGCTTTACTGCCACTCGTGCCTCAGAGTGTTTAAACCCACCATACCAACATACGAAAAATCACAGCATAGGGGAAAAGATTCCACGTTTTCCATATAAATCCTTGTCGAGTAGTAAACGACTTTAGTGTCTATAACACACTTTACGAGAAAATTTAGATGAAACACAATTTTTTTATGTAGGTATTATTCTGTTGCTATGTATTTTCTACAAAGCCTAAGGGCTTTTATACCAAATACGAGTAAAAATACCACTATATTCTAGATAAAATTGGTTGAGTCTATGCAACGATTTTGTTTTACAAGTCTCATATAAATGGTTTTAAATCTTTTCAAGTAAGATATTTTTCTAGTTTTCTCCGCAGTTTTTGAGTGACTAAGTCGGTGAATTTATTAAGCGACACATTATCCAATCCTTTTCAAATAAAAGAGTTTTAACAGAAAAAAAACAAACATTTTATCCTTACGCGTTGGTGTCTTTTTATCGAAATAACGATAAAAAGACACTATATTATTTATAAACGAATTATCTTCGAGCTAAGTAAATAAATGATGACTATGTCCCAATTGAACAGTCTCATTCACCTACGCATCAAAATAAATAAAAGCCTTGTGGGAGGTGAGATTCTTAAAAACAATGAAGCAACGCTGACACATTATGAATATTCCGATTATTTTCAGAGCATTTGCGCATTCTTGGCAAACCATAAACAAAACCTTTTAAAAAAAATACCGCCGTAAAACTGAATAGTATAAAATAATGTGTAGATGTATTAACAAAGACAAACAGTGGAATGTCATTTATTTTAACAAAAATTGATTCTATTGATAATACGAAAAATATATGCCCAGTATTTTTGGACGATTTGTCGGACGGACTAAAAAGAATACCTATTGTTTTAAATATCTTGCCTATTGACTCGATATAAGTTGTAATAGATGTTTATTGAGTTTTATTTATACTTTTGATTTTTGTAAATGTGCTGTTCACTCAAAAATAAATGTATTTTCTCTCTTTATTTACCACTTACCTCAACAATGCCAGGAGAGGCTCTCATCAGCCAGGACTGGAGGCCGGGGAATCGCTGGCAGTGCGAGCACACCTTCTGGTGGAAGTAGGTTGCTCTGTTCGTTGCTACCAGGCTGACCAGTCTGTGAAACAGAACATTATTATACAGGGTTATAAATTTTATGCAGAAAAAATTAAGACACATCCGTAATCTTCGCGCACAGGATTCGAACCTGCATCTCCAGGAATGCGCCCTGACGTGCTAGAACCAATTACACCAACGCGTCATCAAACAAACAAACAAAATACATTTATTTCCTAACAAATAACAAAAAACTTAAATCTATTATTACATTTTGAATACATTCACTTTTAAAAAAGATTAAATAAATAGACTCACAAAATAGGAAGAAAAACAAAAAAAAAAAAATTTCGACATTATCACGTGATAGGTCGAAATTTTTGTGCACTTTGTATTATCGAGTGAAGCCCCGAGTAGAGTAGAAGATTACGGATGTGTGATGTTTTTTCCTTTTAACCTGCAAAGTGAGGTTTATCACTTATTAAAAACATTAAAATTTAATATTATACAGGGTGACCCATTCATCATCATCATCATCATCATCCGCAGCCTGACTTCATCCACTGCTAGGTATAGGCCTCCTCTTGCTCTCGCCTCTTATTCCGGTCCTGTGCTAATTGCCTCCAGGTGCGTCCTGCGACATTAGAGATGTCGTCAGCCCATCTTGCTGCTGGACGACCGACGTTCCTATAGGTGACTCATTTATTTATTTTATTTATTTATTTAAGCCATTTATTTACAAATATAATTTAACAAAATTTCAATTACAAATTATGAGTGCATAAATCTATTTAACACAATCACAATTAATCTTAACACTTCACTTATTTTTAATCGTACATGTCAGCAGTCAGTGTTCATTATTTGGATACCCATTTCTGGGTGACCCATTAGTCTTCTGAAATATGTTTTTATGTATGCCTAATTATATTAAGTATATCAGATGTCTAGTACCTGTAACACAAGCTAAGAACTTACCACGGGGCTAGATGCTGTTGTTTAGATTGTCCAGCAATATTATATTTAAGATTTTCAAATCATTGCAAAAAGGCACTGGTAAATAACACATTTGACACACACATATCGGTGGTTTTTGTTAAATAAGTTAACATGAGCACTTCACCAAAGCGAACAGTGCTTTTTGAGCGTTCTAGTTGTAAAAAAAAAACATGATTTGGCGACCATAGCGCGAGGTAAAATCGCGAACATCATAATTTACGCTACTACAACACTTCGAGTGTTTTACAACTTGTTAATTTATTCAAGGATAATTAACAACATCACGGACGGAAGAAATTAGATGTATCTTATACATATAATGTAACAAGTTTTTGAATTAATATCATAGTTTTACTTTTCAAAAGACCTGTACTAGTCTCATTTTGTAGGCGATAAGGGGTTTCAAACATCATTTATTTCAGCCTAATGTCGTCCACAGGGTTTTAACATCTATCAGGGCTTATATCCAGTGGACGTCCTACATGTATAATTATGATACTACTACTTATAACTGCTAAAACCGCAGAGTTTAAGTTGAAATGTCGGAAAATACTAAAATTATTGAATGGTTTGTTACCCGTTATAAGTAGTAATACCGTTATAAACCATGATAATATAAAAACAAAAAAATGCCGACGATGATGATACCCTTTCTAAGAAGAACAATTACTTTTATGTGTTAGAATAGGTACAAAAAAAAACCTTCCTTTACGTGCCTTCAAATTAATGAGCAAATAAAATCAAGCTTATAAGGAAACAACGATGTCTTAAAATCTTTTCCATTTTCAGGCCTCGTAATAAAAGTCTCGGTTCTTGCATATTTCAGTACGGATTGCTCACATGCAAAACCCACCATCACAGATTTCATGCATTTTAAATGAAATCTAGGTAACTTCAGCAATATCTTATGGCGCTCACTACATAACCTTAAATTGACTGCAAGTATAAGGAAATCATTTTTAAACCATCATGGTTTGAATGGCACTGGGTAAGATTTGATTTGATTTATTATTACAGCCATAGAACTTTGTCACAGGCCTCTCTCATAGATTTTCAGTAAATAACATTGCAGGTAATTCCACACAGTAACATCTAGGCCAGTGGAAGCTCCGAGCTTGTATTACATGTACTTAATCTTAATATATATAAATCTCGTGTCACAATGTTTGTCCTTAATGGACTCCTTAACCACTTAACCGATTATAATAAAATTCGCACACCATGTGCAGTTCGATCCAACTTGAGAGATAGGATGGTTTGATAATTTTATACCCGTGCGACGCCGGGGCGGACCGCCAGCATATGATATATTTAATGTTCGTACAGAATACTTAAGTACTTTATAGTAAAGATACCTTTGATTTGCCGACAGACAGAAAACACAGTTAGCCCCAAATTCACCATTTTATGCTAAAAATCGAGTTTCTTTATCCTAGTACAAACGTTGAAAAATTACAATTCAATGACAATTTGATCTAAGTTAGGCGTTGAAACGAGTTTAGACTGATCTGATCGCATCTGTAGCCAATGGTGTAATCGGGGCTTAGTAAGTAATAATACGTTTTAAAATCAGGTTAGAATTTGTCAACACTTTTATAAGCTGTATTTTATAACAAAAGCTAGGAATTCCTTCACATTGACTAGACATGCGCAAAACCGTACTCTGCAATGCCATGCCATATAGCATGACATTTCGTACCGCACCATATGGCAACCTGTCAGTACGCAGTACCCTAAACAAGGCTTGATATGACGCGCCATGCTAAGTAATGCAAATGGCACGTTATTACTTTGAAGTGTAGGTACTGAATGTTCTGTCAAGATCTTATGTAAAAGCATGAGGCTGACCATTTATATTTAAATTTCACAATTATTATTATCTTATACCTTTAATCGAGCATTTCATAAATATAGATATGTATGAACATATTTAGGTAGAAAATAGGTCATAGGTAGGTAGGTATTACCATAGACTAATTAATTAGTCTATGGTATTACGTAAATATTGTAAATATGTCCATGGCTTACTTCAGAGTCACGCTCAAATCTCTATACAAATACATACTTGTAGGCATATTTTATGACGTTGCTTGACAAAATAAGTAGGTGCAAGTTAGTTTATATATTTTTTGAATAGATATATAGGCTGGTAAGGTAAGGCAAGTAGGTAGGTAGTTTCTAGATAGGTAGATTAGAGGTATAGGCCGACAGAAATCGTGATCATGATTATCGAGAACGCAATACTATTTAAATTCTACTAAACGATGGTGCAGCATGTGGAAGAGAATCCCATATCCGACACTCCTCGTCGCTTGCACTCGAACCCTTACAGTATCTATAACCCGACAAAACCCAGCATGACACATGGCATGGCGCGACGCTCTGCGATCGGCGCGACAGGTCGCGTTCTGTCGGCAAGCCGACATGGCATCGCGCCATGCCACATTTAATGCCATGTGCCATGATAAACTTTGTCGGGTTATATGTATGGCTTCAGTACGCGGTCATGCTATATTACCCGTACTGTATAACTCACAGTACCTACACATCTCTGATATTGAGCCTTCTTTAAATTACGATATAAAGTATTATTGATGACATAAAACGAAATGGGTCGTCGTAAACTAAACTGTATTGTAAAGAATGTAATAACACCAGAGCTTTTACAAGCTTTTTCGATTCTTAGATCAGATAAAATGGTTTGGTAAAATTGGAACCCTATTAACTCTAACGCCTTGTCATAGTAATTTATTATTCTATGGCATTGTTATCAAAATTTACTGCGGGAAAATTTGCTGATCGGTTTTATCGGCAATAAAATAAATTATAGGCTTAGGTTTAGTGTAGCAATATTTAATAAGGTTGATAATAATATAAGAAAATATTTTTTAACCGACCTACAAATAAGTTTCTCAACTAACGCTCATGTAACTTTAAGATTACCTCGGGACTTTTAAAAACGATTCCATTCAAATTTTAATGACTATCGTTCTAGTATTATATTTAGTCACCTTTAATAATCGGTGACAAAGGCGCAAAACACACTGGTCTGGCTTTTGGCTCGGACACCATCCTGTTACATTCAAATACCAGTAACCAACACACCGCAATAAAGTTATTATTTCGTCAATTTCAGCGGCGTTCATCGGCCACCAAAACATGCCATTATGGCGCCCGTGTCTGATTGCAATACAGCCATGTCCGCGCCTGCAGCCTGCAGCATGACCGCTCCAGGTCTTAAGGCTTAAGGCTTTGGAACTAACGAAGGATAGGAGCAGGTCAGTAGCATAGCTGTTTGAATGCGAGCTATTTAAGATGTCATCATCATAATTTCGATTATGAGAACACTGCTGGACATAGATCTTCCTCAAGATATATAGTTCCATTGGACCATAAACGGCCACGCTGAGGCCACGCTGTGCTTATGAGAATTTGTGAATGCGCCAGAGCCTCGATTTTTATTCGGCAGGATAGTACTCTATGGATTTTTCAAAGACAAAGTCAAAACTATTTTCTTTCCGACTTGTGTGTTCCTTAATATTATTCAATACTAGCGGCACGCCCCGGCTTTGCACGGGTAATTATTCAAAATTGTTTCAAAATTATCTCGCCGTAAAAACCATCCTTAAACTGCAACGAACATTTAAAAAAATAAATTGGCTAAATTGGTATAGGCGTTGTTGAGTTATGCGCTTAGCAACACATTTTGCGATTCATTTTAAACCCCCGACAAAAAAGAGGGATGTCATTGTTTGACGTGTCTATCTGTCTGGGACATCATAGCCTCGAACGGATGAAGCGATTTCAACTTAGTTTTTTTTTGTTTAAAAGGTGAGTCTGGCGCGAGTGCTCTTAGACATGTTTCATGAAAATCGGTTGTGCCGTTTAAAAATTGTGGGGGGGTTAGAGTGGGGAAGGCAAACCGAAAATCTGCAAAAATCTCGAGTGGGGTATCAAATGAAAGCGCATTGCGTTCACATTACACATTATTATGGTGTTATTATTATGGAAATTTAAGGATTCGCAATGGGGGGTTTTTCTTATATTTTAAATTTAGATTTATTATTTATAAGAAGATTAAAGTAAGAGAAAACATACTATTGATTGCAATGCTCAAATTGGTGTAACCGACAACAAACATAAACTTGGTTCGGGTCAATTGGTGTAACGTTAGTTTTTTGAAGAAAGTTGGTTTTATATTGGTGTATGTGTGGTTATAATTTTGCGTTCAAGCTAAGAATTAGTGTAAGAGCAATGCTGGTTTGCCAAGATACATACACCAACTTAACCTTCTTCGGTCATAGGAATACAACAATTCGACTTATGTAAATGGATCACATACCTACTCAGTTACAACATAATTTCGACGGAAGTCTGCAAAATTCATAGTTAAAATGTGTAGCGTAACTGTATTTTTTTAAAATCTAGAATTATGTTATTATGCTATTCGTAAGAGCAGAAAAAAACTAAAAAAAACTGTATACTCAACTTATTTTACGTGTTTTGGTGGTTAACCCAATTGAACCTGCAACCGACGATATGTACAATCTATATGATCTATGCTACATCCGTATACAATCTATGCTATATGCTAGGGTTTAGTTCTGAAAATAACTTTTTGAATGGGATTAGTTACCTGTTAACGAATTATTAACTACTAACTAAACGACAAAATATTACCAAGCGACAATTTTTTTATTTGCACACGACCATTCAGTAGGGAGCCGACGACGCGACGCGGCAGATTATTTCGTGATCTTAACCCCGCTTATTGTCACAAAACTATAATAGTTAGAGATATGATGTAATGATGTTTTTTGTAGATAATGATAAGTTCTACAAAGTTGTAATTTATCAATTTGTTATATATTCAATAGTTTTCGCAGCATTCGCAATTAAAGAAAGATTTAAGATTTAATTAAAAAAATAATCGCTTATTGTCACAAAATTATAATAGTTAGAGATATGATGTGACTACGTTTTTTGTAGATAATTATAAGTTCTACAAAGTTGTAAAATATCACTTTGTTATATATTCAATAGTTTTCGCAGCATTCGCGATTAAAGAAAGATTTTAGGTTCTTTTTTTTCACCATGGGTTACATTATCTGAGTTTGGTAAGGAACCATATTATTTTTGTAAACTAAATATAGCCTATGTCACTCAGGGATAGTGTAGCTTTCGAATGGTGAAAGATTTTTTTAAATCGGTGCAGTAGTTTCAGAGCCTATTCGAGACAAACAAACAAACAAAAAATCAAACCTTTCCTCTTTATAATATTAGTATAGATAATGGATTTTAAAGCCGTTTTATTAATGAGGGTCTGGTGTTGATCTGATGATGGAGGGAAAGGCGGTCGAGGGAACTCCTCAACGATTTACAGCAAGTACTTTGTGTTTGGGCTTGATTGAACTTATATTACTGAGACCGTTCATCTAAATGGGTTTTGACTGATATTAGGGGTCTGATGATGAAAATGAAGGACAGTCAAAGGAACTCTATAAGGTATATTTTATTACAGTAATCACTAAAAATCGTGAAATAAAACTTTTTTGCCAAAAATTAAACCAACTTCAAAGGAGAAACTGAAAAGTACAAAATAAATTAACTTTACAAATCATTTCGACATTATAAGTGATAATTAAAAGAAACATAAACAATTAAATAATTAAGTATTTAATAATTTTGAGGTCGGTGCCAAGTAACTAGGTACCTACTACAAAAAACTTAATTGAGTAACAAATACATTTTTACCTCACTAAACACAATATCAATAGATATGTCAAAATAACATATGTACTAATTAACAGTATTGAGGACCCAAATTGAAATGCGTGCGCGGATATACCGCGAATTGACTGATATTTGGAGTTAATTTCCTACTTATACCATAAGGCTTGAGTTGTGAAAAAGATTGATGTTAGGTACCTATATTATATCTACTTATTGTTTTACTTGGCACCGACTTCAAAATTATTAAATACTTAATTATTTAATTGTTTATGTTTCTTTTAATTATCACTTATAATGTCGAAATGATTTGTAAAGTTAATTTATTTTGTACTTTTCAGTTTCTCCTTTGAAGTTGGTTTAATTTTTGGCAAAAAAGTTTTATTTAATTATCAGTTTTCTGATTAATTGTTAAAATATAAATAAAAATCTACTATAATCTTCAAAACAAATAAATATACTAAACCATTTGTAAATTATAAGAAGGGTTTTCATTAGAAAAATAAAATCCAACCATAAAAGAGAAAATACATTTCAAAGTCTTGAAAACAGAATAGATTCTCATTTCGCGAGCATTCTAGCAAAGCAACAGTACTACCTACAATGGAAAACGAAGTACACCTGTCGCAGGAAAGGCACAAAGAACAGATCTATTGTCCTTCCACAAAGGTGTTCTATTAGATCTGCTACGAAAATAGTTCACATAGGCAGCCCTACACCTACACTCTAACGAACAAAGGGCTCAGCATCAAAGGATCCTCTCTATACTAAACATTCAATAGTTTATTTTAAAATGTTATTCTTCAAGCAGATTTAGTGCTGAAACATCTCCGAGAAAAAATATACAATGGTTAAAATATTTAACTATTTTGCTCAGACACATGTGACAAAGCTCTGACATAAATAACCATTGACACTCATTATTAGCATTCCTACCCATTGCTTGATTAACTCAAATTTTATGAAAAAAGTTCTTAATAATAAGTAGGTAATATATAATAAAAAAATATAATATTCTCGTGTCACAGTTTTCGTTCCCGTACTCCTCCGAAACGGCTTAACCGATTCTCATGAAATTTTGTGAGCATATTCAGTAGGTCTGAGAATCGGCCAACATCTGTTTTTCATTTTGCAAAACATCGTTTGCTGGGGCCAGCTAGTAATAAAAAAATATATCGCAAAATGTGTTGGTAAGCGCACCAATATGGAAAAATCTATTTTTTTTGATGTTCGTAGAAGTCCAAGGATGGCTTTTACGGCGAATAAAATCGAATAATACATAATAATATATGTCGGTAGTCAAAGTGTACAAACATAAATAATTTACTCTATACTTTATGAATAATTAAAATATGATTATTTAAATACATTACCTATGTTATAACTAATATTTGTATTTGTTTCTGTGTGCAATAAATAATTTAAGAATAATTGTTGTAATTAATATTTACCCGTGCGAAGCCAGGGCATGCCGTTAGGCACTTTAAAATATGAAATATGACGTTAAATTTTAACAAACAAAACAACAAATTCTAAAATACACAATATTATAGCTGTTATATTTGAATTTATGTAATGTATGTGCGCTTTAAACACGTGTTTTAACGGTGAAGGCAAACATCGTGAGGAAACCGGCATGTTCTGAGAACTTTAAAAGAGTTTGAAGGACATGTGACATTCACCAACCCGCACTTGGCCAGCGTGGTGAATTAAGGCCTAATCTCTCTCGTCAAGAGAGAAGTCCCTGTGTCCCAGCAGTGGGAACGTTAATAGGGTGATGATGATGATGATGATTTGAATTTGTTGGTTGCTCGAGAGCTGGCGAGCGATTCTCATCAAATTTAAATGGGACCAACTCAAAAGCAAAAAGTAAGAGAAAAGTTAACAAAACTTTAAAAAGAATCGAGCCAATTTCGCAGGTTTCCCCGCTCTTTGATATACGTTAAAATACCACGAGTTCTAACCACATTAACACAATGTTGAAAATCCTAAACAAGCAAAGAAATGGAGCGTAGTATACATATATGTATTAAGATAACAGTCCAATTGTGAATCAACATAAGTATACCCACTCCTATTTAGGTTCCCACTGCTGGGGCACAGGGACTTATTTCTTGAATAATCATACTACGCTCTGAAACCCAACTTACTTAACAACTTACCTATGTTATAAGCCGGCTCATTTACACAACACTAATAATGAATAAAAAAATTGCCCTTGACAGCTCTCAGCCCTTGTAGCCTAGTCACTGCCAATATATATATATATATATTTATATATCCCTATTATTATAAATGTGAATGTAAGTTTGTTTGTTACGCTTTCACGCGAAAACTACTCAACCGATCATCATGAAACTTTGCACATACACTCTTGAAGGTATTAGAAGTAACATAGGATACTTTTTATTAAAAAAAATTAAAAAAATAACGAAAAAAATAATAATCCGTGCGAAGCCGGGGCGTGCCGCTGGTTAATAAATAAAAATAAAATAATTATTACTATTCACACAGCATCAGCTTAGTTTGGGGTTAAATTAAGCAGGGCTTGTACTAGGGTGTTATGTGACTGATACTACTTAGATACTTTTTTTTGGAAAAACACATACATATGATACATATTAAACACCCAGACCCGAAACCAGAAATTAGATCGTACAAAATCTGGTCCAATGGCGGTAATCGAACCCGTAACCTACTGCCTTCGCCCACAGAGCTACATAATACCATAGAAAAATAAATACTATAGAAGGCTCACTCCATACTACGTACAAATCTTACTTAAAACTTATTATCGCTGCTGGTACCCCCTAGTTCCACCTATTATGTTAGATGGCGTTCCACTTATTACTTTTATACTGCCATCTACTGAGCAATGTAGAAACTTATTAGTAGTGTTTATTGGATATTACGTCCTATAGCATTCACATAATTTGAATAGGGTGGCAGTGACATAATAGCCTTACGGTATGGAGCTCGACTATCGTGCCAAGGGTCGAAGGATCGAATCCGATAATGGTCTGTTAGTTTTTTTTTATTATTTAAGTAAAACCTCTATCTTGATAAATTATAAACATAACTTATTATACTATCCCTTTTATTAATGTCTTTTTGTCATTATTTATATAAATATATGTATGTGTGTGTGTTTTAAATATAAAACACATTCAGAATTGTTTTTGTTATATTTTTGATTGTTAAGTACCTTACACTAAAATATTGTAACTCTTTAGATTAAGCTACTTTTATACATTCTTACGCGCCAACTTTTTATCTTAAACCTCTTTGAGGTTGGCAGGTAGAAAGTGCCTTGGCATTAAGCCCACTTTTTGTACAACTCCGTATTTTTCTTGTGCAATAAAGTATACTTAATAATAATAAAGTACCTACATTCAAAGGAGCTCATCTATAAGGACGATTCACACATATCAAAAATAATATCTTTCAAGCATTTTGGTAACTTACAACGCTCCGTCACAATAACAATATATTCGAGTTTAAATTAAATAATACAATTATTTTTTTATAAATTTCATCATATTTTATTTAGCAGATACCTAGAAGCTTTAAATATACAACAACTGGACCAGCCTTTCGGTAGCAAAAATCGGCAGAATTCTTTGTATACATAAAAGCAACAAAAACGACTCCAGTACTGACTCCTCTAACCTTATGTAAGATAACAAAATTAAGATTTATTTTTTTCCTACATGTATACCTAAATTAACACGATTCACATGTTTTTTCTGTAGACTGGGATCACTCTCAATTTTGCATTGTACGCTAAGCGTTTTCCGCCATCTACCGGAATTTAGTATCAACAGCATGTTGCCTTTCGAACAAAAATAAGCTGATTACCATACAAGTTAAGTAGCGTAATGATTGATGAAAAATAATCTAATATTTATTTGTTATATTCAATTGTTATTTAGTGAAATATAATATTTTAACATTAAAACATTGTTTTATCATAAAAGAAAAGAGTAAAACTCAATTTATTGTCGTCTTCGGCATTTTATTATTTCAAATGAGCCTTGTGTCGCCATCTATCAATGTTTTTTAAATACTCTGCAACTTTACAAAGAGTTGGCCTTCTATTCTGGTTATTTTTCTATGATAATACATACTTCTTTATGTATGCCTCAGTGGCGCGGGGGGCGACGGTCTGCTTGCTCCGCAAGTGATAGAGGGTACAATTCCCGCCGAGGGGTCAAGTGTTTGTATGTCTATACATTAAGCCCCAATTTCACAAAAATATATAAATTTAATGTCAATTTGACCTCAGTTAGCCGGTAAAATGCGTTAAGCCCGATCTAATCGCGTTTATAGTCAATGGTGAATTTAACACAAGCTTAAGAGCTTGCTAGACCACGGTGCTAGATATCGTTGTGTGGATTGTCCGCAAATATTTATTCAATTTTTATTTATATAACTCGATTAAATTATATAAGGAATCGACCACTTGTCTAACCAGCAACAACACCAGATCCCACATCAAAGACAAGTTCGCGGAAGGCCGAGGAAGAAATGGTGTCTAAGTGTTAACTAAGTAAAACTGTCTAAGTGTCAATATCCTAAATTTGTGTACAGTAATATCCCGACTTACGCTACCCCGTTTAACACGAATTCGAAGATACGCGGTTTTTCATTTTGATTGCCGCGCGCATCGGCTTCCTCGCTCCGCCCACTCAGTGTTCAATTTGCGACAGGTTTAAACGTGTTCCGCGTTAAATTGTTTTATGTGCGCAGTGCGTTTTACTTAAAATTGATAATTATGTCGTCTAAAACAAAACTTCTACTACAAAACGAGGGATAAAAAAAATACTGGTATGCTACGAAGAAATTTTACGTGAAAAGAAGAAAAACTTAACTTAGCTTATCAGCGAGATGCGGGACTCGAACGCACGTCTTCCATTATAATATGCAATTTGGAATATTAGTTTCTAACTAATAATAATACTTCATAAGTGGGGTTTATCACTTTGTAAAAAACATAAAAAGTGTATAATTGTTTTAAATATTGGTAATGATGTACTTACTCTATGTTATATAAAGTTATTAAATACTTTAAAAAAATAATTAACCGCCAAAAAACTGAAAAGTTTATAATAATGAAGTAGTTATTAAAAACGAAATTAACCAATACTTACACTTAACAAAAGAAATGTATGCGCGTCGAATTGTGAATCTCCTCCTATTTTTTCTTCGGTTAATTATGCAAACAAAAAACCGTGTTTTACGTGTCTGTCTGCCTGTCTGCTTGTCTGTCTTTTTGTCTGTCTGGGACACCATAGCTCCCAAACGGATGATTTTTTTTTCTATGAAAGTTAATGCGCGATGGCTTTAAATCAAAATCTGAACTAATTGACGATACTTTAAAATCATTCACGAAGATTAAAAACCCAATATACTCTCGAATTGAGTAACCTCCTCCTTTTTTGAAGTCGGTTAGAAAACCGCCTGTGCCCAGCAGCGGGACAAAAGTGGCTAAACAATAAAAAAACTTGAGAGGTGTCAAGGGACACCCGGATGGAACGAAGTTCCTTTCGATTAATTAGTGAAGGAATTGTAACAAATTTTTTTTTTCAAATGTATTTTGAACTAAAAATAAAACCGTATTTTACTCAAAACTAAATTTTAGAAACACAAAATGAAATTGACCCCGACGCGATTTGAACGCGCAACCTTTTGATCTGGAGTCAGACGCGCTACCGTTGCGCCACGGAGTCGATGACGGGAAGCGCGAAATTAAGCAACATCTTATCAAAAGATGTTGTGATTCAAAAAGTGTCGTGTCGAAAGTGTCGTGTCATGACAACTTTTCTTAAGATTTTTTTCCGTCCAGCCCTCTTTTACAACGCGCGATAAGGAACTTCGTTCCAAAACTTCGTTCCAATAATACCAATACAGGTTGGCCGATAGAAAATGTCTTGGCATTAAGCTCACCTCTACGAACAAAGTTTTTTTAAATAAATAAATAATTTACGCCATTATACGAGTAGGGACATTACGATATAGGAAAGGGAAGGGTTTGCGCAGATTTCGGACACAAAGTGCTCATAATTATAATTAAAAGGGTTACCACAGCAAACAGCATAAACTCTATTTCAGCACAGTTTACTTACAAGCAGCTAATTCAGGGGTTTCACGGGTAAGGAAAATAAAAGTTCCTAAGTCCACAAAGCTTAAAAATAACGGTGCGAAACTTTGCGGGTCAACTGGTGGGGTTTGTTATTTCTTTGCCTTTTAAAGATCCGTAAATTTGCTAAAGCTTACTCATTTTGAAGCCCTAACACTTGAAGGTATCCTAACATAATAATGATATGTAAAAATAATGGAATTCTGAATATAACCTGACCGAATAATAATTTGACCTTGTAAAGTCTCTAAACGTTTAATTCATAAGACGATCAACAATAATCATAATATATTGAGACGGAATTGAATCTTTAAAATCTACGAGAAAGTGAAACTGCAAAAACTCCAACAGGGTAGGTACATAAACAATAAATAACTCATATTCAAACCCTAACAAAGCAATAATTCCGACTCTGTACAATTTGCAAGTAAAACTTGAACGCAGATTTTGTTTCCATCAATTCCGTGAGCGAAACACAAAACTCAACGGCATAATCCTATTACCTATAATACCGTGCGCGTGTTACAGGTACTTACGTCTCTTTATCTCTAGGTATCTCCTCCCCCCTCTCCACTTCAAACAGCGGAACAACAAACACAGTCTTGGAGAACACACAACCTTCATTCCTCTTCTTATCTCCCATCAGTTTCCGCACCATTGCCAAAAACTTCGGAGCCAAGCCGTTACTCGGAACCATCTCAATATCCGACACGAGAAAATAGTTAGTCATTGACGCATTCCTGGCGATATTGCGTCCAACATTTACCGGATATATCAAGTGTTTTTCGCGTCTGAATGTCAAAACACTCTGTGTTTCCAACCCTGAACAATCAATAAACTTTAGATGAGGATTGTTGAGATAGTCTTTCGGCATACGCTTTGTCATTACCTCAATCTTCTTCTGTCTAGCCCATTGGATGTACATAGCTCTGGTTTTATTATTCAAGTTTCTGTACCTATCTAATTTCCTCTGCATTATCTCTTCAGCGCTTATATTTAAAGCAATTGTAGGTATTTCCGTAGTTAAAACAATGTCTGCTTTCTTTACGAACTTCGGTGGGTACTTCTTTGGATAAAATAGATGCAAAGAAACCTTTGCCATACCAGGATAGCAGTGGCAAAGATGCGACATCAACTGAATGGTTATGTCTAAATCGTAGTCTGGAACGAAAACCGCTAAGCTTATAGGCCCATCCCAGTATCTCGCGATCTCTAGTATGTGGTAGAGGAATTCTGGAGTGGCTTGCGTTGCGTAGGTTACCGCATCGAATTTGCTAAAGTTTGCGAACGCTTTGCCTCGAATAGCGTTGTAAATAACTCTATATGGGCCTTTAGTTCCCATTTCTGGTGACGAGTAGAGTGTGAACCTTCCCCAGTTGAGTTCAGATGGGAGGCCGTAGTTGAATTCGCAGTAGCTCGTGTTCTCAGGGTTATGTCCTCGGAGAAAGCTGCCTGGTCGGTAGTCATAGTCACCGATGCGAGACTGGATGTGCAGCTGTCCTCGCTGCCTGTATGAGTACAATTGGAGGATGAAGATGATGGTGATGATGAAGGAACCTATCAGGAGGAGGGTGGAATGCCTCCGTGAGAGCCGGAAGGAGTAGGCGCTGCATATTCGTAGACATTTCATTTTTAATGTTCATTGTTCATAAAGTCGATCATTCTTCAAAATTTACTTCAGATTCTGTATTTCTTACCATTTTAACAACAAGATATGCATCATCATTCATCAATCTGATTAATTTTAATTTAGGACTGTTATTCAACTATTTAACGTGAAAGTCTTTGTGTTGTCCTCGATTTCCTAGACATTGCACATAAACATGGCACAGACACAACTCATATCACTAACACTTCATATTCCTAAAATATCACTAGAATGTCTTCTACTCATCACTAATTTCCGTAATATTTTGGTAATTTAGCTATAAATAGGAAAAGGAATATTTATTTACATGCCGAATGTTATTTTGACAGGTTGCGCGCGCTGTCAGCCCACGCTTGCGCAGTAAAGAGATCGATATCTCGACATTATATCCTTCTTGGAAAATTCCTAAACGATTTGCATATATAGGAGTTATTTCCACCTCCTTGCTGACAAAATCTAAACTAATATTTGTCGACGGTTTCGCGTATTCGCGTAATAACAAATAATCGTAGCTGATACAAATTATCCATTTGCAATTAAAGCGAAAGCGTATTATTATTTGATTGTACACCTTAAATAAAAAATCGAGGCAATTAATAATAAATTTTGTTCCTATTATTAATTTGTTGTCTATTTTCTTTGAAGACAAGAATATTATGTTAGTATTTAATTACCTATGTCATCTTATTTGATAAAATTGGAATGATTGTTTAAAAAACACAAGTTTTCAGCAATATTGTTACTAAATAAAATACAAACCGCATTGTAAACTATCCAAAAACACATAGAATAGATACTATGAAGTTAGTTACTAGTTTAGTTTTTATAAGGAGAAATCGATTATATTTTATCTTCAACTTGAGATGATAGGTATCAGATGAAAAGAGAACATGTTTAATTGCATTAATGAACATAATGATCATAATAACAGAGGTTTTAAATAAATATAATCACTTACTTCATCATCATCACCTTATTAACGTACCCACTCCTAGGACATAGGGACTTCTCTCTTAGGCCTTATTCACCACGCTGGCCAAGTGCGGGTTGGTGAATGTCACATATCCTTCAAACTCTTTAAAGTTCTCAGAACATGCCGGTTTCCTCACGATGTTAGCGTTCACCGTTAAAGCACGTGTTTTAAAGCGCACATACATTTTTATGAAGAAAAATCTAGAGGTGCATCATGGTAAGCTTTGAACCCACGACCTTCGCAATGAAAGTCCAGTGTGCTCCCACTTAGCCAACACGGCCTTTTCACTTACTATGACACGTTGTTTTTCCTTTATTTAACATAAACTAACTGCCAATATAGTGTGTAACAATAATCATAAACTATTGACTTAATTTTCTTGGGACCTTATTTAAACAGTTTTTTTTGTACTTGACTGTACCAAACAATCAACAGAACTAGGTTAACAGACTGAAAACCAATATAAAACAAACCGACCACAAAAAAAAAACGTTTCCGCAATAACAATGATTGAATCCGCGGAAGACCAACAAAACGAACAAGTTCCGAAGTTTGACGGGATCCGTATCGCGAAGTTGTTCAAACTTCTTCTGTTGATGAGCAATCGTGTTCAGAACGAACAATGGAGGTTCGATCACGTATATTGCTGCGTCTTGTTTCATGCTACCTATATGTTCAGTACAGTTTCTTGTAATTGGACTTTGCGCTTGAAGCGACAATTTGCCCGTGTCGAGTTAAATTAAATTAAACCTATGATATAGCTAAGTTTGCACATGTCATTTTGAATAATTTGACAGTTTATATAAATACTTGTAGTGGCCCGCGGTGTTACCAGCGATGAAATTTTCTTATGGTTTCACGAACGAATAATACTAAAAAAAAAAAAAAAAAAAAACCGGACAATCCAGACAACAACATCTAGTCTAGTGGTAAGCTCTAAACTTGTGCAGTCTCTCTCTCTAAAACTTTTTGATTTCAGATGTCTAGTACGGGTACTAGACATCTGAAATCAAAAAGTTTATTTGTAGTTAAAAATTTTCGTGTAATACATATTCATTAAACGGACAAATAATAATAAAACAAACAAAAATACATTTAAAATACAGCAATTATGTCACACGAAATATAAATTAATAAAATAATATTAAATTAAAGACGAATACAAAATGGTCAGGTTTTGCAAGCGGCGCTGGTGTTCTGTTGGGCATCTGATATACTTAATAGAGGTATAATAGACATACATTTATAGTCTTTTTTTATAAATATAAGACACTTAAATCAAGGATAAAGCGCTTGCGCCCGAACCCGCTACAAGCTCGTAAAAATTGTTTATAGGAATTAATAATAAATAAATAAAAACGTTTACTACAGGCTGACATAATGCAACCGTTTCGCAACTCAATTAGATAATAACCTGGATGAACTTCGAACACGCCACCGAAAACCAAACTTCACTACTGAACCAGTTAAATCATCCAGTTTCAAAAGTTAATACTAGCTCAGTGTTCTTCCAGGCTTCCAGTAGCTAGTCAACACACGAGTTATGAAAAACAAGTTCTTAAGGACCAAGTTCAAACAAAACATTGTAAAACCACTGTACGGGAAAGTAACCAAGTATGTACACACACACAGACATAATCTCGTACGCCACGACTTACATGTAAAAAAGCTTATCGAAATTGTGAACCAATATAGGCTAAAACAAGACTCATCCTTGCCTGGTGCTTGCGAAGTTTCGTATTGCAAGACTGTGATCAGTAATGTTTATAATTTTAGAGATAAAGAGAGAGTTATGGATAATACGGGGTTTAGTTACAGCAGAGGTAACGGGAGAGAAAAACAAGATAAAGTGATACAATCAGGAGAGAGAAACAATGTGAGTATGCGTCGTTTAGCGGAATATCGCATTAATATTTCTGTTTTGCAGATATATAGCATAAATTAATGCTATATTTCCTGGAGAAGAATCTTATTCTCCACAAGCACGCTACTGTCGGAGCAAAATTCTGTTCTGTATGTATTGTATTCTGTGTTGCACTTTAGAACCATTCGATTTAAATATTATGAGTCTAAGAAATTATGTTGAAACTCTCAATATAATTTTTCAGTTAGTTGGTCAACAAAATCGGTAGTTATTTTATAGAGCCTACACAATAATAGTAGGTAAATAAAAATAAAATAAATATTGCCGGACAATCCACACAACAACATTCAGCCCCGTGGTAAGCTGTGTTGGGCTGTTTTTCGGGTTCTAGACATCTGATATACTTAGAAAGATATTTTTATATGTTTAGAACATTATTATTTATTTTATACAGTAAATTAAGCCAAAAGTAAGGGACTATCGTAGTTTGTTAGAATTAAAGCAAAAAATAAAGTGTCATAAGTAAATGATCACTTTTAGTTCGATCCTCGGTATTATTATGATCATTTTCTTTTGAACTATTAAAACTTCATTTTAAATTGATACTTTGGTATAACTTGTTACATCTGGCACATCGCACTAGAAGATGTTTTGAAATGTTGATTTCGATCAGTTACTTTTGCTCTTGACTGTACGTATGTAATTCGGTTCTCAGGTTTCAGAATCCTGGCTTCAAGTGTACCCCCTTCCCCAAAAGAGAGGGGAGTCTTTAGGGTCTACCATCTTCCGGTGTGCGGCCAGTCAGTTTGGAATAGCGAGCATTCTGGTTCTTTGGACTGTTTTGTGGATGTTCGTAATAAATGTGTTTGAAGGTGAGTGAAAAAAGTATTTTTGAACAAGCGAACGAACTTACTTTACTTTACTTTTGTTGAAAACGTCAATAGAATATTTCAGTTCGTTTGTCTACAAAATCGATTTTGTTGATTTCAAAATATTTACACTTTTGGATTTACCTCCGTCTGATAAATAATTTTTTTCTTAGTCTATTGTGTGCCACTGCTTAATAAAAGCCTACCTCAATTCCTTCCATATAAATACGTTTTTGCCAAAAATCACAGAAAAATAAGTACGTTTGTCGGTTCGGTTCCTTGTTCATAGTAAATAAGCCATTCCTTACAATAGTGGTAAAAATGTGTCCGTGATTCCTGTGTCCAAGGCGATCAACTAATAGTGAATTAACTTTTGTTTGACCATAATCACCGGATAAGTAAGTGTCGGTGTGGGCGAGGCGAGATAACAAAAGTCTGATAGGCTTTTTCGATCATGTCTTGAAGATAATACCACTGGTCGTACAATTGTCCATCTATCTGTTCCATCAGTTAAACAAATTGGACAATTTCATCCAATCTGTTCATATTTATAATGTAATAAGAATAAAAAAAAAACAGACAAAAAATGTTCATTGCACATTCTTGCAGTGAAAATTCCGATAATCCAAATTGTTCAACTATGTATCTGTTTTGCTAAATTGGTATTTTTTCCTTACTTGTGGTAGGTCGTAAGTACGTACATATTTTTGGCGTTATGTTTCTTCTAAAATAAGAATTAATTACTTAGTATGGATAAAAAGCTTGCGCATTATTTCTTATATTATATAAATAGTTTTTCTTGCTCGACAGCCCATTAATGTGATCCGTTAACGGGTTTATTGTCATAATCCCAACTACGCTGTCCTCATCAGTGGGAATTATGACAATCTACCAAAGAGTATCAGTGTTTTCACTATAATGATTAATACTGGCTGGTGGGGATTATGAGGGTATAAATATTATATTTATTTTATATTATATCTCCACAGTCGGTACCTTCTAAAATAAAATATTTAAAATAAAATTCGATTGAAAGATTATTTGTTTTGATAAATCAAGTTTTATGTTTAATAGCATGTCCCACCAGTGGAAACAAAAATTGGGGTGCTTGTGTGTTTTAAGTTAAAAGAAATCTAAGCGATTTCTTATACTATATTGTAGCGCTGGTGACTTTGCTTAATCATTTGAGGAGATTTCACTGCTCCCTTTTAACCATAGAAAGTCCACTTCTGGAATAGAGCGTCATTATAGTCGTAACATATTCAATCAGTAGTATTTAAACAGACGTGTACCTTGGGTTACTAGAAAAAAGGTTAAGCTATACAAGGTGTTTCAAAATTGGTACCTATATAAGCGGATGGGGTTCGAAAGGTATTTTTTCTCTACGATTTTGCAATTTGGAAGCCCATTTGTCGATAAATATGCTTGAAGTGTAAATATGTATGTGTGTGTGTGTTCAATAAAGAATATTGTATTGTATTGTATCGAAAAAAAGTCCACCAAATTGAAATGTCGTATTACAAAATATGTTAAGCCTGGTGCGTGCCATTCACTCGTTCTTTCCGGTTTATATACCAATTTTAAATACCTTGTGGTATGGAATACCAGTGCAGAAGAACTTTTAATTTAATAATATTAAAACTAACCACGTCTCTCTTCATTAGATCCCTGAATGCATGTTATTCTTCCAGGGCCATATGAACAGAAGGTCGTACAGGATTTTAAGAACGAACAAGACCAGCTTGTCATCGATTTAGCGACAGAATTGAGGCAGGTCAGTGTAATCTTTATATATATAATTCTTTTGTGAGTGTGTATGTCACTGAACTTCTCTCAAACGACTGGACCGATTTTGATGAATTTTTTTGTGAGTGTTCAAGGGGATCTGGGAATGGCTTAGATTCACAATACGGTCAACTGGATATTGTTTTTTGAGACGTGGGACAGGACAACGTCTGTCGGGTCGACTAGTTAAGATATAATATTAGACAATCTACGACGTTGTAGCTTACGAATAGTTGACGGATGGTTTAGACAATAAACTGGCTTTTACCATGGTTATTTCATTTATAAGTTAATCACACAATTATATCTTAAATTAAAACATTCTGAAAACCCTTAACGGTGATACATGATTATTAAAATACACAGAAAAATGACAGCCGTAGTAACTAACCTAACTTAAATATATTTCGCCAAGTGCAAACAAAGCGATAACGCAACAAACCGGCATACAAACGGTTTCAAACCGTTGACGACCGAAATTGATAGAAATCAATAAAAAAATCTATTTTTGTGGGAATCAATGATGGAGGGGATTTTGTACCACCAGGAGTCATGTAAAGGCTGAAATTAAACCATGATGATGAAACAACTTAGATATAGGAAATATGTACAAGAGGTAGCGAGTTCTGTTTCCGCTAAGGAGTCAAGTGTTTGTATTTTTTGCAAGCAATTTCTCTTTGGCCTGGTGTTTAATACGTACAGTAAATATATAATATAATGTATATCTATGATATTAGGTATATCAGATGTCTAGTACCCGTAACACAAGCTTAGAACTTACCACGGATACAAATAAATGGATACAATGGATTTTTTTTTACATAGAAAAATGGTGTTAAAACTTGTGTTAAAAACATCAAATCTCTAAGATTTTCTTTCAAAATAGCGGACAAGTATGTTTGCCATGCGTGTGCATGCGCTGTGAGTGATCTTATCTTCAATCTTCACAAAAATGTTTGAGCATTTAGTAAAAACTTGTAAGAAACCTAAAACCCAAAGAAAGAAATTGTCAGAGCTAAACTAAAAACGTTAGAGCGGATTTAATGGAACACTACCTCAGGAACAAATTTGTCGGAACACCTTTCTTATTTAATGTTGTGTGTATTGTCCGGAAATATTTATGAAGCGCTGAATTGTTACAAAGTACCTATACGGAATGTTTTTATTAAGTAATTACTTTTATATAGTACCCGTAACACTAGCTAACAACTTACCATGGAGTAAATTTTTGCTGTGTCGATGTTCCATCAATATGTTATATCGAGTTTGAGAGTGGTTTTCGGAACTCATGTCTAAAGCATAACTCCTATAACCACAAACCTCATGCGGTCAGTCTTATTGGAATGACAATCAAAATATGTCACGTTGTTCAATGCACAAATACGTTACTTTTACATTTGTACAACATCGGTTTAGCAGAATTCCGTGTAAACAGATCCCTTATTGTGTTCGCAACCACTTTTCGAGGTTAACCATATACAACATAATTTATAGCTGCGAAAATTTACGTGGTTCCTCGTTTTGTTTTTTAACAAATGTCAGGTTCGTAAATACTATTCAATTCACAACCTTATTGTCAGACTTTTACTTTAACGACCTTTCTTTCGTTTAATTTTTTTATTCCATTTACTAACCCCAAAATTTCATTATTCGCTATAATTTTCGATCCTACTACTATTATAAAGGCGAAAGTTTGTAAGTATGGATGTATGGATGTTTGTTACTCTTTCACGTAAAAACTACTGAACCGATTTAAATGAAATTTGGTAAACAAAATCTCTAGAGCCTGAAAAATAACATAGGCTACTTTTTACCGCGGGAAAAAGTCATTCCGCGGGAAAATACATTATAACGCGGGTAACACCGCGGGGCACAGCTAGTATTATATAAGTACGATAAGATCAGGCTAAACACGCTTTACCGCCTAAATGAGATCAAATAGACATTAAATTGTCATTTTTTCAATGGTTGATACTCGATTTGTAGCGTGTGAATTTGTGGCGCGGTGGGCTTGCGGTGCAAGAGGTAGCGGGTTCGATTCCCGCCGAGGGGTCAAGTGTTTGTATGTTCTGCAAGCATTTTCTCCTTGGTTTGGGTGTTAAATATGTATATAAAGACAATGAAAATTGTATTTTGAAACTTTGAAAAACTTTGAAAGTTTGAGCGTCCAATAGTCGCCATGTTGAATTTTTACTAACGTCATGACTATAATGACTCGCTGGACTTTATGGCATCGATCGACGTGCGAATCATTAAAATCATGCATAGGCTGTTAACACATAAGCCTTTTCCTTGCGCAGTCGTTTAAAATGAAGTCGATTATAAATGGACTCAACACTCATCATCACATCTGTTTAAAAAAAAATTCTTTATTTCTGTAAAAAAATAACAGTGTGATTTCTGTTGTAATGACCCTCATAAAAGCTAAAAAAACTTGTCTAAGAGGGTCTCGCTCTTCTATATCATTAACGTCACAAAAGATAGAAAAAAAGCTTACTCTACTGTTTGACTCAAGATAATCTGAAAAGCCTTTAAAGAGATTTAACAGTTCGGTTTTAGAAATATTTAGTCATACAAGCTTTTGAAGAAATCGGGGCGGGTCTCCAGTAATATGTTAATACAATTCGTGCGCTTAGGATAAACTTAATACAAGAAATAAACGATTGTTCAGAACAAAGCATAGTTTATCGGAGAGCTCTACGTGGCAGCCGAGCGCACGTATTCAAAAACTAAGCTAATAATCTAGACAACCCACGCCGCGAGATGGCGCTTCACACGAGTCGTTTGGCTGAGCTATATATATGTAATGTCCCAACGGGGCTCATGTCAGGGTATATATAAAACTTAACACCATTTGTAACCACATGAATCAACAAATAAATGAATATGAATATGTAATCTGTGGTTATATACAGAATAGCTTTCCGCCTTCGGCTTTGGTCACGTAATAATAGATTTTCCCGAGGTAAAAAGTAGATTTTTTCCTTTAGAGGTTAGAGCTACGTCCGTGAGAAATTTGGTCCGAATAGGGCTTTGATCGCAATAATCTATTTTCTTGCGAAAAGTGGTATTTTAACACAGTAAAAAGTGGCTTAAGTATTATTCTTATATGTTAGCTATATGATCGTAGAGTTTCATCCAAATCCTTTCTGTAGCTTTTGCAAGAAAGTGTGCACAGTGTGCTTCACAAATATTCGTTCTAGTCGCCTCACTGAGGCTCATATACAATGCTATTGTATGTCACACACATGTTTGCTAAAAAAATTACTGCTCACTCTAGTGGAATCGCAAATTTAGAAAGTTGATTCATAAAATCATCATAGCAACGTTAGGTGGCGAAGTGGGCGAAAGTCCGCTTTGGCTTAAGGGCGATTTAATTATCTAATGCTAATTTATTTTTTCTTGGTTTCATTATGTTCTATTGGTGTAAACATACATAGCGTAAACAAGAGATTATTCAGCAAGTGAATCTTCAAAACTTTCTGTAAAAAATATTGAGATTATGCAAAATAACTCTAAAAATAATTACTTACTTCATTATTCTTGTTCAAGTTCTTTTTTGGCAAGTTAAATAGAGTTAAACTAGGCTCAATTCAGCATACCTAAACGTAGTGATTATATTCTCTTTGAACCCAAAGAACCTAAAACTCACCCTTACGTGCCTAAACCTTTGAACCTAAGCCCAGTTTGAGTCAAAAAGGACCCTTAACTTCACACCAAACGTTTACGTTTCACATTACTTTAAGACTAGCACAAAACGAGCTATTCTGTATATGAAGCTACATTATCATGCAAATACTATCCTAGTTTAGCGCTCACCCGCGAACCTTTCTACAACATGCATATTTAATCTATTGTTTCCGAGCAAAATGTGGTTTTGCTGGCAACTCTTGTTTTCTTATTCTTAAGCGCTTTCTATGATAACAATATCAAGGTTTTTTAACTATATATTACATGGCAATAGGAGGCCGTAACATAAGTTGAATGCTGTTATAATATTTATGAGGTATCTAATCTGATGTCGCTAAAACCATACTTAATTTGAAAGCCTGGTTATTTTTACCGAAACATTTCTAAAATTACATTCAGTAAATAAGTATACCTATTACAAATTTAAGTCGCCGCCGCTTGTCTGTCCATAGGGCAGACAAGCGGTAATTAACTCACCACAATCTCACCTGATGTAAAGTGACTATATGGTCTAAGATGGGGCATGAAGACCTAGAAGACCTAAATTGGTACCTAATAGTGTTATAATTCGCTATTTGTATCTCAGGAATTACTAGACTGATTCTCAAAATTAACTATTAATTTAATAAATTTTTCTAAGAAAAAATGTTAATTTGAAAGTTAAAAAAAATGTTTCGAAACCGCGAGTAATATGTTACTCATGTTAGGTACTCTATCTTTCGAAAATAAACCACCCGTCTTACAGATACACTCTAACATAGATGATTTTCATCTAACGTATCGCGATAGCAACGGAAAAAAGCCGTTGAAAAATATTGAAACTAGATTGTTCACTGGCGGGATGTCGAATATTTTAAAACCGCTTTTACAGTGAAGTTGATTGCACAGAATATTCAAAATTTCCGTTAGAGTTTTTATACGGATCACATCAGCGGAATTTAAGTTAGATTGGCAGTTCATGTACTATGTTGTTTCCATCAAAGAGAACATGGTTCGTTTGTTTTTATAATAATTATAATCCTGCCGGCAAAAAGAGGTGTTTTTCACTGATGTTTCTGTTTTTAGGACACTAACGGAAACGGCTTAGTACCGATATTTATCAGTATTATATAATCTAACTAGCGGCCCGCCCCGGCGTCGCACGGGTATACAATTTTCCCGGAAATTATTCGAATTTTTCTCGCCGTTAAAACCATCCTATCTCTCAAGTTGGATCGAATTGCACATGGTGTGCGAATTTTATTATAATCGGTTAAGTGGTTTAGGAGTCCATTGAGGACAAACATTGTGACACGAGATTTATATATATAAGAGAGAATTTTATATAAGATATATTAAATTCTCGTGTCACAGTTTTCGTTGCCATACTCCTCCGAAACGGCTTGATCGATTTTGATGAAATTTTGTGAGCATATTCAGTAGGTCTGAGAATCGGCTAACATCTATTTTTCATTTTGCAAGACAATGTTTGCTGGGGTCTGCTAGTAATATATTAATATCGAGGGTGCAGTTATAATACCCGATAAGTGTGCAAAATTAGTTTACGTTAACTGTAAACATCACTAGAAAGAGCAAAAAATTCTGATTCTAGTAGGCTTTTGAAACGTATTTACAATTTATTTGCTTTTATCGAGTTTACCACTGCACCCTTTTAGGTTACGTAATATTATTTAAACTAATATTTCAATATGAGTGATATCTACCTCACATTTGTATCACTAAGTCAATATGAGAATATTTTTACCGATTATGAGCATAAAAGATACATTATAGTCCAGTGTATAGTTATAAAATATATTAATAATTTAATTAAACCCGTATGATCGAACCGATCTCAGAAAAATATTTGGAATCGAGACATTTTAGTAATGAAATAATATTTTGCCTGAGCCAAATCAACGAATCAGAATAGTATTACTCGACAAGTTGATTGCTAATTTTGAAATATCAGCATATCAGAATTTATCGGATTACTAATCCATGAATCCATAAAATATTACTTAACTTATCTTTTAACGAATTCTACACAAGGGCGTCGTTACGTGACCCATGGGCGGAAATCCCTTCAAAAGATTGTGCATCTTTATTTTTCGATTGTACCAGTAATTGGTCCATCTAGTTGGACGCTCAGTACTCTGCTTACCAATACATAGCCGTCATTTTAATATAGAATTAATCGTGGCGTGCCCACTCCCACTTCGTTAACTTCGTATTAACATTCCTTATTCTCTCTCACTGAGAAACCTGAAGCTTAACCGTCTACAGTACACTTTTGAATGAGGCTAAGCTTATTCAAGCCAAAGCTAAGTCTAAGCAGGTTTAGCAACCATTTATCATATGTGGCAACACAATTAAACTTTCATCTTGTGGCACTGATATATAATGTATATTAGACGACACAACGGAAGTTCTAAACCCACCAGCACTAAACGTGGTGTAGTTTTATTCCCATATGTATAGAGGTTCCACGAATGGCCTATTTTAAAGTTGGATATACCTTGTTGACAAATTTTGGGAAAATATGTGTGTATGTCTATATAGAGGTATATTATATTAAGTATGTCAGATGTCTAGTACCCGAAACACAAGCATAGAGCTTACCACGGGGCTAGATGTTGTTGTGTGGGTTGTCCGGATATAATATCCCCAGCAAACGTTGTTTTACAAAATGAAAAATAGATAGTAGCCGATTCTCAGACCTACTGAATATGCATATAAAATTTGGTAAAAATCGTTAAGCCGTTTCGGAGGAGTAGTTACGGAAACTAACATTGGGACATGGAAATTTTATATATTAGATTATTTTTCGTTAGATCCTTTCAAGCGCCGGTCTAAGTTCTTTCATTGACATTGATATACTTAAAAAATACATAAGTAAACTCAAAAGAGCTTATCTCAGTCTTATGCCTCTGTTGACACAAAAGAGGATTAATTAATTTCAACATGACTGGCTAGAGGTCGCCTCAAGTCTAGACAAAATCCTATTAAATAATACCAGGCATGATATAAGGTGACATCATAAATACTAATTCCCCTCCCTTCCCAAACCAAGATTTTACTTTTTGAAAAAGGCCTCATTAAAATAAATTTACGTATTCAAAGCCTAATCCTGAGGTAATTTTCGCGCTTACAGAAAATAAAATTTCCTTCCATATTGGAAAGTATTGAAATTCCCTGAGGAGGCTTCACGTCATACGCTGGGGGGTTTATTAAAGCTGTCAGAGGGAATGAGTCTTATATAGTTGACTGGTGACGTTTGCGCGTGTTTCGGTTTAGGGCCTGTTTCACCATCCTCGTGTAAAATCAGACAGTGGTTACTATAAATCGAGATAGATATAAAGCTATTTCGCCCAGTCACGTGTGACGTAAATAACCTTACCATAACTTACCATTGCAATACAATGCAATATTTATTGAACAGAGACAGTGAAAGATAGAGAGAGTAAACAAAACAATTAAATTAAATATTTATATAATACAAAATACTACTTAATCATAAATTCAAATAATGCCAAAACGTCTCGCATCAGCATATGCAAGTCCACCTTTAAATGGAATTGCGCTGTTTTCAAACGAGACCTAATGACAAAAAAACCTCATAAGCGACCAACACAGAACAGTACGGCAAAGAAAACAAAGAACACTGTCACAATGGGCGGTCTTGTCACTAAAAGTGATCTCTACCGGACATCCTTTGGATGGACCACTGCTCATTTTATTCCGACTGATTTGTGACCACAGTAGTACCCTATATCGGGATTTTCCCGCGAAATAAACCAAAAACATGGCCATCTTTTAATCTAGTTGTAAAGTTTAATCCTAGCATTTAATCCCTAAACCGGAAAAACATAACAAGACGTAACTAATACCATACACGCTAACATAATTACTATTGGAATAACATAATATATTATCTTATATTTTCTTCCTTACTATAACCAACCACATAAACAGCAAGAAGGACTAAAATATTTTTTTTTACATTAATATCACTTCCATAATCCCATTTATGAAGGGAGGAATAATGTCGAACGAAATCCAAACACTTCTCCTGATATTCTGAAATTGGCTACGACTTGACAAGTATATAGATAATTAAGTTGAGTGTACTTACACTCCCCTACCATTATTTTTTAATTTAATTTAAGAATCTTTTAATACGTATTGTAAAAATATCTATGTATCGTATGTCTATTATGTACCCGTAACACACGCTTAGAGCTTAGGTACCACGAGGCTAGATGTTGTTGTGTGGATTGTCCGGAAATAATTATAATAACCTGAGTTAGCTATGTAGGAGCATTTTAGACTTTCATTCCGAAATTCTTGGGGTGCGGGACACCACGGCGCACCTCTGAATTTTTGTTGACAAAATTATGTGCGCATTAAGAGTAGGCAAACATCGTGCAGAAACCGGCATGTTCTGAAAGATGTGAATAGACGTGGAAGATTTAGAACGATAAGTGACTCAGATATTCCCGCCGAGGGTTCTATTGTTTGTATGTTCTGCAATCACTTTCTCCTTGGTCTGGGTGTTTAATATGTATAATAAAAAATATCTATAGCTGTATGTCTTTTTTAATAAGTAAATCAGATGTCTAGAACCCGTAACACAAGATTAGAGCTTACCACGGGGCTAGATGTTTTCGTGTGGATTGTCCGGAAATATTTATTTATTTATTTAAATATCTCAGAAACCGTGTGACGTGTGATTAAATAGAAAATACATGATTTTTTTATTTGTTTATTAACCCCCGACCAAAAAAGAGGGGTGTTATAAGTTTGACGTGTCTGTCTGTCTGTCTGTCTGTGTGTCTGTCTGTCTGTCTGTGTCACCATAGCTCCTGAACGGATGGAGCGATTTCAATTTAGTTTTTTTTTGTATGAAAGGTGAGTCTGGCGCGAGTGTTCTTAGACATGTTTCATGAAAATCGGTTGTGCCGTTTAAAAGTTATGGGGGTGAGAGTGGGTAAGGAAAACCGAAAATCTGCAAATATACTTAGTGTGGGGTATCAAATGAAAGCGCATCGCGTCCACATTACATAATATTATGTTGTTTTACGTTTAAGGAAATTATGGCATAGGAATCGGGGGTTTTTCTTAAATTTTAAATTTAGATTTATTAGTATTTATTCTGTCTATTGATATCCGTTTCATCAATGGCCACAAACATTTTTTTTTTTTTTCAAAATGGCGGATAAGTATCTATGCTTAAATGATGAAGCCCTTTTTTAATAGCTTAACTTGTGGCAAATAGTAGGGGTTTTTACTTACACGATTTGTCATTTGGATCAAGGCAATTACAAGTTTTTATTGAAGTCCGCACCAAGTTAGATTTAGAACTTTTCGGACGAATTAATCAAAGTTTTCCCAGGAAGCCTTTAATAAAGCCCGGAAACTAATCACAGAGAATATTTTTTATAGGTCATCTAATTATTGTAAGACCTTAACATAATGTAAGTAGTTTTTGGAGTTTACTCCTTAAGAAACGATTTGAGTTATAAGGCCCGGTATGGAAATTTTATGGGGAGTAAAATCAAGTGTTAACAAAAGTTGAGGCGTTACGTAGAAAGAGACAAACATATATATCTGTAGGATTCAACGTGTAAAAGAATGAGATGGAATACCGTCGAAACGTCACGTTCGAAATAAGAACTTTAACGCATTTTGATTGGTTGTTTGTTGTGTCTCTGGAATGCGAGTTACCGAAAAAGTATTCGTCTAGCATTCACTTATAATTTCTTAGTGAGTAGAGGTGAGAGTGCAAAGTTATTCAGTAAAATCCAATATTTACAAAAAAATGTTGGCCGGACGTTTCTTTTTCATTTGGATATCGTCTTACAAAGATAGCTTTTACGTTTTTGTGCAGGGAACTAAAATAATTGACGAATTTATGGTCCTCTCAACGCGTTTCGTTGGAACATATTATAATAAGTACCTTCTGTTATTTATTAATTAAAATATTAAAAAGAAGCTATAGTTTCGACACCTAATTAATTTGTTCTTTGCAGTATTTAAGAATGATATTATAATTCAAAGTGAAACAAATCAATCATCCTAAAATTGGATTTGTATAAATTGAACACAATTATTATTATTTTGTAACATACTTTAAGTAATACGCTTTATTGAAGTAATTTAAACAATCCGAATGATTACAGATATATGTTTGTTTCTCTTATCATTTTAGCAGATGCGTTCATGTACCCTTTTTTTCTATTCGATGTACATATATCATAATATCGTTCGTAAGTAGTAAACTCCAATCGTACGTCGTAGCTGACACACACACTTTTTTTTTTATTTTATTTTTTATATTTTTGGAATCCGTACCCAAAGGTGAAAACGAGACCCTATTACTGAGACTTCGTCGTCTGTCCGTGTCCGTCTGGATATCATAGAGAATTGAAATTTCGCAGGATGCAACAAATACTAAAAACTCAAAAAGGGGCTCCCATTCAACAAACTTGAATTTCTTGAAGTTAACCGACGTTGCGCGAGGCCAGTATTATGATGGGTGACCGCTCCGATTGCATCTTTTTGCACTCAAAAAAAATTAGATTTGTAAAATTTGGATAAACTGTAAACGGAAAACCCTAAGTGTATTTGAGTCGATCTCGTACCTTATGAAATTTATTTAAATAAATTTTCTTCAAATATCTTTTATTTTTATTGAAAGCGTTTTTCACTAAAATACAAATGTTTTCTTATTCATACTTAAGAATCATCCTTAAAAAAACATACACAACGAACTGATAACCTCCTTTTTTTCGTTAAAATTCGGTAAATAAGAATCGTTTGAGAAAATCCAAAGACAACAATTTTGCGGGCACAACCAATATTCAAACGGAAAGCTTTTGATGAATACAAAGTATTTTCGGGGCGATATCTTCCATTGCACAATAGAGCGACCTATTTAAGCGATTTTGGCAGTTCACGGCTGGCAAAGTCTGGCAAAGTTGGCTCACAGCCAGGCCGCTTATCAGCCCTCGGGAAGTCGGTTTGTAACACTTGTACAACGGTAAACGGACGTTTTAATAACAGAGGTGTGGACTAGGTATTATTTATGCATTTTGTGTGCAGATTACGGATAAAATATTACTGGAATATTGCTGGACAAACCGTGAAATTCACTCAGCAATGACACGTCGTTGTATTCTAAGTTTCTATTGCAGGTACTGGACATTTAATATTCTTGCTATAATAAAGGGTACATATTTTTATTATATACTATTACGACTTGCCTTATCAATAAAATAATAATTAAATATTTCCGTACTAATCATAATCACGCAACATCGCGTAACCCCAAACTAAGCAAAGCTCGTAGTATGGTTAGATAAATATTTATTATAAAATCATACATATTATACATAGAAAACACCCAGACCCTAAAACCAGAAATTGTAGATCGTACAAAATCTGGTCCCGGGCGGGAATCGAACCCGCAACCTCCTGCTCCGCAGGCGGACCTTCGCCCGTAGAGCCACAGAGGTCGTACTCTGTCAAACCTGCATTAAGTTGCTTAGTTTTTCAGAACAGACAGACAAACGCGGCGGGGGACTGTATTCTCAGGTTTTTTTTTTAATTAGAATTAATATTACCCGTATATAAACAAGAAAAAAACAATCATTAGTAGTAGGTATTTATACAATAATATACAATTTATAGGGGTGAAGAAGTATTATATCCAGGTACCTAGGTAGCTTATATAGCTGGTTTATTATATCCTGCTGTCGACATCCTGCAACCGAAATGGTCGAACGGCCGATCCTATAATCTTACGAAAATGTTCTTTCGAACCGGATCGCCTTAATAATAAATGACAAGTAATTTTGTTCTAGTGCTGTCTTAATTATAGTTAGCCCCAATATTTTTTTTTGTATAGGTTATCGAAACCCATATAGGACAATACGAACGACACAGAGATATTTCGGAATTCCCTGTTTTATTTTATTAATTTTTTGTTCTATTTTATAATAAGGACTTTGAATCATTAACAGACTAAGTCAGTCTCATCAGTATACAATGTTATCTTTACAACTAACTTATAATACAAATAAAAATACTAATTTTTTTTCATTAAAGATTTTTACAAAGTATGTACTTATAATCTTTTTTATCTGATTAAAGTAGTTTTGTAGTTTACTGCATACATAATACCTACTTGAGATAAACCTTTCAGGGCAGAAATTTGAATAGTGATACCTCGTTCTAAGTATAATACTTGTATTTAGACACGAGGGCTCCAACCTCTTAATACTATTTCAGGTTTATATATATAATTTGCAATACATTTATAATATTAATTATAAAATATTAAATAATGTTCATAACATCAACAGGTTTATTGGTCCGCTCTGATAGACTGGCCGCTTTACATCGCTGGTCCATTCACCGAAATGCACTGCATGCCACAGCGTTGATTTTGAACCAGCATAATTGGAATAGACTTGCCTGCGAATTGGCATTGTGGTAACGACTTAATTGAATTTCGTCTGTGGAATTTTGGTATTGCTGGAGCAATAACCGCAATTTGTGTACTTAGGCTGATTGTACATGGCGACTTTTTGTAGAAGTCCCGCTAAGCCACTGGCTAAGTGGGATCATATTCGGCTTTCATTTCGAAGGTCGAGGATTCAAACCTATCAGCGCTTCTTTGGATTTTTCATTTTGAATAATGTATGTGCGCTTTAAACACTCACATAACGGTGGAGGCAGAGTGAGGAAACCGGAATGTTCTGAGAACGTTGAAGAGTTCGAAGGGCATGTGAAATTCTCCAACCCGCACTTGACTAGCAGGCCTTTCTCTGGTTAAGAGAAAAGTATCTATGTACCCCAGGAGTGAAGCAATATTCGCAATTTGTGCACTTAGGCTGATAGAACACCTTTGTAGAAGTTGCGGTGCTATGTACAGTAAGCGTCGCTTACTGGAAACCCATTCCATAGATGCCGCCTCTGCAACGGGTATACGACGCATAATGGATACGGTGACATTTCTGTCACTGTTCCGATGTCGTTAAATGTAGACGCTGGGGAAGGGATCTGCTCCAATCAGATAAACAAACTCACTTATTTAGATAAATATTGTCAAGTATCAGATCATAAATGACCTTAAAACTTCTGATAGCATTCTTTTTCAAAAGAAAGTGAAGCGAGCATAACTTGTGTATTTATTTACAAGTCAAATCTTAAATATACATAAAATGTCTATGTCACAATGTTAGTTACCGTACTCCTTTGAAATGGCTTAACCGATTAATATGAAATTTTATATGCATACTAGCTGACCCCAGCAAACGTTGTTTTGCAAAATGAAAAATAGATGTTGGCCGATTCTCAGACCTACTCAATATGCTCACAAAATTTCATGAGAATCGGTCAAGCCGATTCGGAGGATTATGGCAACGAAAACTGTGACACGAGAATTTTATATATGCGTATTCAGTTGGTCTGAGAATCGGCTACTATCTATTTTTTAATTTTGCAAAACAACGTTTTCTGGTGTCAGTTATTATTGTATAGATATTTCAATTCTTAGATTTTTAATCACTAACGGTTGTTTTAACCAAAGGTTTACACAGTAACCCCTTTTTTATGTCTCTTACCGCGTATTTATTGAGACTAAGCGATAGTCGCGCGGCATCAATGCAAATAATACCCATTATGGCCATTTACCTGATTCTTTTGAGTGGCACATTCGTGGGCGAGCAGCCTAAGGCTTTTTATCGTTTACACTTAGTTACTAGTTAGCTACTTAGTTTAGCTTTAATACTTGTTTACAAATATGAATTACAATATGGTCCGTTTCAGAAAACATTCCTTTTGAATCACTCTACACCTATTGTAGAAAACCGCATTTAATGGACCATTATTTAGCCCTAATCCAAGCAAAGATTGTTCTATTGGTGTTATTTATTAACTTAATTATTAAGGACATCCAACACAAGGTAAAACAAAACATAAACATAACGTTAAGATATTTTTAAAAACAATGTGTTCTCGTAACAACAGGTCATCACACCGTGTTTAATATAAAATGGCCACTAGCAATAAAACAGACGGATAAATAAGACAAAGGCCTGAAATCGCTATCGATATAGTCGTTTATCGTCCTTTTCTTTATTTTTTATCTTTATATTACGCGAATGAATGAACCTGATATTTGACACATATCTAGTTAATTTAAATAATAAATAAATAAATATTTCCAGACAATCCACACAACAACATCTAGCCCCGTGGTAAGCTCTTAGCTTGTGTTACGGGTACTAGACATCTGATATACTTAATATAATAGACATACGTACATAGATATTTTTTATTATACATATTAAACACCCAGCCCAAGGAGAAAGTGCTTGCAGAACATACAAACACTTGACCCCTCGGCGGGAATCGAACCCGCTACCTCTTGCGCTGCAAGCGGACCCTCGCCCACCACGTCACTGAGGCAGTCAAAAAAAAAATATAAAATAAATTATATGGAATAATAATATAAATTATATGGAAAATTGTATTAAGCTATGACTTAGCGAATGAATTTTCACAATATTCACCTAATCCAAACCCAGCAGACTAATTCTGCGAACCTTGCGAAATCATATCTACCGTAGATTTCATAAAAATTATGGCAGTAAATTCAAATCTTAGTATAAATCTTGTACAAATACTCGTTAATTCGATAAGTACGAGGTGGAAAAGTTTACCCAGGGTTCCATGTAATTGTAAAATGTTTACACATTTACTCAATAAAAACACACAAATCAAAAAAATAGATTCGATAGAAAGGAGACAGTAGTCACCCATCCAAGTACTTTAACTTTATAAAATCGCATTTGTGCCATACAACAAAAAGCCTCTCAAATATGAAATAATTACGTGTTTTTAGTATTTTTTGTTATAACGGCAACATAAATATAACTACCAAGTAGTAAAATTCTAATATGAGCCAAATATTTAGTATTTTCTTAAGAGTACCTCTGTTTGAAATTTTAATGATGCTATTACAAGGATAGTTCATTATATACCGCGGCTTGTCACCACCCTCCGGGCTGGGCCAGTGCGTGAAACGATTTTTTCGTGTTTCGTAATGTGGTCCGGAGAATCCATCTACCTACCTCCTAGGTTTTCAAGCCCTATCTTAGACCACATCGTCACATTACATCAGGTGAGATTGTGGTCAAATGGAGCCTTTTCTAGCATTAAAAAAAGTCTTATTAATAATTAGTAGTCTTAGAGAGAGCCAGAAAGTCCTGGGTTGAATTGTTAATAATGATGATTCTATAAATAAATTGCTTGCCATGATGTCGTGGTCAAACTCTGGAAGGAGAACTCAAGAAGTATAATTTTGTAATTTTTAGTTTTCTTGATTACTCAAAATTAACAAAGAATATGTAATAAGTAACCTACTATAGGCTAAGTCTTAATATAAGTAAAAGTTGTAATGCCCGAACGAGGCTCGTGTCAGTGTATCAATATTATAACACCTTTATTGTCACCATATTATGAAGCAACGAATAAATGAAAATGATTAAGAATATGATACACTCAGATGACAGGCGGAAAGACAGAAGACGATGTACTTAATATTATGATATAATGTGGTATCTATACATATAAATAAAAATAAATTGATGTTCGTTAGTCTGATTAAAACTCGAGAACGGCTGAACGGATTTATCTTATCATAGTTTTGAAATGTTTGTGGAGGTCTAGGGAAGGTTTAAAAGGCGAGAAAAAATCAAATAATTGCCGGGAAAAATAATTGAATAAAAACCCGTGCGAAGCCGGGGCGGGCCACTAGTTAGTAATAAAGTCCCGTTTTACCTTTCGGGTACGGAACCCTAAACACATCCCGCACTCCATACATTACCTCGGCAATCTGTTCATATCAGCCCACATGCAAAGCCTTACAAATAACGAGCATTAGAGCGATCAATCCTCGGGAATTTCCATCGCGTCGGCTTTTCTTAACGTAAGGAAAATTATATTTAACCTCGTGTTGTCGGGAATTACGTTAACACCCGTGTACGATGTAAATTACGGCGTACATGTAAAAACCTGATATTTTAATAAGCAACATGAGGGGTAATTTCAGAAAATCAGAGTATAATAAGCAATTTATTGTTTGTTATTTTTATGTTGTATCAACAAAGTGAAAAAAAAACAAAGACATGAACACAAACACATGTACCATAAATTGAAATTGATTCTACTTTACAAATGTCATCTTATTTATAGATACAAACGTCATTGCCAAAAAAACCCTTAACTGCATAAAGAAAACGCAAAATGGCCTTCAACTGAGTATCATCTTTTTCACTTTATAATTTTATTTAACTCAACACTGTCAAACTGACGCTTCAAGCGCAGAGTCCAATTATGAGGAATTGAATTGTACATGCATTCATTTTAAATAATATGAACAATAAATTATATAAGTAAATATTTTTTTTTTCGGACAATCCACACAACAACTAGGAAATTAGTTATGTCTACAAATACGAGTCAATGGTTACTTATGTCAAGAACTATCTCGCTTTGTCAAATGCAAGGAACTTATACCCAACCTGGAATGTGCACCGACATTTTTTCCTCGATAAAAAAAACCGTATGGATATGAAGTTAAGTTCTATTTTCAAATAACATTTAGTCAGAGAGAAATCCGGTCCGAGAGAGATAGCGCTTCGAGAGCCCTCTGTCCCTTTCTTAAGTGTTGCCAGAAGGGTTGTTTTTAAAACGTAGAAGGAATGGTAAAAAAAAAAACAAATTTGTCATCTCTTGTTAAAAAATATATTACCATCTTTCTGATTATCCTAATGATCCATATATTTTTGAATTATCGTCTTTAATGAGATTTTCTTTATTGCAAAAATATTGACACGATATTAAGGTGTTGTTTGAAAAAGAATAGGTTATTAGTAGGATCTATGTAAATTGAACTGGCATCCCATCAGCCATTTTGATTTGTTATTATTTATCCTACCGTAATTCGGCAATATTTCTTTATTCGTACATAATAATTATGGTTAAAAAATGTGCGATTCCAGGCTGTAAAAGCGAATCCTATGCGGGATGCGGTAAATCTTTCGTCAAGTAAGTATTTTTAAATTCTTGAAGTAGTATGACCATAATGTACGGATTTTTAGGATTAATTCCGTAATCATATTTTGTTCAAACATATAAATAGTAGGTAATCTAGATTAAACTTTATGTGCTAATCACTGATTTGTGTGTCACTACGTATTATTTTAAATTATTAATTAATTTCAGATTTCCTAGTGAAGAATCTTTGAGAAAAAAGTGGCTGGATGCCATTCCAAGTAATACAAATATCAAAAATTATTCGCATAAAACTGTTTTATTCAGTAATGTGTGAATGAAAATATTTACCAAATATATGTATATAAATCGTAACATGTGATTACTTTTATTTTACGAGTAACACCTCCCTATAACATAATTATTTAATGAAATTAAGTGATTAGTTCATATTTTTATGTCCAAAATATCTACCTACTGTTTGGACACCCTAATGAAAGGGACAGAGGGCTCTCACAAAACTATCTCGCTCGGCTCGCGCATCCGCAGCCTGTGCACATTCCAGGTTGGGTATAAGTTCCTTGGTCAAATGTGACCGTTGATAGTTTTATGTGAATCTGTCCTAAATTAACTATAGAATTGTGTAGATAATTCAACAAAAAAAAAACTTTGCTTGCGAACTCTTATGGTGACAGCTGAAAATCAGTGTTTGCTCCATGAGCAATTTTACGCTGAGCTGTGGCCTTTTTGTTTTACTGCAACGCACACATGCGCTAATCATGTTAACTTACATCTAATCATAACTTTATAATGTATCCCTTTGTTTTTGCCCGATTATTGTATAACATAATCATCATTCTCTTGTCCTTATCCCACATTACGTGGGGTCGGCACAACATGTTTTTTCCTTCCATTTTCCTCTGTCACTCGTCATCTCAACACTCACTCCTTTCTTACACATGTCATCCCTCACAGAGTCCATCCATCTTTTTTTTGGCCTACCTCTTCCCACATATCCATCAACACACATATCTAACACTCTTTTCGTCACATGACATTCATCCCTTCTCATAATATGTCCATACCATGCCAACCGATTTCCTCTCAACTTCTCTGTCACTGGTGCTACTTTCAAAGTTCCTCTTATGTACTCATTTCTTATTTTATCCATCCTTGTCACTCCACACATCCACCTCAACATTCCCATTTCTGCCGCATGTATTCTTCTTTCATCCGTCCCTTTAATAGGCCAACATTCAGATCCATACATTACCACAGGTCTTATAATAGTTTTGTAGATTGATTATTAAACGCTTCATAATCATCAATCATCAATTTCCCTATATTTTAAACATTGTCTTGTTTTATTCTGAGATGGTGAAAAAACAATGTTCTTTCCCTTTCATTCTTGCAACCTCTCAATTCCCCTTGAGAACAATGTTTAAATCATAAAATCATATCATTTACCGTTATGAATCTAAATTGTATTGATTACCGTGATAGTTTCAAAGTTATATGCATTTAGAACTGGATTCATAATAAATCAGAACATTCAAATATTCACCACATAACTTATTCATGAATGTATACATTAGTTATAAATTAGACATTATTTCAATTGTTTATATGAATTATTAATGTATTCCAGATTTTACATTTAAATAAATTATGATATTAGTTATTATTATATTTTGAAAACGTTGTGGCATTGGGCAACCACGTTAAACCCCATATTGTGACTTATAATCTAAATTATCAATAAATGACTATTATGACTATGACTATTATTACAACGAATTGTATTTATTTAAGAAAAACTAACAACCAATTAGGTACAAACCCACACTCAAAAATATTTTAAAAAAAAACAGCGTTGCTTGAGCCCACCTTCGTCTTAGCCAACACTGTTTATTTCAATATAATATAATATTTAAATTATTCCAATTACAATATTTATACAACCAACCACTGAGGAATTTAGTTTTATAAACTTCTGCAATATCGAATCGATACGATACTAAGAATCTCCTCATAGTCAGAAATAACTACGCTAATATAAATCTTACGAGTTTAGAGACAAAACAGAAGAATATCATTATATTAATATACAAGCATCGTTATGTCGCAAAGTGGTAGCAATAAAAAGTTATTGCCTCTCAGGTACTTGAACTTCTTACAAAAGAAACATAACATCTATTATTAGATCCAGAGAAATTAAGTGTTTTTTCCCTAACCCCTTTAACCCCGTGCTATAAAAATACCCCCCTATGCGAAATAGTCAACTAAACCAATATTAGATTTATTAGAGAACTAGATGGGTATGCGTGTTACAATACAATATACTTTATTGAACACCAATTTACAATACAAACGGGCACAATGGGCGGCCTTACCACTAAAAGTGATCTCTATCAGGCAACCTTTGGATGGACTGGAATAAATGACAAAAGACGGAAGAGGCAAAATTGGTAATAACAAAAGTCAAGAGATAAGAAATAAAATAATTCAAATTATATAATTAAAAACATAAATATATCTAATTAAAAACAATATAATAAATGCGATTTATACATAGATACGAATATATACATATAATAAACAACGAAATGAAAGAAAAGAAAGTAAATGCTACAACAATACTTATTTTTTTCATTAACTCATTTTGTCCCACTGCTGGGCAAAGGCCTGCCCCAACTCCCTCCAACAATCCAACTTTCCCAAAAGTTCTGAAGGTCGTCTCGCAATACAATACAATACAAACATTATTTATTGCAACACCACAATATAGCGACATACAAAGAAGATACATATAACATACAGTGACACAATGGGCGGCCTTATCACTAATAGCGATCTCTTCCAGGCAACCTTTGTTACCGGCGTTTAAATTGATTTTGGCGCGTAATTACCTACTTTCCTGCGATATAAAATATCATTTATATTATTCTGATAAGAAATCTATATTCATGTGAAGTTTCATCGAAATCCATTCAGTAGTTTTTGTGTGAAAGAGCAACAAACACACACACTTACTTCATCCTCGCAAACTTTCGCGTGTTTAATATTCAATTCAATTTCTTATAATTGTACTCTGGGCTTGAGGCGTCAGTTTGCCAGTGTCAAGTTAAATAAAATTTAAAAATTGTAGTAGAACGCCATTTTTCGTCTCCTGTTTATAATATTAGTGGGAAGTTCAATTAGCTTTCGTTTGACCTTGTCGCTTCACTTTGAAATTTGCGTATGTTTGAAAGAGACAAAATTCATGCTAACTTAGACAGCTTTGCTATCTATTTTGCATAAGAAGGTTAAACGTGACCTTTACAGCATTTTAACAATAAGATAACCCGTGAGTTGCCACTGAGTAAAGGATAATACGTTGAAGCAACAGTAAGAAATTTGATAAAAGCTAAGTGATTGATGGATGTTACTAAGACAATCCTAATGTAATAAGCTTTTGCTTCTGAAAGATGTTTTTCTTATATTTGCAGCATTATACGCCGGATGAGATTTTTTTCGCTTTTTGTAGATAATTTATTTATGAATCATTATTTATTAATAAAAAAAATATATTTATCAATTTTTATCAGGCTTAACATGACTTATAATCAGATAAGGGAAAAAAAACAAAATTGTCTAGAACAAAATACTATGTTTGTTGTTGCGTGCCAATCACACATATTATATATTCCGCTTTATATACCAATTTTGAGACACCATGTATATACTCTTTGCACAATGTCGACGTTACAACATCTGCTGTCCAGTATATAGTATAACGGGTAACATACTATGATTTGACGGTTTTTGAGTGTTGCGATATTTCGACGCTGTTGCAAACGCCATGTTCACGGAAACAACTAAAAAAAGTTTCCTAAAGAGTTTGTAAACATTTTGAAAACGGGTTTTACTCACGTAAACTGTGTCGATAATAATATATGTATATTCTCCGACGTTTCTATAACTAGTAGTAGTAGTAATAGGAGTAGTTGTGTAACTAGCGTTAATTTTAAAAGTGAAATATTTTGTATATACATAATCTACGAGTATCTCTCAGCTCATTCATATAAAAAAATCAACAGTTTAAAGCCTCGGTCTGCCTCCCACTTGCTGTGACGCCCAACAGGGTGTATAACATTGTGAAGCATGCATACACAATCCCATAACTATGTCTTATATTTAAGTCAACCAATGTGTAAACAGCAATAAATAAATTGAGTATTGAGCCCGTAAACACCCACTGCTGGGTAAAGGTCTCTTTCTCGCGTCTACTTTTAAGCTCTTGTGTTATCTACTCGATTTTCCTCAATTTTGACACTGTCATTCTCCCCTTGTAAGTGATCTGCCTCGACGACGCTTCGCTCTCACTGCCCAACAGGGAGCCCGGATTCCCGGGGAGCCTTATGCATGATGACTACATAAAAAAAATTGGCATTCTGTTTAATCCGTCTTTAAAAATAAGAGCATCAGAGTTCCAGAGAGTTCCAGAGTTGGGCTTGTGACGTATGCGTTCAGTACATTTTTCTCAAAAGCATTACAATGCAATGTACTGTATAGTGTCTTGATTTTTCGCTTGCAAGAATAAAGAAGAAATATTGGTGCAATTTTTTTATCTACCCTATTCTTAGAAACATGATATAATTACATGATAAAATATATAAAAAAAACTGAGAATTAACTGCCGGCCGCTCTGATTAAGGCTCGCACATCTTTTGTGTCATTTTTATTGTTATTTCTACGTTGGATATACGGTCAATAACAGCCGGGCAAAGCGCGCTTCATTTGCCTAAGGTAACTCAGGCATATTAAAAATATACATAGGTTACCTGTCTTGGCTCTTAAACAAACTCCTAGAAACGTATCTCTTCCCATAAATCTACAAATATCCGCTTAAATAATTTTGAATAACAACAATCTTAAATAAATCAACCATGATTAATTATAATGTATGTTTGGTATTCCGTTCACATGAGCCTCCGTCAAAATAAATAATTACCTTACATCATCCAGTTAGCATAATTAATTGGCTGAGCTCATTTGTTTGCATTACAATAGTCACAATACAATTCTACTTACATATTCGAAGAGGCAGAGATGAGGCCAATATACTAAAATTACAATTAATTCAAATATCAAACACCTGATTTTTATATGGTTCCGTACCTAAATGGTAAAACGGGAGAATATTACTGAGTCTTAATCATCTGTCTGTCTACTAAGCTGTATCTAAAGAACCGTGATAGAAAGTTAGTTGAAAGTTTGAGAAATTATCTGTTCCCGCTTGCAATGGTATTTGAATAGCTGACGTTATACCGAAGTTACTTTGCATAATAACGTACAACCAAAGTTCGTCCGGGGGCGTAAGATCAGCGCCAACTTTTTCTGTAGAGCTGAAATTATACGCGACTGAAGTTCAGTTCGACCCGATCTAAATCAACGTCACAACAGCGCTCGAGACAAGTCAGTGGCCACGGAAAATGATCAACCAACTGTGACTGCTGATATCTTGTATGTACCAGAATAGCTATTCATCTAATTTTGTATAACTAGTCAGTCATGCGACAACTCTAGCTGGTGTTCCACGATACCGTTCCATTTATCGACAATTCAATAATTAACCAACCACCGCGACACCTAGATTTTGTATCGGTGTTGGTGGAAATACATTACCGCTTTTGACGATGTCAATACGTACTACTGGCAACTGCCAGTGCTATGTTGTGGAACCGAAAATTAGATATATAGTTAAAAGTTTTTTTTAACTTAGACTTATAAATATTAATAAGAATACATAATTTATTACACATTGTATGGTCTTTTCTTGAAAAATATTATTGTACAACTCTGTATTCACAATATCTGTTATTTTTGTAAAATGAAGCCAGAGGATGACCCTAAATGGACAAAAGCACTATAAATTCAATTGAAACCAATTTTAGGCCAAACAGGTTTTCATAAAGCTCAATTCAGCTATCATTATGAAATATGAGTACAGTCTTTTGTCGTAAAGTAAAAATGCAAAATAGCTTATCACAAACAAAACTCAATTTCGCGAGGAAATATGGTTTGCGAAAAATCCCGCTCAAAAATTTTTGCATGACAAAGAGGCTTTTGACAGTCCCGAGACACCCGGAATTTGTGGAATTCTTGTCTGAACATCGGGAATTCAGTGGCAACACCAGGGAAATTCTTGGGATCCCAAATATGTGAGGATTTCCTGTTTTGTCTAGAAACTAGCCGTAGTTGGGTCAATGGAATTTCTGTTTTTCTTAAGGATGAAGAACAAAAGTCTTGAATTGTGATGGAGAACAAAAAATATTCAAGCATTATTCTTACCTTTAGTTATTTGAAATAGGCTTGCATTGACAATGGGATGTTATATAGTTATTATTAGGTCCTTACATATGAAATTGGCGTTTTTCGTACTGGCCACTTTAATCACAAATTTCTCCTCTTTGGTAAGGAATTCCAAATTCAAATTTGTACAGCTATAGACTCATGTATTTGTGCTTCGATGATCGTCATTCATTTGTTTTTTTTCTTCTGTTTTTTTCTGTTTGCGTCACTCATTTTACAAAATGGAAAACTTAAAATATCGCATTATTTACGAGTACGAGTTCCGCCGTGGCACTAGTGCTGCGGAAACAACTCGAAGGGTGAATGATGTGTATGGCGGTCGTGTTGCAAAAGAAAACACAGTTCGTTTTTGGTTCCAACGTTTTCGTTCTGGAAATTTCGACTTGCAGAACAAGCCCCGTGGACGGCCTGAGACTCAAGTTGATAATGAAGAGTTGAAGGCTATTGTGGAAGCGGATCCATCGCAAACCACGTCCGAGTTAGCTGCAGGCTGCGGTGTTAGTGATAAAACTGTTTTAATTCACTTGAAGCAAATTGGGAAGATTAAAAAGCTTGAAAGGTGGGTACCTCACGAATTGACTGAAGCAAACCGGCAAACGCGCGTCGACTGCTGCGTTACATTACTAAACCGGCACAATAATGAAGGTATTTTAAACCGAATCATTACCTGTGATGAAAAATGGGTTCTTTACGATAATCGGAAGCGCTCAGCGCAATGGTTGGATCCTGGCCAGCCAGCCAAATCCTGCCCCAAGCGAAAATTAACCCCAAAAAAGTTACTTGTAAGCGTTTGGTGGACTAGTGCCGGTATTGTTCATTACAGTTTTCTCAAATCTGGCCAGACTATTACGGCTGATGTCTATTGTCAGCAATTGCAAACCATGATGGAAAAGCTAGCGGCTAAACAACCTAGGCTGGTCAATCGCTCCACGCCACTGCTGCTTCACGACAACGCTAGACCACACACTGCGCAACAGACGGCTACTAAATTAGAAGAGCTTCAATTGGAAAGTCTAAGACATCCTCCGTACTCCCCGGACCTTGCTCCAACAGATTACCATTTTTTTCGAAATTTGGATAACTTCTTGCAAGGGAAAAAATTCAACTCCGATGGGGCAGTCCAAATCGCCTTCAAAGATTTTATTGATTCCCGTCCGACTGGTTTTTTTAGTAAAGGGATCAATGAACTACCTATAAGATGGCAAAAGTGCATAGAAAATAATGGTTCATACTTTGATTAATTAAATATATTATATTAAAAAATATTCGACTTTTTGTTCCTCCCATACAAAACGCCAATTTCATATGTAAGGACCTAATATATGTTATTGGGGGCTGAAAATAGCCCCATGGATATAATCGCGACAGTAACAAAGGCTTTATTAGTAATGTCACCGGAAAATAATTCGAATTCGATTAAAAAATGATTACGAAAACTAAATAAAATAAGTCGAAAATTGCTAACGACAATCATGAAATATATGTAGGTATATCGCTGTCATTAAGCTAGGTCCTAGACGGCCCGTAAGCGCTGGATGGACTTGGTTACTTAGTTAAACATGCCCCTCAAGATTTTTGTATCAACTAAATTATCGAAAATCTGCAAAATGTACTCGAGTGGGGAATCATAATGCGTAGCGTGTCACGTGTACAGTACAAGATAATGATTTTTTTGGAAGAAATAAGGTTTGGAATCGGAGGTTGTTCTTCAATTTATAATGTAGTCTACAGTACTTCGAGCTTCGAATTTTTTTTAAATGACAACTGTTGCTTTGGTCCCTTTCAAATTATTGAATCTCACGTGATTAAAAGTACTTTTTGTAATTGTTTTTGAACACTTTTCAGTTAAACCAACTTAAAAAAAGGAAAACAATGTTTTCAATGAGTGTGAATATTTTGTTCTGTTTATTTTGGCGGAAATAATGGCGGAGTTTCTGAATTTGTAATAAATTTATACTCAACGAAAATATTCTGAAATATTTGCGTCCTCGGGCTTCATTCTTATGACAATGCAGCGGCCCGACTTTATAAAAAAAAATATTCATCTTTCCATTACTCAGTTGTCCTTTTGTTAAAAATCTACTTGTATGCGTAAGAACCATCCTCGTGCTATTTAATTATAAAGGAATATTCTGCAAAGTTAATTATCTAAATCTTAGCAAATCATTTGACCATATATTTTTATATTATATTTTTATTTTATACTAGTGGCCCGCCCCGGCTTCGCACGGCTTTTTATTCAATTTTTTTCCCGGCAATTATTCGATTTTTTCTTTTAAACCTTCCCTAGACCTCCACGAACATTTCAAGACAATGATAAGATAAATCCGTTCAGCCGTTCTCGAGTTTTAATCAGACTAACGAACAACAATTCATTTTTATTTATATAGATTATATTGGTATACTTAGATGGATATACCGATAGCCCTGTATGTAAAGGCAAACACTTCTAAAGCGCATATAATGTACCTACATACCTAGGTATTCTGCGAACCGGAGATATTCAGATTGTCATAAAATGTTGCCCTTGACCGGAAAACTGTGACAACTCCTGATCTAGGACTAAAACTGCAGACATGCACTCGATGCCCAATAATTTGATTGCAGATTTCTATTTTAACAGTGATGAGAAGTTGTAATTTTCGAGATTTTACAAAACATGGCGTAGAGCGAAAACCGTTCGGGATGTAGAAATGGATCGTCTCTTGCCCCTATAACGTTTTAGGGACCCAGTTTCGTTTGCCCCAGGGCCCTGGGTCACTTAGTCACGTCAAAGGCCTCCGGAACTTTCAGTCTTTGTACTTTTTGATAGTATTGTTAAAGCGAAAAATGTGTACAGTATTTTTGGACGGTTTTATTAACAGACTAAACAGAATACGTAGTTTTAACCCCCGGCAAAAAAGGGGGGTGTTATAAGTTTGACGTGTCTGTTTGTCTGTTAGTTGCCTCATAGTTCCCGAACAGATAAAGCTATTTCAATTTTTGTTTTGAATGATGAAAATAGCTTGATCCGTATTAAAGTTATAAGGGTAAAAGTGGGGAAGGAAATCCGAAAATCTGCAAATGTGCGTTCTCAAATGAAAGCGCATCACATGCACATTACAAAATAGTATGTACTTTTTACTTTAAGGTAACTAAAGTTCTGGAATCGAGGGTTTTTTTTAATTTTTCATTTAGGTTCAGATTTTGTTGTCGTCTCGCCTATTCAATGTGAAATGATCGCACGAGTATCTAGGTGATTCTGCGATAACTATAAAATTGTATGTTAAAGAAGTAACCCATACAAGAATGATGAGCCCCAGTGAACGCCGCCAGAGGGGAAGTAGCGTTGAGTTAGAAATAAATAAACAAATATGGCTGGACAAACAACACAACAACTTCTAACCTCGTGGTTGGCTCTAAGCTTATGTTACGGGTACTAGATGCTATCTCTATCTACACTATCTATACTTTATATTATAAAGCTGAAGATTTTGTTTGTTTATTGTTTTAACGCTCAAATCTCTAAAATGATACACTAGGTACTTGCGAAGGTGTTTTTTAAACATAGTCAAGCTCAGGGCATACATAGACATGTCTACATAAAATTTTAAATAAAACATGGTGAATCCTTATTGAAATAAAGACGTTATTTATAACAAGTATTTAGTTTAAAACACAAATTGTCGTTAACATCATTTGAATTTAAAGAATATCTTTGGAGATATTGCAGTTTTAAAATAACTTCGCAGCAAAATATGTACATACATAATGATCAATGTATAGCGCGCGCATTCCTGACATCAAGGCGCGGCAGTCAGGCACGTAGGCGGTCGGTAGTCACAGTTACTCTTCGAGTTACCACACCGGAAAGATAACACTTAGCAATCTACTTGTAATGCCTTCATTTGACCACAATCTCACCTGATGTTGAGTGACGATGTGGTCTAAGATGGGACATGAAGACCTAGAAGGTAGATGGGTTCTCCGGCCACATTACGAAACACGAAAAAATCGTTTCACGCACTGGCCCAGCCCGGAGGGTGACGCCTAGCCACTTCCGAAGAGAAAAAAATATTTTATAAACCATCCCGATTGTAAAACATTCTACATTGTTATAATAAACTATCTATTATTCTAAGCGTAATGTTATATACTCGTAAGCCTTCCTCGATAACTGGGCTATATCACTGAAATATTTTTTCAATTCGGACTATTACTTCCTGAGATTAGCTTCTCAAACAAACGAACTGTCTCTGGTGGTAGGCTTCGGCCGCGGCTTGTCGCCACCCTCCGGGCTGGGCCAGTGCGTGAAGCGATTTTTTCGTGTTTCGTAATGTGGTCCGGAGAAGCCATCTCTACCTTCTAGGTCTTCATGTCCCATCTTAGACCACATCCTCACTTTACATCAGGTGAGATTGTGGTCAAATGAAGGCTTATCGAGCATTAAAAAAAAAAAAAAAAAAAAACTGTTTGTTCAGCTTTATAATATTAAGTAAAGATGAACATATTTTTCTATTTTTTTTTTAGTATAATAAAGTGTGAAACAAACAAATTACACACGCTCGCAGAATACCAAACAATATTATCACAAACCAACTGGAAATGCTGGATTTGAATAATTGGATGAAAAATTGCGAGCATTGTAATAGATGTGAGCCGCGGACGTGAACGCAGTTTGTATGAAAGTGGCATGTTTGTTTTTAAATCGCGTGTGAAAAATGTTTGCCATAAAAGTGGCGACTATTATTTATTTTTAACATTCAGCAACTACATAGTAGTTATTGACTTCATAAAATTCTTGTTTGAAAAAAAAAACAATTCAAGGAGGAAATTGTTTAAAGGTAACTAACAAACATAAAATAAGATGGACTCAAACTACACTTAGGGTACCGTGTATAGAAAATAAGAAAAAAAATTTTTTTATAGTGCAAAAAAATATTTAATTGGACCGGTCATCCAACCGTTTGTTGTATAGAAGCCCCCATAAATATTGAACGTTGTTATAGGCGCAACAGAAATAAATCATCCCTCAAAATTTCAACTCTCTAACTATCACGGTTAGAGATTAGAGATTGTTGGCCTTATGAATAGGCTCAGAGTCGCTCAAAGAGCTATGGAAAGGGCTATGCTCGGGGTTTCTCTACGGGATCGAATCAGAAATGAGGAGATCCGTAGAAGAACGAGGGTCACCGACATAGCCAAACGGATTAGCTCTTTGAAGTGGCAGTGGGCAGGCCACATAGCACGTAGAACAGATGGCCGTTGGGGCCGAAAAGTTCTCGAATGGAGACCACGGATCGGCAAGCGCAGCGTCGGACGCCCACCAACAAGATGGACAGATGACTTAGTCAAACTTGCTGGCTCTCGGTGGATGCAAGTGGCGACCGATCGGAATGATTGGTCGTCTTTGAGGGAGGCTTATGTCCAGCAGTGGGCGTCTAATGGCTGAAATGATGATGATGAACTATCACGGTTCCTGATATTCAGCAGCATTAGGGTTCGTTTTACCCTTTCGACACGGAACCCTAAAAATAGGCATCGATTGAATCCACTTTTGTAATCATTATCTCAGCCGTAGGACGTCCACAGCTGGGCATAAACCTCCCTCAAAGATCTCCAGTAATTTCGACTGGCAGCTACCTGCATCCACTGTGAGCCCGCAGCCTTCACCGGATCGTCCGTCCATCTAGTTGGTGGACGTCCTACGCTGCGCTGGCCGATCCGTAATCCTTTTGTAAGTAATGTAAAAAAGCGGCTATTCAGGTTGGAGCCAGCAACCATATTTTTCCTTTCGTGAATTGAATTTGCAAGTAAAATAATGGTTTAAAAACCCATCAGTGCAAATGCTTCATACAGATGCTTTGAATATTCATGCTCTATTTATAAATCACTTTAAAGATATAGCTGTTTATGAAACCGGCCATTTGTTTAAATTAAGTACAGAACGATTTATGTCGAGCTTTCTTTAATTAATATAGATCAAAGGAGTATGAAGGTTTAGGTAAAGGACAGTCCTTGATATTAAATAAAAAACAATAGTATATTATGCAACTGGTGTGTAATGATGTCGGTTTCAATTATATGCATTGGGCGAGGGTTTTCGGTGGTTGCATACATTACTTTATATATTATGTGTTGATTACAAAACGCAGGCAATGACTTGAATTTATAGTTATTTTATTTTTTGTTTTTTTTATTAAAATTGTTGCAGTAGTTTTTGCGTGGAAGCCAAACAAAACAGGTCAACTGACGGAGTTCCGTTAGCAATTATAATTATAACTTTAACCAAGGATTTACGAACATAAGAATTGAAGGAGTTGCAGTGTGAATTGTCAAGATTTTGTTGCAAATTTTTTTATGGATGGATTATCTATATAAATAAAAATGAATTGTTGTTCGTTAGTCTGATTAAAACACGAGAACGGCTGGGCCGATTGAGCTGATTTTTGTTTTAAGGTAGGTCTAAACGGTGAGGAAGTAAGGAAAAATTGCCGGGAAGTTTTTTTACCCGTGCGACGCCGGGGCGGGCCGCTAGTTTTAAATAAATAAGCATACGACTACCACGTTAAAAGCTACTACAATCAAAGCATTTAAGATTCGGCCATTTTTGTTTTTTCTTACTTAGTCTTCTACAACTGGTTTGGTTAACGAGCTTTCCAATAGCGGTCCATATGCGGAAGTGCTTACTGAGTGGTATTCTAGATCATTAGGTAACCCGGCTGAGGGAGTACACTGCCTGACAAAAAAAACAAAAACTTCATTAACATCAGGTACATGCCGACAGTTATTACAAATGAGTTACAATAGTATATTATGCAACTGATGTATACATATAATGATGGATCTTAAAACACTGATTCAGTTTTCGTGTCCATTTTATCGACTTAAGTCCAAATTTAAAAGTGTCTTCTTTGTTAAACCCAAACGCGTTAATAAAACAAAAACTGAATTTGTACATGTTATCAATGTTTTACTTCGCAACAAGATCAAAACCATAAAGCTTATGAGAAACGTCCATACGTTAGAGCCGGCGGAATTGTAGTAAAAATATAACTATTGAAACTAAAATTAATTTGTAGTAAAAATAGTTGAGAAATACCGTGTTTTGAATATATTTATTCCTGAATTAGGCTTCTAATGAGATTTAACGAGCGTTTCAATAGCGGTCGACGTGTGGAAGTACTGAGTGGTATGTTCCAAGTTTTAATATAACTATGATGATGATGACGTTAGGAGTATAAGGCAATGTCCGCAAGTGTAACTAGCTAGTTGCCGCGCCATTAGGCAGTACTGTACTGGAGTAGCACAGTCCTCGACCTTGTGACGTCAGACGGCACCGGCGGACCCTTTAGCAAACATAAGATTAACCTGGCCCCATTACTTGAGGGTAGCTGTTCTACGAATAGTTGTTTACCAAGGTATTGAGTGGGACGCTGGTTACGTGATATGTTAGATGCAATACAATGTCATCATCAGCACCACCCTATTGCTGGGACATAGGGTCTTCTCTCTTGACGAGAGATTAGGCCTTAATTCACCACGCTGGCCAAGTGCGAGTTGGTGAATTTTCTTCAAAGTCTCTAAAATTCTTAACACATGCCGGTTTCCTCACGATGTTTTGCTTCACCATTAAAGCACAATTCAAATTAAATTCGTTAAAGTTCAATGCAATGTCCGCGAGTGGTGCATAGTGGTGCACTTAGAATAGTCACTAATTACAGAGCATTCTTAAATAAAATATTAGTAATAAAAAACAATTATTTAATAAATAACTGGCATAGTTCTGCGCCATAAGGCAGGTGTACACAAATGCCAGAGTACCTTGTCACGTCACATGACAAACAGTCGGTCGGTCAGGGAATAGTAGAATGAAGATCATTTTATTCCGCAAATAAGTGTGTTCACACCATTATAGTGCTTAAAACTAAATTAAAAACATAACAACATAATGCTATTTTACAAAACCTATAGTGATTGCAGTATAATAATATTAGTTTCAAACAAAACCAAATTATTTATGAGCACTAAGATGGACGAAGTTGCTCTTCAATCAGCAACTTAGTTAAAGTAAATTAGGTACTAGTTGAGTTACGGACGTAGGGCACATTGCAAAAAACGGATTAGCATTTTAAAGTGCCAGTGTTCAGGCTTACACACGTAAAATATATGGCCCATTACCATCATCATATCGGCAGCATGACGTCCTAAGCTGGGCAAAGGCCTTTCTTATATAATCCCAGTCCGTTTGAATGGACCAAGTGTCTAAAAGAATGAAGACGAACGATCAGCAGGCGCAGTCTACTTAGAGAATCTAATTAACTGCTCGAAGGCAGTCGAGGACGGCCGCTAAAACCTAGATCTTAGAATGACTTGGTAAGGTACGCTAGCTCTATCGAAATTGATACATATCTGCAAGGGCGGCATATTATAATATCATATTATATCCTAGAGCTAAAATGATTACGGTGTTTTTATGTACGTTACACAGGTGTTCTCGAGTGCCCAAAGTCCCCCCGACCTTGTGTCGTCAGATGGCACCGGTGGACCCGTCCGCAATCGGGTTAAATCCTTACTGTTCTATGAAAGGTTACTTAGTCGTGTTGGCTAGTTTGATGTTAAAGTAACTAGACATTTTAAATCAATAAAGAAGAGGTAAGTATGTTATGTATAGGTACCTAAGTTTATTTTGTGTATGTCGAATAGAAAGTGGCATTTTTTGAATAAGAAACAACAAAATTTTTTTTTCAAAAAGGCCTTAGGCAGCTTTGGTGTATCAAATGAAACGTCAGAGTATATGTTAATATTACTGTAAATTATACATTAATATGATTAACGAATGGTTGGAAATTTGAATTAATTTGTTCAAAATATTAACAGAAATGTTAATATACATGAAAAACCGAAGAAGGTTATGTCGCGGGTTAAACTTATTGGATTTTAGTATACCGTAAACCTATAAATTCTAACCATATAAAGCAGGAAAACGCAAGGCAAAGAAATACCCATAACCATCCACACGGAAGGTAGGGTAAATTGAACGTATGAATATATTCAAAGGTTTCCGAGTCCTTTTGTGGTTTCGATGGCGTCTCCCTGACGCAAGCTATTGTGCTAACTTCATGTTGATATTTGTTTGTAAACATTTGAGGTAACATTATTTCCTATAAATAGTTTGAAATGATTCATTTTCAAACACGTATATTACTCTCACTCATCCCGATAAATTAATTCTCTTGACTTCGGAATTCCGAAGTCCGTGACATCAAAAAGCGCTCAACTCCAGTTATTAACGTAAGTAGGTATAGGTCTAATATATTTTAGAAAAAACGTCGCGTTGGTACCAACAGCTGTTGTAGTTGGATGGTGGAATTCGATAAAATAAGAGATTTTAGAATTCAATTCATTGAGTCATATCTTGTCTTATTCACACCGCAAAAAAGCTCACAAGAGCTATAATGCTTTGTGGCTGCTCCTTGCTTATTCATGAAAAAATCTCACATCAAGCTAAACTTCAAGATTTTCAAAAAGTGAGTGTAAACCAGGAAGCGAAATTCTTATCTGCCAAACACGTCTCTGCATTTTAATGCCTTACTTTACCCTAATTTAGGTTAACTCACACTTACCTATCAGTAGAGCGACAGTACTGACACAGTGACAAAATAGCCTAGATATCCGCCATTTATAATAATACATAATATAATTCATTTATTCAGACAACAGGGATCCGTACTTCCAACACAGACCAGACATTTAGATTATATAAAATAAATTACCTATATGGCATGGACTCATAATAAGATGAACATAGGGTTCCGTGTACAGTTTATAACCATTTTTAAATAAAAACAAAAACACGTAAAAACAATTTTTTAAGTGCAAGAAGATGCAGTGAGAACGGTGACCCATTCGTTTGTTGTTTGAGACCCTTCCCCCTTAGATGTATTTATTATGTGTTTTTAGTATTTGCCAGAGAAATACATCATCGCTAACAATTTAGCTTTTATCTTGCAAACGTTAAATCAAGGCGATACAGTGTCTTGAAGTTCCACTAACAAACGATTTATACTGAGGGTAACTGAACAAGCCCCCGTATTTTGATGCTCTATCTTGGCAAATTTTTTATTCAATGAAAAAGCGAAAAATATCTGGCCAATAACCAGGGACGTAATTCTTGGATGGGCTAGTGGACGCATTTACAGGATAGGTACCTATTTTATATGTAGTCACCTCACCTATTGTTCCAGATAACCCCAATATCCCCTAGATGGCGAGAAGCAATAGAGATGAGACTGCATGAGGAGAGGGAGCTGACGATCTTGGCCGTGGGACGAGGCGCCAAGCTGCACCCTGGGTACTTCTGGGACCTGTCAGGCACCTTCCTGTTCACCATCTACGTCATGACAGCTTTGGGTAGCTACGAATTTCTTATTATTTAGATTTATAACGGGATATTTACCATGATTGATTGTCTTTCGAGTTTCAACCGTGATCATGGCGCATGTAACTGTACTCGAAAGACAATCAATCATGGTAAATATCCCGTTATAAATCTAAATAATATTAATAACCATGATAGTTTCAAAAGTTATACGAATTTCTTGATTCTCTTTTTGATTGAGTTTCGCGCTGATTAAAGACAAAACTGTTTTGCGTCTGACTACCGCCAATAGATTAGAAGCCGCACACAATCAACGACTAGTCTGTTTTGAGACTAAAATGTTTTGAAACTGACTTGACTTTATTTATTTTATTTATTTACGTTCCCACTGCTGGGACACAAAGAATTCTCTCTTGACGAGATAGATTAAGCCTGAAGTCACCAAGCTGGTCGGGTTGATACTATAAATTCTTGCCATAATATTACATCATGCTTTGAAGGACTCGTCATAGATAAAACTGAATACTCACCTCAAATGAAGTAAGTAGATCAACGAGCGTAGACAGTGAACAGAGAAGACTTTTCTTCTCTGTTTACTGTCTACGCTAGTTGCGCTCGGGCGCCAGAACATTGAAGTAGATATTTTTCCACAATTACCTACAAACATACATACATGCCTTCCAACAGACAATTCCGATGATTTGTACTACGTTTTTACAGCAAGCCATCAAATTTATCTACAGTTTGAAACAAATTTAATTTCAGGTTTCGGCGCTCCCGTCCCCCACACCGCGTGGGGAAGAAGCTGTGCCATGATCTATGCACTAGTTGCCGTGCCCGCTCACTTCTATCTCAGTAAGTTGTCATTTTTCATAGTTTGTAATTTGACTTTATAAGGGAGATTGTAAATGGTGATTTAAGTGATTTTTTTTTTAAGTTGAAATAAATGAATTTTTATATTTAAATTCCGTTCTGTCTATGGCCGTTTATGGTATATGTTCCGATGATATTAAGAAGGTAATTATCATCATCATCATCATCATCATTTCAGCCGTTGTATACCCTCTGCAGGATGTCCGACCGAGCTGCGGGGTCATTATTTTTCTGTTTTATGTAAGTGGGAGCTAGGTATATGAGGTATATTTAAAAATAGCGGCAAATTATATTCTCATAAGAATGCCTCAGTCGGGTTAATGCTTGTTAGTAAACACAAAGAGCATATTGCAAGAAGATTGCACACAGATACACTATGACAATAATTGTAAATTAAGCGAACTCATCTGTGATGTTCGGTTCCTGTTGTAGTTAATATTATATTCAGCCTCGCTTGAACTTAACTAACTTTAACAACTTGAAGTATAATAAATAATAATAAATAAGGTTTTAGATTTATTTAATACCTTAACCAAGCGTCTTAAACACTGGTTGAGTAGTTTTTTCTTTGCGTTAATATTTATTGTAACTTAGTTTGTATTTTAAACCAAATGTGCTGACTTTTTCCTATTCGACTGTTTTATATAACTATGAACTTTTTCTTATATCTGTGGAAACTTATAATTAGCCGTTAGTTACACACTATGTTTAGTATTTAGTTACTTAGCTGTTAGTTTTCCTAAAATTATAAAATAAAAGAAAATAATAAATCATTTATTTCAGGCATCTAAGGCCCATATAAACATATACCTTATAGACTAACATACATAAAACTATAAATCTTATAAATTAAACTAAAATCATCTGTTACGGCGGTGTCGCCTTGCAGTGTAGGCGACCGATGAACCATCGAAACTTGACCCCTTGCGGCCAAAACTGCTCATTTAGGAACGTCGACAGATGTTGAGTTGGAACCCGCACCATAAATGAACCGAAGCTCACATTTCTGCGAGATTCCAACCTTTCGACGCGAACCAAAAATGCAGTCTTGGTTCGGATGTATTCTACCACAGCCTCGGAGTAATTGACCCGGCAATGTTACAGTGGTTAACGCCAGCGCGTGTTTCGTGGCAAAGTACAGTGCCGCTCGGTGCCCCTTGAAAAGGACATTTGGAGAACACACCAATGCTCAACAAGATGAAATGAGTAAGTGAGATGGTAAAACAAATTTTTTTTTACAAGAAAAAAAAACAATCCGTAGCGCTCTTACCTTCGATCTCCAATTTGGGAGGATTTATGAAATAAAATTATAATTTCAAACATAAACTTAAAAAGTAGATTTTTTAACAAACTTACATGTACTAGAGGTAAACAGCTACGTTTAAGCCTCGGCAGAGGAAAGTATAATTCGTCTTAGTAATTAAGATGAGTAATTTTTTTACTAAATCCTTCCAAAGATTGGAGTCATCTCTTATTTGATACTTTAAAAAGGTCAGATCTTTCTCAAATCAGAGGAAACGTAACGAAGCTTCATTTATAGACTATCTGAAGGCACTAGGCTAATAACAGTCGACCGAAACACATTATCATACCATTAAGCGTAAGGAAATTATCTCCGCTGCCCCTTAACGATTATGTCCGTTTTTATGGATTGTTGCTATTTGCTAATTACACATTAGCCAAAATAACGGAACGAATCATTTCTTTAACGAGTATTCATGGTCTATCGAAAAAACACGACAACAAAACCGTTAAAAGGGTTCGAACATTTTTGTATGGAGCCTGGCATACCTACTAGTCCGCCATTTTGAAAAAAAACGTGATTCGGCGGCCAGTGATGAAACTCATGTCAACCGACACAGTAGGTAAATGATTACAAACAAAAAGTGTTCTATGATCAAGTCTCCTAAGTGATACGGTTTCTGAGATAATGGTTGTTGCAATTTCAATACAAATCGTATATTTACCGTATAAATTGTGTTTTTGTTTTCCTTAAAAAAAAACATTTTTAATAACCAAATCTGCTAACTACAACTCGAACTTAGCTGTCTCGTCCAGGATTCCTTACAATTATTTAGGATAAAATATAAATATTAAACTAAAATCCTTCATATAAAAAAGTCGTATTTATATTTATTATTCGATGCTAAAATTCCCTACGCCATACGCTGACATGCAGTCCGGCATAGTGGTCAACTTTATGCCTCTTTTTCGCTAAAAATAACACTAGCTTTTTTTATTTGTTGCGATTCGCAGCGTCACCACAGAACCATAAATGCGTCACAAACAGAACTCGTTTTTTTTGGCTGTCACATGCAAGTTACAATCACAAACTTGCGAATGAAATGAATTCACTTTTGGGACGCAAAATGGCGTTCAACTGAGTAACTTTTTCACATTATAATTTTATTTAACTTGGCACTGGCAAACTGACGCGACGCTTCAAGCGCAGAGTCCAATAATAAGAAATTGATTGAATTTACTTTTCTATTTGCGAAATGTCGTTTTGCTTTTGCCCTCTAAAAATAATGTTAGTAGCACTTACCGACGTAGCCCATCAATTTATAACATTTTTTTTCATGAGTGAAAGCTTAGCCTTCCTTAGAAGCACAGGGCATACACAATACATGACATACATACCTAGGTACCTATTACAACAAAAATCTTGGAAATCACAATGAGTATATCATCTAACACACGCACAAGCTAAGCTTTATTGGGTTAAGATTATGTTGTAATAAAAGTCTAGAAATATTAGGTAGGTTAGGTACCTATAATAATAATAATAATAAATCTTTATTTGCATTTACATACATTTTATTAACCGACGTTCAACGAAAAAAGTAGGTTCTCAATTCGAAATGTATATATTTTTTTATTTCGCACTGCAGGGCATATAATAAAAGCGGCTCATCATCGTCAAACAGTTTAAAATATAAAAAATCACGTGGGGAATAATGCGTATAATATCCACAAATCAATTACCAGTAGGTATTATTAAATATTGGGTTGTTTTTACCATAAGTATATAATTTTTTATAGGTGGTGCCTTAATAAATAAATAAAATAAAATTTTTGCATAAAATCCAAAAAAGAATTTTGACTATTTAAACATTGGCAAAAAATTAAGGGATAATTATAGTGTTTTATTGTCAACCAGGTTTTAAAGTTTAAACCACACCAGATAGGGAAATTAACTACTTAAAAATAGCTGCTAAAGGTAATTAGGTAAAATTTACTGACTCTGTAACGGATAATAAAAGTCAAACTTCTCTAACTATCTATTATTTTATATTCCGAGTGGTGACTTCAGTTAATTCCCAATTAACAAATAAGTTAGCATCAAAATTAGCACAGGTTGTAAAAGTCTAGAAATAAGTGCTTATTAAACTTAACCCACGACAATCTGTAACATGCAATGTTAACTACTGAGCCACAGATGTCGTGATTATATTTATGAATATTTTATTGTTCGCAATATTTATTTATCGTGTTTATGTCAATATCATTAAAATCATAACATAAAGGTATCTTTAAATTATTTTTTTACTGGAAAAACATATTTTTTTTCCATTTTTGGTTATTTTACCAAGTCTTAACGATTTGGCCGTTATGTTAAGGGTTAAATCATAGTTTTTTTTCTGTTGTGTAAACAGATAAGACGTTAGGACGCCGAATTCAAGAAATAGGTCTCCCTCGTATATTTCGCCTGAAACGTAAGCTTGATTTATTTTAAGCAAACTCAGCTCAGCTTCTTCTTAGATTTTGGAAAATGCCTATGTCTTTCGTAATGTTATGCTAGATAGGGCACGTCATCGCTCACCAAGACTACTACTTACCATTAAAAAAAAAACAGAAATCTTTATTATCCTATCAGAAACACTACTCAGAAAACCTAATTCGAAATATCCCACGGTAGACAAGACACCAGTGGTTACCCGAATCCGTGGTACCCGTATAAGTTAACTTGTTTCGCTCTGACCCAGTTTTGTACAACTTATAATGTTATTTCAGAGGTGATACAATGTTTCGCACCCCTAACTGTATTTGTACTAAGAGTATTGTTAGCAGTGTGTCTTAGTTACACATACACCTCTCTGAATGGTTTATGTTATAGGATATACCTACAGGGTGGAAAATATCGACGGGCTCTGGAGGGAAAATATATTAAATAAATCTTTAGCTAGTTAATTTTATTTGAAGGAAACGCGCCTTTATTTTTGAAAAGAAATAAAACTGGTAATTAAGGATTAAAATATTTTTGTTGGTTGGTAGTATCAAACTACCAACCTACGAAAAAATAATATTTTACAATCGCTGATTCTTCGCTGATCGATCTCATCTTACGAATCGAATCGAATCGAATAGAATTACTGTTCAGGATAAAATAAAATTAAGTGGTCTTTTAAATAAATAAATACATGTAAATTGATTTAAACGAATAACACTTACCTACATACCTGAAACATTCTAACGTAGACAAAGATTGTTATTAAATTTATCATCTTTTCTGATATAACTTTTGTTGTTGGTGTAGATTGACGCAGCTAATAGGTTTTCTTAATTCAGATTCTAAAAATTATATTTGTATGTTAGCTAAAGAATTATATGTAGTTTTCCTCCCGAGCCCATCAATTTTTTTACGCCCTGTATAAAATAGATAACAGTCGTTGAGGTAACAGTGGGCAGGCCATTTACGAATAACTATCAACGGGGTGGAATTGTGTATTGTATAACACAATTCATTTAATGTGATACTCACTCCTTTCGTGTTACTAATTATTAATTAGGTCATGTGTCAATCTGACGATCTGAAGCGAGTTTAACAATTTTTTTCTAACCCAAATTATTTTAACTAATTTAAACCCCTACTTTTTTAACCAATAGTTCCACGGAAGAATTAATTCCTAACGAAGTACTCCTTAATCTCTGACCCGCTTTTTATCAAGTAACATACATATAATCATTTGTGTACTTCAATCTAAGTTTAATTTAATAATGTTATCTGTCTTATTTTTAATTTTGTACACAAATAAATATTTTTCTTTCTTTCTTTCTTTCTTTCTTTCTTTCTAATCAAACGCTCTCTACCAAGTGTACGAAGATGGATATTTTCGGACGCTAATTCATCATTGCTATGAATGCCGACCCCAATCAAGCAAACTTAGATTACCAATCACTAGGGGTGAAGATTTGTAGCCCAACTTAAAGGATATGTCGATATTCGACCCCATAGATGTAGATAATCGAGATGCCAAGTTGGTGTGGCCGATAACTGATAGGACACTATCAAGATCTACAATTCACTGGTGAGACCACGCAAATATTATCTTATAGAGCTTTAGAGCGATTCCATACTTATAATGGAGCGATCAATCGCTGCAATAAAAGTCCACGCTGTATTTTTAACCCCCTACAAAAAAGAGGGGTGTGTGTTTGTCTGAGTTTTTATAATAGCAGTCAGGTACCTTTGTGGTGTTTTGTTGCTATATTGTTGTTTAAGTAAACATGTTTTTTGTTAAGGATAAATAAATAAAATATAGATAGATAGATAGTTAGATAGATTAGATAACTCTTTATTGTACACCACAAATAAAATACAAACTGCAAACAATAACAAGACAATACATCGGAGTACAAAGGGCGGCCTTATCGCTGTGAGCGATCTCTTCCAGGCAACCTCAATATATATAACGCAAGTATCACGTTTTTGTGAAAGCAAGCATGCCAGCTTTTGCCTGTATTATGAAGTCGAGTGTTAGTATTATGCGCGACAGTTTCGCTTGTTCCGATATTTTTTTTTTTTTTTTATGGACGATAGATCTTTGTTTGTCCACAATCTCACCTGATGGTAAGTGTCGATGTGGACGAGGATGGATATTAATCGTCTCCTAACACACAAAGTCAGATCAAACGTAAAATACAAACGCGGCAGCGTAATATAAAGTATTCACTATTATTTACGCATTTTTGAGGCCGTCCGACTGCAACAACGGTCGCAGTGGTCTGAAGTTAGCGGCGACCAACCTCGACGATTGGTCGGGGCTCGGACACGCGTAGTACCAGGTACTGTGTAGATAGATGTCTGTGGAACGGACGACACGTCGCAAGAGATAGCGAGCTCTATTCCTGCCAAAGGATCAGTGTTTGGAATGTTCTGATATAACTATTTACTAGAATTTTTTTAATATATTTTTTTATATTTATACTAGCTGACCCCATTAAACGTTATTTTCAAAATGAAAAATAGATGTTGGCCGATTCTCAGACCTACTGAATATGCTCACAAAATTTCATGAGAATCGGTCAAGCCGTTTCGGAGGAGTTCGATTACGCACCCTGTGACACGAGAATTTTATATTATTTTATTAGATTAGATTTTGATGGCGAGACGACATCAATACGTATGACCACGGATGGTAGAATTCTGCATAAGACCAGGACACTTGGAGGGATATAGGGGAGCATTTTGCCCTGCAGAAAAAAACTCATTTCAGGTAATTTTTTGTTCATTTTGATATATAATGAACAAAAATAACCTGAAATGATGAAAAATTACGACAAGGGACCTTGGGTTTGCTGTGAATGGCAGATAATAGGGAAAAATTTTGTTGAAACATTTGTAACTGATAATATATTCAAAATATCTATTTCAGATAGCGCAGCCTGCACTCCAAGTACCGAGGCATTAAAAACATCAAAGTGTTATAGCGCTCGAAAAATGATTATGGTAAGGAATTCTATAATTTTATAGGACGGGTAGAGTCACCCCTAGCTTTGAAAATAACATTTGTGAATATCTCAATATTGTAAATTAGTTTTATGATGTATTTATCTGTACTCAATATTAGGTTTTCACGCCAAGGCGTTTCCCGTTTTTTATTTTATATACATATTTTCCCGTAAAAGATAAAAAGATGTAAAAGAATTATCATTATCACAATTTTTAAACTTTCGGTTTGCCGGCAGTACGCTATGTTCACAAAAGCAATATGGCGTTGATAGCACTGTCAACAGATGGCTCTCTTTAGTTTGTAGAAAAACCTATTTTTGTGCCTATAGTGCCCACTTTACCTTCCTGGGCCACTTTGTAGAACCTTTCTCTGGTGCGTAAAAGCCTTAGGTAGTTAGACCCACGCAGAAAAACCTAGATTATTACAGCAATCTAAGTGCAAGGTATCCAGCGTTATACCAATCGTTATTTTTCCCATTCAAAGCCGGAGTTCCAAAAAAAGTTTCCAAGTGTAGAAATTTAAATTAAAGGCAAGGATACAGACAAAACACCAGAATTACCATATATCACGTACCTGTAAATAGCGATGTCTGTTCACGTCCGTAAGTGGTAACCCTCTGAATCCTTACACGTGACCTCCGGGTGGTGCTAAGAACAGTCTCTGGTGGTAGGCTTCGGCCGCGGCTTGACACCACCCTCCGGGCTGGGCGAGTGCGTGAAACAATTTTTTCATGTTTCGTAATGTGGTCTGGAGAAGCCATCTACCTTCTAGGTCTTCATGCCCCATCTTAGACCACATCGTCACTTTACATCAGGTGAGACTGTGGTCAAATGCAGGCTAATCTAAAATAACACTAAAAGAAAAGCCGCAGGGGCTGGTCAGAGTTCAAACCAGTGGTGATTTGGATGGGAGGTTTCACAGCACTCAAAATATCAGTCCCGAGGGCCAGCTCTTATAGGAACTTATGAAAACACAGGTAACACTTGAGATGACATCAGTTTAATGCCTCGCGACATAGGAAATCACTAAGATGCGCGCGCGACGTAAAGAGACTCAAAAATGCACGAGTCCGTGTCGGTGTCTACAATAACAACCACAGACAGACAACTCTTTTACTAGCGGTGAGCGTTATTAACAATAACCGGATATAATAGCAGCTATTGGCACAATACCAGCTATTGCGTTATCAGTCTCAAGAATAACCGGTTATTGCGAATCACCGGTTATTGTAAATTACCAGTTGTTATTGTGAATAACAAGTGATTTATTAAAGCGCACATACATTTCTCAAGCAGAAAAATCCAGAGATGCGTGGCTGGAAAAGCCGTGTTGGCTAAGTGGGAGGATACTTGACTATCATTCTGAAGGTCGTGGGTTCATTTATTTATTATCTGTAATAAATTAAATCGGTTAAGTATTGATATAACATTGTTTTTTCCAGCGTGTTCTCAGCGTGTTAGCAGTCTGCCGCTGCATGCCCGCAGCAGTGTTACTGTACTACGGCTGCGGCGCCCTAGTTTTCGGGGTGCTTCGGGAGAGGGCGCCACTGGATATTGTCATGTTCCCGCTGGAGTTCACCACCACCGGTGGCTTGGAAGGTGTAAGTAGGTACTAAGTACCACGCTGACTTGGTACAACCTAGCCAAGGCCTTTGTATATACCTCTATATTTGTGTTTTTGTATTGTGTAGGTACTTATGTTTTAAGTTAAATTATAGTAAATCATTATTATAACGTGTATATTATTATTATTAGATTGGCAGTGAATTAAATTTGATAAGGAAATAAAAATCAATTGAAATGTTATGATTAATTATTAGTACATAATGTAAATTTAGTATTATTATTTTGTAATTGTTATTGAATTTTATTGATGATGTGTATTTTAAATATTGTTTAATCAAATATAACTAGGTATATATGATTAGTTTTAAGTTAATATTTGTATAAAACGCCACAAGATAAATAGTGGCGATAATATTAATTCTAAATGAAAAAAATAGCCAAGGTCCATAGGTACCTATGGAGTATGGACCTTGGCTATGAACGGCACAACTGATTTTCATGAAACATGTCTAAGAAAACTCGCACCAAACTCACCATTCATACAAAAAAAAATTTAATTCAAAATCGCTCCATCCGTTCGGGAGCTATGATGTCCCAGGCAGACAGACAGACACACAGACGGTACCTAAATGGTGTCCTTTTTCTTATGCCTCAATATAACTTTTGGGCCACAGCCACCTACCTACCTAATTATATGTCAATACAATAGTTGAACTGTACGAGTCGTATAAGCCGCAAGGCCCATCTTCTTCTTCTTTTATTTGATGGCGTCCGTGACTGGCTATAGATATGGCAAGGCCAAAGATTATTACTCTCTGGGCCCATCTTGCGCGGACATGGCACGTTTTTATTATTTTTTCATTTTCAAATAAACATTATATTGCTGTATGTCTGGAATGGTATTTGAATGAAACCGAGTGATGTCACATTACCATCTGACAGCTAATACAAAACCAACCAAGAGCCATTTCCATCTAGCTTCCTGGCAGAAAATGATATTAGTTTAGTATGTAAACTAATGTTTGTTATATCAAAATAAGATAGATTTGATAAATATGAGATAGTTTACAAATAAGTTTCCGGGTACAGTTTATACATACAAATAATTAAAAAATTACCGAAAAGATTTTTTTGTGTACAAAGTGATGTAGTCATGCGTTTACCCATCAAAGTCTTTGCACCCGTGCTTAACCTCAAAAATTTTGTTTCGCAATCGCTTTTGTTGTATGAGAGCCCCCTTATATATATTTAGTACTAGTGGTCCGCTTCCGCTTCGCACCTAGTTAACCGTATTGTGAATATAGGTCATTCATGAACCAACTTAAACACACACAAAAAAATTCTTTAAAATCGGTCCAGCCGTACTAGGAGTTCAATGACTAACACACGTACAGAAGATTTATATATATAAAGACTAGTCGACCCGACAGACGTTGTCCTGTCCCACGTCTCAAAAAACAATATCCAGTTGACCGTATTGTGAATCTAAACCATTCCCAGATCCCCTTGAACACACACAAAAAATTACATCAAAATCGGTCCAGTCGTTTGAGAGAAGCTCAGTGACATACACACTCACACTCACAGAAGAATTATATACAGTCGTGGTCAACTAATTAGGGACACTCTTTGGTTAAACCGAATTGTGAATTTATTTTTTATTTTCCAACGAGTCTAAAGCATATTCCATATCTCTTACATGTAAGTATAATTAGTAATTTATGTGCCCGATTATACAAACAATAACAACTTCTTAAACATTAAACCTCTTTACAGTATAGCTGATAGATTATCGTAGTGCTATTTGTTCAAATAATGCTGGCTGGCCATTTAATTAGGGACACTGAGATATTGCGTTCTATTTCCAAAATTTGAATATCAATACTTTTTTACTTCTTCTCTTATTGTTTCGTGGTAGTTTTGGCGGCAATCCCGATATTTATTTTAAGTTTTGAAAAATATTTTGAAGAAAAATGGGTAAAAATAAAAGTTGCGATCCAACACTACGAAAAATTATCATGAAGTTTGTTGTCGAGCATGGTTGGCCATACCGAAGGATAGCAGAACATTTAAATTGTTCAAAAACTATGGTATACAATGCAGTGCAACATGTCAGACGCAATAACACAGATTTAAATGTGCCCAGAACAAAAAGATCGAGAAAAACAACTCCGCAATAAGATAGAATGATAACCAGGTTAGCTAAGAAAGATCCGTTTCTAGGCTCTATTTTAATTAAACACGAAGTGTTTGGGACAGACGAAAGAGCTGGTGTCTCAGCGAGAACCGTTCGACGACGTCTGGTAGAAGCAGTGTTGTTCGGAAGAGTGGCTCGCAAAGTACCGTTGTTGAAGAAAGAACATAGAAATGCTCGTTTGGCGTTTGCACGTAAATATGGACATTGGACCTACGCCCAATGGCAACATGTATTATTCTCTGATGAGACCAAGGTTAATTTGATTTCTTCAGATGGAAGGCAATACGTACGGCGTCCAGTAAAAGCGGAAATGAATCCAAGATTCACAAAAAAGCAGGTGAAACATGGCGGTGGAAACATTAAAATGTGGGGTTCATTTTCTGGACGTGGAGTGGGACCTGTGAGGAAAGTTCAGGGTAACTTAGACCAACATCAATACAAGGCAATATTAGAGGAAACGATGCTTCCCTATGCTGAGGAGCATCTCCCTATTATATGGATGTTTCAGCATGATAACGACCCGAAACATACCGCCCGTTCAGTCAAATCGTTTCTTACCAGTCAGTCAGTATCGGTGCTAGATTGGCCAGCAAATAGCCCGGACCTTAACCCAATCGAGCACCTTTGGTACGAAATCAAGAAAAAAGTAGCCACTTATCGTACCACAACTTTAGATGAACTTAATGAAGCTTTTTGTGAGGCATGGGCAAACATTCCTGTCGAAACATGCCAGAAACTGATAATGTCTATGCCACATCGGTGTCAAGCGGTAATTACTAACAAAGGTTTTGCTACTGGGTACTGATTTTACACGTAATAAAATGGAGCTGTTAAAGATATTATAATACTGCAGATTATTAGTTTTGTTTAACTCTATTTTTCATTATAGTTTACTGTCCTTAATTAAATGTCCAGCTACAGAATTATACCTTAAAATTGAATACATGGTCAACCTTTGATATTAAATACTTTTTTCTATTTATTTATTCTTTTATTTACAGCCATTTAAAGCATAATAATCGGACCAAATTATGCAAATAATAGTTACTGAGAAATCAATAGGGTTTTATATTTGTATGTACATAACCGGTTATTGTTCTTCACTATCTTGCATGTCCCTAATTAGTTGACCACGACTGTATATAAAGATAATTTATTATAGCGGCAACTAAAATACATCATTCCTCAAAATTTCAACTCGCTATCTATAAAGGTTTATTTCGTATTTTCTTTTCTTCTATGTACAATAAAGTGTTAATAATTGATTGATTGGTTGATACACAGCCTGGTGACAGACAGACAGACGACGAAGTCGTGATCAGTATTAATAAAAAACGGGGTCTGTTTTACCCTTTGGGTACGAAAACCCTCAAAAACAAAATGGCGGACTTTAGATGCTTAATTTCTTTACTACGCTCAAAAAACAAAGTGCAGTCGGGTCATATATATTTTTTTTGCTTGTAACATTTACAGGTTGAAGGCTACGTTCGCATATTGTACGCGTTCTACGTGGAAGGCGCGATGGCTTTAGTGGCGATCGTGCTGGCTACCCTTAGGCGAGGCAGCAACGCAGCAGTCTCCTCGATGTCACGCAAGTACAGGCTATTCCATACACATACTTGAAACAAGATGGATATGCTGAAATGTGAAGATTCTACCAATAAAGTTTAAGATTTCTGCTTCAAGCATTTTAAGACAGGGCTGAAAATTTTATTATAAAGCTAAATAGCTTGTTGATTTGCATGAATAAGTGTTCATGCAAATCAACAAGCTATTAATCTCGGTTAATGTTGGTCCATTTTAATTTAATCAATAATTTAATAAAAACCAAAGAAAGTATTACATAATTAATTCCGTAGCGAATTTTTTTTTTTTTTGTAGTCTTATAATGCAGTTTGAATTTTAATGTAAATCACAATACACCTACTCTTTAGGTCTTACTCACTGTAGATATTTATGATTGAATGATGTATAATAGAATAAAAAATAAAACATGGAATAAATTTGTTTCTTTATTTACCAACTATTTCCTACAAACTAGTCAACTGCTATGTACAGCGATCGTTTAACATGCAACAACTAAAAGTTGAACTGATGGTCAAAACGTAAACATACCAAACTCATCAAATAAACCGACACCAAATATTTGAAGTCGAATTTAAAACCTGTAATTTGCTAATGGAAAAAAAGTCTTGCAATATTATCACAGAAACGTATGCAATACTTTTGAATGACGGTATTTCCAAAAATTATATTATAAATTTAATAACACATTCAATCTAAACATACTTAAATTGGAAAATTCCATAACATTTCATTAAAAAAACTAGACTTAGCAAAATGAACTGATATTTGTTCTTGTTATTGCTTATGCACAAAATGTATAGCATAACCAGAAAATAACTAAATTATGAAAATAATAAAGCAAAAAAATATTATATACAAAATAGGCTTATGCTGTTGTGAGTAATGAAGTTAAGTCTTGTTCATTTTGCTAATTGTAGAATTGAGGCTGAAGACAAACAATTTGAGCCAAGAGCGCAGAGAGAGAGACAAAAGAGGATCTAATGCGTCACATTCAGCAGTCGAAGCATAGAGGCCGCCTCCACGAGCGAGGGAATCTCGCCGATGTTGTTGTATCGTGCCACGCATTTTATACACTCTTAACATGTGTCTCCACACGATGATGATATCGCGGCGATGCAACAAGTGTTTGAGAGCGCGCGATGACATTGCATCGAGGCGAGCCTGTCGCTACTAGCGCAGAACTGCAACGAACTGAACTGCTCGTTGTCAAACGCAGGCGTTGCTATCGTTGAATAGCTGCGGACAGTCGGCGATTCCGTTCCGAGTCGCGACGATTCGCTGGCAGAATAATCGCTCGCTCGTGGAGATTAACCGACGACGTAAGCGCGGATACGTCGCGATTCCCTCGCTCGTGGAGACGACCCCATAGTCGCATTAAAACGGGGAAAAACACGGTTATACGAAATTTCGTATTACTACTAAACTGCCCGCAAAACTGTTCGTCTCTCCATTGCGTGACGCACTGACCCCCCGGACATTTTATCCCTCAAAGACTTAACAACTGGTGACTTCAGTCTGAAAATAAACTATAATATATCCTTTGATATAAAGATCTACCCGTTGTTTCTTTTAGATTCCTTGACGTCTTCATGTGGCTCCGAGGGGTGTGAGTCCTTCGAGTCCTCGGGTTTGGAGGATAGAGACTTCTTGTCTCTTAGGGCTTCCTTAACCGCGTCCAAGATCTTGTGAGGCTCAGCTATCGATATTTTATTACCTGTGGATGTTTCAAATAGAATATAATGTCTTTATTATTTTTCAAGTGCTACTTATATATTGAACATCGTCTACTAATTTATTAACAACCAGCTGCAAAGTTTAAGGGCCTGTTTCACGAACTTCGAGGTATGGTTAAAATAAAGACCTCTTAAGTCGACTGACACGTGTCAGTGACTGACTGACAAGTGTCAGTGACTGACTGACAACTGTCATTGACTGACTGACAGAGATTGCTCGATATTTTACTCATTGACTAGATTACTCGGAGAGTGTAAAAGAGGCCCCTAAATATATAACAGTTTTATGATAACTACTCGATTGTAAAGGCTAGCCTAAAAGTCAAATACATGAAATTTTTGTTTACCAAAATGACTAGTAAAGTTATGCTACTATTATACCAATACAAAGTAATATAAAAGTCAATACAACCTTAAATATACAGATGGTTCGATGCTGATCATACAAAAATATTTATTAGAGTGTCATCTAAAATTAATTATCCCTCAATATATGCGTCTCTCGAAAGGGGTGAACTATATTATTAGTATTTCGTAGTATCGTGTATGAGTGGGATTAGATAAGTGTATGAGGGTAGCCTCTATTTTGCATTTCAAACCAATTTTCTTCAATATAACATTTAAAAATATTTAGTGTTAAAGATACCAACGTATAAGTTCAAGTTTTGCCGTTAATTTCCTTGAGTACGTCGAACCTTTTAAAAGCACAGAATCCATAAACTGTTTAAATTTTACTATTTCGTATCGATATTCTGAAAAGTTTAATTTATTACAATTTATTGCCGTGTTTTGGTAGTTTGTTTTTATTAAATTAATAGTTTTAGAACTCAAATTGAAAAACATAATAATCACATACTATCTAAATCAAGTTTTTTAGGAATCCTTGGATAAGTTTTAGTAACGTAGCGAAATTCATCAATAAATTTTCTTAATTTTACTTCAGGTTGATATTCTGAAAAAAGATCATCTTTTTTTGAATTTTTTCATTGTGTGTTTATATCGCGTACTTGAAATTCATTTAATTCAGTTATAAATAAGTATATACATACTCAACACAAGTTTATAAGTTACTTCCTTTGAGTATGCCGTGGTGATTACCAACAGGTGGCTAACATCTTTCTTTAATTTCCCTAAAGCAGTCGTTGAGTAAGATTCTGTAAAAACAATATGATTTCTCTATGAGTTTCTTAACTGATTCGAGTTAAAATTTCTTAGAATGTATTTTTAAGATATTTTATTTCTTAAAATGTTACGCACGTATGCATTCAAATTTTTTAGGTACATAAACCTTTGAAAAGGTGACGGTATTATCTTGCACCTTTTCAACGAATCGCTTTAATTTCGTAACTTCCGGTTGGTTTCCTGAAAATTTTATTTAATTGGTCATGAATTATACACTAATAAACAAATTCTAGTCATTTTTGTATATAAAATGTTAAAATTAAATTAACAAAGATACCTACGCATTAACTCAATTGTTTTTGGTAGATTCTTTGAGTACGTAACAGTTTTATAACAAACATTGTCAAGTGATTTTCTCAATTTCAATAGTTCGGAATGTGTTCCTGGAAAAATATTTTTTGTAACAATTGAACTTCACTACATTAAAACATTGTTATTTTATGTAAAAAATAATGAAATTGTAACATTACGTACGCGATGTATTAAATCGTTCCGGTAACGTTCTTGTGTATTTAAAGGAAGCCATATATAATTTTTCCACTGTTTTTTTCAGTTTCTCAAGATCGTTTTGACTTTCTGCAAGAGCAGTTAACTACTGTAGTACCTTAAACACCCCTTTTGGGAAACGTACATATTTCGGGACAATTAAATATAGCAAGATACTCAAAGTCTCGATGACAAAATGATCTTATTGGTATTTCAAGAAAGGCTGAAACCAAAGGAATAGTTTAAAGTTTTTGTGACGCTAATATTGAAGTTGTACGCAACTCTTGCAAAAAATTAATAAGTTTCTACAACAAACTTGAAGAACGAACTGCCAGAATAGCTTCAGCCTTGAACTATCGCAAGATGAGCTCAAAATCTTTACCCTATGTCCCCAAAAATGCGCGTTATCAGAAAAGGGGGTTTTCGATTATCTCAACTAAGGTCATTCACAAAGGTTTTATGAAAATGTTACAAGATGTTAAACACGTACGTATTAAATCGACTCTTTTTGGTAGATTCCTTAAATACGTCACATTAGAAAGAATAATGTCTTCGACAGATTTCCTTTCTCTCTTTATATCAGTTTGAACTTCTGAAAAAAAAATAGAAATTCATCTTCAGTAGCCCTTGTTTATAAAAAAGTACCCCTTTGTGTAACGTACATTTTTGGGACATTTAGATACTAAATGAACATAAAATGTATGCGACTCACAAAAATAAAGTCTTCACGTTTACGCTGTTTTACCTAAAATAGTCGGAACAATCATCAGCAATGATAGTTGCCTACAAATCAGTAAAGTTAGTTAGGATAGTATTTTGTTAACTGACACATAATCTTTTTAATGTTAAACCAGGCACGATCTGCACGGATCGGCACGCGGCGGTGCGCAATTAAAGCCACAGAGATAATTATTGTAATAACAGCTCATAAATTTGCATCCGCCGCGGCGCGGTCGATTGTGTTGTGATAAATTACGAGCTTAGGAACTGATAATAAAATACAATTATTTTTACGGCTTTGTAAGTAGGTCAGTGGAGATCGTACCTAAGGGTCGACTTTTCTATCCTCTGGTATCATCAGATTGTTAATAATGTATGAAAATAAATAAATAATTAAATATTAAAAACATATTGAAAAAGAAAAGAAAAGATTTTGGGAACATCTATGGGAATGGCATGAAACTAAGCTAAATGTGTTTATGATTAAAGGGGTAAAACCTTTTAGTATAGAGCCTGGTATACTTACTAGTCCGCCATTTTGAAAAAAACCTTATTTGGCGGCCAGTGATGTAACGCATGTCGCAGATTTTTTAAAGTTTTAGTATTAGATAACTTTGCTTTGAGGAGTTTCTTACGGGGATACAGTTATCATCCTGTTAGGTAGCCACTTTTCTGGTAAAAATATTGTCTAAACAAATTAATGCCAGTAAAGGGTCTTATTTACTTTTTTCGTTATAGTTTCTCATAACTTATTTTAGTATGCACGAATTTGTTGGTAAGACCACACTGTTTCAGGTAGCCACAGTCGTACAGGTATACCAGAGAAGCTTAACTGTACAGTTGACATGAAAAATAAAAAGTCGGTGCAGGTAAACCGGTGAGTGTATGTTCAAAAACTATACAGGTTTTTTTTTTCTAGATAAGCCTTCATTTGACCACAATCGCACGAATCTAAAGTGACGGTGCGGTCTAAGACGGACATGAAACCTTGAAGGTACCTATTTGCTCTTTCTTTGAAGATGCCCAGGTTGTTATCTAAAGGAAAGACAGATGCGGACATGTTTCACAACTTGGTGCGACTAGATGGAGTTTCCACGCGTTGTATGGACTACTCAACTGCAGCTTAACTATGCAGGTATGCCTGTGTGTATGGCTACTTCACTGCTACATAATAGTCTTAAACTGTATTGGATTTTAAAGACTATTAGGGAATATAGCATGATGGTGTAAGGACATAGGGTTCTAAATGAAACAACCGGTAAATTTCAATAGAATATATTCAAGAAACATTTACAATGCTTTACCATCACACTATATCCCTAATTTGTGAACATTCGTCATCTTTCAAACAACAAATTTAAATTTGCCTTAACACTTAAACATCGAAGTAACTTATGGCAGGTAAGTACATTTAAGATATTTTATTCATTGGTATTTCAAAGTTTTAATACATACTAATTCGTTTATGATCAACGATTAATATTATCACGATAATATTGCATATATCATAACATTCCTTACTTTTGCTTTACATAATTCAATATACTTAGATATTTAAAGAAACAACAAGTTTATTTCATATTTTATATTTGTTTATTCAATTCTATTCGTAGAGGGTATCTATGAAATTGAATAACCCAAAATTAATATTTACCTGCCTATTACAAGGAATTCATATCTAATAAATAAAAATATACAGACTACTGGTATCAATCCACAGCCATAAACCTTTCAAGCTTCATACAACTTAGGATTTTCCTCTCTCTGTCTCTTAAGAGTTCTCTGATACCCTAAAGGTTCATCAGGCTCTATCCTCTCAAACGGCTTATCAAGGTACTCTTGTACACGGTACTTATCATTAGGTTCATGGTACATAGCTATAGTACATATGATCACAGTCAAAACGAATCCAGTCATAAAGGTAAACCTATTCTTATTGAACGATTCCGCGAAGCTTTCGAATAAGGTCCAGGCTTTGGACTGGGATTGCCTATAGTCAGTATCGCGGTTAGATGAGTGAATCTTTTGCGTATCGTCGGCTTTTGGATCAGATTTTGGCGGATCTGTAGTGGAGCTTTTTTGTTTCTCTGTAAAATAAATTTTGATGTTTATCCCAATGACAATGTCCCTATGTTAATTCGCCTGACCCCTCACAAGTTTATTCATGGAATTTTAGTTAATCTTGATTTATTCATACATAGTTTGAATTGGGATATGGGTTTTCGTTGTAGAGAAAACAAAGGCCTGCATCATAAGTGCGCGAATAAAAAAACAAAAAAGAGATTAATTATACAATAATACAAGCACCCACTAGTATCTTTCCTGGATACTACTACGTTTAGTAGTTTCAAAAAACTTGATCGAATTGACTTTCGTAACAGAGCTCTTTTCAGCGTAGCTTCAAGTGTAATGTAATTATGCATTAAAAATATACCGTGATACGACCATAGTCACGCTACTGCCTCAAATTTACTTAACTTATACTATGAGAAATAAAAAACTTTCATAGCCGCTTTAAAATTAAATTAAACAAAATAAAGCATGGCCGCGAATAATTCAAGCACAAACTAGACCAACCTCACAAACAGACCACATCGCAAAATTACGGTGATTTTGATAGGGTTCTATTCCTAGGCTACCCTTATGGGTAAATATTCAGATCTTAAAAGCTATGTCTTACGTTTATCGAATATATATTTTTTATTTTAAATCATTTCAGAACAACCATTAAAACTTGCTTTACCTGAGACATTAAAGAAGAGAAGAGTAAAGAAGCATTTTCTTTAAATAAAAGATGAAAATTAATATCTAAACACATAATATGGTGTTTGTGGGTTTTTGAGAGAGATATATTCGGCAACGAGAGTGTATTAAACCTTTTAATAAATTAGCTATGATGAAGAATATGCGATGAAGTTATGGGTACAACATCTAACACTTGCCATCCACACCGCGATCATGTATTTGCTTTAACGATAAAGGGTTCAGTAATGTTGTGAGAAATACAGGGTGGGGCAAAAGTAATCAACCCATAACGGATGTTTTTTGCCAATGGCGCCAAGGTCAATTTGGTTTGGACATTAGCGAAGTATAAAAAAAGCAAACAAAGAATACAAATCTACAAGCCATGAATGTTTACAACAAATTAAAGTATAAAATATACTCCGCGGTATTTCAATAAAAAAATTACAGCTGAAGAATATCGGTTGATTACTTTTGCCACACCTTGTATGTTTAATATAATAACAAGCTATAAATAAATAAATATTTCCGGACTAATCACACAGCATCACCTAACCCCAAACTAAGCAGAGCTTGTACTATGGTGACTTAGGTGACTGTTGAGCGTCCAGTACACAGTGGCCTGTGTTGGGCCACGCTTTGCAATGCACAATTGTAGGCCACGATCAGTTGGTGTTCACACAATGGCGCATGGCTCATTGCTGCCTGGCAAACCGGCTGCGGCTGTTTATTTGTATACAAGTATTACAGAAGTGTTAACCTTCTTCTTAGTTATTAAAAAGAAATGGCGAAAAAGGCGACAGTGGATGCTGACCAAAACAATGACCTGAACGGACATTGGCCGATTGTGTAAACACCACAGGCCACGCTACGCCACGATTTCTTTGAAGTGTGCTCAATAAAATGACAACTCCCCGATTGCGCGCCACGATTGACAATTGCCCGCCAACATATACCATTACCCCCTGTACACAATGGTGGCCTGTAGTGGGCCAACTTGGGCCACTGTATACTAGAGGCTTTATACTACATAGATACATTTTTTATATACCGTCATTTTACGAGTGAATAGAATGAGCTGTAAATGGAACTATTTGTTCGCCTTACCGTCTCTATCGAAAGAAACGCCTTGGATTTGCCCCGGCGTGTCCTCCTCCAGCTCGGCATAGGCGTACATAAGCGCTCGCTGCTTCGCGTTTAATGTCTTTGGTACCTGGAAATTTTCAACAAATTAAAGTATGGAAAAGCACTCAAATAGTTCTTAACTAGTGATGAGCTTGGAAGCATATCTTTTATTTATTAAAAAATTTTTTTTCTTTACACTATGTCGAAAAATTACGAAATTACGCGACCGCAGTTCGACCTGATTACGCCTGCAATGATATTTGATTATTTTTTTATTACTTGCCGAAATTAATTTGCGTATTAACCAGGGATCGGCGGGTAGGTATCTTGATTTATGCTACTTGGGTCGTAATGTTCATAGAAATAAAAACATTAATACGCCAAAGTACCGGAACGTAATTTCGGTACTTTGAACCCACGACCTTCATACCGAAGGTCGTGGGTTCAAACCTCACAGCGCACCTCTGCATTTTTCTTCTAGAAAAATGTATGTGCGCTTTAATACACGTGCTTTAACGGTGAAGGCATACATCGTGAGGAAACCGGCATGTTCTGAGAAAATTTGTTAGAAAGACATGTGACATTGTTTCCGTAACCGGTTAGCGCACCATATCTACAATTCTATTCTGTCTATTCAATATAAGTTTTATTGGTCACTGGGTCATATAAAGCGCATAGATTAGGCGTGAGCTAGAAATTGAACTGCGTCTCTTGAGTATTTCCTCAATACCTATACTAAAAATTTCTATGTAATATTTTAAAAGGGATTTTGTCGACATCACTAACTCAAAATTTGTATGTAGAGATAAACCTTCGGAATTTTTGAGTATGTTTTTGGCCGAGTTCAAATCACGTAACTATAATTTACAGTATTTGTTTTACTAAAATCATGCTTAGTACTTTTAAAATATATGTAACCGTTTTTATGCAAAAACAAACAAATATGCAACAAAACATGTTTCTTCGATCGTAAAATTATTTAGTTTTATTTTTATTGTCTGTTGTTTTAGCGACCACAGTTTTATATATTTTTTTGTGAAAATGAATAGCTGTTACTGTTCAAGAGAAAAAGCGCAGGGAGTTGATATAAATACAGCGGAGGACTTTGTTCCCACGATATGTACCAAATTTTAGTACCCGCATAGTTACCTGGGTTATAAATTATAATAGATTGTAGTACGACATATTTCCCGCGGTAGGTATAAAGTAGCCAATGTCATTCCTCAGGTTGTACCAAATCTCATTAAACTGGTTCAGTAGATCTAGAGATTACTCGCTACAACGAAAAAAAAATCGAAAACTCTACCTTTTAAAACTATTAGTATAGGTTTTATATTTACCTGTATTTTAATATGGACATAGTGATCGCCGTAACCATGTTGACTGACTCGCTTCATGCCTTTCCGAGACAGACGGATCAGGGTGTGCGAGGATGTCCCAGGAACTATCTGTAGATGAAAGCAATTCAATGATAGCAATGTTGAATTGCACGATAAATACATAAATAAATCTAAATTTAAAATTTAAGAAAAACCCCCGATTCCAATCCCTTAATTTCCTTCAACGTAAAACAACATAATATTATGTAATGTGGACGCGATGCGATTTCATTTGATACCCCACACTAGTATATTTGCAGATTTTCGGTTTTCCTTACCCACTCTCACCCCCATAACTTTTAAACGGCACAACCGATTTTCATAAAACATGTCTAAGAACACTCGCGCCAGACTCACCTTTCATACAAAAAAAACTAAATTGAAATCGTTCCATCCGTTCGGGAGCTATGGTGACACAGACAGACAGACAGACAGACACACAGACAGACAGACAGACAGACAGACACGTCAAACTTATAACACCCCTCTTTTTTGGTCGGGGGTTAAAAAGGAATAATTCGGCTTTCCCCCACCAAGGTCGCCCCACTAGTGGGGCATCGACTATAGCACAAAAATTGGCGTGTATTCTGCAGATTACCCGGTAGTAAGTAGGTACAGAGTCTTACCAATAGAATCATTAAAATATAAGAATATCATTTGTCTATTCCATTGTTAAGTATTAAGTGAAATATATAATTTAATTAGTTGTACATATATATTGTTATTGTTTTAATTGTATATTTACATGCATGTATTTTGGTGGTTTTGTTTATGTATTATTATATTTAACCTTGCATATTGTACCATACTTCCAGCAATAAATGAATGATTATGAGAATAAATAGGCGATATTTGTAAATCTATCACTTTTCCCTCTCGAGCTACATAAATTTGATTTCGTGTACAAGTAACTTATTTTCCGAGTTGGCACATCACTAAATGAATCAGAATGAAATATCAGTAGAGAAAGTTCATTTTATAATTTAGTACATATGAATTTGTGTTGTAAGCTTGTAAGGAGAGTGAGTATTCTAGAGAATTACTCAAAACTAGCGGTCGGTCCCCGCTTCACACCTAGTTGACCGTATTGTGAATCTAAACCATTCTCGAACCCACTTAAACACACACAAAAAAAAAGTATCCATTAAAATCGGTCCACCCGTTAAGGAGGAGTTCAATGACTAACACGCGCACAGAAGATTTATATATATAAAGATTATTATCCATATATACTATATTAGTATGAAAACTTTAGAGATAATGACTTATCGATATCGAGATCAAAAAGTAGGTACTTACTTGCAAAGTATGGTCCTCATACAATCCTTGTATTCTTACAGAGCCCCCAAGCATTGCTTGTGACACAGAGATCTGCAAAAATACACATATTTTTAAGTATTGCATTGCGATCTTAAATTGAAAAAAAGGTGTGTGTGCGATTCACACACGATAGAAGTGAAACTTCAGTAAATCGACAAAAGAATGAGATAAATAAAAAAAAAACTGTGCAATAAGATTTTGTTCGGGCGGTCACCCATCCAAGTACTGGCGTCGCGCAACTTTGCTTAACCTTGTTAGCGTTTAAGATTGGCTTACGGAAATGCCAGTCGCATTTCCGTTGCATCCGGTTTAAAATCACAACGATTCTAAAGAAGATTCACTTCAAAAATAAAAAGGTAAAGTAGCATATATGTTATTCTGATATGTATGCTATAATATAATTGTGAAGTTCATCAAAATCCATCCAGTAGTTTTTGCGTGAAAAAGCCACAAACACACACACATCCTGACAAACTTTCGCATTTATAATATTAAGTGGGATTTGTAAAATCATCATCATCACCCTATTAACGTTCCCACTGCTGGGACACAGGGACTTCTCTCTTGGCGAGAGAGATTAGGCCTTAATTCACCACGCTGGCCATGGCGGGTTGGTGAATGTCACATGCCCTTCAAACTCTTTTAAAGTTCTCAGAACATGCCGGTTTCCTCACGATGATTGCCTTCACCGTTAAAGCACGTGTTTAAATTTTTTTTATCAAGAAGAAAAATCCAGGGTGCGTGGGATTTGTGAAATATAAAGTACTTACAGAACAATCCGTGTGCACATCAGGGCCGTCGCGTTTGAAGTAGCTGGACTTTTCCACTTTGAAGGTTACAAAGACCTCGTTGCTACCTACAGTCATTCGCACTGTCTGACCGTCTTCAACGCCTGCTGGTACCGGCACAGTTACTTTCTTGCGTTGCACCTGGAAGGTATATCGTTGTAGATTATAAGTAACCTGTAAGTTACATATGTGATTTATAAATAAATATAAGTTACTATTGCTAGATTATTTGTGTAACTTAAACAGTTATTTCAAGTTACTACCGCTTGGTAACACCTTTTATAATAGATTACCAGGTTGTATTCGTGACGCAGCTTCCACGCCTATTTTTAAAAACAAACTGAGAAAGTGGCTCTCTGAAATGGTACTCTATGATATAAGTGATTTATTTAGTTTACCGTTTATATAAAAAAAATAATTGTAACTACAATGTAATTGTAACTTTAATATTATAATATTTGTAACGACAATTTTATTTAATTAATTAATTTCTGACATGTTATTGGCTACGACGCGCCTTTATACATTAACTAGCTGACCCCAGCGAACGTTGTTTTGCAAAATGAAACATAGATAGTAGCCGATTCTCACACCTACTGAATACGCACAAAAAATTTGGTAAAATCGGTAAAGCCGATTCGGAGGAGTACGGTAACTAACATTGTGACATGTAAATTTTATATATTAGACTAGCGGCCCGCCCCGGCGTCGCACGGGTATAATATTTTCCCGGAAATTATTCGAATTTTTCTCGCCGTAAAAACCATCCTATCTCTCAAGTTGGATCGAACTGCACATTGTGTGCGAATTTTATTATAATCTAACCGATTGTTTGTGGTTTAGGAGTCCATTGAGGACAAACATTGTGACACGAGATTTATATATATTAAGATAGATTGAAGAACTTACAGACTGTCCTTTACCCTCGCACTCGGCGCAGGGAAACTTGATCAGCATCTTTGTCCCGTGGCAGTGCCGGCACGTAGACCGCATTACGAAAGGTCCTAAAATGGCGCAAAAGAACTATTTAATTATCGTAAAAAACTAAAAGAACTCGTAGAGCTAGAAGATTAAACTCGTAAAAGTTTATGAAAGGCTTTGTATGCGTAATAATGAACTTTCTCGGGGAAATAATGGCAGTCAAATTTCAACTGTTAGTTTTCAATTTACTTACAATATCCTTGAAGACGCCACATAGTATGAATACTAAGGGCCTGTTTCACAATCTCCGAGTAAAATTAGACAATGGTTAAAATATAGAGCTATTTAGCTGAATAACTCTGGAATAATAGAATAGATAACTCCATAGCTTAGTTTACTCAAAATTCGTGAAAAAAGCCCTTAGTAAAATAATATGAAGGCTACAACAATTACATTCTCTAATTATCGCAAAATTTCTAAGTAGGTATGATTACTTAAGTTTTAGCAATTTGCTTTCATAATAATCAATCTTAATTGTAAAAATCTGGTGGACAGAGGTCAACCTCGTCCCTCTTAATCAACCTGAATAAATAAATCACCCCTTGAATTGTATAGCACACTTTTAAAATTTATGTTCCATGATCACTCTGATGTTATATGATAAGTGGTTATCGCTTAGTGAAGTGAACATAGATATATATTTACATTTTAGGACACTCATTGAACTATCTCTGTAGAAACACAAGTTGCCTCTATGTTACAACCAAAGACAGGTCTAAAGAGACATTTACCCTCAAACTCTGAATCCTTACACGTGACCTCCGGGTGGTGCTAAGAAAAGTATCTGGTGGTAGGCTTCGGCCGCGGCTTGTCACAACCCTCCGGGCTGGGCCAGTGCGTGAAGCGATTTTTTCGTGTTTCGTAATGTGGTCCGGAGAAGCCATCTACCTTCTAGGTCTTCATGTCCTATCTTAGACCACGTCGTCACTTTACATCAGGTGAGATTGTAGTCAAATAAAGACTTATAGAGCATAAAAAAAAAAAACTAAGCAGTGCTTGTGTTGTGCTAATAGAGATGCGTATTTTCGTACCTCTAGAGAAGGTCTCCATGCCAGTTCCATTGCAGTAGGTACATTTGATGGCCTTCGTTCCTGGCTCACAGCGGGAACCATTACATTTATTGCAAGTATCAACCACATTTAAGTTAATGTCCTTGTTCACACCTCTAGCAGCTTCTGTGAACCTAAGGTTCACTATTACCTGTTAAATCAATTTTAATATTACACAATAACAATCTCAATATTACATAAAATAGTTATATATATTACAATTACATAGCAAATGCGCTAGAGTAAGGTGGATTCAAAAAGTACTTGCCATATCAAATCTTATTCAAGTATAAATGTAATAAAAATAATTACACAATCATTGCTAATTCCAAGGCTAATCTTAAAATGATGTGAAGAGTTACATTTTACCTGATGTTTTAATGACAAAATCAAACCTCAACATATGGAACAATTAATATAGTATTAAGTATTAGTATTATATGACAGTATTAAGCTCTTAATTACCTCTTGAGCCCCACCAAACCCAAACTGGCTTTCAGCGAAGTCGCTGAATGTGTCAGCTTTGAAACCAGCATCTCCAAATATCTTTCGGAATAATTCCTCTGGGTCTATGGTAGACTTGTACTGCCACTGGTGGGCAAAACCCTCGGGACCGCTTGGGCCTCCTCCACCCATGCCCATTTGTTCTGATGTTGTACCATAAGTATCATATTGTTTACGCTTGTTTTCATCAGATAGGATCTAAAACATAAACATCAATATTGCAAAAAAAATTTAAATACATGTAGGATATAAGGATTAAAGTATAACCAACTATTTCATAACATCAAAGTTTCACGCATGTTTATATGGATGAATTTATATTACAAATAATTCAAACCTAAATGCTAAAGTAGTAACTTTGGAAATAATATTCTAAACAATTACATTTTTATAGTAGTGAATGGGTCAAGATTTTGGACTTTATAACAAATGGACATAGAAAGTCTCTCTTATCAGTTATGATTACGTTTACAGATAATTTTTTTACCTCATAGGCTTCTGAAACTTCTTGAAATTTTCTGGACGCCTCAGGGTCAGATTTGTTAGCATCGGGATGATACTGCTTTGCAAGTTGATAGTATGCTTTCTTGATATCTTTAACTGACGCATTCTTAGACACTCCAAGAACCTTATAATAGTCAGACCTCGCATTTAGGGTGCTACTTGTGTGAATATACCTATGTGCAAGACCTGAAATAGCTAAGATAACAAAAATAAGGTTATTTTTTTAAGTTGTCAGTGACATTGTAAAACATCTCCCTTATCTTAATTTTGACTTTAAGGTGATTTTTAATGGGCTTTATTTAGTATTTTAGAATAAAATAAACTAAGAAAGCAGATACCGGTGATGTAATGAGAGCATGTTAAACTTACGAGATTTTCTACCAAGTGAAGACACAGCACGAATAGAACCAAGTAAAATTATATCGCAATTGTTACACTTATTGTGCGCGAAACGGTACGGTGTTTTAGACAAATTACTAGATAATACAGCACTTAGAGTTTTTGGATTCAAAAATCCGAGAATACTCCGGGTAGGAGCCATTTTGGAAAATAAATGACTGTTGACTGACAGATTGACATTCAACGGCATGACTTTGGCAGTTGGATCAAAAGCTCCGGCCTGTATCTTTGTACCCATCATCGAATCGCTTTTATTAATTATAATCGAAAATTAATATTCATTCGATTGTCAATAATACAACACTACACATTGATACCAGCTCAATTAAAGCCTTACTCTCAGAAGTTTCATGATGTTGTTATTATTATATTTTAACGTGATGGTATTTAAATATAGATCAAAATATATTATAATATTCCTGGATGACATACGTACCCAAACCAGGAGAGCCTGTGTGGTGCTGATGATGACTAAACCCTCCGCCGGGCATTATTATTAAATAAACTTATTGTAGGTTTAAAGCACTATTAATTGTTATTATTCTAATAATAGTTTTCAGAATATTTCAATAAAATATTAGTATGTATTAGTGGAAACTTTTTAATAAATAATTAATAATATCCCATGCTGAAGCATATTAACCTACATATTAAATTTGATCACCAATTATTAATTAGCATGTTTTTTTCTTATAATACATATTTTAATTATACAGGGTGTGGCGTAATGAGTGGATAATCCTTTACCCAAGGTTGGGGGGCATCGCGACTGTTCAGAAAATGATAATTTGTATTCAGTAAAAGTGTCACGGTTTTCGAGTTATCAGGCATTTTTAATTTTTTTTTTAAAGTTAGACCTGACCCACTCTTTTAAGTACCAAATTTACAATACTAAGAATTTTCTCAGTCTGTTTTCTGAATAGCATTCCTAGATAGTGGTGCTATCAAATGTAAACTACCAATTTTGTACGATAGCCATAGTTTTTTCTATTTTTGTTTTTGAACGCAAAATTTGTGTTTTCATTTCATTTTTATCTAACTTTGGTATCTCGTGGTGTAAAAAAAATGTATGGTGACATGAGTGCCCAATTGATAAATAATTAGCCTATTTCATTAGGATTCCAAAATGGTATAACATACGATATCTCTAGCTCTGAATTTAAAAAACTAATGATTTTAAGATGAGTTAGAAGCATTTTTTGAATTAAAAAGATAATTTAAAATTTATTTAATTTTAATAATTAACACCAATGTTACAACTAGGAACTGTATGAGAGCGTGTAAATGAAACAAAAAGTCATCAAAATTACATTTATTAAATTTATTTACAATAAATGTTCGATCACACCTTTTTTTTTTTTTATTATTGATGAGCCCTCATTTGACCACAATCACAGTCTAAGATGGAGCATGAAGGCCTAGAAGATGGCTTCTCCGGGCCACATTACGAAACACGAAAAAATCGCTTCACGTACTGGCCCAGCCCGGAGGGTGGTGACAAGCCGCGGCCGAAGCCTACCAGAGATTGTTCTTAGCACCCGGAGGTCACGTGTAAGGATTTAGAGGGTTACCACTTACGGACGTGAACAGACAAAACCTCCAAATCCCAAAACCGTCAGCTCGAATGCATGCCCTGCACCTTCTAATAAACGATCGCTTACCATTTCGGGCATGCCCCGTTTGATTTATGGTGCTGCCCTGTTTATTCGCTCCCGAAGTTGGTTAATGATGAATATGGTTTATTTGTAAATCATGTCTTTGAGGTACCCCAGAAAAGATGTTCCTGCGCGAACATCTCGACGCCACATTTCCCGGAAGATGGATTGGGCGCTTGGGAACTACTCCGTGGCCACCTCGGTCACCTGATTTAAACCCCCTGGATTTTTTTTACTGGGGGTGCCTCAAGGACATGGTTTACATCATCCACCATCAACCAACTTCGGGAGCGAATAAACAGGGCAGCGGAGACCATAAATCAACCGGGGCATGCCCGAAATGTTAAGCGATCGTTTATTAGAAGGTGCAGGGCATGCATTCGAGCTCACGGTGGGCAATTCGAACATTTATTGTAAATAAATTTAATAAATGATATTTTGATGACTTTTTGTTTTATTTACCCGCTCTCATACAGTTCCTAGTTGTAACATTGGTATTAATTATTAAAATTAAATAAATTTTAAATTATCTTGTAAATTCAAAAAATGCTTCTAACTCATCTTAAAATCATTAGTTTTTTTAATTCAGAGCTAGAGATATCGTATGTTATACCATTTTGGAATCCTAATGAAATAGGCTAATTATTTATCAATTGGGCACTCATGTCACCATACATTTTTTTTACACCACGAGATACCAAAGTTAGATAAAAATAAAATGAAAACACAAATTTTGCGTTCAAAAACAAAAATAGAAAAAACTATGGCTATCGTACAAAATTGGTAGTTTACATTTGATAGCACCACTATCTAGGAATGCTATTCAGAAAACAGACTGAGAAAATTCTCAGTATTGTAAATTTGGTACTTAAAAGAGTGGGTCAGGTCCAACTTTTAAAAAATAAATAAAAATGCCTGATAACTCGAAAACCGTGACACTTTTACTGAATACAAATTATCATTTTCTGAACAGTCGCAATGCCCCCCAACCGTGGGTAAAGGATTATCCACTCATTACGCCACACCCTGTATATACTTACTTAATTAATAGGATTACCTTCTGATATATATTTTTCAGATTTTTTCTGAGTACCTTCCAACTCCAAAATAATTTATCTCATACAATCATGTTGTGCATAGTGTCTTGAATCTAGTTATAGCACAGATTAGATACATTATAGTGGTTAATTAAACGGTAAATACGAAAATCAACTTTGAATTATTTGATCTTCTGATTAACCTAAATTAAATACCTAAGAACTCCAAAATTGTAATAACTACAAAATTGTAATAACTGATATAGCTGTGTTGTTCTATTCGCTTCTCAACTCAGTATAAAACATTGAAGCGAACTGTCAAGACAATGTTATTTCCTTGATATTTGTTATTTAAGCAATTTAGTTTTATTAATTTTATGTTGACCTGTCCATGTAGGCTATGTGCTTCTAAGGAAATAAACGTTTTGACTTTGACTTTGACTTTGAACCAAAATGTTAATTATTATTCAGGTTGGCAACATTATTTTCCTGGGCAACGGTAGGCAAGATGATTTTTAAACAAAAATCTAGCCTTCGAAATGCCAATGATTTTAATAATTTATAAAAGGCACGCGTTGTACTTGTAGTGAAACAAATAAAGTGTAGAAAACAATATCTTTTACCACAAACCCAGTGCTACAAATACCATGGCTTCAACACATATTCGGGATCACAAAATAGAACAGCAAGTAAGCGAGAGTTATTCCATTTAAAAAACGGATTTCGTACGAATGTTTTATGTTATCGTTAGATAATCAATATAAGTATTTAATGTATCGATTCGTATATGTTATAGCGACAGCTAATGGAGCAAAAGATGAGACAAAAACGACAAAACTCTGGACTTGTTCAAGCTAACGATTTGAGAGTTGGTTCCGCGAAAAGACCAATTTCGGGCAGCCGCTCGCGGGAACTACATGGTAAGTTTCGTCCTCATCATCACACCATCAACATTATTGTCTTAAACTCTAAAGCTTGCTATTGCATGGGTTTGATTATTATTTACACCTTTTTTTTATTTCATGTCAGGCTATGATGGCCCGATGCAATTTCTCATGTCGCCTGTTAATCCGGACCAAGTTATTCCTCTGCAAACCAACAGGATGTCTGCCTGTGACGGTAAGATTGTTCGCTTCATTTCCCTCGCAGTATGTTTCATTGTCTTGTGGCATGCCCATAACTATGATTTCTTATATTTTAATACAATAATCTAGTTATACTGAGTCAAATTATTTTATATTGATCCATCAATACATTTTATTGAAAGAATTGTTAATTTAATTGATTTAACCTTTAGTCTAAATACTAATCTGCCTTTTAATCGTAAGCTTAAACAATAATATTGATTGATGAGGATAAAAAGATATCAAAATTTTATCATGGATTTATAATTTACCAGGATGTTTTTCAATATTTTGGTACCTAATTTTTAATTTGTCATGTTCTACCCAGGTGACCTTAACAAAATAAATTAATAAACATAGCTAATTATCACAAATAAATCCTACAACACCACAAAATCTGTGAACATGACATAGATATTTCAGATTTTGTGATGTTGTAGGAGGTACTTTAATTAATACACACATATATATTTTTTTATGAAGCTTCTAAAACAAAGATGCTACAAGAATATTACGATCTAGCCATTATAAAAGGCTAATTAGTAAGTTTACATATGACTTAAATTGCTATGTAGAGTTTTTAAAGAATGTGTCCATAAAGAATTTGCTTATTGTCTCTATTTAAGGGGAAAACACTATGTTCTTGTGTTCTTTATAATTGTTATCTATACGCACTGCACTAACATTGACACTAATTGGTTTACACTAACTCAAACGGTTTTTCCGTTTTAGTCTTCGCACTATGTCCGTTTTGTGGAGGACCTGGATGGCCTCAACATTCACATATTGAAATGTGACACACACACATGGTATTACACAAAGCATTAAAAATTTACGTCACACGAAACTTCAATGGACTGTGTTGATTTTTCATTTGCTATAATAAATAATGATGATGGGCTAATTATTATTTTTAGTTATTTAACCATGTACAATAAATTTCAGAACTAGGTCATCAAATAGAGGTACTCACTGTCGGGGAGGATCACAGCGGAGAAGAGGATGACGAGAGTGTACCAGTTACCAGCATGGCTCGAGATGCTAGTGTGGATGATATCTGTGCAGATGCAGCTGTTGGTCCCATGAGGGCTTTAAGCACCAAGAGAGATACATCTCCGAGCTCAGTAAGAACATTAATATGATTATTGTCATACTTCATTTTATTCATTTTTTTTCTCGTTATTTAGACAACTTAGAAATCATTTTACTTTGTGAATTGAAGGCAGCTTTGGATTAAGGGGATTAAAAAGGCAAAATATAGGTCCTGGCCAGAAGTGAATTCATGCAGCATGACACAACAGTTATAACTAAATTAATAAATATCTCCTTACTAATCACACAGCTACACCTAACTCCAAACTAAGCAGAGCTTGTACTATACAGGGCGTCCCAAACTTATGGGACATGAAGGGGAAGTACCTTAAATATCGTAGATAGGGTATTTTGCTGAAAGAAGACTTTATGTTAATTTAAAAAGTTAGTAATTCTGCATTCATAGATTTTCTAAAAAATACTTGCTTCGTCTGGGAATCGAACCGACTTAAATGTCAAAAAAAAATCATCCTACTTCTATGATGCCAATCGAAAGAATCAGAGAGTATATAATCACTACGTTTTAAGAGACGGGACTAGGAAGGAAATTTTTGATCTAGGCAAAATGTCAAATCGAAGTTTACTATAACTGAAACACCAACATAATAAATAATCTGTTAGAAGTTTAAAAGCAATGGTACCAACATAAAGATAATTTTAAACCTTAAAGAAGAAGAAGGGTATAGGGTTGCACTCGTACAGAATCGAGTTTTATCGATATGGATGATTTAGGTTTCTCTCAATAATAGGTTGGACCTACATACTGAAATTGGGAACAGGGAGGAGGATACTTAGTACAAAAACAAAGCGCAAAGCAAAATATTTATTTATACAATATATTATGTTCATAGTGCGTACCCATTATTTATGGCGATGTAAAACATCATCACATGATCATGATGATAACATGATCTATTGAATTGAATTACATAATACATAGTATATATATTATAGGAAACATGATGTAAAGAATGAGAAAGTAATTTTGTTGTTGAATAAATAAATAATTAACTTTTGGTATTATGATCAGATAAATCAAAGAAAATGTTCCGCTATTGCAAAGTGTGTTAAAACCGCAAATTATTTTTCAACACATCGAGATGAATCTGCGAATATGATACTCCTCCTATAATGTGTCATTTAAATGAGGTTGACCAAGCATCATCTGAAAAAAAAGTTTAATTATATTCGGAAAAACAGCAAAACAACAAATTAATTAATATATAGTATACTCCTGATCATATTGATGGTTAATGGTTTTAGATTCCGAGTGTTGAACTGAGGATGTGGGAGACAAATTCGTTATATTTATGTTCAAATAAAGAAAAAAATAACAGGCCATAGCATATTATCGTGTTATAGATACAATTTTGAAATGTGGCTTATGTCCTAGTATATTAAAAATGATGATGAATAATTCATATTTAATTTGTAGCATAGAACCATATAGGTCTGGTGGACTTGTAATTTTGTGGTATGAAAATATATCGATGATAGGCGAGCAAACAAAACGCCTATTGTTTACAGAAGCATTATATAACATATTGGTAAATGTACTCACCGATCTTCATCCAGGGCAAATATTTGGTATAAGCTTTTTGTCTTCACTTGTCTGCTGTATGAGTTTCTTGCAAATTTCGCATCGAATAGAATTTTTATGAATTGTTTTGTTCTTCATAATTTTCACAAATTTGCGGTCCTAAATGACAATTAAACATCAAGTACTAGACTGATAGGTGACAAATTGACAATGATCCATGAAGAATAAAACCTATTTAACAAGAAGAAGAAGAATAATAATACCACTTATCTCAGAAGTAGCAGTTACAAAAAGATTTGCGAACCACTAAAGCGTATTTATTATTTGGAAGTATTATAGTCGCGATTAGTTTTATTAAGTTGGCTTTTTTTTTTATTAAGGTGGCAATTTTTTCAAAGCAATGCCTTAGCAAAGCTTTATGTCAGATTCTATCATAGACACTTGCACCAGCCTGGAAAGAATAGCTAAGAAATAATAACTTTGCTTACCTAACATAGTATTTTTAAAAAAGGAACATCATGAAATTAATCATTTTTAATCAAATTAAAAACATACATGAAAGTGCAGATTTTTTATTTATTATGATACATAGATAACACCAAGTCACGACTAATAAAAAAAATTGGATGTTACGTAGTGTTACAGGTTCAATTAAATAAAATATGATTGTTTTGAAATTTCCCGAAAATAAACAACGTTAGATTAAGGCTTTGACAAACTCGTAATTTACTTATTCTGAAAATGCCTACAAACAATAATACCCAGTCTGTTAACTGTGACTTTGTTTTCAAAAATTCTTCTATTTAATAAGACTTTAAAGAGTTGTTCCTAAAAATACCGATATTACGTGAATCAAACAGAAACCGCATAACTCAAAAGTGTCGTAATTTCAGATAACAGAGCTGGAGGGTTCGGTGGAGGGGACAGTTGAGACGTTCGTGGTTACGCCGGCGAAACACGGAACCCTGTATAAATGCCGTATCGCACGCGACCGTAAAGGCATGGATAGGGGCTTTTATCCAACCTACTTTTTGCATTTGGAGAAGGATTATGGGAAGAAGATGTTCTTATTGGCTGGTGAGTTTTTTTTAATACCGTCAAGATTTTTGAAGTGAAACTCCTTTAGAATCGTTGTGATTTCAAACCGGATGCAACGGAAAAAACGACAGGTAAGCCAATCTTAAGCGCTAACAAGGTTAAGCAACTTTGCGCGACGCCAATACTTGGATGGGTGACCGCCCGAACGAAATCTTTTTGCACAGTAATTTTTTTTTATTCATTTCATTCTTTTGTCGATTTACTGAAGTTTTACTTCTATCTTGTGTGAATCGCACACACACATCTTTTTTTTAATCTCTCTTTGATCTCAACTTTGTTAATACACTAGATAGCTTTCAAGCCTCCGCGTTAACACGGTTTTCGTATTATGCGACGAACAGATTTTTATTAGAACGGGACCCTATTACTAAGATTTCGTCGTCTGTCGGTCACCAGGCTCTATCTCAAAAACCGTCATAGATTGAGAGTTGAGAGTTAAAATTTCGAGTGATGATGAATTTCTTTTCCGCTGTAATATTAAATACAAAAAATACCTTTTTGACGTTGGCTGATTTGTGAAAAAAAAAAGTGTGTGTGTGTCAGCTACGACGCACGATTGGAGTTTACTCCTTACGAACGATAATTATGATATTATATCGAATAGAAAAAAAGGGTAAATGAACGCATCTGCTAAAATGATAATGATAAGAGAAACAAACATATATCTGTAATTATTCGGATTATTTATATTACTTCAATAACGCGTATTACATAAAGTATGTTACAAAATAATATAAATAAAATGCAGTGAGACTACGAGGTATCGCGCAAAGAGGAGACCCCGAGAATGAGATACGCTGTGTAATGTATTCCATCTCATTCTTTCACACGTTCAATCCTACAGATATATATGTTTGTCTCTTTCTACGTAACGCCTCAACTTTTCGTGTTACACTTGATTTTACTCCTCATAAAATTTCTATACCGGGCCTTATAACTCAAATCGTTTCTTAAGGAGTAAACTCCAAAAGTACGTTTTTTGTTTCTATTTTATTATATACCAAGCTGTAGGTACACGCCACGGCGCTGCCCGTCTTTTGCATTATCCAGCGGGAACAACGTACTTACCCGCAGTATAAAGTAGCCTCCCTTGATGAATCTATCTAACGCTAATATAATAATATTTTTCAAATTGGATAAGTACATATATCCAGGCTTAGTGTATAAACTATTGATTTCCACGAAATTATCTGGGTAGGTACTCCAACGCCTACCTAAAAATGGTACTATAATTATATAAATGGTCTGCAATAAAATTATTATTCCCTCAATCTCGTCCAAGTCACAGTACTTAAAAGAAGTGTCCAATATTTAATTAAAATCTTTCGGAGCCGTTCATAAGATAATAGATCCTAATTGCTCCGTCTAAAGTTGAAAACCATAAGAATTGTGCGCGGCCAATAATACATTTCAAAACTGTACTTAATTAAATAGGTACCTAAGCTATGTTTTTGTAAAATGATAATAAAATTATTCTTATTATTGCACGTGTCCATGTATGCCCTGAGGAAATAAACGTTTTGACTTTGACATTATCTATCTATAACTCCCCCACAGGCCGTAAACGGAAGAAGTCCGCGACATCTAACTACCTGATCTCCACTGACCCCACGGAGCTGACGCGTACTGCGGACAGCTTCGCGGGCAAGCTGCGCTCCAACCTGCTGGGCACCGCCTTCACGGTCTACGACAACGGCAAGGCCTGGCGCAAACACGACCACGCCAAGACCAGGCATGAGCTGGCCGCTGTCATCTATGTAAGTGCGAGTTAAATACTTTACTAACATCATCAACACCCTATAAACGTTCCCACTGCTGGGACACAGAGACTTTCTCTTCAGAATATAATCAGAAATGACAAGATATGAATATATTAAATTTAAAATAAAAAAGAACCTTGATTTCAAAACCTTAGTTTCATTGAAACCAAAAATAATTTAGCGCTTTCATTTGAGACCCCACTTGAGTATATTTGCAGATATTCGGTTCTTCTTTCCCATTTTCACCCCTCTAACTTTAGAAAACGCTTCATTCGTTCGGGAGTTATGATGCCACAGATAAACAGACATGTCAAACTTATAACACCCCTCTTTCTTGGGTTTGACATGAAGGTAACTGATATACACGCAAAAGAGCTTGCTGAAATGGCAATGGACAGCCTTATAGCCTTATAGCGTAAAACAGCTAGCTTTTGAGGCAGATAGGTTCTCAAATGGAGCAGCGTGAACATCTCTCAATTGTTGGTAGCATAAAAGGATTATTGGCGAATAACGTGAAATACAATCAACCATTCTAGCATGCGTCATACGACCGACCGAAGGACGATCAATCAACACGCATGACTAATCGAACTCGATAGGTTTCACGTATTCTAGGTCAACTCTACGTATATTTAACCTATTGCTACTTCAAGGCTTGTGATTCAAACTAGAAGCGAGTTCACCGCTTCGCACAGTTACAAGTAGCCAATTTTTGTGCACGAAAAGACCATATTTTTAACCCCCTACCAAAAAAGAGGGGTGTTATAAGTTTGACGTGTCTGTCTGTCTGTTCCATCATAGCTCCCAAACGGATGGAGCGATTTCAATTTCGTTTTTTTTTTATGAAAGGTGAGTCTGGCGCAAGTGTTCTTAGACATGTTTTATGAAAATCGGTTGAGCCGTTTAAAAGTTATGGGTGAGAGTGGGGAAGAAAAACAGAAAATCTGCAAATATACTAGTGTGGGGTATCAAATAAAAGCGCATCGCGTCCACATTACATAATATTATGTTGTTTTACATTTAAGGAAATGAAGGCATTGGAATCGGGGGTTTTTCTTAAATTTTAAATTTAGATTTATGTTAACTGCTAACAAAGAAGATCAAACTTGTCTTGCGGAAAATTTTAAATTTTGGAAGCTATTTTCATCCTTTTCCCAGTTACCATCGAACTGGATGCAAATAGCTTCGAACATAAATAATTGTTACAATTTTAATACGAGTACAAAGTGTATCTCTTAAAAATGTAATGTCGTTTTCGTTGTTAAGTTTCATGACATGTGATTTAAATCGAAAATACTTAAGTATTTCTAACTCGGAAAAAGTCGATCCAAATAAGAAGTCTCAATATATTTGAATAATTTCCCAAAATAAATTCAAATATACGAAAACATGATTAGAATCTAGGAAATTGCGATTTCTACGTAAAGGTTATTTTATTGACAGTCCGAAGACCTTTCTAATAAATTGGAAAAGCTGACTAAATAATCCGTGACCTCATCGAAGCCTCAGCTATCGAGTATTAATTAAATTTCCATTAGGCATTGGTCGGTAGCCGATGTTTATACTTGAAATATTAATTAAACGATGTGTATTGGTAGTATTAAAACAATATTACTCGTTCCTTTGTTTACATTTCTTTTATGACTATTAAAGAGTCCTTACCTACAAACTTTGGATTATTATTTTTAACAAAACCAATATATCAGAAAAATAATTGATCATCATGCCCTGCAATGGACGTCTACGGCTAAAATCGTGATCCTATACGTAATTCTGTTTTATGTACTTATTTGTAGTATAAGAAATAGTCCGTTAATTAGAAATTGTTTATAAAACAAAGCAAACCAGCGTCAGATAATAAATGTAACACAATAAGAGGGCCATTCAGTAGGTATAGCACCTATTCAAAAGGTTAATTCGAATTAATCCTTGGTAAAGTCGGTAATACTCCGTAGTTAGTCCATTTGACAATAGATTGCTTAAACAATAAAATAAATACAAGCGCGCGTTATCCCAAATAATATACTAAAGTAAGTAGTATGTCTATCTCTAGCAATTTAAAACGTCTTCCTTCTTCAACCAAACATGCGTTTATACTTAAAACATTTTATACCAAAAAAACACTAATTAAAATAATTAAACGAATAGAATATTTCCTTCCGTGGTGGATAGCTTGTTGTTTACAAATCTTCCCAAGATATCACAGACTCAGATAAAAACATCACAGAATGTCCACGACTGAACTTTAGCTTCCGATAACTAAACCATATTTGGTCGTTGCCAAACGTTTTCCAACCAATTTATAACATTAAAAATAGTTTTTATTTAATGTATTTAACATTGCATCTCAATTTCCAGGACACAAACGTACTCGGCTTCAAAGGACCAAGGAAAATGACAGTCATCCTCCCAGGCATGACCCCTGATCGCGAGCGGGTCGCGATAGCACCCCACGACGACAGCGAAACGCTACTAGAGCGGTTGAAAGCACAAAACCACGACGACATCGTAGTCCTACACAACAAAACACCAGTCTGGAACGACGAAACGCAATCCTACGTGCTGAACTTCCACGGCAGGGTAACACAGGCGAGTGTGAAGAACTTTCAGATTGTACACGATTCTGAACCGGACTATGTGGTTATGCAATTCGGTCGGGTAGCAGAGGATATATTTACGATGGATTTTAGATATCCATTGTGTGCGTTGCAGGCTTTCGGTATTGCGCTCAGCTCGTTTGACAGCAAGCTGGCTTGTGAATAATTGTCTGCCTCTATGTCTCACTATGATAACGTATTTGCTCATTTTACGGTCAGTATTGGGTAATACGGTTATCCTTATTGCTCCTGCACACGATACCGCCACCGCGCCGTCGAAGACAAATTTTACCGGTCTACTATACGGCTATTAGTAATACATCGAACATTACAAGTTACATTGCTTAGGGTGAAGCGGCGGTGACGGAGCGGCGTCGGCGCGGTGCCTGAATCGTGTGCATGAGCCTAAGTGTTTTTGTTACAGAGCTAGGTTATGCTACTTTACTGGATACGATAGATTTGCACCAAATGCATTTTTGTTTAGAGAAGTGCTACGCAGATATTTCGCGATTAGTGTATATAAAACAGGTAACATAGCTTATCTGTAGTGTAATACATTGTATTAGTCGTTGTGATTGTTGTTTTGCCTTGAATGGCATAAGATTAGAATTTATCATTTTCAACCAGTGTCGCATGCAATACAAGCTGCTTGGGAACTTTACTGAACCTTTACAAACAGGAGTATCAAAGCATTTAATTTAAATATTTTTGTGACATATACACTTGTATTTCAAAATATGTATATAAATTATTTATGATGGATGAATATCTATATTGCAATATGACAAAAAAAATCGCTACCAACCGGTCTATGGTCACCTGAACCATAAAATAGACAATCGTTGGTCGGAATTGAACAGTGATCGTATGGAAGCCGGTTGTCCGACCGAAATTTCGTAGGTATCATTGAAAGATTTGTCCGTGGTCGCCTCCGATTATATTCTAGACGGTCGGAACCGATCATGGACGCGATGACGTCATTTAGAGCTGTCAGTTGGTGGTCGGAATGGATCGTGGTGCAGGCCTGCAGGGATCTATACTATCTATCTAATTCAAAGATGACGCAGAATCCTATGGACCGTACCGAAATATTTCATGTATGTTTATGTGTCTAGTAAATTCAACCAATAATCCCACCATCTCCTCTCTATTTTAACAAGTTTTTTTTATTGCGCAGCCATCTATACAAATTAAGTACCGTCTAAATTACGTTGATCATATTGAAATGCATTTATACTAGTACACTGCCGCATATTAACGATTCGATAGTGGCGTTATTGTTAATATTGACAAGCTTAACAAAGAAACACTCGAATCAAGACCAGTATTGATTTGTAATATTTTAAGTATTTACATGTTAGCAAAACTATAAAATTGCTATGTGGTTTATCTCCGGCAGTTCTTAGGTGCTAATTTGATTTTATGATAATTTACCTTTACACAAATCTTTTTGCACGTGCTATTCTCAGATATGGAATCGGTTTTTTAAAGTTAATAAACTTGTTATCAGTGGAGAATTTTTTATTTTCCGCAGAAAAATCCATATAATTAAGGCAACTAAAGCCGCACCACAAAATATAGTTTATATATCAGATATGTTGAAGCGAATAAGCAATCATATTATGGTAAAAAGAAATAATGATGTCAAATATGTCAAGAAATTGATAAATATTTACGGTGCACGTTCTTTAACAGTACATACTTATCAGTAGCAGCTCTTAACATCACATTTAATTCTTTGTAATATTATTTTTTTATGGTGTTTCAATAAAGAATATTGTATTGTATTGTATTCTTGAGTTGTGATGTCTTGGTTGTGTATATACGTTTAAACTGTTATTATTAAATTAAATAATATTTGGCTGCTTTTATTAATATCACCACCGCACATAACGAGCCTAACGATTAATTTAATTATTTTTAAAACAAAGAGGCATTTATTTAAACAACTTTATTACTTAATTTTTTAGATATACATTATATGCCACTGAGCCACGTCGTATTCACAATGATGTACAAACTTATTTAAGTTTTAACGAATTATTGCACTAGTCATAATTTATTGTATTCCTACTTATAGTTTTATTATTTGTAAATCATGTCGTTTGCGCACAATAATGAAATAAGAACTTATCTTAGGTTAATAGTTATAATGTGGTTTTGCAGCTTTATCAATTTGTGTTAGTATGCAAATTATTAGTTGTACATCGATGTTAATTAATAACAAACTAGAATATAATATATCACTTATCGCCATAATTGGAGACGTCCCTTTGGTCATTTATCGTTGCCTCAAAGAAAGGCGGTGCCATAATTGTGATCCTCTAATTCTATAAAATACTATAATATATTTATATATTAATATTGTGTAGTTGTCCTTTACCATAAACTTGTATGCCATGCTGTTGCATGCGCAGGAATTAAGTACTTAATAGCTCAAGTTATAAATATTGTCGGAGAATCCACACACATCTAGCCCCGTGGTAAGCTTTAAGCTTGTGTTACGGGTACTGGACATCTGATATACTTAATATAATTGAGATACAGATATTTTTATGATACATATTAAACGCTCAAACCAAGGAGACAAGTGCCAGTAGAACATAAAAACACTTGGCCCCTCGGCGGGAATCGAATCCGCTACCTCTTGCGCCGCAAGCGGACCATCGCCCGCCGCGCCAGTGAGGCAGCAGGTGAAGTTTGCCCGTAATAGAACATAGCAACTTTATAGGTACTAAGCGATAAAGTTAAGGGACGTCTCTGAATATTGCTGTTAATTAATTAAGTGAATAAAAGAATTTATGTTTGGTCACAGGGCAAGAAGAAAACTTAAAGTTAACTTAGTTAATCAGTATTAATATTTCTAAGAGTTTTTCCTTTGAAATCTTTTTCTTAGAAACTTGTTACTAGCCCAATACAAAACCTCTGAGGAGGTAAAATTTCTGAAAATTCATTTTTTTATATTTCTATCCTTCACTGCCTGTAAACAGATTATCAAACCAAACTAATTATAAATTAAATTTTAACTAGATTAATATAAATGTGTGCCTATGTAGTTTATGTGTCTAGTTAAAATAAACATGTTTAAATAAATTTGTAAAATAATAAAATAAACAAAAATAAATGCGTCAATACAATGAGCTTTTTGTAGTTTGTGAATTGAACTATTGTATTTTTATCCAAATATTCCGAATAATTAAAATTCGGGAAAATGTCCATTGTAATTAGAAATATATTAGTATTATTGTATTATATTATGCTCAATGCTATGATAAAATCCGTACCTATTGATACAAATATAAAGAAATATCATAGGCCAGTTATCAACCCAATAATACTAACGAAAATCTTCTATCCTTATTTTAATCAACTACCTACTTAAGATCTCAAGATCATTACAAAATAGTATAATATGATTAATTTTAATTTATAAGTTGTCTAAGTATTGTAAATATTTTCTTAGATCCCATTTAATTGGATAAATATAGTGACTTATATCATCTACATCAGTATGCATGGCTAACTTGTTAACCCCCCAATGCTGAAGTGGTTTGTATGCAGAACGGGTTCCCAGTAAGCGACGCAAACTGTACCTTTCTACTTAAATAATTGGTGTTGCTTATCATTATTCTGCAAATATGCTATGCATGACAAATTTGCACCAACCAACCATCATTCAGTATTTCACCTTTTGCCTGATAAGTCTACATTCATTATGCGGTTTTAATGGTATTAACTATAGGTTCTAATTTACAACTATTATAGATCTGTATAATTTTAAAAGGACCAGCAACTAGGTGTTTGAAAGATGATGGTTGATAATCTTGGCCTGTAGAAATCTAGCAAATACTAATTATATCTAAATTCGCTTCGTCTTTTCGACTGAATTTAGTCTTTATTGGTGTTTGCTAACTTTGTCCTATTATTAAAATATTTTGGTGTATTGTATTGTGCCTTTGTTAAGTATAGAATAAATGTTTGTGCCTTTTGTTTTCAACCATTTACCGGGTATTTTGGTACCTGATGCTTCTTGCAGTTGTGGATTGTAGGTGCAAATTTGAACAAACTGTATGTGCACTTAATATCAGTTTGTAAATTAGAATTTCTACCCCACAGTTGTAATGTTACTTTCAGCATACTTTCGTTAAATTGCTTTATAATTTTCAACAGTAGTATACCATGTATAATGTAGAGTATTTAACAAACCCTTTATTAGAATAAAGTCCAAAGAAAATTATAATTTTGAAACTTCTTGATACTATTACTAAGCACTATTTCATATTATAGAAATATTCAAATACTGGCAATTTGTAGGGAAGCTTAGGTTTGTTACGATCAAACATGGACTTATGAAGATAGGAGCTTATGAGAGCCTACTTAAGGAATTTACACTGACAATTCTTCTTATCTACTGCATAATATTCCTGTAACTAACTTATATCATGTTATTAACTACCTATATAATACATATATATTTGTGATATGTTTTGTAAATAGATATATTGATGTTTACAATTGTATTTGAACTGATTATGTAGAGATGCACCCACCTATTTATAGACATCATCATAATAAATAAAAAAATTTGGTGAGACATAAAATCAATATCCATTAGGAGTGGTTAGGACATTCAAGCGAGTGCTCTTAGGCTGACTAGGCATATTTAATTGATTTTCCTTTGTCAGCCTGTACTGCCAGTATCCTTGTCAAATGAATTAAAAATAACTGGGTGGTTTACATAATGAAATTTATAATAATTCATTGTAATTTTACTATATTAAATTCCTGATTTTGTGATACGATAATCATGATTTGTTATTCAATAAATGATTGGTTCGAATAATGCAATTGTTTTATTATCACTGATTAATACTCAACTTGAATACGTAAAAACCAACAAATGGTCATTTGGTGAGAAACTGAGGGTGGTTTTGAACACATGAAAGAAAAGAGAACTTGCGGTTTTCACTTTTTATTGCCTTACATTACATATAAAACTTATTCTGTCTTAGCCGCCGCAGCTTTAGGTTTTTTCGCCTTGATGGGCCTCTGGGAGCGAAGGATAGCAGACGCACGGCGGAGGGTAGCCTTAGTCAAGTCAGTGCGGTAGTGGTTGGCTTTCAGCAGCTTCTTCACCTTGAACAGCGATCTTCTCGCGCCAGCCTTGAAGGAACGGCGCACTGAGTTCTTGGCGGGTTTGTTAGTGGCCTTAGCCTTCTTTAGCACAACAGCGAAACCTTTCTTGTCAGGGTTCTCCACCACGCTGATAGCCTTCTTTTGAACCAAGCCGTTGTATCTGTACGAGTTGAGGTTAGTCACATTGTTGGGCTCCTTGCTGAATGGCTTTTTGATGTCACGCTTCTTCACTAAGAAAGCGTTGTTGTTGCGGATGATCATCCAGTTGAGATGGGACGACATTTTTGTATTTTTCTTTGAAAAACTACAGAAAACAACGTGCTCACACGACGTGTTCGCAACCGAAAGAAAGATGAATTTTTGTCTATGATATGAATGACGTTGACACTGACAAATACAACAGACATTTTTATGTCCAAAAATGATACAGAGTATACGGAATAAGTAAAGGTTTAATTTATCAGGTTAATTAACAAGCTGAAATTAAGAATAAATATAACCCGACTGCGACTTCGTTTTCGTTTGGTTTGTATAGTTGGACAAAGGAACATACTTACAAACATTGACATTATACACATAATAAAACGTAGTGATTATATACTCTCTGACACATAACCACTCCTGTGCTTTGCGTAGTCGGTCGGGTAAAAACTTGATATGTAGGTACGTAATATGTTGCTGAAACTTTTTTCAATGTGTCTTTTCTGAGGCCTGATAGCTCAATAAATGGATATACCAAATTTCATATACAGGGTGTGGCGTAATGAGTGGATAATCCTTTACCCACGGTTGGGGGGCATCGCGACTGTTCAGAAAATGATAATTTGTATTCAGTAAAAGGGTCACGGTTTTCGAGTTATCAGGCATTTTTTATTTTTTTAAAAAAGTTAGACCTGACCCACTCTTTTAAGTACCAAATTTACAATACAAAGAATTTTCTCAGTCTGTTTTCTGACTAGCATTCCTAGATAGTGGTGCTATCAAATGTAAATTACCAATTTTGTACGATAGCCATAGTTTTTTCTATTTTTGTTTTTGAACGCAAAATTTTGTGTTTTCATTTTATTTTTATCTAACTTTGGTATCTCGTGGTGTAAAAAAAATGTATGGTGACATGACTGCCCAATTCATAAATAATTAGCCTATTTTATTAGGATTCCAAAATGGTATAACATACGATATCTCTAGCTCTGAATTAAAAAAAACTAATGATTTTAAGATGAGTTAGAAGCATTTTTTGAATTTACAAGTTAATTTAAAATTTATTTAATTTTATAAATTAATACCAATGTTATAGCTAGGAACTGTATGAGAGCATGTAAATGAAACAAAAAGTCATCAAAATTACATTTATTAAATTTATTTACAATAAATGTTCGAATTGCCCACCGTGAGCTCGAATGCATGCCCTGCACCTTCTAATAAACGATCGCTTAACATTTCAGGCATGCTCCGTTTGATTTATGGTCTCCGCTGCCCTTTTTATTCGCTCCCGAAGTTGGTTGATGGTGGATGATGTAAACCATGTCCTTGAGACACCCCCAGTAAAAAAATCCAGGGGGTTTAAATCAGGTGACCGAGGTGGCCACGGAGTAGTTCCCAAGCGCCCAATCCATGTTCCGGGAAATGTGGCGTCGAGATGTTCGCGCAGGAACATCTTTACTGGGGTACCTCAAAGACATGATTTAGAAATAAACCATATTCATCATTAACCAACTTTAGGAGCGAATAAACAGGGCAGCGGAGACCATAAATCAAACGGAGCATGCCCGAAATGTTAAGCGATCGTTTATTAGAAGGTGCAGGGCATGCATTCGAGCTTACGGTGGGCAATTCGAACATTTATTGTAAATAAATGTAATGTTGATGACTTTTTGTTTCATTTACACGCTCTCATACAGTTCCTAGCTGTAACATTGGTATTAATTATTAAAATTAAATAAATTTTAAATTATCTTGTAAATTCAAAAAATGCCTCTAACTCATCTTAAAATCATTAGTTGTTTTAATTCAGAGCAAGAGATATCGTATGTTATACCATTTTGGAATCCTAATAAAATAGGCTAATTATTTATTAATTGGGCACTCATGTCACCATACATTTTTTTTACACCACGAGATACCAAAGTTAGATAAAAATAAAATGAAAACACAAATTTTGCGTTCAAAAACAAAAATAGAAAAAACTATGGCTATCGTACAAAATTGGTAGTTTACATTTGATAGCACCACTATCTAGGAATGCTATTCAGAAAACAGACTGAGAAAATTCTTTGTATTGTAAATTTGGTACTTAAAAGAGTGGGTCAGGTCTAACTTTTTAAAAAAAATTAAAAATGCCTGATAACTCGAAAACCGTGACACTTTTACGGAATACAAATTATCATTTTTTGAACAGTCGCGATGCCCCCCAACCGTGGGTAAAGGATTATCCACTCATTACGCCACATCCTGTATATTTGTCCAGTAATGTTTACAGGAAAACGTTCAGGCAAAAAGTTAGTTAATGCCGTATTTTTCTAAAATCGTTACTAAAAAATCCCTCTGGCATTTTTAAATTTACAAACTATGTTAACATTACTTATTTATTTAAATTTAGTCTTTCAACAATATTGAATTGAAGTTAACAACAACATTGCAACAACATCCCCTCATGAGCTGGAAATACATTATAAACCATAGATTTTTATTTTATTTTTTATTTGGGATAGTGTAGTGCATGCAACCTATACAAAATGCTCATTGATTTAGATGACTCGATTTCAAAAAACATTTTTGAGAATCGATTATATATACGCTCACTCAGTTTATGAATGACCGTTGAATTTAATGTCGTTCAATCATTTAATTTTTCAATTCATCCATTTCTGGCATTCGCTGTTGCTGGTGAAATGTCAAATTCCAAACTAAACTTGTCTGAAAATATTTCGTGTTGGTTTTCTTGTTTATCATTTTCGTAACGTATTTACAATATTTTCTATGGTGAACGTAGTTTTGGTGTGTGAAAAATTGTATGTGATTCGTGCAAAGTGCCAAATGTATGCCTCTTTATTGTTGGTAACATGAATCAGGTTGATCAAAATATAAACAAAGTTATGATTGATTCTGAGCTGATCGACGTGGATTCCTTGGATTTTGGAGATGATCAGACTTGGTGAGTGCCTACATTATCATTGGCATACATTAAAACCAGGAAGCTACGTCGTAAGATTCCATTTATTAACTCTGACCATCACAGTGGTTGCTTTTTGAGATGCTATGTAAACCATATTATTATTTATCAGAATTTCAGGTCTGACCAGTTAATCTTCTGTTTGGAATCTGGGTTTTTGTTAGTGGATGATGTTAGTGGTTTTCTTATGACTCAAACAGCAATATGAAGTTATATGAGTACATGAATTTCGCGTGTGCCAAGTATTAGCTCGTAAGCTTTTCGTGTTTTAGAATCATTGGTAAATTATGTAAGCTGGGTCATTTATGGGTCTCCCTATTTACAATGTGCAATAAGAACAACATTTGCAATAAACAAGGGAACTTTTCGAAGCTCTCCAAAATATAATTTGTTCATTTCTTAACATGTCTAAATAATATCTGATAAGTTGAGAAATGGATTATAGGATAATAAACACAATATGACATTGGCCTTATTCAAATCATTAAAGCTCTGCAAATTATAGTTGTACAATGCAGGTAAAACACAATTCTCCTATTAGGTATATTGGTTATTTAGTAATTACCTATCATAGATTGAACATTTATTTAACATAGAAAAAAAACAAAAAGTATACAAAAGTAAATGAAACCGTCCATGCAGCCAAGCACTAAAGAGCTCTTTCTTCAACAGATGAAATAATATCACAACAATAACCAACAATGTTATCTTGTTTGATTCACTTTGAGGAAACAAATAAAACCTTAAGTATCTATTTGTTAAATAAATTATCCTTCTCCACTTGCACTGTGTACCACTAAGTTCATTTTATTTTGTAAACAAACTTTATGCAAATGAGGCCATTGACTGATAACAGTATATTTGAATAGATCTTGTTATCTGTACCTATTAAGTTACTAGGTACATGCACTAGAACCCTTATAGTGCACTTTAAGGATGGTTTAAAAATTATTTTATAATAAAAAAAAAACAAAATCAATAATCATTTATTTACATTAAGGTACACAAATATACATGTTACAAAAAAGAAACAATGAGGGTGCAAAAGTTAAAAACTGCATAGCAACCTCATCACCCACCTCCATAAGACAATATTAATGTAAGTTATATAATTTTATAAAATTAGTAGTTTAAAAACAATAGGTATAGTATTAGGATGAGTACAAACATGGGTAGTAAAAATTTAAACAAATGCAGAAGATATAGTAAAAATTAAATAAAAATTCACATAAAAAAGGATAAAAAAGGAGAAAATGCTGCAACTTGTCAAAGGTTACAAATTATTACCTGCAATGTATGTGTGTGTGAGTGTATGTGTGGTTTTGTGTGTGTGACCTTGGGATAGTTTCCTGAAGACATCAACCTCTAAATAGTCTGTGCTAGTTGCTCTTTTGATATTGTTATTCTTATAAGATAGACTAATAACCTGCAAACAATCTTTAAATTTCAAGAAAGTACTATGATATTCCTTATTTATAGTATTCTTCATAAATGCTCATTTTAATGTGGCGACCTACATATTGCAATTTGACAATACAAGACAAGTAAACCTATAATTGATTAGGTACATAATATAATATGGATAGTTTAAGTTTTGAAAAATAAGGCTAGTGACACATAGACAAAAAAACACTAAAGATTCATATTTAATATCCGTTCGGGAGCTTTGATGTCCCAGACAGACATACTATGTCAGTCTGGGACATCAAAGCTTCCGAACGGATGGAGCAATTTCAATTCAGTTATTTTTTGTATGATAGGTGAGTTTTGCCGCGAGTGTTCTTAGACATGTTTCATGAAAATCGGTTGTGCTGTTTAAAAGTTATGGGGGTTTGAGTGCGAAAATCTGCAAATATACTCAAGTGGGGTATCAAATGAAAGCACATCGTGTGCACATTACAAAATATTATAGTGTTTTACTTTTAAGGAAATTAAGAAATTGGAATCGGGGGTTTTTCTCTATCTAAGATGCTATAAATAATTTCACAGGGATGTTTAATTGCTCAGCAGTCCCCTTTGTGAGAAAAATAATAATATTATAAATTACTAGCTGACCTGGTGAACTTCGTATCACCTAGTTCATTAGGGGCTGATCGTAGAGGGATGAAAATTAAGAGTTGTATGTATGCTGAATCATAAAAGAATAAATAATGTCCAAAAAATTAAAAAATATATTTAGAGGACCACCCTTAACATTTAGGGGGATGAAAAATAAATGTTTTACGATTCTCCACCCTGGCCGTTATGCATGCTTTGGATGACGAATCGGTCGAGCCGTTTCGGAGGATAGATTACAAACACAGTGACACGAGAATTTTATATATTGGATAATTATTTCTCGCAGGTTATCCACAGTCCTGGATGACTCAGGCCAGAAGGTGGATATTGTGGACTGGAATCTGTCTTGCGACTACCTGAACGAAGATGAAGACTACCTGCTAATGGAAAAGGAATTGAATCAACTACTAGACAAAATTATTAAAAGTGAGTACCAAAACAATAATAATTAGATAAGATCATTGATTAGCATTAAGACGTGTGCACTTTAAACGTGCCTAAACATATGAAAATGCATTTCCATTGGTTCTGAAAGAAAAAACAGAAGCTGTGAGAAATCTCCTTGTTTTTATAGAAGCGTTAGCAAAAACATCTGCTAGCAATTTATGGAAGTGATTACATTCGTATTTGTAACATAGGTTTTAGCTGTTCGCTAAGTACATATTAAATGAAATAATTAACATTTAGCAAAATGCAAAGCATATAGGGCTTAGGGCAAATGAGCGCCTTTTGTAAATTGTTTGAATCATCTATATAAATCTTCTATATAAATAAAAATGAATTGTTGTTCGTTAGTCTGATTAAAACTCGAGAACGGCTGAACGGATTTATCTTATCTTAGTCTTGAAATGTTCGTGGAGGTTTAGGGAAGGTTTAAAAGGCGAGAAAAAAATCGAATAATTGCCGGGAACTTTTTTTACCCGTGCGACGCAGGGGCGGGCCGCTAGTTTGAAATATTTTTACTACACAAAATATAATTCGATTCCACATGAACTAGGCAGTTAGTGAACTATGAATGTAGAACTGTACTAGAACTATGTAAGTTTGTGTTTCGGGTGCATATGATATTAATGAAAGATACATTGTAATATATTTTAGATACATATAAACGTTCAGACCAGGACCAAATACTTAATAAACATACAAACACTTGTGTGTGCGTGTGTTTTCTTGCTGCAGAAATCGAACCCTTACTACTATGAATTACTTTGTCTTTCTAAAGCAGACAAAATTCTGCCGAAATGCAGAAAAAACTACAGCAGATTTTTTATTTTAAGTTAATCTTGAACATTAAGACAGACGGGACGGGATACTTCAAATGTATAATAGCAGCTATCACCCTAAAACGCTTGTTAATAATGAGATAATGATTATCGTGATATCAGATCTGAATAGATTTGGAAGGGATCAATCTATTATACAATGATTTTACAAAACAAAAACACTTTAATGTACACCAAAACAAAGCAAAGGGCGTCTGTAAGACATCGTCCTATCGATAAGATGCACCTTTTGTGAATTTTTTTTTTTTTTTACAATAAAACCAATAGTTACAAAATGCACATAGGAGGAAGAAGTACAAAGAGCTGCCTTATCGCTATCTCGATTGATCTCTTCCAGAAAACCTTAGGATGAAAAAGAGAGAATTGGACAGACAAATTAGATTAGTACTATCATTGATTAAATAATTAAACTTAGAAGTTTAGTTTTAGTCTCTCTTTTTCATCAAAGTAAAAAGAGTAAGTTTAGTAGACTAAACTTTTTTACTTTATTTTAAATTAGGATAAATCGTGTCTAATTAACGTAACGTTAGTCACCGCGAAAACAAAGGCAGGAGCAGTCGATCGACCCTAGCCTATCTAATGACAAGACACGCTTCATAAACCCGGGACAAAGATCCTATTCAGGGTTAGGTGACGTACCCTAAAATATACGCATAATAGACTGCCTTATAAACCTACAGATTGCTATAGAAAAAGTCACCCCCCTTAATTAGGTTTTAAAAATTCAAGCCTTTTCAAAGTGCAAGATTAAACCAAAAAAAAAACGAATTTACAGCATACGATATTGTGTGTATGTCAAACAGACACTCAGACACATCTCAGACATCATCGTCACCCTGTTAACGTTCCCACTGCTGGGACACAGGGACTTCACTCTAGCCGAGAGAGATTAGGCCTTAATTCACACATACTAATATTATAAATGCGAAACTAACTCTATCTTTACTCCCGAATTGATAAAGCTAATTTAATTTAGTTTTTTTTGGTATTTAATGTTAAGTACGTGCGTTCGAATCTACAATGAAAGCGCATGACGTGCACATTACAATAGTAATCTATATAAATAAAAATGAATTGTTGTTCGTTAGTCTGGTTAAAACTCGAGAACGGCTGAACGGATTTATCTTATCATAGTCTTGAAATGTTCGTGGAGGTCTAGGGAAGGTTTAAAAGGCGAGAAAAAATCAAATATATGCCGGGAATTTTTTTAATACAAATCCGTGCGAAGCCGGGGCGGGCCGCTAGTTGAAAATAAATATTTTTGACTTATGGGAACTAAGTTTTCGATTTCTTGTAATTGGACTTTGCGCTTGAAGCGTCAGTTTGCCAGAGTCGAGTTAAATAAAATTATAAAGTGAAAAAGATGTTACTCAGTTGAACGCCATTGAATTTTTCGACAGACATAGCATATTGTCAAAATATTTCTCGCTTTCATCTATCATGTCATTAATTGTCAGTAAGGTACTAGAATACTATCACACCTCTCAGAACACTGAAACTTATGTGTGGAATGTGTCTTGGGGTAGATTATTTAACCGTGCCTCGTTATATCAGCGCTAGGGATCTATTTCCTAAGTGCTTGATCGCGTTAACTCGCGGGCGCGGTCACGGAATATAAAACGTACAGCGTACTATGCAAGTGTTCACGTACAAAACGCATTTGCGGCGAAAGTAGCGGGCTAACTAGCGACTAGCGGGCGCGTCGCGCTCGCGGCTATATCAAACGCTTGAGACGTTTCTTTGTGCTCACGTCGAACTAGCGGCGGAGCGCGCGATTCACTCGCGACGTCAGGTAATTTCAACCAGTTTGAACTTGTCTTTAGAAACTAAACCATGTCTTACTGCGCAAACTTCTGGCGGCCAATGTGAACATGAGTTCGCCACGTCCCCGCGCCCACACCGTATCCAATGTATCCAACAAAATTATATTATATATGTATATAGATATGATTACACATCTCAGAACACTGAAACTTCTGTGTGGAATGTGTCTTATGGTAGATTATTTAATCGGGTCTCGTAATATCCGCGCTAGGGATCTATTTCCTAAGGCAAAGGAAACGGTTTCCCGTATGTAAATTCATTGAATAAACAGCTGTTCACACTTGGTTTATTCTAACATTATATTTCAACAAACTGTGTGATACCGTATAATTAAACTCTGTATTTGACCGAGTAAGGAACGACTGGTTAATATAACATTGATAGCAGTGAACTTTGTACAAATTTCGAAAGGGTAAAAAAATTTAAGGTATTTTGATCTTCGGTGATATTAAGACTATTTTCTTTTGACCAATTAAAACTTTATTTGAAATTGTCATTTTGGCATAACTTGTTACATCTCGCACGTCACGCTAGAAGATGTTTTGAAAACTTACTTTTGTTCTTGACTGTACCTTCCTGTCACCTGTTAAAAACTTCATAAATATTCATTTTGATTTCCGGTCTTAATAAGTCGGCCACCAAAATACTCCTTTCGTCAAATAAAGACTTTACTCCAGGCTTAAATACTTACTTTCATACTTAGCCTTAAAGTAAAGACTTACTTTCGTACTAGTCACCATTCCCCACTATAATTGTTCTGTGTTCTACTATGTCCAATGTCAGTAGCATTCATCCAATTACAATGACTGCCATCTGTAGATGTACGTACGTACCTAGTTATACTTAGATTCTCCTTTGGTCGAATAAAGACAATGCTCCACCCTTAAACCTTACTCTCATACTAGTCACCACTCCCCACTAAATATGTCCTGTGTTCTACTATATCTCCAATGTCAGTCGCAATGATCCAATTACAATGACTGCCATCTGTAGATGTAGTTACCTACCTAGTTGTATTGATATAGGATATCACACGTGCCTTACCGACTGTGAAGGTTAGCGTGTGATACACGAACGGAAAAACTAAGGAAACAATATTATGCACTTTGCAGTGATTGACTTGTATAGATTTGAATGCTAATTATCATGAACTTAAGGCGAGCATGATAGATATAATGTAAAGGAACAACACGTAACACGAGAAACAAACACGCAAAAAGTAGAGCTTTTGTTTAATTTTTCGTCCAAAAAAATATTTAAATTTTATAATGAAAGTGCCAAATTTATTTTCTTGCTCCTAGGATGTTTGGTAGATAATGCTTCTAGCATTAAGTTATCCTCTTTACATTGTTTTTTTGTGCACAAAGATAAGAAGAATAAGTTGAAGAGTTTGTTTGTTTGAACGCGCTAATCTAAAGAACTACTGGTCTGATTTGAAAAATTCTTTAAGCTTTCGATAGTCCATTTATCAAGAAAGGCTAGAGCTTAGAGCCAGGAAAATCCAAAAACAACACCATGGCTTTTAAAGCTAGTAAATAGATAAATATCGTTTAATAATATAGAGTATTTTAAATGGTTATTTTATTTATTTATTTATGTTAATATTAAAAATAAAACAGAAATAAAATCAGCATCACAATACTCGTATTAGTTACATAAATACCAAGAAAATGGAACAACAGTTCTCTGTCTGCCCCAGTAGAAATGTCACAAAACATCTAATTTAAGAATGCAGCCACATTTCCGCGTAACACAGCATTAATATAATACTCGATCTGTTTTCACATTTTAATACTTAATCTTCTCAGATAAAGTAAATGATAAAAAGTATCTCGTTTGGCTTTCTTTTGATGTAGTAGTTAATACGGCATTGCAATTGATTGAACGGGAAGCAATTGTTATAGTTGGTATTTCCATTTAGGGCATTCTATAGGTACCTGTGGTTGGCTATAGGTATGTAGTTATTATAGTACAGATGTAGACAACTGTACATGTATAAGTCTTTTAGGCTTCGGCCGAACCTGACCAAACCTGAATGACTATTTATAAATATTTTTGTTTAGCCGATAGAACTGCCATGTATATTTGCCATGTGCCACGTATGTTTATTATAAAGGTACCAAAGCTGGTGGAATCGAATTAGCAACCACTAAATTACCAAGATTGCAAAATTGTTTTGGAACATTTTTTCTGAATTAACATTATGCAAGAACGTAGTAGCTTTCATTACACAGTTCCCTTGCATTTTATTGAAGTATTTCAATATCAGAAGGATATTACTGTATTTCTTCCTTACGCATTTTTGTTCGGTGGTTTACACTTTCCGATTAAAAAAAAAAAGTGTGTGTGTGTCAGCTACGACGCACGATTGGAGTTTACTCCTTACGAACGATAATTCCTTACGAAAAGAAAAAAAGCCGTGTTGGCTAAGTGGGAGGACACTCGACTTTCAATCCGAAGGTCGTGGGTTCAAACCCCGCCACGCACCTCTGGATTTTTCTTCTTGAGAAATTTATGTGCGCTTTAAACACGTGCTTTAACGGTGAAGGCAAACATCGTGAGGAAACCGTCATGTTCTGAGAACTTTAAAAGAGCTTGAAGGACATGTGACATTCACCAACCCGCACTTGGCCAGCGTGGTGAATTAAGGCCTAATCTCTCTCGTCAAGGGAGAAGTCCCTGTGTCCCAGCAGTGGGAACGTTAATAGGGTGCTGATGATGAACGATAATTATGATATTATATCGAATAGAAAAAAAGGGTATATGAACGCATCTGCTAAAATGATAAGAGAAACAAACATATTATATCTGTAATTATTCGGATTATTTATATTACTTCAATAAAGCGTATTACATAAAGTATGTTACAAAATAATATAAATAAAATACAGTGAGACTACGAAGTATCGCGCAAAGAGGAGACCCCGAGAATGAGATACGCTGTGTAATGTATTCCATCTCATTCTTTTACACGTTCAATCCTACAGATATATATGTTTGTCTCTTTCTACGTAACGCCTCAACTTTTCGTGTTACACTTGATTTTAGTCCTCATAAAATTTCCGTACCGGGCCTTATAACTCAAATCGTTTCTTAAGGAGTAAACTCCAAAAAATCAAAATCGTACTACAAATACAAAAAAAGGCGACTAATTGAGAATCGTCGGTTGTTAATAAAGTCGTTTCCGCTTTGTATAAGCTCAGATCTTCTAAATTTCTCAATTGATTTAAATACAGTCATCAGCAATGAAGAAAAGTTTATATGAGTATATTAGATACTAGCGGCCCGCCCCGGCGTCGCACGGGTAAAAAAAGTTCCCGGGAATTTTTCCTTATTTGCTCACCGTTTAGACCTACCCTGGACTACGACAAACATTTTAAAACCAAAATCAGCTCAATCGTCCCAGCCGTTCTCGAGTTTTAATCAGACTAACGAACAACAATTTATTTTATTTATATAGATTTACGTCCCGAAGCCTAGTAAGTATGTTGTATTTAGTTATTTTAACAGCATGATACTGATTATCATAATATGTTCACAATCATCTAATATATAAAATAATCTCGTGTCACGGGGTGCGTAATCGAACTTCTCCGAAACGGCTTGACCGATTTTGATGAAATTTTTTGTGCTTATCCGGTATCTATGAGAATCGGCCAACATCTATTTTTCATCCCCCTAAATGTTAGGGGTAGTCCACCCCTAAATTTTTTTTTTAATTTTTTTGACAGAATTTTTAATTTTTTTTTATGATACAACAGACAAAAATACATACAATCTTCAATTTTCACTCTTCTACCATCAACCCTTATTTTTAATAGCCATTTTAGTATGGCAATGTTTGCCGGATCAGCTAGTATAATATAATATAAAGTACCGAATATATTAGTCAGATTTCTCAAGAGATTTGGAACAAACTTTGGAATGAAACTTATACCCGTATATAGTATTATATAGTATTCTGTTAAAACAATGGTGGGGAATTAAGTAATTAACATTATGAGGTCATGGCATTGGATTTATTTTTTAGCTTTTGGTATTGGATTTTCAGTCAGCCTACTTAAGTAAAACGAAAGATACTCAAACGGTTTTCAAAATCTATTTCGACAGTTTATTTAGGTTAAACTAAAGGTAAAACAATCCTTGATCAACAATCATAATAACTGTTTCCTTTTCTGATATAGTAAATTCTTCTATGAAGATAAAATAATTTATTCATGATTTTATCCTGATTTCATCATGCGCTTAACACTTTTTCTATAAACTGTACATGGCGGATTTAAAATTAAGATTAGCAGACGTGGGCTGATACTATTAATCTCATTACTGATGTGGTAGGCACTTTTAAATAGCTCATTAAAGAGATACTTAAAGGGACAAAAAGCTATTAATCGATTCCAACCAAAATTAGCAAATAGTTTTCACACGCACTTAATTGTGAAAAATAAACGTTTCTCACATAAAAATTATAGTTTTCGCCATAATGCACGCCTTCTTACGTTGGTTGTTTAGAAACAATTTTATTTATAGTGACATTACGACGATAATGTTAATTTCCTTAAATTTCGTGAGCTGTATTGTTTTGATACCACAAAGCTATCAATCACCACAGTATACAGACGTCCTACAAGACAAGACTGACGCGGTACCGAAGATGTTTACCTACATCCGAACATTCAGACCGAGATGGTGTGCCGATTACGTCAGCTGCTCCGAGTCCATTGAAATTGGCATCGGTTGACATAAGTTTAGGCATGTCATTTATTTGTTACACCAATGAATGAATGTTTTGATATTACGGAATCCATACGGTAAATTACAAAATAAAACTAGTGCTTTGGTTATATTTTACGAGGTAGGTTTTGGAGGTTTTGTCTGTTCACATCCGTAAGTGGTAACCCTCTGAATCCTTACACGTGACCTCCGGGTGGTACTAAGAACAGTCTCTGGTGGTAGGCTTCGGCCGCGGCTTGTCACTACCTTCCGGGCTGGGCCAGTACGTGAAGCGATTTTTTCGTGTTTCGTGATGTGGTCCGGAGAAGCCACCTTTTAGGTCTTCATGCTCCATCTTAGACCTCATCGTCACTTTACATCAGGTGTGATTGTGGTCAAATGAAGGCTTATCAAACATAAAAAAAAGGTATATTTTCATACATCCTCAAGGGCCCTCTGAAAATATATTCTCGCGGGCCCTGGCTGAAAACCAGCTCTGTCATAGTTCTTTTTTTATTTTAACTATTTATTATGCTCAGCCGGAGACCCTTTATTACAAAATGTTTAATTTCACGTAGGTCAAGGTATCTTAAATTATTTTTAGTTTTAGATATTGTTTTTTTTATTATGTAAGTTTTTGTGTAGTAATAAATATTTTTATTTCTTTCATCTTTATACATTGTAAAATAATTAATAAAATAGGTAATTATTTACCTTGAAAGAAAAATAGATTTGCTTTGTAAGAAAATTAAAAGTAATTATTTATACTAACAGAATAATAATAGCTCCTCTGTTTTATCGTTTGCACAAAATATGTGATGTGAAGGTTAATTTTAGTTCTACCGTGACCATGACGAAAGAAATTGCGTCAAACTATCGTGCATCTGAAATTATTATGTTTGATTATTAATAATATTCAAAAATCTTTTTTATAGACCTTTTTTTGTGTAGTCTCCATTGGTTAGAAATAATACTGATAAGTATGACATAGATTCATACTATACCTAGGGTTCCTTGTACGCACATACTCATTTTGCTATAAAAAACACAAAAATAAGTAAAAAATTGTTTTTTTTTAATTGCAAAATATGCAGTCAAAGCTTTCACCTATCCAAGTACTGACCAGGGGCAAAGTTGCTTCAATTTAAACAGTAATAAGGTCTCTTTGTACTCTTTGGGTACAGAACCCTAAAAAAAATCATACATCTACGACGACAGGAACCACCCCTTTCATTATTTTACAATCACCCCTTAGACTATAATAAATTCAAAACAATTACTAAGTCCACGGGAGGGAAAGGTATTTATAATGTTTTAGTTCGATTTATATAGCATTGTTTTAGTATAATTTCGAAAAAAAAATTCAAAATTTTAATAAACCCGGTTGTGTAAAATCTTATATAAAAGCATTTTAAAAGGACGCAATTTGTATTATTATTCGTATTTTATCAGCCACATCCAATTTGAAATAGGTTATCTACAAAGATATCATTATATTTCTATCTGATAAGCATCAGGCTTAATTGACTTGATTAAATGCATAGACGTATGCCCAATTAATTATTGTAAAAATGCATTATACAATACATATCATATAATGTCGCTTAGTTCCTTTTGGCATGTTAAAACAAATTTTACACTGACAGACAGATATGCCCATGTTACGTTTAATTTTCTTCAATATTATAATTATAATTATTTGTAATACATTGTGAAGATGGTTAGGTATCCTTTTTATAACAAAATTGAAGCGATCATATTTCTTATATCGTACCTCACAGATAGTAGATACCATTCCATAAAATATAACTTAAGACTTTGCAATACCTTTAATTTTTAAGTGGTTTTTATTTTAAACGTTTTATTTACCACATCTTTTAGGTGTGCATGATAACTATGATAAGACCCAATTACTAGAAAGTTTAGGAAATTCAGGAAAAATAGGCTATGACCGGATTTTGGCGATTTTTAGCGCATGCGATAATAATCACTCAAATTTTGCGTTTTGTACTCCAATTTTGCGTTTTGTACTAGAGTTCTGAGGTTGTAGGAAAAGTACTCGTGGTCAGATTCTAATTTCACGTGATCGGAGCACTATTGAGGACAATTGGTACACACCTTGTAGGCAGCATTGTGGGTGGGAATAATCGTAAACCTAACCACAATACAATACTGTAGTGTAAAGCGTGGTTTACATTGTAAGAGTATTTGGACCCAGTGCGCTCGCATGGCAACTAAGATGCTACTCGTATGGATGCAAACGCTAACGTAACTCTAATGTATCATTGTGGAATGGTTGATTTTCACAGCCGACTGTTATGGTTTTACAAAAGTAGCGTGAACTTTGAAAACGTAATCATAACATGAATTCTCGTGTTGAATATTTCTTTTACAATTCATACATTTTTCAATGTTTTTCAGAAATATGTTAGCTTTTTATACTAAGGATAATATGAATAATATTAAGTATATCAGATGTCTAGTACCCGGAACACAAGGTTAGAGCTTACTGTGGGACTAGGTGTTGTTGCGTGGATTGTCCGGTTTTTTAACATAAGAAAAACCGGCTGAGGAGACAATCAGTCTAGAAGTCTTAGATAAAACAGTCTAAGCACTTGATTAAAAACTTAAATTAAACAGAGTAATAAATCAGTACCTAGTCATATTTTTAGGTGTTAGTGACAAAATTGCACCAAAGATATTTAATTCTACTTTAATTTAAAAACTGAATACGCGTGAAAACTTATTCCCGATTATGACCATAAATATAAAAGACAGCTTGAACCTGCTGGATTCGTTCACTATGTTCGTGAAAACTCAGCTTTATTTCTACGAGTACGTACTAGCTACATCTGTACGAATACTAAGTTCTCAAATGTCGTTTGGATGAGAAAGCTGATTTCTCATTGACGGCTAGTTATATTGTATGTTACTGCCTTGTAAAAGAGAATAACGGACAAGCTTAATGATTTCTTATTGTCTAATCTTATGTATATGATTGTTTAAAATATTGTATTGTTGATATAGTTTTACAACTGATGAATAACATGATTTCTGTAATTAATGTCAATCTTTCAATATGCACTGCTTACAATGCTACAATCATTGTTTTTTTTTTGCGATAAACAGGTTTTGAAAACATGGGAAAGATTAAAAAAAAACTATTTCCTTGTTCTTATAGGCGCCCATTTATCGATGAGGGTTATAGATTACTTTTACCCCGGTAACATCCATAAAAACTGGCAACGACGTTATATTATATATACTTAATGTATATTATATATACTTCTGTGTTATGTACACCCCGTTATCTAATGCTCTTTTTGGTGGCTTGGCTAACTAAAATAGTGATGTGGTTTAGTTCGATTAATAGAGTTATTTGTAAGGATAAATATATGTATTTCCGGTATTAGTCGACGTGTAGACAGACCAATTTGGCCTCTTGACCATACAGTATTGGCTGTTTCAGACGTAAAATTATAAAATTAATTTATATTAAATGCTCTTGAGACGAATCACTCATAGCATCTACATATTTCATCGAATAGGAAGGCACGAAATTATTAAATAGTACAGAGCGACGAACCTTAATTATTTAGTACTCATCAAGTGGATTTTTCAAGCAGGCGTTTAAGTTTGACTTATTAAGTCTTTATTTATTATGAAACATACAATAAACCACAATAATATTCATAAGCCTTTATGTTTCTACGAAGTGATGAACCCCACTTTTAGGTTGTAACAAATATTCTTAACATTTCGCTAGTAAGCTACGTTACTTCGTCTTATTTTTTTTCATATTTCGTATATTCATAGTTAAAATGGTACTTTATAACTGCATAGGTTTATTAGTTCGACTAACCTATGGTCTAGAAAAGGTCGAGAAAGTGAAACGTTCACTAGAATGCTAATCCAACCGTCGGTCGGCATTGCATGCGAGTATTACGTCATTCCTATCTGATAAACTCGATTGCGACTCGATTATGATATCACAACGACTTTTAGTGCTATGTGAATTTAGTCACGCATTCTTGTTTGAAGATTTAAGTGCTGCAGTGCTGCAAATGTTGTTGCAACAATTTATAAGAATGTGGACGACATCCATACTTATATTATAAATGCAAAAGTTACTCTGTCTGTTCCCATTTTCACACAAAAACTATAGAACTGATTTAAGGACATAGGCTTTTTGAGGCAGGAATATACCGCGGTAACACCGCGGAGCACTTTGTATTTAGACATTACTATTAGAACACTGAAGATCCACATTAAAATCAAAAATCAATGATCATTGAGTCACGGACACCATTTTACCATCATTAACACATTAAACAATTACTATACCAACTAATTACATTGACTCAGTGACAGATTTAGAATCGCCTAGATCAGCCCACCTGGCTAGCACGCTTAGTCCTATTTATAAACTTAGGCATTATCATGTCTACTTCTGAACAATACCAGTATTTACACTGTACAGTAATTAATTATATATGTTGAAACTTCTTTTTGTAGAGTTACTATGTTTTAATTTCTTTGTATTGAAATACCATAACAGTATTCTTACATTATCGTTTTGTGCTGATTCCAAAGTAAACTTTTTTTTTGTTTCATATAGTACCACAGTATTTTTATTTATTTACAATATACATACATAACTTTACAGAAATATACATCCAAGATGTTATACATATATGGCACAGGTAAATAAAAAAATACACTGTAAATTGTCCATGGTCTAATAAGGTCATTCGAAATTGTCTTTATTTGTTTTGACTTTATTCTCTTCTCCCCCATCGGTGTAAGAATAAGATTTAAATCTCTCCCTTCCTACACGTAGATGAGATTCTTTCAAGCACCAAGTGGTTTACATTTATATACAGGTTGTAACTAAAGTTTCGGTCAGTATGGGAAGGTCTACAAATATGTATAAGACTTTTTTTTTTTAGCCTAAGTTGTGTTACTGCTGGGCAAAGGCCTCCCCCAACTCCCTCCAACAATCCCTATCCAGAGCTGTTTGCCACCATCTTTCCCAAAAGTCTTGAAGGTCGTCTCGCCAACATTTCCGTGGCCGACCTCGCTTGCGACTTCCTTCCGGGTTCCAAGCCGTTGCAGCAAGTGCCCACCTCTGGGGGCGCATCCGACGAACATGCCCAGCCCACCGCCACTTGAGATTTGCTGTTGAAACTCCTACATCCGCAATGCCTGTAAGCGAGCGTATATCCGTGTTCCGAATGCGATTGGTTAGTTTGATAGGATACTACGCTCCATTGGCCTCTGACAGATCTAACCAAAGACTTTGGGAAGATTTTTTGTTAGGAACCATGTCACCGATTTAGGCAAAAAGAAAAATTGCATTTGTTTAAAAAAAAAACTTGTACACTGCTTGGAATCGAACCTAAACTTTTTGGAAAATAAAAAAAACACTACTTTCCTTTAGATATCGCTTGTGTAGGTATTTGTCTGTATACTATATACTAAGCACTAGCGGCCCGCCCCGGCGTCGCGCGGGTAAAAAAAGTTCCCGGCAATTACTCGATTTTTTCTCGAGTTTCTCTCTCTAAGATTAGATAAATCCGTTCAGCCGTTCACGAGTTTTAATCAGACTAACGAACAACAATTCATTTTTATTTATATAGATTTACAATTTTTTTTTTTTTTATACCTTATTGAACAATTTTATGTCGCCATGATGATTTGAAAACTCTCTCTAATTAGCTAATCATAAATCAAATCACGTCCTAAGTCATACAAGTACCTATCACTCAACATTGTAACTATCACTCAATTTCCTGCTCACTGCAGCGCATACCTAATGCAAAACCGATTTTGGCACCAGCTAACCCACATCTAAACCGGCAGTGCTTTACCCTCACAAAATGAACCCTATCACCTCTACATACGGTTCTATTTACAACTGCAACGATAAGATGCGATTCTCTATGGGTACGTTGAACTAGTTTTTCTGGCGTTTCTCGGTTTCGGTAATTGCCGGTAGATTTATCAGATTGTCTTCTGACAGGTCATTGTTTAGCTGATGGTATCATGTTGTTTGCGATGGTTAAGAATGCATAGTTAAGGTTACTCATTAAATTAACGTTGGCACTTAATTATGATGATTTCTCTGGTTTTGGCGCCATACGTTTAATCTTAATATATATAAATCTCGTGTCACAATGTTAAACCACTTAACCTATTATAATAAAATTCGCACACCATGTGCAGTTCGATCCAACTTGAGAGATAGGATGGTTTTTAAGGCGAGAAAAATTCGAATAATTTCCGGGTAAATTTTATACCCGTGCGACGCCGGGGCGGGCCGCTAGTTATGTTATAGATGTCGAAATCAGACTATTTTGATTTAAATTCCCATTACCAAAGTTCCGTACCCAAAGAGTAAAACGGCAATTACTGAGACTTCTTCGTCTGTATGTCTGTCACCAGGCCAAGTATCCTAGCCTGTATCTCAAGAGCTGTGATATATATAACACCAAATACTTAAAACACATCAAAAATAAATATTTAAGGGGGCTTCCTCGAATTGCATCCTTTTGCAATTTTTATTTATTTTTCCTTTTTTTTTGCTAAATGTGTATAAATAAACTACACGGAACCCTATGTCTGTATGAGTCTATGATGGCAGGAGTCTATTACATTTCAACTTTTCAAATTTATTGTTATTAACGACGAAGGCTGTGATCCGTGGATGCAACACAAGTTTGTCGCCCTCAGTGGCTCGGTAGACGAAGCTTCCTGCTAATAAGACCACATCATTCATAATAATAATATTTATTTCCAAAAACATAATAAAACATTTACAGTAATCAATGGTTCCCAACTAGGCTGAGCCTGTACTATGGGAACCTCCTTCCATTTGACACAAATCATAACAAATAGATACACAGAAAGAAATAGAGGAGATAAAATTATCATAAACAAAAATTTTGTACAAAGCATGATGAGTAATTGAAATGAAATAAATTTTATTTGAGACACAATACATATAAATAAAAGAAGAATTATTTAGTAAAGTCACATAAAGTATCCCAAAAAGGCAATAAATAAAATAATTAAAATACAATTCCTTGTTCCAGATAACCATGACATCATATCACTACCAGACAGGCAGAAATTCGACTCGCGAACCTACGTCAGACCGAAGAAGAAGATACAGCGGCCGAGTATTCAAGCCATAGTGGAATCGAACCCGCCATCTTTAACCCCCAATACATCCCTGCAGCCGAGTCTCCACCCAGGCAGCAAGTACCTCACGTACAACAAGTATAATAACCCGTTGGGTGCTATTAGTCCGATGCTGAGGCTGAAGACCTTCAATGTGGACACGAACTCGGACAACAGTGCGGCGGCGCGCGAGTTCGCGATGAAGCGAAGGAGCTTGATTCCTGATGATGATCCACAGGTAATTTTATAAATATAAAACATAAAAGTTTTTTTTTTATGCTGTATAAGCCTTCATTTGACCACAATCTCACCTGATGTAAAGTGACGATGTGGTCTAAGATGGGATATGAAGACCTAGAAGGTGGATGGCTTCTCCGGGCCACATTACGAAACACGAAAAAATCGCTTCACGCACTGGCCCAGCCCGGAGGGTGGTGACAAACGGCCGAAGCCTACCACCAGAGACTGTTCTTAGCACCACCCGGAGGTCACGTGTAAGGATTCAGAGGGTTACCACTTACGGACGTGAACAGACAAAACCTCCAAAAGATACTTTATTTGCAAAAAAACATGTGTAATATAAGAAGACAAAATAAAATAACATATAATTGAGACATGTTTGACCATTTAGGTGTGCAAATGTTATATAATTTCTTCTGTTATCATTTTAGCCGTCTGACCTCGATGGACATAGGAGATTTTCAGTTGTTTCGGTTGGAATCGACTTACTTCGCGTTCTTTACTAACTCCTATTCATATGAAATGTGGAATTTATCACGTAAATGGCGATGTTATTTTAAATAGGTATCTATCGTTTCTTAACTTAATTATCCGGTTCAAGCTGCACTTTTCAGTCCCAATCATTCAATTTGTTAGATTGTACCTTACCACAAAAACATAAAAACGGCTTAGACACGCGTTCAACAGTTGTTCAGCAAGCGTGATACAAAAAAATATTTATTAAACAACTATTAAACCCGTGTCTAAGTTGTGTGTATGTTTTTTTGAAGTAAGACCGAAAATTTCACTTGTCTAAAACACAGCTCTTTAAATCAAAAGTTTTAGACGAAATTACTGTACTGTAGGACTACATCTGTATAGCTACTTACCGTGTTATTATCAGTAGACCCCATTGACTTGTTAGACTTGTTTTGATTCAAACCACTTTTTACGACGAAGCGTATGAGAATTATGTCATTACTTGTAAGGACTGTGTTGGACGTCACAAAGGTGACAATTATAGTAACGATACGTTTAGATATTTGGAAGTTTAATTTGCTTAGGGGTGATTTTTTCATTTCTTTGGATACCTTCGGACTATCAAATGTATAAATATATAAATATTTCCGGACAATCTACACAACAACATCTAGCCCCGTGGTGGCCCTGAAGCTTGTGTTACGGGCACTAGACATCTGATATACTTAATATTGTAGACATACATAGATAAATATATTTTTATTGTACATATTAGACACCCAGACCAACGAAAAGTGATTGCAAAGTCAAAGTCATAACGTTTATTTCCTTAGAAGCACATGGCCCAGATGGACAGGTCAACTTAAAATTAATAAAACTAAATCAACTAATTAGGAAATATTTCACAGACAAATCACATTTGTGACCAAATGCATTGTGCCCTCTCAAATTTGCACGCCAGGATTGGCAAAACATGTAGAACACTTTTTTTTTAAACTTAATACCATGTATACACTCATGTTTTATGCAAATAAATTATTCTTATTCTTACTAAATCGATTAAACAAAAAATATCAAGGAAATAACATTGTCTTGGCAGTTCGCTTCAGAACATACAAACACTTGACCCCTCGGCGGGAATCGAACCCGCTACCTATTGCGCCGCAAGCGGACCGTCGCCCACCGCGCCACTGTTGCAGTATGAAAATAACATCAGATAGAGACTATCCAACTATAAAAGGTTACTCTAAAAAAAATAAACCATATAACTATGACGTCACCTTTTTCACTAAGCATACTTCCGACTTTATTATACATATCTAGCGTTTAGCCATGGCTATGAACTTGAATATTATTAAATAACGAATGACCTCATAACGGTTGTTTATTTTATGTTATATTAACATGTTTCACAAAGATTCTTAACATCACTTCGGTATTTAACGTTTAGGTGCTACTTCGCCAAAATGGATAGAAGCGAAGTTGTTGATATTGTTGTTTGTACTTGGATGGGCTCATCTGCTCAAACTGCATACGCACATGCATTATGCAATTTAAAAAAATGCACAATGAATGTGCGCGTAAAATTTCTTTTTTTTTAATGCACAATTTGCAATAACTGCTCACGGAACCCACGGAAAAAGTTTTTTTTGTATTATGTATGTTTTGAATTCAAAAACATTTCATTATAATAAGTTGTGTTAAACTAATAGCTTCAGTAATTTATTTTATAAACATTTCCACCTGTATAGGTAAGTGCTTATGCGCGATTGATAAACATTAATAACTGCGCTGTTATTAAAGTAAAAGTGTGTATAAGGAATCATTTACCTTAAAGTAGTATATAATTGCCTCAGTGGCGCGGTGGGCGAGAGTCCGCTTGCGACGCAAGAGGTAGCGGTTTCGATTCCTGCCGAGGGGTCAAGTGTTTGTATGTTCTGCAAGCACTTTCTCCTTGGTCTGGGTGTTTAATATGAATAATAAAAAATATCTATGTACGTATACTTATGTATATTATATTAAGTATATCAAATGTCTAGTACTTGTAACACACGCTAAGAGCTTACCACGGGGCTAGATGTTGTTGTGTGAATTGTCCGGAAATATTTATTTATTTTATTTATAATTATGTATGGTTCCTTACCGAAAGGGTAAAAGGGACTCTATTACTCGGACTTCGTTGTCTGCCTGTTCGTCTGTTAGTTGTACCAGTGTTGATATGTTGATGGATGATGTATTTCTGTTGCCGCTTTAACAACAATAAATACTAAAAACATAAAATAAATAAATATATCTAAGAGTACTTCCGTACAACAAACTTGATTTATGCAACTTTGCGCTAGGATGGCTACTTGGATGGGTGACCGCTCTGGACTGCATTTTTTTACACTTTATATATATATATTTTATTTTGGTGTTTTTTTTTTGCAAATTGTATAAAAATTGAACTCGGACCGCACACCCTAGGTGTAGTAGAAGTCTATGCCATAATTATCAAATTTATTATGTCTATGTTAACGTATTAAGTTATGAAGTACCAATGTTAGCAGCATCTCTTTAGCATCTACGAATAGCACATAATATGTACATACGCTTCTATATATAGTACTGGCATGTTTTTGTTTAGTTGCATAAAATTATAATATAGAGGAAATACTCTTAATACCCATCTTGGTGTATAGGGTTCATCTTGCAAAAAGCATCACATGAACACAGCGATCTAACGACGATGTTAGAGACTCCAATTCAGTCGACTTGAGCACTTTTGACTCTAACGAGATAATGACTTAAATATTGCCTTACTCTTCTTAACTACATGTCTGTCTCGCTCTCTGGCTTGTAGGGTTACACGTAGGTAGTCGCGAATTTCAAAAGCGGAATGGATTGCAGTTCCAATTTAAATAGATTTGAAATTCGATCATATTCTGTAAAGGGGCGATACTCAACTCCTTGGGAAGTCGTTATGTACTTTCCAAGGAGGTAACTAAGTATTCTTCTACAGATAATATACAACGAGAAACCTACTGCTATAACAATATTATGATATTATGTGAACATATTCAGACTGATTGATGATTTCAAATGTTACTTTCACTGAGATTTAATGAATGACGACGCAGTGAAAGTAAAAACGAATGGTCGAATTCGGTGTTGTTGTATCTCTTTTTCTATCTATTGAGTCATCCTGCTTTATGTGATGACCAGAATAGTACAGCGAGCGGTCTAATCTCTCTGCGTCGATAATTATTATTCAATCAATATTATAGACATTTTGGAAATTTCTTTATACATGGTGTTTTGGAATTGGTATATAAAGCGGAAAGGGTGTGAATGGCATGAACCAGGCGAACATAATTTTCTTTCGAAGAATTCACGATTAGATTTTCGACGATGCCCATTTGTCGAAAAAAAATATTTTAAGTGTAAATTTACAAATCCAATTTTATCGTGAGAGACAGCCTCAAATTTTAATGTTTTATTTTAATTAGGTACCTTGAGAGATATAATTTTGTAAAACTCACTCCTAAAATATAATAAAATCGTCTTAAACGAAGCCACTGTAGTTTAAATCGTAATCTGAAAACGTCTTCTAATAGGACACATGCGTCTCTAATAGATTCAGTAGTTTTGGTTAAAAGTGGCCTGCATCCACTGTAAGCGTACGGCCTAATTTCATCTTGTATCTCTTTTTTATTTCCGATACAGATACAACAGCTTTATTTTCGTAATATCAAGATTTATTAGTATACCGTACTCATTTAGTTACGCCATAAAAAGGCTCAATCTTTATTTAGTTCGGTTTAATTCCTATAATAAATCACGTGTTTCGGCGAAAGTAGGCAATAATGACGTTATTGAGATCAAACCAAATAAGGCTCAGTGACTTTCGACTGTAGGCGGCCTTTAGTCTCCAATTCTTAAATAAAACTTGACAGATTTATCTATTTATAAGTCTGTCTAATCTCCCAGATTAGGCAAGATACTTGCATAATATTATTATTTAAGCCGAAGAGCAGCTTCGCTCAAAACTTCAATGAAAATTAAACGTGTAATTCGGATGAAATTGGTTTCAGTGATAATAATTAAGCATGACGATTGCTCTATTTATAATATCACTCGTAATGTTATAACTTAGTAGCTTTGACGTGGTCCGTATTAACGCTTGTAGTTTTTTTTTTTATTTAAGATGTTTATTGAAATAAATCTAAATTTAAAATTTAAGAAAAACCCCAGATTCCATTGCCTTCATTTCCTTTAATGTAAAACAACATAATATTATGAAATGTGGACGCGATGCGCTTTCATTTGATACCCCACACTAGTATATTTGCAGATTTTCTGTTTTCCTTCCCCACTCTCACCCCCATAACTTTTAAACGGCTCAACCGATTTTCATAAAACATGTCTAAGAACACCCGGGCCAAACGCACCTTTCATACAAAACAAACTAAATTGAAATCGCTCCTTCGGGAGCTATGATGGAACAGACAGACAGACAGACAGACACGTCAAACTTATAACACCCCTCTTTTTCGGTCGGGGGTTAAAAACACTTTTAAACTAAGGGATGAATCTAGCGATAAACCCCGTGCGCAACTTTGCATTTATTTATGAAGAACGCTTAGTTAATGTTTTTTTTGACACACCATTTAATTAATATGCTTATCAATTTATAACGTACGAGTAGATGACAAAATTTCTGACAGAAAGTATACGAAATAAAATCAAAAGTTTTATTTCCTTAGAAGCACAGGGCATACATCGGCCTGTCGATCTTCAAATAATAAAACTAAATTGTTAAAACAATAATTATCACGGAAATAACATTGTCTTGACAGTTCGCTTAATTTTTTTATACTGAGTTAAGAAGCGAATGAACAACACAGCTTTATCATTTGTATTTTACAATTTTGGAGTTCTTATTTTTAGGTAACAAAAGACTAATTTGTACTCTTTAGGTTCTTAAAGAAGATTTAATTTCAACCATCTAAAATTTTAATCAATTATCATGGAACATTCTGTCGAAGGGTGGTCTATAATAAAAACTTGACGAGATAGAATTTTCTTCTGTAATGCGTTAGTAATGATAAGAAAAAGCTACACATCTCAACGTGGGTTACATAAGAAACTATGTAAAATATCATTATGTCTTTAATGAACGCACAAAAACGTGTGCATTAGTTGCGACAGGAAGAGTGAGGATATCCGCATTGCTTATACACATTAATAATTGTTTTTTATCTTGTTGAGTACAGTTCACTTGTCAAGGAGAATTGTCGTCTTTAGTGGTAGTTTTTTGGGGTCCGTTAACAAAGGGTAAAACGAGACAGTAATACTGAGACTTTATTTATATATTTAGGATTAGCAACAAAGAATACACATCTCTTATAAAAAATAAATTACAACAAAAGTATTGTTGTTGGACAACTGCTCACTCAATAGTCCCTAGTCAGTCTGTCACTAGGCTTCATCTCAAGAACCGTTATAGATAGAGAGTTGTACGCGATTTAATTAGCATAATCAATCAATCATTTATTAAAAACCAAAGAAAGTATTTCATAATGAACGCAGTCTTTAGGCTTTTGGCGAATTCATGACGATATTTAAAAATGTCAATAACCCAGAAAGTATAATTAAAGAAAACACATTATTTTGGCAAGATTATGATCCAGAACGTCTAAGTATAAAAACGCCAAGAATACCTAGACTTTAGGACCACACCGCCTGTGCTAGTTAGAAACTGTGTAACATCAGGCTGTGTCATAATTATGGCTTATATTTCTTGTTTCAGTTAGAGGACGCGGATATAACGCTGCAGTCATCATCCGAGGTGTCGGGACGTCTCTCTGAGATATCAGCCATCTCCATGGAAGGTTCTGGACGGATCTCCCTGGAACACTCCGGTAGGCCTTCCATGGAGCACCCGCCTTCCAAGCCGATCAACATAGACCTGTCGCAGCCGGCGCATAACTTACACAACACGTTTAACAAGTAAGTCATTTCTGGTAGAGCGGTTTTACGGTGGATGCAGGCCGCCTCTACCAGTAATAACTAGAAGTTTAAGGGGCTTCTGTCCGGTGTAGACGACCTACAACTGCAATGATGGTGATCAAATCATTGGCTATAGGAGTATGGAATTAAAATTTAAGAAAACCCCTCGATTCCAATGCTTTAATTTCCTCAAAAGTAAAACACCATAATTTTAGTACGCGAGGCGCTTTCATTTGATATCCCACTCGAGTATATTTGCAGATTTTCCGTTTTCCCCACTCGCACCCCCATTACTTTTAAACGGCTCAACCGATTTTCATGAAACATGTCTAAAGAACACCCGCGACAAACTCACCTTTCATACAAAAAAAAAACTAAATTGAAATCGCTCCACCCGTTCGGGAGCTATGATGTCCCAGACAGACAGACAGACACGTCAAATAACACCCCTCTTTTTTGATCGGGTTTTAAAAAAAGACGAGATCTAGAAAATTGTTGAAGGTAATGTCGTAATAGTGCATCACCGAGAATAATAAATTAAAAAAAATGGAAAAGGCCTCCCTCACAAAGGGAATTGCTGGACCGAACCTATGTCGCGTAAGTTCGGCGGGTATGGTGTGCCGTATCAGCCGAATACGACAGAACCGAATATCAGTCGCGTAACTTCGTAATGTAATAAATCTAAATTTAAAATTTAAGAAAAACCCCCGATTCCAATGCCTTAATTTCCTTAAATGTATAACAACATAATATTATGTAATGTGGACGCGATGCGTTTTCATTTGATACCCCACACTAGTATATTTGCAGATTTTCGGTTTTCCTTCCCCACTCTAACCCCCATAACTTTTAAACGGCTTAACCGATTTTCATGAAACATGTCTAAGAACACTCGCGCCAGATTCGCCAATCATAAAAAAAAAACTAAATTGAAATCGCTCCATCCGTTCGGGAGCTATGGTGACACAGACAGACAGACAGACACACAGACAGACAGACAGACAGACACGTCAAACTTATAACACCCCTCTTTTTTGGTCGGGGGTTAACTAAGTGCGTTTCAGCTCTTAGTCTTTTCTGACTGTTAAATCTTTATTGAATCATTTAGATCCAGAAAGCACTTGATGGTACACATACACATGAAATACATTTTTATTTTCTTTACCAACGCGACGATGGCGATGGAGAGATGAGATAGAAACAGAGAAAATCCGTTTACAGTATCAAAATTCGTAGATAATTTAACATTTCGCAAAGTGTGTTACTGCACTTATAGAGATCGTTTCAAGTATCTTTGTTGCATGCAACAGACTTAAAAAAAGACAATCATGAGACGTACCAACTGTGTAAGCACAGACAAGTTTTATTGACGAAGCTGTGTCTCTTACAATACCTTAATTTAAAATTTAGTATGTATTTTAATTTAAAATAAATTTCTTCGTCACAATCGCAATCTTAACCGAGGGTGGCATAAAAATGAACATGTGGTCGTATAAAATATCCTTTTTTGTTCTACGCTTGCTATCTGAAGCTATTGGGAAGTAAACAACAACCCGATTTTGACATATTCATGCTCTGCTCCTATTATTGTAATTGTCAAGATTTTCGTTCCTCGCTAAATATACCATCGAAAGAATTGTTCAAATCGTCATCATCATCATCATTCCAGCCGTAGGACGTCCACGGCTGGACATAGGCCTGCCTCAAAGACTTCCAGTGACTTCGGTCGGTAGCAGCTTGTAACCACCGCGAGCCCGCTACCTTCACCAGGCCCTCCGTCCTTGTTGGCGGACGTCCTACTCTGCATTTGCCGATCCGTGGTCTCCATTCGAGAACTTTCCGGCCTCAACGGCCATCTGTTCTGCGTGATATTTTAAACATGGATTATTTGTTTTGGTAACATTACAGTCAGCTATGGAACACGTCACCATAATTGTTTATTTGCACTGAACATTATAATATCCACTTTGTGCAACATAAACATACACGAAATTCACCGCGCTGTAAACAAAACTAATTACCTAAGCAAGAAAACTATTTAGTAATTCAATTTCTGTCTCTTATTGCTTTAGACTTCTCGCTCCCCGCCCTTTTTGTTTATTTTTGCAATAAATCGATTTCTGTGGCGCTTCAAAGGGCGACCGCTGCCGCGGAATTAAAATCCGTCCGTATCTTAAATGATCTAAAGAGACAGACAGCTGAAGCAACTTAATGTTATGCTATGCAAAGAATATTTAGATTTATTACGGGATATGAGCTTAGTTACGCTTCGTTTAAACGAAGTCGTATCGAATTGCTTTTTTGATTTGTCGAATATGATCTCTCTCTCTCTCTCTCTCTCTCTCTCTCTCTCTCTCTCTCTCTCTCTCTCTCTCTCTCTCTCTCTCTCTCTCTCTGCGGGCCAGTAGCAACAGTATTTCAATGTAAGAGGTTACACGAGCTTTCGGTTTTGTCGGATTTTAAAACCGAATGCCAATGTAAAGCACCACTCCTTGTGAACGCAGCGTGATATTATATAAAGATTTTTTTTTTGTATGAAGAGGTGATGAACTTACGTCTTCATCATTCAACATTCTATTCTTTCACACATAATTACATAAAAATCTTAGTAACATACTTTCCAAATGCTAATTACTTGAATGTAATACCTAAGTGTATTTATATCGTCATACAATTTTTTGAAGATTACCTTTCACAAGTCAGTGACTTACGTATAGTGTGAACGTGTTTTTGGACAAAATATTGTGATTTTTAATTAAAATGCTCGCTAACGTAAAATCTTGTGAACTACTTGTAAACTGCTGCGGATTTATTGATGGGTAAAATATTCTTCCAATTATTTTATCTTCTAATTATTCTACATACATAATTCAAATATAAGTCCCCGCCGCGTCTATTTGTCGTTTTGTTCGGGATAATCGCAAAAAGCAAAACGGATCTTTAAGCGGTGTTAAGCAATATATTATTATAGAGTGATTCACGAGCAAGGTTATTGCATCCGTGCAAAACCGTAATGGGCCAGCTAGTAAAAATGTTATTCGAATAATAGTTGACACAGACCATGGACAGACTTAAATTTTTGGAGTTTACTCCTTAAGAAACGATTTGAGTTATAAGGCCCGGTACGGAAATTTTATGAGGAGTAAAATCAAAAGTGTAACACGAAAAGTTGAGGCGTTACGTAGAAAGAGACAAACATATATATCTGTAGGATTGAACGTGTAAAAGAATGAGATGGAATACATTACACAGCGTATCTCATTCTCGGGGTCTCCTCTTTGCGCGATACTTCTTAGTTGAGACTACGAAAGAGGTATTGCTGTATTTTATTTATATTATTTTGTAACATACTTTATGTAATACGCTTTATTGAAGTAATATAAATAATCCGAATAATTACAGATATATGTTTGTTTCTCTTATCATTTTAGCAGATGCGTTCATTTACCCTTTTTTTCTATTCGATATATTTCATAATTATAGTTCGTAAGGAGTAAACTCCAATCGTGCGTCGTAGCTGACACACACACACTTTTTTTTGTTTTATATCTATGCCGCTAATTCATTAAGAACGTTGCTTTTACCATGATAATAAATTAATGATGCTATATATATTACACGTATATACTACAACTAGAAAAACAATGTAATTCTTTCTTTTTCTTTTGTTAATATAGATAAAAGTAATAAACAACTATATGAAAACGCCGCTTTAGGCCTGACGCTCCTTTAAGCGGGCGCGGACGCGGTTTAATGTCAAACAAGTACAAAAGTGATCCTTCGAGAGCACATTTTTATGAAAACGCGCTTGCGTAACGCAGCATTAGGGCTTATACGCCACGATAATCGAACAAACTTAAAGATGGACTAAACGCAAACATATTTAATCATGCCAAATATCTTCTTTATTACATAAAGTTGTTATAAAAGTCGTATAATAAATTTATCTATATAAACATCAACAGAAATTTATTTTGTTGTAGAACTTTAAATATCAGTGTGATATCCTAACATAAATAATGATATCCACAGAGGCTTAACGAACATGCTCAACGAGAGGGGAAGCCTCAACATGTACCAGAGCGGGGAATCCCTCATGAGGATGTCCCCCCCGAGCCTGGTGTCCTCCCTGCTCATGGAGAACTCGGGGCAGTTCAACTCCGAGTCGCTGGAGGGGCGCAGATCCATTACATTGCATAAGGATTCTGGTGAGATTTGCGATAGCATGGGCCATGTCTTTTAATGTTCGATTAAGTCCTCAATCCACACTATATTATTATGGTTTAGTTTAAAATATTTAAAGATGCTGATAATTCTAAATTTTAACAATAAAGCTCCGCCTCACTCAATTGGGCATCTTTAGTATGGAATCAAAAGATTATTGGCTTTCTTTACTACTAATAATAGATTCAGTTCAGAGAAAGGGTCTAATTGGAAGTAAAATCAATTAAAATAAGATTAATGTCCTTCACAGGTATACCACCACCAGGCCGAGATAGCATAGACCCAATGATGACTAGCATGACTCTCTCCATCCTCGACGAGAAGGACATGAGCACCAGTTTCCTCTCCCAAACCACCTACCCCGACCACGACAGCTTAATAGACTCCCTCCCCCCCAGCCTAGTCAGCTCCCTCAACTCCTCATACGTCGTCAACACCTCCAAACCCAAAGACGAACCCAACATCTTCAGCTCAGCAACCTTCACACATCTAGAACAATCTGAAAGACTCCTTTCCGCCCGACCCAGGTGCCAAATGTTCGGCAGCTTCCGACGCGAATCTACCATCAGAAACTCCGAAAGCTACACCAAGTCCAGAGAAGAAGCCTGTCAGATAGACACAACTAAAGTCCTGAACGAAAACATTGTCAAGAAAGAGCCGGAACCCTTAGAAGAACCTATAACCTTACATTTCGCTAACAACAAATTCATAACGGACGCCGAGAAGGAGAATTTCCAGCGCGACGACGCGTTCTACAAAGATATGGGAATGCAAAAACCTGATGAGATTAATCGCAACAGTCTCAACGTTACTCTCGGCAAGCAAGAGCTCAACGAGATCATACAAGCGAGACAAAAGCTGTCTCTAGCGAGGAAAGCTTTACCAACGGAAGATAAACTACCCAACCAAACGGAAACACCAGTTAAAACCATAATTTTACCTAACGCTACAATAACAGTGCCAAAACAGAGTATGGATAACGCATCAGAGTTGCTGTCGAGACGGAGAGCAAATGGGATGGATAAAGAGGAACCTGCGACGAGGGAGACTCCTAAGAGAAATGCCACGTTTAAGAAGATATCGCCCAGAAGTAATGCTATGGACGCGACGGTGGTTTATATGAACGAGGAGCTCCCAGCTAATGATATAATTGATATTAATTCGGCGACTTTGAACCTGATTGATGGGGAAAGGACGCTACAACAAGAGGTGAGAAAGTTTTGTTCAATAGTTTTGCCTTGGCTAATATTTATGTTACAAACTTAATTATGTTTAAAGATATCTCCGCTTCTCTATTTAAGTTTCTTAATCCCACACAGAAAAAAAGATTTAATATGTTTTAAGATATCTCCGCTTCTCTATTTAAGTTTGTTAATCCCACACAAAAAAAGAAGGTTTTTATAAATTTTGTCGCTGTATGTGGCACGTAAATGCTGAATTTAATAATAAATAAATAATAAAATAACTTCATAACTAGCGCTGCGGGTCTCGCTCTTAGATGTGTTTTATAATCGGTTAAGCCGTTTCAAAGTTCTTATTGGGTGTGTGTAGTAAATGAATGTGTAACAAATGAGTTCAAAATACGCAAATAATTTATGTGTACTGTAAATTGTCAAGAAATGTATTATTTAGAAATCGTTAGGGCACAAATTCAGTGTAAAATAATCAATTTTAATGTGTCAATGGTTGGTTAAGTCAAGAGGTATCTAACTTTTTCACATGTGCAAAATAGCTCTACATTTTCACCAGATTGTGAAACCGGTCTTAAGACTAATAACCACGATCTGACAGTATCTTAATATTGTGTATAACCATTATTTTAAAAGATATAAGATATGTTATATCTTTTCGGCGTATATGTAATTTATATTTATTTCAGGAATGGGGTTCACAAGAGCGGGCAATGGTTGGTTCGAGTGAGAGCACAGATACAGGGACATTCAGCTCTTCCAGTCCTCCGGAAAGCGTGCCCGACACGGCCGCCCAGCTGGACCCTCGTGAGTATACTAAAAGATCCACTCCACTCCAGGACAGGCAGACGCACGGCGAATTACCATCCTTATTTGGACCCTGTTATGCAGTAAAGATCCAACTCACAAGTAATGAAGCGTTGGTTGGATCTTTTCTGCTTAACAGGTCCATTTAGTGGATATTCCCTCCACTCGTACTAAGCGATTCTCATCCACCCTTATAATTCGCACGGCAAACGTCCGGAATTCGCTCCCTGCTGCTGTATTTCCTAATTACTACAACCTGAGTGTCTTCAAGACAAGAGTGAATAAAATAAATAAATAAATACTGACGAACAATCCACACAACAACATCTAGCCCCGTGGTAAGCTATAAGCTTGTGTTACGGGTACTAGATATCTGATATACTTAATATAATAGACATACATAGATAGATATTTTTTATTATACATACTAAACACCCAGACCAAGGAGAAAATGCTTGCAGAACTTACAAACACTTGGCCCCTCGGCGGGAATCGAACCCGCTACCTCTTGCACCGCAAGCGGACATTCGCGCACCGCGCCACCGAGGCAGTCAAATAATCAGAAAACCAAACAACATTCATAAAATATACATAAATTAATTTAAATTTACAATTTTTGCTTATTTTTTTCAACAGACTCTCGGATATCTTCCACACCCCTAATGGCGCTACGGAAAGGCGCCAAAAACGACCTCCTCAACCTCCACACGACCATATCACCCATCTACGATATGATCGACGATAAGTCCTATACCGTCACGAAAGCGCCGAGCATATCGCCTATGGAGCGAACCTACGACATGCACAATACAACGGTTATCAACAGCGCGACTATGAAGAAAACTTCAGTTAAGAGGGATATTCTGGCGCCAAGAGATAGTCCCGAGAGGAAACCATCTGAAATGCGACTTAAATCGCCGCCGAGTCGCATGCCTACAACTACAGGTCTGTATAAGTTAGTTTTTTTATATTTGGCACTAAATTTGTGGATTTTTTCGGAATGCCTAGTGAAGTTTGCATAACTATCTTGTTTGTTACAAATTTAACTACGATGCCCTACTAATTTTATAAATGAGTAAAAGCTCTGAATCCTTATCCTTTGCTACCACTTATCGCTATAACTAATTTAAATCCAGATAAAAGTAAAAAACTCCTAGGTGAATTTTAAAAAATTATAAAAATATATCTGGACTAATCACACAACATCACCTAACCCCAAACTAAGCAGAGCTTGTACTATGGGTGTTGGGTGACTGATATACTACATAGATGCATATTTTACTTTGTGAATAAATACTTATGATACATAGAAAACACCCAGACCAGAAACCAGAAATTGTAGATCGTACAAAATCTGGTCGCCCGACGGGAATCGAACCCGCAACCTCTTGCACCTCAGGTGGACCTCGGCCCACTGAGCCACAGAGGTCGTCAAATTCACATAACAAAGTCTAAAAAAAATCATAAATATTTAACATAAGTTAAAAACCAGTTGAAATCTCCTGAGCTTCTAAAGATGATTAGATCAGTGTTAGCGAAAAGCATTTTTATACATTAACTAGCCTAACACGCCAAACAACACACTACAAACTTTAAACTAGGGATGAATCAGAAATGAAACTTTAAATACAATAGGCATAAAGACATTATGTTTTCCGATTTGCTTCTATAACATTGGATTTTGTTTAAATTAAGAGAATAATTAAGAGAAGCCATCGTCTAGGCCTTCATGCTCCATCTTAGACCACATCGTCACTTTACATCAGGTGAGATTGTGGTCAAATGAAGGCTTATCAATAATAATAATAATAATAGAATGCTAAGTTTAATCCCTCTAGGCGCTTACTAATGTATGAATATTTGCAGTGTCGTATGGTTCGATGGCGCCGCCCGCCGGCCTGCCGCGCAAGTCCAGCCTGCCCACCTCTAAGCTAAGGCAGTACAGCTCGCATAGAGAACTTAATAGGATACCCGCTGGTAATAACCATCATTCTCCTGCCCTTATCCCACATCACGTGGGGTCGGCACAACATGTTTTTTCCTTCCATTTTCCTCTGTCACTCGTCATCTCAACACTCACTCCTTTCTTACACATGTCATCCTTCACACAGTCCATCCATCTTTTCTTTGGCCTACCTCTTCCCACATATCCATCAACACACATATCTAACATTCTTTTCGTCACATGACATTCATCCCTTCTCATAATATGTCCATACCATGCCAACCGATTTCCTCTCAACTTCTCTGTCACTGGTGCTACTTTCAAGGTTCTTTCTTTCCGCTGGTAATATCCATTAGTATTAATATGACTCGCTTGAAAACTCATCATTTTGCTTGTTTGATTGAGTGCTCTTAATTTTACGCATAATATCATACTTAATACATGTAGCATGCATGCTTATTGTAGTTGACAGTATTTGACAATATAATTACAATAAAAAAATCATATTTTAATATTTAAGAAAGATCCCCGAATCCGATGCCTTAATTTCATTAAAAGTAAAACACCATAATATTTTGTAATGTTCATGCGATGCGCTTTCATTTGATCAGTATATTTGTAGATTTTCGGTTTTCCTTTCGCACTCTCACCCCCCATAACATTTAAAAGGCAAAACCGATTTTCATGAATCATGGCCTAAGAACACTGGCGCCAAACTCACCTTTCATACAAAAAAAAAAACTAAATTAAAATCGCTCCATCCAAAAAAAGAACTAATAAGTGAAACTTTACGATCACGATTTAACACAATTGTCTCTCATATTATTATAATAATAATAATAAATCATTTATTTCAGGCATCTAAGGCCCATATAAACATATAAGTAACTGTGACTTACACTATTCATTAGAATAAACAAAACACACAATGTACCTACATATTTTAAATAAATAGTCATTGTTCTGTCATTTCAGCGGCACCGGCCATCGCAGCGTTGCGCGGCGCGCCGGCCAACCGCACGATGCTGCGTCGCAACGTGTACGCGTCGAACCCCGCGCTCAGTCCTACCGCCTCCAAGCCTCTCGAGTCTTACATATTTAGCACTGAGACTAATGTTAATCTGCAGGTAATCTACAAACAGTTAAATAAGTAAAAAGAACCAAGTATTTATACTAATAAATAATAAAGTATTCATGTGTTCGCTATGTAGAATGTAGCATACTTAGGCTTAGTAGTACTGTCTTGGTATATAAACGGAAACTTTTAATTGGCCTTCTATGTTAAGGCATGTGGAATACATGTCCTTTTTTATTTGTCTGTTTATGTTGTTTACCTAGCTGTGAGTTTTCCTAAAAATGTAAAAATAAAATCAAATAAATATCCTAATTATAATTTAATATGCGGACAACGGTGCTGATTACACTTATAATATATAAAAGACTTAGGTTAATATTAGTTGCCTAACTTTAATAGTGTAATTTTATGTTGTCCTAAATAAATAAATAGGATAATAATGCTATGTTCTGGCGCCAGAATGCAGCACTAGACAATAAATAGTTTTATTTTGTTGACGATTTCAATGCGTATGATGTTATTTGGCGTTTAGTCAATCACGGGCGTCAATTAACTGAAAGAAGAATACGAAGTATGACCAAACCACGATATTATGTTTGGCTGTTAAAAGCGGAATAGCCTGTCACGAATGCCATAAACCCTAAAGTAATTAAGTTTATTGTATGTGGCGCTATCTAAAACCTAGTTTCGCATAATAATAACATACATACATTTGATTTGATTTAATGTTATTATGTTGTTTGATTTAATCATTTATGCTATTTGATTTTATTAACCCTAGTCATTAAGTTTAATTGTTGTTCGAAATAAAAGACTTTTATATTTTTCAATTTATAAATAACACTAAATACCACACTGAAACCAAATGGCGCTGACTCTACTACATAGTTTTATTTTATCTTTTGCAGTTGTCAAATTGTACTGTATACATTGTAATCCCTGTTCCCAAATGAGATGTTTTCAAATATGAATTGACTACTTCAGTATTATTATTTAGTAGTTATTATTTGACTACTTCAGTGGCGCGGTGGGCGAGGGTCCGCTTGCGGCGCAAGATGTAGCGGGTTCGATTCCCGCCGAGGGTGAAAGTGTTTGTATGTTCTGCAAGCACTTTTTCCTTGGTCTGGGTGTTTTATATGTATAATAAAAAATATCTATATATGTATGACTATTATATTAAGTATATCAGATATCTAGTACCCGTAACACAAGCTTAGAGCTTACCACGGGGCTAGATGTTGTTGTGTGCATTGTCTGGAAATATTTATTTATTTATGAATTAAAAAAAAACGTATGTTATCAAATGTCAAAAACTAATACGTGTATTCTGTAAGAAGGAGAAAGCGGCGCGACCGGTGCTGACCAATCCTCCCCCGCTGGTCAGACAAGGCACGGAGACGCTGCGGCGAGAGCGGCCGCAAAGTCAGCTAATCGCGCCTAAGGACGTACGTACAATCATATTACAACCTGCTTTAAGAATAGGCTTCAAAATGGCGGACGGTTTTGTGCTAAATAAAAAAATAAACATACACAGCCAGTCTCTGGTGGTAGGTTTCGGCCGCGGCTTGTCACCACCCTCCGGGCTGGGCCAGTGCGTGTAGCGATTTTTACGTGTTTCGTAATGTGGCCCGGAGAAGCCATCTATCTACCTTCTAGGTCTTCATGTCCCATCTTAGACCACATCGTCACTTTACAGGTGAGATTGTGGTCAAATGAAGGCTTATCCAGCATAAAAAAAAATTCACCTTAGATGACTTATAAACTGATAACTTTTAAGTTTTTGGTTAAGACTTACTATCTTATACTTTATGCATTGAATCATACCTTCCGTTTTAATTTTAAACTGTGTTAGGGCAATCTGAACTAAATCTATTAAGAGATAGATACATCTTGTTTTTTTTTTATTCTACCGAATCAGTTGCGTTTATGCCGGTCACATTTCTTATTCATACACTCGAGCATAGTGGTACTGGAAACCTGGTATTCAGAGAATGGTACAAGATATTGAGCGTGAAGAGGAATTGTACAGAGTTATGTCTATAACGGCAGACCTCTTCGATTAGACAAATTGTATCGTACATATATGGTAGAAGGATTCAATGAAATATTTGGATTTTTTAACTGATATTTGGTAAAGAAAATAACCACTTATGCTTAATTTGACTATAAGCTTTCGTTCTGCTTATTTAGCATTTATGTTTGTTAGAGAGTAACTTCGCTATAACGGCGAAGTAATATACGTGCCAGTAAATTTTTTGTCAAAATTATAAGAAGCAAAGTTAAGCCCTTGAATCCCGATGTATCTTTTTTATGGACTTGTTTGAAATAATGGTTATTTGTATAGATTACAATATAATCTTGATGATATAGAGCACTAGGCAGTCCGCTATTTTGAACACCAGTCTTTAAATTTTCGCCATTAGGTGTGTATGCATGTTTCATTGTTTTATGTGAAATTCTGTATGTTGTTATGTGAAGAATGTAGTTAAAAGAGAAGAAAGATGTTAAGAGAATTGGCAGTAATTTTCAAGTCATGATCAATCATTCATATTTTTCATATTCAACATCGCTTGATTTTCATAAAATTTATTTCTGAACCAGCCTTACTTTCTTCTCTTTTGACTCATTAGTAAGTTTTCTGACTCATTTTTGTCATGGAAATATACTTTTAAATGACGCTTAAAGTGTAGATATCCGTTGAATGTTCAAAAAATTGTTTTGTGTTTTTGTTTTGTCCATTGCATAAAAAATATTACATAAATAAATAAATAAATGAAATGCAGTCTCATTTGTATATTTCTGCATTACATATTTTTGTGCATATTTTGTAAATGTGTGATTGCTTGGTTTATGTGTTTTTTTGTTGTGGTGCACGTTGCTTTTCTGTGATATTAAATATGCGAAATAGTTAACTAAACCTATTTTAGTTATTATGCCGTTAGCATTAGTTTGTCTTTTTCGATCACCTTGATATTTGTGTTTTGTTAGAAAGAGATAACATTCGTGCTAACTAAAATAGGTTTGCTATCATATAGCATAATATTTTCGTACACATAGCATTGGGTTAAATATAACCATTATAATTATTCTTTCGTTGAAATGTATGAGAATTAAAACAGCATTATTATGTTCACAACGTCAACCAAATTAAAATCGTAAAATTTTAATCAAACATCAGAAGCGAGTGTTAAATACAAAACATAAATATAAATTCATGAAAATTAGTGGATTTGTTCAAAGTATTTATATAAATCTATCTTTATCTGACGCGCTGTAGTAAATCCGCTTTTCGGAAGAAATAAATAAAATAAGTAAATGTGTTAAACTCTATAAGTAAAGGAGAAGAAGTGAGAAAGCAAACACATTTTATTTTGGACACATAAAAAATAATAACATATAAGCACACAGAGAGTGTCCCAGAAAGGCCCTCAACTCAGCAAGTATTGAGATTAAGCCGATACAAATAAGATCATCACAGAAAAGCTACGTATACCGTTGGTGTGGGTTTGTGTTTGTGCTAACGCTCGTGTAACGTTGTATAGCGCGCGAGCGGCGCCCCGGCGCGTCCGATGCGAAGCCACCAAGTGCCCGTAAGTTGTTTTAACTATAGCGTCCCGAACATATCGAACACATACAGAGATCGGTATTAGATGAGTTAATATAAGCTTGATAAACTTAGCGCCTCTTTCGCAATGCCCAAGTAAAGTCTCACGTAGCAAATCAGTACCAAGGAAAATCAAAACAACACAATTTTCGTGAAACATGTCTAAAAACACCAGCGCCAAACTCACCTTTCATACAAAAAAACTAAATAGAAATCGCTCCATCCGTTCGGGAGCTATGATGTTCCAGGCAGACACGTCAAACTTATAACACCCCTCTTTTTTGGTCGGGGGTTAAAAAAACTATAGGCTAGTCGCTGCCCGACTGGTTTAACTCTTGAACTGAATAGATCCAACTTAAAGAGCATGCTGCCTCAAACAGACAATTTATTAACTTATCAAGACAGCGCTTTATATAATAACCACTGATAGCTACTTGGGTCTATATTTGGGGCTGGTAAACAAAAATATGAAAACGTTGAAAAATAAACACTTAAAAGAGGACCGCCTTGTGTGAATTCGCCGCCAGAGGCGCTGGTGTAGCGTGAGGTCGGAAATGTCAAATAAAATTGTTTCTATAGTCACGCCAGTTAATTTCTGAATGATATTTAAATATATTTTAATAAACAGCTGCGTCTACAGATCTCACTTTACAATGACGCCCAATGGTGAGCACAAAACGGTGTCCTCTTTCTGATAATTCCATCTTTATGTGTGTGTTCTGTGTAATTTTCACCATGCAGTTAGTTCACATAAATGTATAACAAAGGGGTTCCAACATTTTAGTATCGGTCCTGGCCTACTATTCCGCCATTTTGAAAAAAAAAACGTTATTTGTCGGCCAGTGATTAAACACATGTTAATCGACAGAGTAAATACTTACAAACAAAAAGTGTTAAGGAATCAAAACTCTTAAGTCTCTCTTAACTCTTAATGTTTACGCGATATTATATTTCATTTGTTTTTTAACCCAAATATCTCACAAACCGTACACATACTCGTAAGAGGCATGGGTTCCAAAACACTTTGTTTCTCAGCATTTAGTCTGTAGATTGTCAACCGCCTTATATTGTTTTTTTTTATAACATATTTAGACTTGTTGGTAAGTAAGAATGTTGGAACCCAGTAATTGTTTTGCAATAAATTCAATAGACCAGAAACTATCAATCATAATTTTATTTTCTGATTTGGTTCCATGTTTGTGTGAACTATCTAATAAAACCATTTTGAGGGCTAAATATGGTTGAGGGCATTAAAAAAATTTAGATTTTAGATTTTGTATTTGGTTTTTATCGTAGTGTAAAATGTTAAAATGCATGTTGCTTAGAATCTTAGCTTGAAATAATATATAACATAATAATTATAAAATAAATTGTGTTGGAATGTATTGCATTTAATTATGTACACGTTAAACGTAGTTTTATAGGTAATGACGGTGCTGCGAACTGTACCACCACCACCCACGAGTGTTGGAGATTACAACATGTTGTAATCCCATACATTTGACCGATAAGGATAAAATTTTATATTTTAAATCTATTAATTGCATGGGATTACAATATGCTGTAATTCAAACAGTCGTAGGTAGCAACTCATGGTAGGGCTAATAATCAGACAATATTTGACATTCTACTATAGCATTAGTTGTTCCACGTTCCCTAAACTATCAAATCTTTTAACTTATTAGATACACGTACACTGTTTCTACTAACAGGGGTGTGTTCGGGAACTGAAATATCAATCATATTTTTGTATTGTCGTCTTTTGCGTCCCCTTATAATACACTAGTAGTACCCCGCGGTGTTACCCGCGTTTTAATTAATTTGCCCGCGGTTTAAAGTAGCCTATGTCCTTTCTGAGGCTCTAGAGTTTCTGTGTACCAAATCATTCAAATCGGTCCAGTAGTTTTCGCGTGAAAGCGTTACAAACAAACTTGCATTTACATTTATTAGGAATTAGGATTCCGTATAGAAAGAAAGAAAGAAATAATGTATCTGCTCATTTTACGGAATGGTAACATACGTTTATTTTTTAATAGAAACAAAGTGCTTTTAAACTTTCTTGAAAATTTGCTTGCCGTTTGATTGCTATTTATATTATATTCGTAGGAGTCAGTGTGTTAGTTTTGCAGGCACTTTCTCTTGATCTGGTTGTTTTATATTTATGATAAAAAAAATTGATTTATCTATTATTATATGTATATCGTGTATTATATTATATCACACTTAAGTATATCAGATGTCTAGTACCCGTAGCACTAGTTGAGTGCTTACCACGGGGCTAGATGTTGCCGTGTGGATTGTCCGGTGATATTTATTTTGTAACCGCTTTTATTTCACAAGGGAACTTAGTATAACTCCAGCATAATTTTCGTGGGGAATTATTTTTAATAAATTATTATTATTATAATTTTCGTGGGTAATTAATTGTCGTTGGGTGCACAGCGTGAATGCCAAGAGCAAGGGTTGAATGTTAGCTGATATTTATATGAGCTTGTGACCTTATACAATTGTCATAGCAATGTCTACTCAATGCTTATTTCCGACAAAGCTAAGTGTTATGATTTATATAATATACGGGGAGCGATGAGGGTAAACATGTTTGTGGTACCTTTGTAGTATAAAAAATATATATACCTATTATATACCTATATATGTATTTATATAATGAAATGTGTGTATGTTTCCAGCCACCGGTGTCAAGGCCGTACTCCATAGCAGGGGGTTCTCAGCTGCGAGTGAATGCGATGAACCGGCCTGCCTCCACCCCCTCTAAACCTGTGCCAGGTAGTTCTATATAATACATATGTAATGTATTATAGCTATATATAAAGCTTTCTACTTAGTTACTTTTTGATTGTATTTGCTTGGGACACAGGGACTACTATCTTGACGAGAGAGATTAGACCTTAATTCACCACGCTGGCTAAGTGCGGGTTGGTGAATGTCACATGTCCTTCAAACTTTTTAAAGTACACACCCCGATTACACGGCTCGACTTGGCTGGTTTATCAATTAGTGACTCTTAACCGATAACAGTGCTGAGGTCCTCAATTCAGCTTTGAAACTTCCCCATAATCGAAAGTAGATAAAATATTATACTTCATTAAAAAATAAAACTTCCTTGCACAACTTATTTAGAAATTAATTTTCAATAATCCCTGTTTATTTTGCACTTATTGCTTACGTTTAGTTAATACTACTTCATAATTAAAAAAAGCATTCAGTCACTTAACTAAAGTTGGCAAACTTATAATTTTGAAAGCGTAAACAGTTGAAATCTTTTTTGTTTGACCTATATTTTCATCGTAATAACTTGTGTGAATAGTTTGACTTGTTTACGTTTCAGCTGTCCCAGTAGTGGAGCAACCGCGACCCTCGTCCAGCAACGAGCCGCGGTTGTCCGGACTCCCGAGGCCGTCGCGTCTCCCCGCGCCCCGGCGAGCACTCAGGTATAATCATCAACTACTATTACAATCAGCCATTCATAAACTTTATAAAAAATATAAATTAAAAATATAAATAATAATTAATACTACCGATTACAGCCTTAATTACCTTAAAAGTTAAACAGCGTAATATTTGCTAATGGGCACGCAATGCGCTTTCATTTGATACCCCACTCGAGAACATGCAGATTTTCGGTTTTCCTTCCCCACTCTCACCCCCATAACTTTTAAACGGCACAACCTATTTTCATGAAACATGTCTAAGAACACTCGCGCCAAACTCACCTTTCATACAAAAAAAAGCTTAATTGAAATCGTTCCATCCGTTCGGGAGCTATGATGTCCCAGACAGACAGACACGTCAAACTTATAACACCCTCTCTTTTGGTCGGGGGTTAATAAGAAAGGACAAGATAATGGAGCATCAAAGTTCTGGAGTGTGAGCTTGTGATGAACAAATTTAGGAACAATAGCATGAACTTTTTCTTTTTGGAATTTCAACTGTGTTAATAAATATACAAAGCTGCACTTACCGTCTGTTCTTCGTGCTACTTGCTACCAAACCACTCATTGTTCCATCTCATTTTCAGGCCACCATCAGTATACTCAGTGGCGCCAGCGGGAGACGCGGACAACTACTGACATTTAGCCTGTTGTGCCAATTTACTGGCTCGTGGTCCGCTATAGCTATAATACCACCAGAATCTGAGATTATTTATTTCAAATAAGTTCATGTATAAGACATAGGCAAATACAAGACTGTGTAAATTTTTGTTACTTGTTTACTCGTTACGCCATCTATTGGCAAGTTATTGCAACTACGGAGAAATCTATAAATTTAGCTAAGTCTAAAATGGCGTGTCATAGTCATCATTAGAAATCTGAAACGATCTTACATTTATTATTTAAATATTTTTGAAAGTCAAAATATGTAAAACAAAAACATACGGACATTAATCTAAATATTCAAACATTCTCAAATTTATTGTGGTGCTCAGTTAATAATAGAGATACTAATTTTATGTTGTAGTACTGTTTAGTTTATTGTAATAGTGTCTTCGGATTTGAAGATGAAAATAATGATGAGCTTTTTTTTTTTGATTACTTTCTTTATAAATGTTGACTTATCAACATTTATAAAGAAAGTAAACAAAACAAATGTCTCAAACATATATTAATCTCAGCTTCTGGTGAAGGACCAAGTTATTTATATAATTTTTTACAACTAATAACTTTAAAACTGGCCTCGGCCAACTAAAAACCATTCCTATTTTACTACCTAACTGTCGTTATGACATTTAATCATGTCCCAGGCATCAAATATTAAATGAATATTATGATTATGTTGCTATCGGTTCGTATAATGATTGGTTTAGATTCAGGGGCATGATTATTGTCTAAAATGAGTATAAATATAATGACAGACTGATTTTTCTGGAATGGCAAATATAGCGTGATTAACCAGACTGATTAAATTCGACAATGTGCTTTGAATGTCTTGTTCATTTTGGAAAGCGACAAAGCAAAATTTTGGATTGAGGTGTTCTATCATTCAGGATTATGGAAATTTGTGATTTTACAGATTGAGTTTACGATTGAATTGCATGGGAATTTATTTAATGGATGTTTTTAGAGAGGAATAAATAATTACATATGAGTATTTTAATTGTAAACTTAATCTGTTTCATAGTTTTTGGATTAATAATAGTCTGTGGTATTACTAACATCGACCAATTTTGATTAGACTTTTATATGATTTCGTACAGTAGATGATGATAATGAACTTATGAGATTTTTTAAGAATACATATTAACAGAAATTGTTATTGATACTTTGTACGTGACTGGCGAAATAAATACATATTATTTCGACATACAAAGTTTTCCCATGAAAATTTTGTTCATGTCTGTGATAGGACGCGAAATCGGCTTTTTCTTGAAAAGTCTACATTTCTTTAGTCTCTATTTGTGGATGTAACTGTACTATTTACCAAACATAATGATTAGTTAGAGTAATTATTGTATGTAAACATTTCGAACAAGTACTGTTTAATTGTGAAGATTTTTTGCTTAACAGTAATGATATCTATCATTCAATTTGGTAAATACGAGTAACATTTGACTTGATTTGACTGTTGTTGAAAGTAACTTGGTTTTATGCTCTCTGAATATTGTCGTGTTTTGATGTTGTAGATCAAACTTAGCTATCAGATCTTCCTTTATGGATCTAAATGATTCTATGGTGGTACAAATTTATATAACAAATTAAGATATTACCCCCATTTTTTATACAAAATTAGCGTTATGTGGTTAAAACATTGTTCATAGTAATTTATTTCTGTGTATGTGTAAGATTTTGCATTTTTGTTTAGAGATTGTAATCCTTTAGGAACATGTAATTTGTATTTTCTATTTAGATGTAAAATTTAATATTGTATACTAACTTTGTAATATATCTTATCACAAGGCACTTTAAAAATACCTACATACTCAAGCCCAAACCTAAACCGGCTATCATTTAATATATAACGCACAAAATATATTAGCTTTATTACTTGTACATTTTGTAAAAATGGTTCGACAGTTTTTTAAATTACGCTTTAAAACAAACATATCAAATTAGCGTTTTTGCAAAATTTTGTTAAAAATATTTTATTCTTTTCACCGCAAATGACATTTTAATGTAACTATTATAGGTATTAATGATTAAATTAACTCATCCGGCCGTAACATATTCACACAGTTAATTTTAATCCTATAACGATACATCATAATATATTTTATTACTGACTCGTATTTGTACGATTCTATGAAGTTGAGTTTGCTAAATCTATGTATTAATGTTTATAATGCTTCCATATCACCCGTTTATTGTTATGCAGTCAATAAAAGTCGCTCACAAAATCCATTAGATTGTGGATATTGACCTGAATGGTTTACAACGTGGTTGGTGGTTAGTTCTTTTGACTGTATAGTTATATTACGCGTCGCGTCGTGCCTTATTAAGGTAGAGTAGGTAAAGGATTTTGTTTCTGTTTGTAATAAAATTATGTATTTACTTAATAATTTGTTTTACTCTCGTCAAACTGAGAATTTTTTTATCGTAATAGCTCGCTCATGTAGCAATGGGCCGTTGGGGTCAAAAAGTTTTTGACGATCTTATCTTTGTAACCCCCGACCAAAAAAGAAAGGTGTTATAATGTTTGACTTGTCTGTCTGTCTGTCTGTCTGGGACATCATAGCTCCCGAACTGATGAAGCGATTTTAATTTAGTTTTTTTTTGTTTGAAAGGTGAGTTTGGCGCGGGTGTTCTTAGACATGTTTCAATTTAAAAGTTATGAGGGTGAGAGTGGAGAAGGAATACCGAAAATCTGCAAATATACTCGAGTGGGGTATCAAATGAAAGCGCATCGCGTGCACATTACTAAATATTATGGTGTTTTACTTTTAAGGAAATTAAAGCACTGGAATCGCGGTTTTCCTTAAATTTTAAATTTTGATTTATATAGTAACTAGTCAACGGACTCAATGCAGCAATAGATTACAGTAAGTAATTCAAGACGTAGGTTTAAGACGTACTATAATGTCAAATATCTACCCGTACAGTTACGATGAGGCGGTCCGCTATTTACTATAAAGAAATTGACCTATTCAGTCATGTTAATCTCTTTTGCTGTATCTAATTTATAATCGTGATTTAAAATAAATACAAAACTGAATCCTATAATAAATTAATCACGTAATACCTACCTACCCATGAAACTGCAAGTGGAGCGTAGGAGATTCACCAATATCCAAGTCGATGGACGTAGGTATGATTCGGCAAAGGGCGTAGCATCACCGGGGCTGCAGGTCGCTTTTTACCGAAACAACAGAATATCTATGAGGGCGGACTTTGTCCAGTGGCGCGCTATGCGGGGATTGCAGGGCAAAGTCTTATCAGAAATCATATCCTATCCTATGGATTTTTTTTCGGATAATTGAAAACTTATAAGTACTTATTCGTTTCAAGCATTATAATGTATTTTAGCTGTACATATCTAAACTATATCATAAATTGAGGCCTTCGCCCTGTAGTGTGCTAGCGTATTATATACATGTTTGTGATGCAATATTTCGAGCCATATCGATTGAAATTTAAATTTGTAGAAGTTATGAAAGTTTGTAGAAACCATGTAGTAACATGTAGAATTTTAAGGTCATTTTCGAAAGATTTACACTTGAATTACATTAATAAGTACGGCAATAATTACAACCAATTACAATAGAGGTAAAATTGACATTATGAGTTTTACTTTTATGTACTTCTAAGTAAATAAATTGAAATGCCTAGATTCTTATCAAGATAATGGGGTAAACAATTTCAAATATACACGTAAAAAGTTAAAAGAAAAACTATTGTTATGTCATATACCTAATATATCTAAATGGATACCTACAATGTTGTTCAATCAGCCGAAGCCGTTACAGTAGGGAGTTGAAAGTTCTGCTTGAACAATCAATTTTTTAATAGATAAGCCAATATCAAATAAATGATACGCTTATACTAATATTTTTAAATGAAAAGTAAAATTATTTCCTAGATATGAAATTTTATCATTTTTTTCGGAAAAAAAAATCTAGAAGTACGCCTAGAACATTGAAGAAAGAACGAATGGTTGTCACTATCACGTTTCGGACCGTGCGATACTAGCGCTCAACTGTCAATTTTGAAGTTTTGGATGACATTTGCTTGCATGTGTGTGTGCGAAAGAAATCGCACGTTACGTGAGTGTGCAAAGTCGTGAATGCTGTCTGAGTAAATTTTGCTTTTTACCTTTTTATTTTTATATTTTGCCAATAGAGACCATGTAATTAGCAATGTAATAACTCAAAGTGATAACTAATGTGATAAGCCATCGTTATGGCCTTTATAATACGCAGTGTTTTCATCCACTCTGTGATTCCATGCAATAACTCGTCACTTCAGTTGTTTGTCAATGACGTCTGCGTATAGCGCAGCAAAAAGTGGATTTTTATTTTGATTGTGACAAGTAGTGCAAATCTAAATGAAATGAATTGTGTAAGCCGATAAGTGTTCGTAAAATGGATGAGTGTCTTCAGTTTTGGAACCTTCTTTTACCAGCGGGCGACCACAGAGCAGGCACATGAAGAAAGGGTTAGTCTACTTGTTTTTGTTTACTTTTATGATTTAACACCTACAGTAGTGTACGTACTGTACCTATTTTTATCACCAGTGCTATAAACATGAAAGTTAGAGCATTTAACTTTGCTAAAGTATAGGTTAGAAGTAAGTAGCCAAAGATTACAGTTATTTTATAGTTTTTGGCGTAGTACATAGTAGACCTACCCAGGTAGGTAATTCTACTGGGCTGGGTTTAGTTTGAAGACCACAGTCTATTGAGGTTGGGATCATAATTTTCTTTTGTTGCATACTTTCTCTTGCCATGGAGTGAAGGGAGCAACAGGGATGGATATACAGACATCATAGTGCGTGTGAAAGAGACAGCGCTCTACAAGTTTTGTGGCTAGGTAATTCACACATGAAAACTTTTGCTATTACTTTTTATTTGATAGAATTTGCAAATTGGTCTATTACAGCTAAAGTACTTTACCTCATATGAGGTACTATATATATATATATATATATTGATAACAAATTTGTCATTGTCATATTAAATTTTATTATATTGGATAAAGACATTTCATTTACATATTTCATGTATGTATATACCTACATACCTATGAAACTTGTTCTTACATGCATGTTGCTATATTGTTATAGGTACTTTTAAAGTATTTTATGTATGACTATTTACAAGATAGCCACATGTAAAAAAGAATGTACTGAAAATAAAACTTTTTTATGTATATATAATAATATACATAAATGCCTTCAAAATAATTTGAGAATTTAGTTTATACTTACAGGATAATTGGCCTTTAAAATTAATTGTTATTCAATTTATTTTACTGATAAATAACTTCCACATTAATAACAATGTCAAGATCTTCATTAATAAAATAATTAATGTTAGTCAATATTTAATTTCACTATCAAACACAATCATTATTAAACGGCTACCTAATAATGTCTTAGATAAAACCTAGCATCATTCATAACATTCCTAAAGCTGACAAATGTGACATTAGAAAACATTTGACCAATTTGCGTTTCCTTTCCTCCCAGCAACTTAACAAGGTCTTTTAGAAATGACTCAAGATCATGATAAAGTCTTTTAAAATAATTAAATCACACATATTGCGGTATGTATTGGTTTATAATATTGTGATGTGTTATCTTCATTGTCCAAGTGGGTATAAGATTACAATAAGATCATAACACTTGTGCACCCCTAATTCAGTAGCATAGCTTGTCCGTAACTCATCTACTCTTGAAGTCCTTCATAATTTGTGACATAACTTCTATTCACAAATTTCCCCTCGTAAGTCATGAAAGCTGTAAAACCAGTTTTTCAACATATTCACAGCCTTGACCTTTGTCCGTCAGTATGTCAAGGGTTGACCGAAAGCATTCGCTGAGTAACTTGTTTTTTCGTGACATAACAAAATTATTTAACAATTAATGCTGTATTCAGCAGAAAATATTACTTGCTGAATGTTTATTGTAGGTATCTATGATGTTAGGTATTTGTTTACAATAATTGTAAACATTAAAAATGTCAAGATGGATTACCTACTTTACTTTACTGATAGATAAAAAAAACAAAATATATGTAGGTAGAGGTAATATGATTTTACATAAAGATAATTAACTCCAAAAGAACTTAATTACAAGTCTCATGTTTTACAAATTTGAATTAATTGTACCTACTTACCCAATTTTATTGTTGAATGTAATTTCAAATTAGTTTTAATTGGTATGCATTATATTATAAGTCAACAAAATAGATGAAAATTGTTGGATTTGTCCAAAAAATTATGGGTCGCAATAAAAACAATGACAAAATAACTTAAAGTTCTAAACGTTTAAAGATTAATTACAAATTATCAATAATTAGGTACCTACCTGAAGGTTTTATTTATTTATTAACAAAATAAACTTATTCGGTAAACATTGCAAACAAAAATAGTTTTTAAATTAAAATACAAAAGAACGTAAATACATAGATTAAGAAGAATTGATTTATTTTATGTTAGGTTACTAATTAATATAAGAAGCTAAGTGCAAAGGTACTCAAAGTCAAAACATTTATTTCCTTAGAAGCACAGGACAGGTTAACTTAAAATAATTTAAACTAAATATCTAAAATTTTAATAAAAATTTTAAAGGCAATAACATTGTATTGTGTATTAGTGGTATATGTAGTAACATATGTATTGTTAACTTTTCCCTCAACTAAGCTTTAAGTAAAGTCATTTCTATTCTCTGCAACAAATAGTAATTACCTTCTATTAGGTCAACAGATTTTAAAATAATAAAGCTGAACACATACTTAATTTTAACTATTTAATACAATCAAGATGAGATGTCCAAGAAATCTAGATATATTTCAAACTATAGGTACATGAACCTTCGCGACAAAGTTCAGTAATGATTAAGATTTTTCTGAGGTAAATAGAAGTCCTAAAAATAATCTCTTAGATGAGTGAGAAATTCTGAAGAGAAATTCTGAACATCCATCCATAACTTCCTAAATTTCCACTGTTCAATCGAACAAAGAAACAGTCTAGCAGTATCTCCAGAGTTATTATATTAGAACCTACCCATAAATATCTTATTTCCTGTATCAGTAATGAAATAATAGGTTTATGTATAATTTTTGCTCATCATTTATCTTACATTGTTGGTAGAAATAGCCAGCAATTAGTTTATCAAAGCATGCGCACGCGTTAACGTTATCGCCGTTTACGACTAGCTCGCTCTAATTCTCTACCAAAAATGTATGTTTAAGTTCTTCATTTTAATATTCTAAGGTCTGTTTCACAATCCCAAATTAATTCATTAGGGTAAAATAAGTCAATGGTTAAAATATAGAACTATCAAGTTAAATACCTGTCTGTTAGCCAAATGAATAAGATTGCTCTATATTTTTAACCCCCGACCAAAAAAGAGGGGTGTTATAAGTTTGACGTGTCTGTCTGTCTGTGTGTCTGTGTGTCTGTCTGTCTGACTGTCTGTCTGTGTGTCTGTCTGTCTGTCTGTGTGTCTGTCTGTCTGTCTGTCTGTCTGTCTGTCTGTCTGTCTGTCTGTCTGTGGCACCATAGCTCCCGAACGGATGGAGCGATTTCAATTTTGTTTTTTTTTGTATGAAAGGTGAGTCTAGCGCGAGTGTTCTTAGACATGTTTCATGAAAATCGGTTGTGCCGTTTAAAAGTTATGGGGTGAGAAAGGAAAACCGAAAATCTGCAAATATACTAGTGTGGGGTATAAAATGAAATCGCATCGCGTCCACATTACAAAATATTATGTTGTTTTACGTTTAAGGAAATTAAGGCATGGAAATCGGGTTATTTTCTTAAATTTCAAATTTAGATTTATAACTTTTAGCATAGTCAAATTGGTGATTGTGAAACAAGCCCCATCAATCAGGTGAGATGATAATCATTCAGGTACAAAAGTGAGTCTTTTGACAAATTTCCTACATTTTCATCATATACATATGTATATTTAGTTATGAAGGTAGGTACCTAATTCAACATTTGTCTGGGAGGTAATTGTTCCATGGATATGCATGAAGAAAAAAATCCATTGGGGCTGAATGTTTAAATACCGAGGACCTAAAATATGGCCCCATAAGCTCCCGAACTAGTAAAAAACTGTATTTCAGGCGCCAATGCCTTCTCCAAAATGATGAGCCTTTTATAATTTATATCTCTAAATATTTACAAATTTGCAAAAATATAAACAACAATGAAATTAATGCTATAGGAAAAAACGTTTATAAGTTTGAATTGATTGAAGTAGTTTAATATTAAATTAAGATTATTCATTTGACTGCTTCAGTGGCGCGGTGGGCGAGGGTTCGCTTGCGGCGCAAGAGGTAACGGGTTCGATTCCCCCCGAGGGTTGAAAGTGTTTGTATGTTCTGCAAGCACTTTCTCCTTGGTCAAGGTGTTTAATATGTATAATAAATAATATCTATATTAGTATGCCTATTATATTAAGTATATCAGATATCTAGTACCCGTAACACAAGCTTAGAGCTTACCACGGGGCTAGATGTTGTTGTGTGGATCGCCCGGATTTTTTTTATTTTAATTATTCAAATCGGATCAGTAGTTTCTGTGATTAGCGCCTTCAAACAAACAAACCCTCCGGCTTTATAATAATATCCATATTATATGATCATTAAAGGTTTGAGCTCCCCTATTTATTTTCGAAAGTTGATATAAACCAATTTCCACTTGTTGACACGGTAGAGTTTTCCAATCGCGCCACTCCAAATAGACTATTGTTGTCAATGACAAAACTTTTATCAGATTAAAAATAAGACAATTTGGTATTTCAGCCAAAACGTCAAGTCATGTGGAAATAATAGAGGATTTCTATTCTTCTATTATCATTAGAGTCGTCCCTTTTTTAACCCCTGACGCTAAAAGAGGGGCGTTATGCCTTTAACGTGTCCGTCTGTTTGTCTGTGGCATCATAGTTCCCGAACGAATTAAGCGATTTTATTTCTATTTAGTTTTTTTTTGTACGAAAGGTGACTTTTGCGCGAGTGTTGTTTGTTATGGTTGATAAAAATCGGTGTACAACGGAGCCGTTTTAAAGTTATCGGTGGTGCAAGTGGGGAGGAAGTACCGAATATCTGCAAATATACTCGAGTGAGATATCAAATGAATGAGCATCACGTGCACGTGCGAGGTTTTCTTTTTATCTTAAATTTAGATTACCTACTTACACATAGGCACGTGCAAATTACAAAATATATGACCTTAGGAAACTAAAGTTAGGACTAATTTATTTTTATTTCATATTAAGATTATCTACCTACGCATCGACGATTTAAACTTAACGCTCAAGCCCTTTATTATACCAACCCACCAACTGGAAATGCAATCCACAGGCCTTGCAATTTGCGCTGTTTAAGGGAAATTAGTTACTGCATAACAGTTCGTGACTTGAGACCACCCCGGTCTGTTTGCTCACCGTATGATACACCCTGCCCCCCCCGAGCCCGCTGCGGAGGGCGTGCGAGGGCAACATCGATCACTCGCCGCGGATCTAGCAGGAATGGTTGCTTCTGACACTTCCAAAATGATCCGATGTTTACTTATTTCGTTAGCGTTGTGATTCTTTTGTTTTGGACGGAATGGAGCGTTAGCTAAACTGTGAATATTGAAATTATTATGTTGTTGTGTTGTATGTATTATCTCGCGGTATAATAGCCTAGAGCCCTCCTTGATAAATTGGCTATCTAACAGTGAAGTAATATTTTAAATTCGACTACTTAGTTGCTCCCGAAACAAACAATTTATTCAGCTTCTTCTTTTTTTTTCAGCTAAAATAGTATGTATCTAAAGATACAATGCAGCTTTTTTGGACATTATCCAACAATAGTGACATATTACACAGAAAATAAGCACAAAAAGCGGCGTTATCGCGAGCGATCTCTCCCAGACTTCTAAATATTGATAAGATAATTCAGTACACTTGCTTATTATGCATAATTTTAAGGATACAGCGTTTTGTTATCGAAATGTTAACAGCATATTATTACTGTAACACAAACCTTAAATCAATTAACCTGAGGGCGCCGCCATTTTGCACTAAAGACTAAAGCCATTTAAAATCGTATTATAGGATGGGAAATGATATTTTATCATATTGTCACTTAAAAGAATAAAGACGGCTTTGATTTTGACGGCTGTCTGTATAGGAAATAATTATTTGCTAATAAACATTTAAGTTTTAGAATTTCAACGTTTACCTACTCGTGATCACCAACAGCCATGAAACTTCAATTTGACTAAAGTTACTAAGATTGGCCTGCCTTTTATTATGTACGAGAAAGTTAAACATGAGCTTCGCTCCTTCTAACGCCATTACTAAGAGCGTGCGAGGTGGAAATCAACGCAACAGTTAAGTCAGATTAAGTGTTTATTTCAATAGTAAAAGCTATCCAGACAATAGTGCAGTAGCACAGTTAAACTTAGTTTTGTAATGTTTCTCAAATTAAATAAGCTAATTTAAACATACATTTCGTAAGCATCATAATAATGTGTAAGTACGTAACGAAAACGACGAAAAGCCGTGTTGGCTAAGTGGCAGGACACTCGACTTTCATTCCGAAGGTCGTGGGTTCAAACCCCGCCACGCACCTCTGGATTTTTCTGCTTGAGAAATTTATGTGCGCTTTAAACACGTGCTTTAACGGTGAAGGCAAACATCGTGAGGAAACCGGCATGTTCTGAGAACTTTATAAAATTTTGAAGGAAATGTGACATTCACCAACCCGCACTTGGCCAGCGTGGTGAATTAAGGCCTAATCTCTCTCGCCTAGAGAGAAGTCCCTGTGTCCCAGCAGTGGGAACGTTAATAGGGGTGATGATGATGATGACGTAACGACGACCCTTTCATTTCATGCGTGCATCGATACGATTTTTATGGACCCTACTTAACTTATACTAATATTGTAACAAAATATGATTTTATCACATTGTTATCAGCTGCTAGTTGGCTTTAAAAAGAATTACAATGAAGATGATGATAAGATAACCTTCATACACTACCTCCATACGAAGCACAGGTTGATTTTGAAAAATTCGTTGAGTATAATTCGTCGAAAACAATTCGTAATACATAATTTAATTATACTTTACCTCTGAGCAGGCTTTCTGGCGCTTTGGCGATCGCTGCCGCGGCACGCTTGCTGCACTTACTCGCCTCGCTCTTGGGTTTTTCATATACAAACATAACCTACATATTCGTTCTTTACAGTTGATATTGTCGCAAGTTGATTTGTTTTTCAACGAATTGTAATTTTGGTGAATTTTTTCGACGAATTGTTTCGACAAATTGTCCTCTACGAAATTTCCGCATCCGGCACAGGTTACATATTTATATAGTATGTGTGCTTAGATCCATTGAACTAGATACTCATAGGATAAGATTGTAGTTCTCAGAAGTATAAAGTTATTCAAGAAGTTTCATAATTTGCACCCATCCGGAGTCAAGGCGGGTCGCTCTAGTTACATAATAGGAAATACTGTCAAATTGCTAACATCATTGAAAGCAGTGTTTTATCTGTGGCGAAACACGTGGGGAAAGAAGGGTCGGTGGGGTGAACAAGACGCCCCAAGCTAAGGGAAGCCAAATTATTTGATACACGTGGTAAAGGTGTGAGGCGACTGTTGTTTACGAGTACGTCGGTATTTATTTTGTCTTTAATTCTTAAAGATTATAAGAGAGAAGAACTTTTAGTTATGAAAGTAAATTCGTGTAAGAATTTGGGAGATCTCTAGATATTCCAAAATTAAAATGAAGATTGTTGTATAATTTGTTAAAACTTTAATTTATTAAGATTAAATGTTAGAAAATTCTAGCACTATAATCTATAATGACATCTTTTCATTCGCATAATATTAAAAATACTTACCAATTAGATGTGTCTCAACTTTTTATGCCCTTTTAACGAATTTACTTATACATATATTACAAAACTGAAAGAGTTTTTTTGTATGTTAAATTGTTTGAACGCGTTAATCTCAGGAAAAAATATGTCAGGTTCAGATATAGATAAAATATATTACCCAGGGGAACATGCATTAAACACGGGTAATACCGTGGCGTAAATACTTATGTTCAGGTAAACTGGGGTATTTAAGCAAAGCTCCGATTATTTATGAAAGCTCACGATGCAGCAGTCTATAAAGTGTTTTCGCTGACGTCAATGGACATACACCTTAACTTAGCTTTTACCGGGGGTAATTGTATTGCATTGCTTTTCTATTATTAGTTTTATTTAATGGCATACGTCTAATTTTAAATTAAGTATCTATTTTAGAATTGTTATATTTAGAATCTATTTTAGGACATTGATTGATTTCCTTCTTGACAACGTAATGGGGAATTCAGGAACCAGGAAGATTTTCGTGGTAGGTTTTTGTACTTATATTAGTGAAAGTGTCTCGGAGCACAAGAAGTAGCACCCCTTTTGTGGCTTAAATTTATTTTCACAATTTCTAACATATACCACCTACCTACCTACAAATGGCAAAACAATTAAGTACCTACCTACTAACTAAAAATGGTTTAGCTGTCAATTTTGCTTTAGTGGTAAAATTCTTACATTACTAACCTAATCGAAAGTATGTCTATAATTTACTAGCGTCATCTTGTGTAAATTTTCGTTAACATGAAACGATAAACGATTATTGAAATCAAAGCGGCTTACGCTGATAAGCGAAGGGAGGATCACTTGCATCTATTTGTTTACCTACCTCTATAAGCTTGCCGTGTCCGTATAAAAGTATGCCGTTTGTAAAATACACGCCATCAAAATAAATATCAGACATATAGATGTGACTATAACAAAACCAAATAAAAAAAAAACCTAGTTTATTTTTTACAAATAAATTTACATCACACAATGTTTGAAGCTTACAAATAGAAAATAATATTACGAATAAATTTAGAAATTTATGTCATTTAGGTAGGTAATTAAAAATGAAATTTGACATTTACCTAAAAAAAAAAATGAAAAAATTTTTATTTAACAGAAAATTACAGTACATTCATATTAACCAGCGATCTCCTACACTAGGCGAAGCCTGTATCGTGGAGATCAATATTGAAATTATCAGATCAGATTTTGCGGACTAACCAAACTTAACTTAAAACATTTCACACATACAAAAAAAAACAATTCTCTTAAATACTAGAAATTTAGGAGATAAAACAAAAAAGAAAAAACCTGAATGAGTTAGAAAAAGCATCAAGAAACAATACGAAGCAAATTCTCAGTTGAGTCATAACAAAGACTTAAAAGCCAGTTGTTAATCAGGTATCAGGCTAAGTATCGTTTGTTTAAAATTTACCAACGCCACCTTGTGTTGACTTTCGTAAACACACTCAATGAAATCAAAGCGCTTTCCCTCAGATAAGACGAAGGTAGGATCGCTTCCAGAAGCATCTATTAGTTTATAAGCTCGCCGTGTCGCGGGCGCCGTGCCAAAAGGCCGCACGGTCTCCGTCCCTGTTTGTTGCAATTATTTGCGGATTTCGCGAACGTATTTAATTTATACGTTTTCCGGATTCTTTAGTTGCAGTTTGATAGATTTATATTTATCGATAACTGGCTGACCCGTTCCGGCTTTGCTCGGATACAGAACGTACTTCTTGAATCACTTTACCTATAACAGAAAACCGCATAAAGATCGGTTTAGTAGTTTTTGAGTTTGTCCCGAACATAAAGGTAGACAGACCGACGCGGCTGGGGACTTTAATTTGTAATTTATACTTACTAGCAGTGCCTCGCGATGCTACCCGCGTTAAAGATAATTAATTTTCCCGATAATAATGCCATAATTCAATGTAATTAAACCATCACTAAACAAATTTCAGTCTAATTGGTTCAGCTGCTTTGCCGTGAAAGACGGACAAACAAACGGACACAAACAATTTGCCATATTATAATATTACCTATAAGCATAATAATGCTCACGATATAAAAGTTCATATTCTATCACAGATTTGTTTATCTCAAAATGATTTCATACCCATATTCATGTCTGTCTCTAATTCCCGCCGAGGGACCAGTGTGTGTTTGGTGTGAACAAAAAAAAAAGGTAAAGTAAGCATATTCTATTTAGTTAGGTATCCAGATATCAGGTGCAATGGTAGGTGGCGTACGTCCGACATTACAACAAAGAGTACAGCGAAATGTTGCGGGTTATTGCTCGCTCGCAGTGAGCATTACGCCGAACTGGGCGCCGAGCATTCCACCTTAACACATGTTTATTAGCTTACCACGGTGCTAGATGTGTGGACTGTAGATAGATAGACAAATTTAAAACAAGACTAACAAATAATTATTGTAAAGTTTCAGAACAAAAATGAGCTAGAGTTTCTAATCGCTTCTTTGCTCTTGTGTTTAAAAGCGAAGCGTCCAGATACGATAAATTTATTTCCTATTTATCTATAAGTACCTACAATGTTCAATTTGTTTAGGATTTTTTGTTTAGTTCTGACGTTTCTAAGATTTTTAAAATGAAACAATGGAAATAAATGATATCTTGTATACTTTATTTAACATAGACAACAGCTATGCTATTTTAATCGCATGCGGTTTTGTAGACTCGCTGACTGTTGCGAAGGCCTGTTAGTTCACAAAGTTGTATGGTTCTATCGAGTTGCCCTGTTAAACCTACAAAATTCTGCTACTTTGTTAGTTTACGATTACGTCTACAATAAACCTAGAGATGTTTTACTTGTGTGCTACATCCAATATTCTCTAATCAGTCGTTAAATTTTCCAACCGTTGGTATTTTGTTTAATTTGCATGGTAAGTGCAATTTTATTTGTAATTTCGACAAAAAGACGGAAGATAATTTGGATTGTAAGTTTGATGGGTGTGTGTTTGTATGTCTCTGGCATGGCATCGTTTCTCATAAACCAATTAGCATGCGCTCTTTAGACGATGTTTATAAAATATGATTTATTAAAATATGTGAAGTTTAAGTATACGGTCGAACATAAAAACTATAAGTTTTTAAAATTAATAAAGTATCAAGTGAAAAGCATTACTAACCTGGCAGAAATAATGTTGGGAATAAATTGCGGAATGCAAGTATTGTATAATATAGTATAAAGTGGGTAACTAACTGTCTCTAGGTACAATTCAGGTTCACGATAGAACCTTTGAAAAAAAATTGAATAAAATTTTGTCATATAGTTTGGGAATTAAGGTGGGGAGATCTGTGTTTGTATGTTTTGCAAACATTTTACCTTTTTATATAACACTTAAAAATATGCATACATTACGTTTAGATGTCTTGTACCTGTAACACAAGATAAGAGCTACATGGCCAGACGTTGCATGGAAATTCCAGCAATATTTATTCATTAAAGTTAGATAGGTAGACTATCTGACGAAATATTGGCCCTCATCATTCTATCGAAGATAAAACGGGTATTTTCAATTCCGATTAAAACAAATGCATTAACCACCGACAGCTGTTGATTTTGCATTGGCGTGACGTCAGAGCAATTATGAGAACTGGTTATCGCTTCGGTAATCTCGATCCAGGTGCTTGTTTCTTCCCCTTCGTACTAGGCGAGGGCAATCCTTTACCTCAGTTCCATATTCTGTGACATTCACACCGTATACGCGTTACGCAACTGATAACGAAACGAAACGGCATCGTCACGAAAACGCGTTATTCTCACTTAATAACTGTGTTGACGGTTGCATCGCGGGGTTATTCATTAAAATAATGCCATTCGTTAATATTATTTTTATTACCCTAAAAACTTCTTTATTGTGGTACTATAAAGGCTGTTTTTCTTACTGTGCACAAATAAATGTATGAAATACCTACTTACCTAGTTGTAGAGCATACAACTCATTTCCGTATATTAATGTCGTAAAAAAGTTTCCTTGATACAGGCTTAGCCTAGCGAGGAAACTGTCAGATATTTTCTTTTATAGATGTTAAACTTCTCTACGATCAGATGTATATTTTGTAGTAAGTAAGTATATTGAAGATTTTTTTAAAAGAAGTAAGTAATTGTATCTTTTCGTAGAAATAAATAAATATTAATTTTTTCACCTAAAATTGTAAAGTAATACTATTTATTCCTATTACGGTGTAAATTACCTATAATGATTATCCATTTATCCATATATCGCCATTTGTATTTAATTAATATATTCGCTTACTTAACCTAAAACTTCTCGTAGTATATTAGAATACTAAAACGTCAGTGCAATTATGAAAAGTCGTTATTGCTTCGCCAATCTCGATCCAGGTGTTCGGTTGTTCCCCTTGGTACATGGCGAGGGCACTCCTTGTACCTCTGTTCCATATTCTGTAACACACGTTACGCAACTGATAACGAAACGAAACGTTCGCGTTGTCACGACGTTAACGTTATGCTGATTAAATAACTACCTCTATGTTGACGGTTGCGGTTGCAACGCGGGGTTATTTTTGATTAGAAATTGTTTTTCAATACCTGTTCTTTTTCATAGTGGAAATATCAGTTTTCACAGAGTATTTTGACTGAAATACCTACCTAACATTGTAATTTAATTTTATTTATTCCGATTTTTCTAGTATGGATAATGGATGATGGGTTATATTTTTAACGTTTATTTAGACATTTTATTAAAATATCGTCCGAATTATATTGTTTATTACTCACAACGAAGTAATGACATAAATGAAAACGTTAATAAAATACAAAGATGAAATATATCGAAAAAAGCGCTTGCCATACCGAAATGGCGGTTTAAGTAATTTTAGTTTTAATAATTTTGTATTTTTGTATAACATTATGGTGTCTGTAATAAAGAATATTCTATTCTATTCTATTCTTTTCTATGGCGTTTTGTACCCATTCAGAGTGCTACACTAGTATCTCTATACAAAATGTTCAATTATGATGGTGGAATTTAAAACTATTTTTAATGACAAATATATCTTATATAGTTTATGAATATAGTCTATGGGTATATTAAGAAAAGTTAAGTCAAATTACGTCAACACAATATCAAAATATAAAGTCAAAGTCACAGCGTACATTTTCTTTAACACCATTTTAGAGAAAAGCAAAATCCTCTAAGTTTATAATGAAAAGTAAAATATAGGTCACAGATACAAGTGACCAAACGGCTGTCAAAGTAATCACGCATCTCGTCTCGGCGATATAGAACGCATCTATTTCTGCCCACATCCCACTTGCTATTTATACATTAACAAACTTGTTTGAAACGTACGTAAATATAGGTAGCATTCTATTTTTGGCGTTTAAGATCGTCGGGATCTAAAATGATAAATATTTTATTGACTCTTAACAAATCTAGATAGTGAATATATACAGGGGAGGGTTTTGAGAAGGGACCATGACATTAACCGTTATAGTAACGAGAAAACGGTCCTAAGAGTCTATCCACATTTTTTTGAAGATATTCTAAACTGCATTTACAGATTTACTAAAAAATGATAAACCAACAAAAAATGTTTTATCCCTAGCTTTTTTTTATGTTGATATTATTTGAAAAGATAAATAGATATTTTTAAATAATATATTAATATCATTAATGCGCAAGTATGCCTGTCTGACTGTTGCTATCATCATTTTAACCACATTAGATGAAATTCATTTTGACACTTATCTTAATCTATTTTTAACCTCAGAATGTAAAGCTATAAAATCATGCACAAAAACTATCATTAAAATAATTCTTACTTTCTTAAATAATGTACCTATTGTCTTAAAAATTATGGGGGTATTGTACAATAGACAATGTTACTAAGTGGTAAAATCGTGTAATTTCGATATTAAATCCCTGATGTTATATTAAATTGAATGGGATGTTGTTTGAATGCGCTCATTAGCGGCATTGGGTGTACTTTGGGGACGGCTGTGACCCTACGTTTGCTCCCCATTGATAAACTGATTGAAAAGTTGACATAAGCTTTTGTGCTTTCAGAAGTAAAGGAAATGTTAGCTTTTGTGGGGAACTCAAGATCAATGGTTTTATTACCTTATTTTGTTGTATTTTTAGCTAAATAAGTAATATTTGCTCTTGATGTGAACTTTTGATAAAACGAACAATTATTTAAATTGTCGAACGAAGATTTATTAAATTGTCAGTTGATCTCTACTTGTGCAATACTTTTTTGGATTCATTCACCCAAAAAATACAGAATATTCAAAAATATAATATTTAACGGACTAAGTGGCTCTGTGGGCGAATATTCGTCAAAGGCGCAGGAGGTTGCGGGTTCAAAAAATACTTAAACAACCAAGGCCCATGCTATAGTAACTTTGCTTAGTATAGCGTAAATAATCCAGTATTATTAAATTTATCTATTTATTTTACGATTTTAGGATAACTTACAGCTAGCTATTATTTAATATAAACAATATACACATATGTGCACACTGAAGGCCATTTAAAAGTTTTCACATATAAAGAAATAAAATACAATACAAAGAAAAGAAAATGGACAACAAAACAGTTAGCAAATAACAAAACTCATTAATTAAATACTTTCTATACAAATAAAAACAAAATAAAAATACATACATTTAGTTACTAACGGAAGATAAAAAAAAAACTATTATTAAGATTATTCGTAAGCCTATATTATTTATATTCAAATAATAAATAATCTAATGTAGACTATTGTTGCACATATCCGCCTAAACAAGTCTACACACAAAATATCACGTTTGATTGCTCAACGGCAAAGTTTATGTAAATCTCGTACCGAAGCTAACTTCTCAGGTGTATCAAGTTGCGTTTTTGTGAAAATAAACGTTGATCTAATGGACCGAGGTCTCAAATTACTCTGGACATCTGCCAGCTTCATTCAATTCACTAGTCTTGTTTGATTAACTTGAATTAATGTGGTTTAATTTATCTGTTGTATTAATTAGGTGTTTTACCAATGGCAAACATCATCGTGCGGAAGGGGGCATGTTCTGAGAACTTTGCAAAGTTTGAAGGACATGTGACATTTACCGACTTGATCTTGGCCAGCGTGGTTTAATGGTCTAATCTCTCTCGTCAAGAGAGAAGTCCTTGTGTCCTAGCTAACGAAACGTAAATAGGAGTGCTTGTTTTTATTAATTAGGTGCTATTTTAGAAGCGAATAGTTCGCTTGGTGCCTTATGGAATCCGTTTACCTACTTCATAAGTACTTTTCGCTATCCACATACTTACTTGCTCCTTCCGTAATCCAGAATATTAAATATTCTAAATTCCTTTGCTACTTTAACACCCATCATCCTACATAAATCCCCATTCTAGCATACACCAACTAGGTGGATTTAACTTTTCTTTCCGTAAATCGATTTTGATGAATATTTATTTATTTTATTTTCCAAACTAGATCACGGTTGTTTTTAACTCAAGGATTTCATAAAAGTTTATAACTATGAAATCCTTATAATTTTCTGATATGTGCAACCTGTGAATACATAATTATACATTTTAACCTTGAGTGATATCACAGCGTTATCTTACAATTGGTAGAATTACCCAGACAATATTCATATTAAAATCGTTGAATCATATAAAATAAACTGATACGTCTCGTATAACATTTAGTTTTATAGACCAGCATCGTTTATCCCGTTTATTCGTGTAATTCTTAATAACTTCCTTATAAACTCTTTTGAGGACCTAGTTTACAAGATAGCGGAAACGACTATAGCATAATTTATTTATTTATTTACATGAAAAATCAACAGCTTATAACAAAGACTTCAAAATAGGATAAAACAATAACAAACCAATTAAAGGTATTCATGAATAGGAACACAGCAGTAGCATAATAATTGCATGATTTATCTTATTCTGTGTGAAAAATTGTATAGTACTTACCTAAATCATTAGTTTTTAACTGTTTTCATGATTATTTTATATTTGAAATCATAAATCTAAAACAAAGTGAGCGCGATGATGACGTTGACTTATGTTTAAAAATGACAAATTCAAGTAATTTATTTACACGTAAAATTAAAGTGATCAATTGGATATGTCGAATGAAGAATGTTTCAAAGATGAACCGATGTTTCAAACGCGGACTTGTTTGAAACATCGTAAGCTTTCACGGTCATCAGACTAAGAGATGACTAGGTTGAAAATTATGATGAATTTAATTTTTCACGCTGTTTTAAACATTGGATGGAGTTCACGTCGTGCTGAGCTAGTGAAAGTACATTCCTTTGCTATTGTTTGACCTCGATCGGCTATTGTGATTTTTTTCTCGCCCTCGTTCTGAGATTTTTGTCAGTTTCGTAAGTCTAAGTAATACACGTACATGTTTCGCATTTCAAGATTTGCTTCCTTTATGATAAAGTTTTACGACATTCACTCTGCTACATATTTTGTCTAAAGGTATATAAATATTTACGGACAATCAGTACAACATCTAGCACAGTGGTAAGCTCTTAAGCTTGTGTTACGGGTACTGGACATCTGATATACTTAATAAAATAGACTCACATATATGTATTTCTATATTTTTTATTATACATATTAAACACGGGTAAATATTAAGTTAAAACCTTCCATCCAAATAATAGTTATTTGAAGGAACTAAACAAAGTAGATGTACACGAATCTTCGAAATGTTGTCTAAACAGACTAAATTAAGAGAATAAGTTATCGCAATTTATCAGGATAATAGTGAATGGATATTATTTAAACCGGTTGTGTGAACTTTAAGAAAAGCTTTGCTCTTTGGCCCGATTCGCCATTAGCCGGATGTGTATCCATACTGGTAATCCATTGTTCTTCCACCGCCATTTTCGAAAGAACGAACTACATTTACGTTAAATTGGGCCATTAATTTTCTTAATAGGTATTTTATTAACACATATATACTACATTTTTGATTTTTTGCTCCCCAAAAACAAAAGATCAATAAATGTTGACCAAGTTTCGATGAAATATATTGTTTTTCGTCTACAGTCACATAAATTCTTAATAGTGACTCAAAATCCCCTAAGATTCCTAAAGTGATTCCTCCCTCCCACCTCTTTTTAACCCAACTCGTATGAATGGCTCACAACCTCTCTATGAATCATTATATAAACTCTCTACCTCACATGGAATGCTGAACATTCTGATAATCGGAATAGTTTTTACTCGATGGTTTCCCAAAGGCGGGTTTGATGTTCTTACGAGCCTTTGTGCTTGAAAGCTTGTCTAACATTTTTACAGCCCAGTTATTAGTCGGGTCTTCATGCCGAGATATATTCCGCCGCCTCTTCCAAGAAATGCAACCCATCAGATTCCTATTCCATATTTTACAACACGTTTATGTTCTGTTAAAGAAACTGAAAGAGTTATTGGTTAGCTTCGCAATTCACTTAAACATGTTTCACATAATTGGATCTGTTGCTCCATAGGATATATATTTTAGGTACCTATGTTCACACAGTATTCAACGCTGGGACAGATTATTTAGATTTACAATTTCTCTTGACTTGGGTGATCGAAAGAGCCGCAGTAATGTTTAGACACGGTAATACTATCATGCAGTATCCCAACTCGGACGAGTTTTGGTAATAATTACCAATAACATTTCGCCTCGACTGCACTTTTAAAAATTTAAAAACACAACACCTTATAAAAAATAAATAGCACAATATTTTCTACTCGTCATATAAAATAGAGAATTGAAATTTATTTACATAAAAAAAATCTGGCGGTTATTAATTAAAAAACACCACGCCGACCTATCTATCGTCACTGCAGCACAGTCGTCGCTACTGCCTGTATCCCTCGTGTATCCTTCGATCGACGCTCGTAGGTATAGCTCGCGTCTCCACCGTTTTGTATGTAGTTTGAATACTGTATGAAAGTATTACTGAGGTTTAGATGACCAAAAACAAAATGAAACTAGAAATTTCCACGTTGGCTAAATATTTCAAAATTGTGAAACTCAAAGTGAGCTGCGTCGCAGACACCACGAAAGAAGCTGTTAACACTTAACGCTTAGTAAATTGTTTCATGCTTGTAAATAAATTATTTTCATCGTTCAACGCCTGTGATTTATCGTTGCAAGCTTGAATTAATAGTTTCAGGAAGTAGCCAGCCCCAGGGCAACGCTCGTTTACTGACACCACATCCTAAAATAGGCCATAAACTAGAATTTGTCAAACATCTGCCGCTTGGTTACGCTCAATTATAGCTGACTAGCAGTGCTCCGTGGTGTTACCCCCGTTATAGTGAATTTTCCCGCTGAATGACATATTTTCCCGCGGTTAAAAGTAGCTGTAGTAGTATGTTCTAGTCCGAAGTATAACCCGTAACCATACCAAATTTCTCAGGCTAATCGGTTCAGTATTTTTGCCGTGAAAGAAGGACAAAGAAATTGACACATAATATACACTTTCCAATTTATTATAAGTACTATTAATAGATTAACTTCTCAGATAAAAGTGTATGTTCCATGGTATTTATCTTCCTTCATTATTTTAGATAGATAGAAAGAGAGAAAGAGATAATAAGATAATAAATAAGAGTATTAAATCTCACGTATGTCTAGAATTGGTAATGAAGGCTCTGACCGATTTCAGACCAATTTTATTGCATATTTCAAATAATATTTGAAATATGCAATAAAACAATTAAATTAGCTACGTGATAAATAATAATCTACATTCCATTAAAATATTTGCCCAAAATTTCAATAGATCGTACCAATTACGTTACAATTTGCAGTCGTACTTTGAATTCAAGATTATAGCTATAAGCTTGTGTTACGGGTACTAGACATCTGATATACTTAATATAATAAACACACTTAGATAGATATTTTTATTATACATACTAAACACCCAGACCAAGGAGAAAATGCTTGCAGAACGTACAAACACTTGACCCCTCGGCGGGATTCGAATCCGCTACCTCTTGCACTGCAAGCGGACCTCCGCCCACCGCGCCACTGAGGCAGTCCGAGGGAATAGGGAATAGAATTACATACATTTCTAAAGCAAGACGGATATAGGCATTGCAAAAAGTTGCACGGCCACATGTCTGCTTATCCACCTAGTTCAATAGAGAAAGTGAAAGGTCGTGCTCTTTCCTGAGAAGCCTATGCAGCCAAGTTCAGACGCTCATCTCTCCCACTATAACATATTCCCAAACACACGTGTTTCTAATTTATTCGCCTTATCTATCAAAAGTTAAACTATTAGCTACAAAGTTGTGGGGTTCCCAATGATGCAATCTATTAATAAAGCCGATTATGTTTAAATTATGTGATTCGAATTTAATAATTATCATCATTGTTTATGATAAATTTGTGCTCTTATAGCTAATTCGCAATATTATTTTAATATACGTGGCCTTGCTTCTATATCTTATCATACAGATAAAGTCTAAAGCTGATAAGTTTGATCAAAATAATGTATTTGATTTGTCTTCCTGGAACGTTTATAATTACGACAAATTTATTTAACACTAGTGGCCCGCCCCGGCTTCGCACGGGTTTTTTATTCAATTTTTTTCCCCGGCAATTTTTCGATTTTTTCTCGCTTTTTAAACCTTCCCTAGACCTCCACGAACATTTCAAGACTATGATAAGATAAATCCGTTCAGCCGTTCCCGTGTTTTAATCAGATTTAACGAACAACAATTCATTTTTATTTATATAGATAGATAGATGTACCCAAAGGTTGATGCCATTATAACATAAGTATATGTCAATATCTGGTTTTTTTATTAATAAAATGTTGGAATACTAAGAAAGTATTGCTAACACAACGCGAATAACTAAAACTAACTAAAAACTAGATAATCTCACTGGTCCACATTAGTATCTAGCCGGTCGCGATATTTATTGCTACAACTGTATTATTTTGAGAACTCGCTCTGTGTAAATGGATTAAAAACTAATTCATAAACGACTGACGGTGAACCGCTAGCTTTTTTCTTTTCGTTATTTGTTTTTTTCGCTTGTCTGCTGCTTTCTTGTTTTCATGAGCTTTTCTGTGAACTCTAGTTTTGTAAACTGCGTTTCGCCTCGGTTTTATTATTTTATTTTATTTTATAATTTTTGGAAAACTAACAGCTAGGTAACTAAATACTAAACACAGTGTGTAATTAACGGCTAATTATAAGTTTCCACAGATATAAGAAAAAGTTACTAGTAATATGAAACAGTCGAATTAGGAAAAAGACAGCACATTTGATTTAAATTACAAACTAAGTTACAATAAATACTTACTTTTGTAGAATATAAGGATGAAAGGATTGCATTAAAAGTGATTTATTATATTTAAATCACTAAGTTCTCCTAAGACCTTATTAATTTCAACTATGTAGGTAGTTGTTTTTTGAATGGAATGTGAGAAATCCTCAAAAATATGGAATGTGTTTAGGTTCTTTTGGGCTAGATTACAAAATGCTTGGCATCGACTTTTTTATTTAGGACAAAGACCAATAAAAAAGTCGTAAACAGTCTACAGTAAAATCATACTACGAGTACTACAACTCAAATATTAATTATGTAACCTTTTCAATTATATATTTTGCGATTATTGGTAAAATAAAATGTTTACTTGATTAGATAGCTCAATAATCGTGCTACAAGTTTACATAATCTTTTCAGAGATTTAGGCTAGTAGTACCTAATTAATAAATAATACCCACTAGTACAGTAATTTGAAGCATGTCGGGCTCAAACCAAGTACAGCGGGCCCTATACTTAATACATTTTAAGTAAATATGACCATAGCAATCTACAAGAATCACAAGGTCATATTAATAGCCCGCTAATTATTAAATTTTATGATGATAAGTTGGGAAGTCTTAATGACTTTTGCTGCACTGTCAGGAATGCCTCATAAACTTCTCTGTACATTTTTATTCCATAGGTGAATTGTAGATATTCCACGGCATTTATTTATATTTCCCGAATAGTAATACTTACGTTTATAGTAAATTAGAGTAGAGTTGACCTCTTTAGTAATTATGTTTACCTTGACTTTTATAACTAGCAGTTAAATGTAATCATTACTAGGTACTGATTAGAATTTCATGTATATGATCTATATTTGGAACATTATGGGCCAAAAATTTTCATCTGATGGCCCTGATGGTGTAATGTAAATTGACCGCCATTAAAAAGAAAAACAACAATTGAGAGCTATTTTATGAATTCTAGGTACGAACCCTATTTTTGATTGTCCTAAAATGAATATTGCTACGCCGCTCTACTTTGGTTTTTAGAATGTATTGTTATTGGAAAAAAAAAATCAATGCAGAAAGATACATTTCTACTATAACTGTTGGAATCTCGAAGTAAATATGATCCACAGCAAAGTTTATAAATAGCTTCAACGACTTGCATTAGAATACACCTTTACATTCTAAGAATCCACAATTACCTCTTAATTTACGGCTTTTGCCGAGAGACTGTAATATCACTCTCATAAGCTGATTGGCTCAAAATTGCCTGTTCAACATAAACTTACACAAATCCTACATAAGTAAATGGTGCCTTGGGTTTCACACTGAAATGAAAAAACAAACAAATTGAATTTGTTTTGCGTACACCAATATCATCAGAAACTGAATAATGCAAAGCAATTGCTTTGCAAGAATGGACTAGTCTCTCAGTGTGCTATAGTGTCTCAGAAATGCTTTAATCATCATCATCATCATTTCAGCCGTAGAAGTCCACGGCTGGACATAGGGTTCCCTCAAAGATCTCCAGTAATTTCGGTTGAAAGCGGCCTGCATCCACTGTGAACCTGCAGACTTTACCAAATCATCCGTCCATCTTGTAGGTGGACGTCCTACGCTGCGCTTGCTAATTCGTGGTCTGCAGTCGAGAACTGCTGCTGATGAACTGAAGCTTTACTAGCTTCTCCATATTACCCACTTTACCTACATAGAGGCAATCTTTCTCGTCATCTCCACGTGTTAGTAATTCGCTCTAATAAAACAATGGAACTTTACTAACCCAACAACCTTGCTCCGCTATGTTAATGAATTATGAGCTGTTTAGCTAAGCTACCAATACTCACTTTCGTTTATCACATGATTACTACCACACATGTAGGTACAATTCCACAGTACGTTCATTGGTTTACAGTTTTCATCCTTTAGTAACTGCTAATTAATCTGCCGCTAAATATCACACACTTGAATTTAAACCTTGCTGAGTGTAGATAGAGCTTATTGCTGTTTGTGGGGTAGACTTCGTGTGATTGTTGAAGCGTCGTCAGCGTAACAGGAAACATTTGAGTTTCTCACATCAAAGGCTGTAATGAGCAATGAAAGTGTACTACTGATGGTGTTGGTGGCGTTTTGATTGGAGTTCCAGCAATCAATCACATTGTTAAGTTTTGTTTTATAGGCATTTCCTTCATTGCTTTTAGGGTTAATATTAAATAAATCATTATGAACAACAAAGATCTTATCTTGTAGTTAGAATTAAATACGTTGATTCGTGCTCATTCAGTAGCAGTTTAGTAACACTACGTTCAAATATGCGTTTACAACACGCCTTTTAGTTATGATTACTATCATTATCAATTAATCTTTGTACATCATCTTCAGCGAACATTTCATTTTTTTTGCTATTCAAGTTTTATGGATGGAGTGATTTCGTGATTTTGTATTCTTTACTTATTATTTATTTTTCTTCTGGCTCCTATCAATACAAAAACACTTTATTGTACACACAGGGAAATAAACAACACGTAGAAAAATAAATGTACAATGGGCGGTGTCTTCGCTGAAAAGCTATCTCTTCAAGGCAACCTTAATTGGTTAATTTCTTTCAAACTCAAAAAGTCGACAGTCTTTTTATAACTAATAATAATCTATTGCATAAATCACTTACGCTTGGAGTGCGCTTGCCATTAATTGTTATATGAAACCCGTATTCCTTTCTTTCAGTAATATGTTTTTCCTAACAAATGGCGGCTTTCCCAAGGTGTCCTCTTTCACTAGGCCTCAATTACTCCTCGTTACCTGCTTATTTCGTACTTGGATATGCACCAGGCATTTAACAATAGGTGGTAGATAATGTAAAATACTTATCGAGTTCCGCTTGTAATTCTTGCCCACCCTGCGGCGGGTCAACGAACTAGGTATTGCCGCGTTTCTGATTGAAATATTCTGTTAACATTCTTTGGTTTGAAATTGGAAAAATTCGGCTCGAAGGCCCAATGTTTAATTAATATTCGGAACCAAGTATAGACAAAGGTGTAGCGTAGAATTAGGTAAATTCTTGGAAACTATTTAGGAAAAGTATCAACTAAAGCCATCAGCCACACGTTCACTGAAGCAAATAAGCCAGACAAATAACTTTTTAGCCCATATTTTGTTACACCCAAAAGTTCTACCTTTGCGCTGATAAAGTACGAATGTAAATATAAGGGGCGGTGCGTAACCTACTTTTTGGACTCTTTTTACTTAGAAACTTGACATTAGGCCAGGGGCTTTTGGGAGTTGTAAATATTAGCTTAAAATGAGAGAGTGAAAATTGGAAAATACTATTCGAACAAAATACATCGATTTGTGATTTTATTGAGTAGGCTCTTGCGTGTTTTTGAAATACAATTATAATAATAATAGAGGTATAACTCTTTATTACATACCAAGACAAAACAATACAAAAATGGACTTAATGCTGAATACAAATAGCGTAATGGGCGCCCTTATTGCTTAAAGCGATTTCTCGCAGGCAACCTTTGTATTACAAATTATGTGTCAGACTTGTCTTTGGTCATTCTTTATCGAATTAATCTGAATTGTGATATAAAAAGGTATAGTATATTATATACAAGGTGTCTGGTAATAGCACATCTCAGCAAAACTCTACAACAAAACAACCCTAAGAATTTTACCTTTATGGTATCATTCTCTTGCCCTTATCCCACATTACTTGGGGTCTTCACAACATGTATTTTCCTTCCATTTTCATCTGTCACTCGTCTTCTCAACACTCACTTCTTTCTTACACATGTCATCCGTGTTACGTACTAGTACACTATGGCTACAAATGTAGTATTTAATTTTGTAGTCGAGTTATTAAAGCCTGCAGTACAACCTTAGAACTAAATACTTGTCCCAGGTGCTGAAAAGATAGAGATTTCATGGTTACATCTATGCGTGGGCGTCCCCCCCCCCCCTCAGTTGTCGGAAGTGGCCGGTGCATCCCGCCTCCCATTGTGAATGCGAAATGCGAACGTGACCGGATTGCGCCCGGTTTATTATTGCATTTTAATAGCTTTTAATATTACCGGTTATTGGCAGCCGACTCAAGTCCCCTCTTAGAATGGTTTCATCCATCATCCACGTTTTGGACTGGCCAATTTTGAGCCGCTGCGCTGATTCGGTTTGCTATCTTAATTTTACTTATGATTTATTGGCATGTTTCTATCGAAATGCAATTTATGTCACTGTTATTTCATTGATATTTAAATTGTTGTCATTGATACATCGGAGACTATCTTATCTGATCTTATTTAGAAAATCATTTTGTTTTTACATATAATTTAATACAATGCTCTTTATTGCAAAATGTCAAAATTTTATAAACTTGTTTTGTCATACATTTAAGTAAAGGTTATTCATATGTAAATACTTATTAAGTAGGAAGCTATAGCTTTTTTGCAATATTCACATCAATGATGTTGCTACATTGCCATATCTTAAACCAGCGATGCTTTCTCTGAAAATAAAATTGACATTAAACTTGTTGATAACAATGATTGATGGCCAGCGCCCAATTCCAAACCAAATTATATTCAATGTGATAGATAATAGTTATCAAATTGATTACATGATTCGCTAGTAAGCTATCGGGCAGGCAGCAGATAGTAGATAAACTGATAAACGTATGATAGGCACGATAATGCCGACAACAGATGTCACGGACGAGCGAAGACAATTGGACCACGCCCAGCAGTAAATTATCACTGCTATGTTAGGTACTATTTTGCTAACTTCCTGTCATCCTAACAGTCCATTAATAACCTAAGTAATTTATTTTTTACCCGACTGCGCGACGGAAAGGAATGGTATTATCATTCATACGTTGATAGGTTCCTCTTAGTCCGGCGAATTTCACAAAAGACTTGACGTTAGTGAAAATTAAATATGGCGATGGCGACTGGCGAAAATGGATGGAGTCTAGTCCATTTTGTAAAAATAACAAAGAACGAAACTCAAAAAACGATGTCATATTGTTGTATAGGTATTTAAAAATTACATTTAGCCTTACTTCAACATTTTTCGATCCAGCTGACCCTTTAGGATATTTATCTAACTAGCGGCCCGCACCGGCTTTGCACGGGTTTTTATTAAAAAAAAAATCCCGGTAATTATTTTATTTTTTCTTGCCTTTTAAACCTTCCCTAGACCTCCACGAACATTTCAAGACTATGATAAGATAAATCCGTTCAGCCGTTCTCGAGTTTTAATCAGACTAACGAACAACAATTCATTATTATTTTTATAGATTAAAGTTGCGTAACAACCATTCTCACTTAATAAATTGTAAAATTCTCAAATAAGTTAAGTCGCAGATGGGCACGCAGAGAAAAATCTGGCTACCAATACAAGAAAAAACCCTACTGCAACTAGAACTTCTGTTTGCAGTCGTGACAGCAAGACCCACGAGTTTACTTTACAAAAAACATTCTGTTATTATATCTACCAGAGATTTATTAATGACAACTAGATGTTTAGTGCAACTGACCAAGCAATGTAATACTCACTACAAGGTAAATAACGCGCCTGTTACAGTACCCATGTAAATGTAACCATACATAGTAGTAGAGATGACCGGACTGATTGTATGGACTACTAAGCAATCTAGTAAACATTAACTATTCGTATCGTAACACTAACTTTTTAGTATTGTTATGTTAACTTTATGTTTTTGTAACATGCACAATACACATTGTAATGGTAGCATTCTAGGTATTGTTACCGCTACTGTTTCGTATCGTATATACTTAATACCTACTAGCTTAGGTGGAGCCTGCAATCTAGTGCACTTGCAGCACTAACGGATCCTCTCAGGCTTTTAATGGACAAAAATACAATTTTGTTCGTCTTAGTATAAGCAACCAAAACTGTATTTTCTCAATTATTAAACCCAATAGAAATCCATTTTTGGTGTTGCCAGTACACTGGATTGCGAGCGCTCCATCTAAACTCTAAAGAGCCTTCAGTAAGTGTGACGCCTTTTAATGAAAAATGCCCGTTTTTATTATAAATTCTACTTGTCTTCGATTATCTAGTTTTAACTTAAAATAAATCAAAGAAATTAAGATTAACGGCATTTTCGTTATTAGGACGTCCCACGTGCTTCGGCTCCATTATGTAGTTTGAGGTTTCCTGGAATAATAAAAAGTATTAAGTAGGTAAATAGAAAAATAACATTTATTTTATAATCATCACAATCATTCAAAATCTTGTCATAATCTTAATCAGCGCATATCTTTATTACTTCTTATACAAAAGTCAAATACAATGAAATATTTATTTATGTATGCATCAATGGTCATTTCCGTAGTTTCTATTTCTTTAAATCTTTTCTTAGCTGTACTATGCCACTTCTCTGTCACTAAATGCCAAGGTTCCGTACAGTTTGGCGCCACTGGATGTCTTCATCCGTTTCACTTTCTGGAAAGATACACGTATATAAATAAAAAATCAGAAAACAAATAAAGTACATAGTTTCATTTAAATAAAATAAAACAAGTTACAAGTTTATTAATTAATATAATTTAGTTTATTGATAAATTCCTTAGCTAGATTACTGTCTAAGCATCGAGAGTGTAGATATTGTTACATTGTTTACTGAAATATACATAAATAATCTATATACATATATAAAAATGAATCCCTATTTCCCTTGGTCACGGCATCACGCCTGAACGGCTGGACCGATTTCGCTAATTCTTTTTTTGTTCTTTTCGTTATTATCAGCAGAAGGTTCTTATGAATGAAAAAATTAAGGAAATTGCGCGAAAAATTAGAAAATTTTAAATTTCTTAACCACCATATAAAAATCTAGCGAATGTAACCTTTTTAAATGTAACCTTAAGACATTTGACATAGAATTGACTGAATGCGTGCTGCAAATATAGTCAAAGAGGATGAAAAACAAAAAAATGACGTTTAAAACGAACACTTCTGTCAATCTTATTTTATTGAAAAATATGTTTTTTTTTTTACAAATGAAATCTATAAAATTATGGTATTTGTTTTAGATTTTAAGAAATAAACGACAATCAGATGAGGGCGCCACTGACGGTCGGCGCAGTCTTAATGCCTGGACACAATTTGAATACTCATTTAAAATACAGCCTGTACCCATATAAAATACTTATTATAAATTCTAGGTAGGTACTCGCCTTTGTCAAGAATTTGCAGTTGTTCCAGTATGTCTTTAACTTCTAATAATCCATAAGATCTTTGATTATTATATTACAAATTTTTCTTCGCCCATTATTTGATAATTTGCCTTGTTCAGAGTATAAATTTAGCAGGCCTCGTCCTTCATTTGATTTTAGGAGGAGATTTTTCAATGGCTGAAATGAACACAAAATACCTATTTATTAAAAGAATTAGGTAGGAAATTATATTGAAGTTTTATTTGCACATAATGTCTGTCTGTTTTATTTTTAGATCAAGTAGTCTTTATTTGAAGTATTCATCTTACCAAACATGCATCTTCATTACAGATTGTCATATCCTGATCTCCAATAGTGGTAGCCACCTCATGCTCATTAGATGTAGCCATCTGATCCTCACTTTTGGTTGCTACGATGATGATGTTGGAATCATTTGATTGGGTAGAGGTATCATTATTACTTAGAGGGACCAGAAATTCACTAATACTATGTATTTGTTTGTGCTTGGGATTAAGCATGTCTTCAAACATAGGGGCCTGCAAAATACAATTATAAGTTATTAAAAGTACATACTACTTATATAAGTGTACTACACAACACAAGCCTATGTAAAATAAATAGGCTAGTGTCGGTCAGGAACTAAGAATGAAAATTTATGAATTCCCATCACAGACCGAAAGGAAATACTAGTTCATCATCAAAAGTTTAAATCGTTCATTGCTCTTTGTTCATAAGTTAAGCTAGCCCTGCAGCTTGATAAAACCAATTTTTGTTATATCATCAGGATTGCAATACATTTGCAAATTTTCTGATCAATACAACAATTCTAAGTTGGTTAAAATCGCCTTCTAAGATTTGTTCCAATTACTTCGAGGTGAAGCTAATAGAAGCATGTTAAAAGTAGAAGATACTTACGGGGCTGCTGCTGGTAGGTGGCATTTCGCACTCTTCTGGGTTACTAGTAAATTTTTTCCAATTCTCCAGGTTTCTCAAAAATTTGGCGCGGTCTCCAATTGGAGCGATCAATTCTTTGACTAGATTGTTGTCTAGCATCGCCAGTGTTGATATTGTTACATTGTTTACTGAAATATACATAAATAATAATATGTAAATAAAGATGCCGAAAACTGCCGGGACAACAACTATCAAAACACTTTTATGTATATAACAACTTACCTTCAAATGTATTGATATATTGAGGTAAACCCCACTGCAGTACCTAATAACTGCGGGATATCACCACCTTCGTCCCCATCCATCTTTGTGAACTATCACCAATTATTATTTAAAAAAAAACACAGAAAACTGTTTTATATAGCAAATACGAAGTAACTTGTTACTTTGTTCAGTTCAGTTTCTTGTAACTGGACTGCGCGACAATTTGCCAGTGTCGAGTTAAATAAAATTACAAACAAAGTGAAATCATATACTTTGTTGAGCGCGGTCTAAATCACAATGGCGGCTGACACCTGACAGAGACAGAGACAGAGAGCGGCGCGGCGCGCGGGAGTCGCGGCTATCCAACTGTTCGTTTTGTTGTGCGAGTTTTTTTATTGTTTAGAAAAACATTTGTTACTTTAAACACACTAACGGAATAGCATAGAATAATACATACATTGTAGTGTTTACTGTTTATGGAGTAATCTTTACTATAATATTCTGGTAAAACCAATGACACTGTTCTAAAGTAAACCAAACTAAACGAATAGTATAATATACTTGGAATAATATGTATGGCACACAATAATATAGTTGTAATAAAAAAAAAATTGTTTAGATTACAAACAAACATGTAGTCCACAATTAACGTTAGATCATTATTCGGAACTCGATCACTTATTACATGCGAATTTCTTTTTCATAGTACATACAATACATTTTATGCATATTAACATAATTATTGTATAAGTTGCAATAATTATTGATGTTTTATTTCAATGATATTTTATTGTGTGCTACATTTATCAAATAATATTATGAAACATACGATTAGTACGACTGAATAATTAATCATAAAGGTAACTAGGACCAAGTATTTCAAACTGGAATTGTTGTAACCTACTTTTAACAATTAGATTAAGTACTTCTGTTTGTCACCGATTTCTCTGCGTGGGTTTAATTTTTTTTAATTTCGGCTTGTTTACATTGTCTTATCAGTTTTAATAACAAAACTTACAACATAAACGAAGATAATATGATCATCATCATAATAATTTTAGTGGTCTATTGCTGGAATATGTTTCCAATTACCTACTTTGGGTCGACGCGGCCTGCACCTTAAACCTGCGGCTTCTATTCAGTCATATCAGTCAGGTTACATGACTCCATATGCCAATCTAATGGGTATTCATGCGCTTTCTCCCGCTTGACAAATCATAGTAAAGCCCAAATCGTTTATCTAAATAATAACCAATTCAGAATTGCCATAATATACTTACATCGTTTATTATTTAATTACAAAACTAACTCCACAAGGATACTTTGTAAATTGTAAAGTTTATTGTACGTTAATACAAAGAAGGGTCTCAAAGTCAGGAAATGTTTTTATATATTATGTGCGTCTGTTGATATCATAAACTACATTCCTGGTGTCGGGTATCGTGTTTATATGAATGGTAAGCAATACTCGGATTGTTTTGCCTCGATGTAAATTAGTGTGACCTCACTCGACCGTAGCATTGCTAGAACCGATTTTGGGTTATCGCATTTGCCCTGGATGTTGTATTGAGAAATTATTCACCAACTGCTGTGTTTATTGATTTCTAAATGCTAATTGAGGTTACGATGGTACTAAATTAATCATTGTCTTTGGTTGCGATGACCTAATGACTAGCTATACTCGACCTTATTTTAATTAGTAGTTATATTAGATTGACTGGCTCTTGGAAATATCCTTATACATATTACGACGATATGATTGTTCGAATCGGTTTGTTGATAGTTCAATAACATTGTGAGGTGGAACAAGCTGAAAGCTATTTAACGAAGGGCGAGCAATGAGAGGGAATTTCACGTCTTCCTGAAAATTAATGAGTTCGCCGCTTAGAACGTTTGCGATCGCACCTCGTTTTCACAATACGGCGATGGTGGCGCGCCCGCGAGCTCGCAAGTCTTCCAACTAATGACTCCTAGCGAAACAACAAAAACATCTCCGTCCTCTTCCGCCTTCGAGGAATTATCCGCTATCGTCTCCCTCGCACGACACCCCGACCGGCAACGCAGCGCTTCAACCCGGATAAATTACATCCTATTAACTTTGCCCCAACACTCAATTTAAGCTTTAAAACCGCCATCGCAAGGATTGAAATCGTATAAAATCATTATATTCAAACACAAATATTTACCTTAGACTTTATTGCTTACATTATAAAGTCGATGTTGCTCAGTGACCGCTGTTAGTTAAGGCGTTCCGGTCACTAAGGTGATTATTAATTTGCTGTCAAATAAAGGGGCCGCTCACTTGGGCGTGCGTGTCGGCACAAATTTCTGCCATACTTTGGAATCGGTGATTATTTTTTTGTTGCCTTGACTTTGGATTCGCAGACAGACAAACATTTAGTGCATTATTATTTTGGTTCCATGTCACTGGAGGTACGTTAGGAGACAGAAACAGGCCGTCCGGCGCGCCTCGCGCAGCCGCTCGCCGTCTGCGTTTTAATTAGGCAATGCAATCTAGATGGCGCTTAAGAAATTCTTTAGCAATTAAACTAATAACATCGAATACTTGTTAAGAATGTTAATTGCTTTTGACTTACTCATCTTTTTAATCAAATTATATCCTTCAACAGTAACCTTTCCTTAAATCAACAGAAAACTATTTTAAGTTTGTATAAATTAACATAATGGTTATCGTAAGCTTTGGAATACTTTATCTACAGTAATGGGTTCCTTGTGATGGCAATGACCGCTACGTTTCGGGCGAATAGGGAATGAGCGTCGCGTCACACTCTCGACGGACGCCTCACTACAAGGAAACGGCGCCATTATATTCTTTGAATGTCTCATTTTTTTATGCCGTAGATGACTATTACTTCTCTTATACCTTTATTGTTAAGTTGCAACCGTTTAGTTTTTATTACTATGGGCTTTTACTACGTTACGTGATAATTTACAAAAAGCGAAATCCCACATATAAAATATGGCAGTTATCCGTAGATTTTATCTTACCCTGATCCAATTTGACTTCATTCTTATTCAAGTCACACCGGTACAAGCGTATTCTGGTACATTTCTAATGCATTAGATTTTTTTACCGAATTCCAAATGTAAGCTATGTTTGAAATATGTAGAGTGGAATTGACGTTTTGCTAAACACGATGGGCTGAGGGCTGGGGGTGGCCGCAGATGCCCGGCAAATTGGTCCTTCGAACCGGTTCTGTCCGGCTAAAGTGCTCTAATTGGCGGATGATATTAGCGTAGTTAGCGATACTAAAATATATATGAGACGTACCATGTCTTAATTTTTTTTTATAACAAATTATAAATTGTTTGTTTGATATATTTTTAATTTGTTTACGTTTAAGGAAATTATGGCATTGGAATCGGGGGTTTTTCTTATATTTTAAATTTAGATTTATTTATATGTTCTTTCATAGAAGTTCGAAGGTTTTTTACGGCGAGAAAAACTCGAATATGGTAGGTATTTGAATAATAACCCGTGCGAAGCCAGGACGGGCCGCTAGCTTTAAATATAAGAATGTTCGTTAATTAATTATCAATTATACCTTGCCTCTTTATTTGTTTGTAACTACGGTTGGCAGGTAGAAAAGGCATTGGCATTAAGCCCACATTTGTACAATTCTTTTTTTTCTTGTGCAATAAAGATAATAGTAATACTTACCTTATCTTGAATTTGAGGACACGGTGAGTAAATTTAGATTTTATCCGGCTTTTTCGAAATTGTTGCAAACCAATTAGGCCCAACCAACGTTTGCATGTTAAACAAGCGTGGATGAAGCTTTTTTTCCCAAAATGTATACAAATCAACGTATTGTTTTCGTTTTTCAATATTAGATTGCTCTTATGAGGATTCTTTTGTATATATTGTTTTTGTATATTTTGTATTTTGTTTAGGTAAATGATAATGATTAAAGAAATTGGAATTCGGGAATTTGTAACTTGTTTTATGAGTTGCATAATTGTAAATATTAGGTCCTTACATATGAAATTGGCGTTTTGTATGGGAGGAACAAAAAGTCGAATATTTTTTAATATAATATATTTAATTAATCAAAGTATGAACCATTATTTTCTATGCACTTTTGCCATCTTATAGGTAGTTCATTGATCCCTTTACTAAAAAAACCAGTCGGACGGGAATCAATAAAATCTTTGAAGGCGATTTGGACTGCCCCATCGGAGTTGAATTTTTTCCCTTGCAAGAAGTTATCCAAATTTCGAAAAAAATGGTAATCTGTTGGAGCAAGGTCCGGGGAGTACGGAGGATGTCTTAGACTTTCCAATTGAAGCTCTTCTAATTTAGTAGCCGTCTGTTGCGCAGTGTGTGGTCTAGCGTTGTCGTGAAGCAGCAGTGGCGTGGAGCGATTGACCAGCCTAGGTTGTTTAGCCGCTAGCTTTTCCATCATGGTTTGCAATTGCTGACAATAGACATCAGCCGTAATAGTCTGGCCAGATTTGAGAAAACTGTAATGAACAATACCGGCACTAGTCCACCAAACGCTTACAAGTAACTTTTTTGGGGTTAATTTTCGCTTGGGGCAGGATTTGGCTGGCTGGCCAGGATCCAACCATTGCGCTGAGCGCTTCCGATTATCGTAAAGAACCCATTTTTCATCACAGGTAATGATTCGGTTTAAAATACCTTCATTATTGTGCCGGTTTAGTAATGTAACGCAGCAGTCGACGCGCGTTTGCCGGTTTGCTTCAGTCAATTCGTGAGGTACCCACCTTTCAAGCTTTTTAATCTTCCCAATTTGCTTCAAGTGAATTAAAACAGTTTTATCACTAACACCGCAGCCTGCAGCTAACTCGGACGTGGTTTGCGATGGATCCGCTTCCACAATAGCCTTCAACTCTTCATTATCAACTTGAGTCTCAGGCCGTCCACGGGGCTTGTTCTGCAAGTCGAAATTTCCAGAACGAAAACGTTGGAACCAAAAACGAACTGTGTTTTCTTTTGCAACACGACCGCCATACACATCATTCACCCTTCGAGTTGTTTCCGCAGCACTAGTGCCACGGCGGAACTCGTACTCGTAAATAATGCGATATTTTAAGTTTTCCATTTTGTATGAAATGAAAATGAAATGAATGACGATCATCGAAGCACAAATACATGAGTCTATAGCTGTACAAATTTGAATTTGGAATTCCTTACCAAAGAGGAGAAATTTGTGATTAAAGTGGCCAGTACGAAAAACGCCAATTTCATATGTAAGGACCTAATATAAGAAACAATTTTTATTTAGTTTTTTCGTAATACTTTTATATCATCTTATATATAAAATTTCCATCTCACAATGTTAGTTACCGTACTCTTACGAAACGGCTTTACCGATTTTTACCAAATATGCGTACTCAGTAGGTCTGAGAATCGGCAACTATCTATTTTTCATTTTGCAAAACAACGTTTGCTGGGGTGTCAGCTAGATTCTTAATATCATTTTTATAAACAAATAAAATAAAATACCTAACAAATAAAATAATGCAATAATACAAAATAATGTTTAGCCCGAACGCCGAAGTATGACTAATTTATTTACAATATACTTGAGTAATACCCGTTTTCAAAATGAATCATTTATTTGATCTAATAACTTTGACGTTTTTCCGTTTTCGCATTTGTTTTCCTGTCATACAGTCATGGCAAAAAAAAACCGTACATACATACACATAGATGTTGCTTGTGCTATGTTGTAAGCATAATTCGTACGTAACTTATATAATCAAAGTTTATTTTCTCCATACCTACTATGTTGCATAAAGATAAATCTCTTAGCTCAAAGGTTTCCTCAAGTTTAAAAGTTGATATAGGTATATGATGATGCTGTGATGGTATGCTTTTTAGCGATAAGGCCGCCCATTGTACCACTTGTTCTTTTATTTTATTTACGAGCTTAGGTTCCTTTGTTGTAGCTTATGTTTATAATAAAGCGTTTTTGTATTATATTGTGATCTTAGACTGCGTGCAGATGTTGGCATTTGTAAAACAATTAATTTTTCACCCTTAAACTGCACTTTCTAAACATACACCACATATACCTTCCACGTGAATCACTCTATCTAGCTGAATACTGCATTAATAAAATCCATTGAGTAGTTCAAAAGATCTAAGTGGTAAGACGGCGGAAAATAATTCGTTTAGTATACGTAAAGAAGTTTTATAAAACCGTACATAAATGACTACAAAGAAAGGTATTACGCAATATGTGCGCTTTTATGTTAGGACTTAGGACGTAAGGATATTATCCAATGCTAGCAACAATTTATCTTTTACTTGTGACACGCCCCCGTTTCACACGGGTTAAAATTATCCAGATATTCATGAATAACTCTGTACCTATTGCTGAAGGCTTATTCCAGAAGTGCTCTGCGCGAATCCCCTGCGAGGAAAACTTTCCACAAATCCCCTGCGAGGTTCATTGCGAGCAGTGGCAGGGCGTTTCTGAAAAGATTTGCCAATTACGCCCCTGTTTTATTTTATACGGCACAATCAACATTAATCCTATGACTTCATTAAAGTCCGTTATGTTTTTTTTTTTTTTTTTTTTTTTTTTTTTAATTATTGATAAGTCTTCATTTGACCACAATCTCACCTGATGTAAAGTGACGATGTGGTCTAAGATGGAGCATGAAGGCCTAGAAGATGGCTTCTCCGGGCCACATTACGAAACACGAAAAAATCGCTTCACGCACTGGCCCAGCCCGGAGGGTGGTGACAAGCCGCGGCCGAAGCCTACCACCAGAGACTGTTCTTAGCACCACCCGGAGGTCACGTGTAAGGATTCAGAGGGTTACCACTTACGGACGTGAACAGACAAAACCTCCAACAGACAAAACCTCCAGTAAAGTATTTAAATGGCTAAGCGAATAAGTTGCGGAAGCGACTGCAGTTCATATTATTATTTTTATTATTTATTTTTCACTTACCACATACTTTATATCCCTACCTATTTGATGAATTAAAATTTTGAGCTTACAAAAATTATATATTTTTATTTACTTAAAAGGCCAAAGTAGTTCGTACTTAAAAAAAATTAATACTAAAAATTACTGCTAATCTAATTTATAAAAATGAACAAAACATATTACTTACTGATTAAAAATACATGAATATTTATTTTTAAACCCCGACCAAAAAAGAGGGGTGTTATAAGTTTGACGTCAGTCTGTCTGTCTGGGACATCGTACCTCCCGAACGGATAGAGCGATTTCAATTTTAGTTTTTTTTGTATGAAAGGTGAGTTTGGCGCAGGTGTTCTCAGATATGTTTCATGAAAATCGGTTGAGCCGTTTAAAAGTTATGGGGATGAGAGTGGGGAAGGAAAACCGAAAATCTGCAAATTTTAATATACTCGAGTGGGGGTATCAAATGAAAGCGCATCGCGTGCACATTACTAAATATTATGGTGTTTTACTTTAATGGAAATTAAGGGAATTTACTCGGGGTTTTTTTTAAATTTTAAATTAAGATTTAAGTATGTTACATAAAATATACCGATATGTTTTAAAGTGGGCATAATGTTGTAAAATGGACACTCTTGCAGATTATGAAAACAATCCATACTAATTTTATAAATAAGAAAGTAACTCTGTCTGTTCATCTTTCACGCGAAAACTACAAAACTGATTTTAATGAAATTTGGTACACAGATTCTCTAGAGCCTGAGAAAGGGCATATGCTTCTTTCTACCGCGGGAAAATCCATTATAACGCGGATAACATCTCGAGGTGCTACTATGTCATAATAGCCAAACGTTCGTCCCTCTAACCTAACAAACAGCGTATTGGAAGTTCAACAACACGCGGATAGATGGCGGTAGGCGATAGCGCAGAACGCTCTCAGCTAATGAACTAGAACAATGCATGTTATCACGATTTGTGCAGCTGATATTAGATATCGGTTCATGGTTCTATTATTTAGGTTTTTTAAAACACGCAGAAATAATTCAGCTTATATTATATTTAGGGCGATTTAAATGATGAAATATCTTGCTATTGTTTTATGTGTCCTTCGGTAGAAACGGAAGCTGATATAAATGACTGGAAGTACTCAAAGGTATAAGGTAAAATATAATTGATACTCGGTAGTGAATCAAAACCTTTGGGGTACTGCCAGTATTCAGACTTAGTGACATAAACGCCTGTATATTTTGCTTGCATTGGCTTAGTTTTATGTTTATAAAGCTACAAGGGACAGTAGGCTTGAGTATTTCATATGAATCAGCTTAAAACCTCCACGAGTTCCTGCGAAAAAGAGTCTGGACAGACAGATACACAAACGGACACGAAAGTGATTCGGTAGGGGTTCCGTTTTAACCGTTCCAGTACGAAACCCTACAAATTGCAAAACACAAAGCTAAAAAGAACTTCTTAAATATGTAAAGTATATTTAATATTCCCTAATAATGTAAGCACTAGATATTTTTTTCCCCTCTTTTCCCCCGACCAAAAAAGAGGGGTGTTATAAGTTTGACGTGTCTTGTCTGTTACATCATAGCTCCCGAACGGATGCAGCGATTTAAATTTAGTTTTTTTTGTATGAAAGGTGAGTTTGGCTCGGTTGTTCTTAGACATGTTTTATGAAAATCGGTTGAGCCGTTTAAAAGTTATGGGGGTGAGAGTGGGGAAGGTAAACAGAAAATCTGCAAATATACTAGTGTGGGGTATCAAATGAAATCGCATCGCGTGCACATTACATAATATTATGTTGTTTTACATTTAAGGAAATGAAAGCATTGGAATCCCGATTCCAATGCTTTCATTTCTTAAATTTTAAATTTAGATTTATTATATTATAATTAAAAGTCGTCGCCGCGTCTGTCTGTCCCTATGTTCGGGATAAGCTCAAAAACTAGGTACTGAACGTTATGCAGTTTTCAGGAATAATAAGAGTAATTCAAGACAAAGGTTTTTACGTATAATTTGTTTGAAAAGCGTGAGAATTAGTTGAATTATGAAATAGTTAAACGAGTCGAGAAAAAAATGAAGCATTTACTTAGGAAGTGCTGTTGATATTTATCCATGGCAACTGACGGAAGCTGTCACGTATGGCAAAACAACGATTGCCTGGTCAGCTACTTTTTGTAATTCATCTACTTACCTAGTAAACGGTATAGTTCCGTAAAAAAGTGGCTGTGACATACGGATGGACCGACAGACAAACAAACAAGTTGAATCCACATGGGTTCCGTCTTTTTTTGCCATATGGCAACGGAACCCTGAAAAGAACATTTTTGCTTTTTCGTAGAAGATAATTTTGTGTTAAATAAATTGCGTGTAAAAAACTTGACGTACCAATGTATCGCTGTGTTAGAATGACAGTGCCAGATGAAATCGTTTCTCCGAGTAAACTTAATCAGTGGTTAAAATATATAACAATCTCGGTAATTCAGTCAGTGACAGTTGTCAGTTGACTAAATGAGGGTTGAGCTCTAAAATATAACCATTAACTTATTTTACTTGGGTATTGTGAATTAAGCCCTTAATGTCTTATCTTAGCTATTCGTATTTTTGCAACAGTTAACTGTAGACGAGACTGTCAAAATTAATTACAGCTGTATCACTTCACTTTATAAAAATAAAAACTTGAAGTGAACACTGAACAAGCTAGAATAACCCGAAGCGTGATAATTTGCAAGCTAAAACAAAAGGTCAAACAGGCAAGGCCACTTTGGAACTTATCACCGTGCACCGCTTGGTACGGGCGGCGCTGTTTCGATGTAACAACGTTCGCTCATAAATTATTGCCATTTAAAAATTGAGCTGCTGTTTGCTTTTCTTGTAGTGCATTATAAAGATGTTCAGAATATGAAACTTTGCAAAATTGAGCCCTCTCGTTGGGAAGTTTGTGCTGAAAAACTATCTGAGTGGAGACGGCACGTGCAAGATAAGGTTTATGAGTTCGAAGAAGGAAGAAGACGGGAACTGGACCTTAACGTGACCTTCTCAAAGCCAAGCTCCTCTAATATTCAGTACAATTATATTAATGGTACCCCAACGTGTGCATCTTGCGATCGCAGGTTTGTTGCTAGAATTGGGTACACTAGCCGCTCAAGATCTAGACGTTGCTAAGAAGGTCACTGCAGCTGAAATCGGCTAGGTGTATTGTGTGTATTATAGAGCATTCAGTATTAACTTCAAACCAGAACATACTTTAAACATATTCATATTTATTTTAATATCGTACAGATACAAGACACATTTAACTTAAAAGTTTCTGGTCTGGTTGTTTTCTAGGTATCATGTGTATTTACAAAAAAAAACAATATCTTCGTAGAATATTAGTCACCTAGCACCCATCATAGTACATTTTTGCTTTATAAGATGAGAAGCTCTGCTTTGTTTGGGGTTAGCTGATGCTGTGTGATTAGTCCGGAGATATTTCTATAAAATAAATCCTTACATAAAGTACTAAGTACTAGAATCATCCAAAGTGAAAACGATTACAAATAAATAACGCATGTCAGAGTGAATTAAATATTGATTCAAAGTAAATAAATTAAAAAAAAATCATAGTAACCACAAGGTCATGAACAATAGAATTTGTGAGTGCATTGGTCGTATTTTACTTTAACAAAACAAAACACTGTAACTTAAATTTTAAACTAACAAGAATTTGTTTTTCTGGAGAAATATTGTCATAAATTTCATTAAAATGGTTTTATCTAAAATTGCCCTACATCCCTATGTATCCCTTGTGAAAGGGATAGTTGGATTTTTTTCCGATATATAATATTCTATGTATTTTAAATTATATTCTATTAAATAATGTAACTACTTGGAATAAAATTGTCCAGCTGGTTACATTAATGTAACTAGGTTGAACGGACGGTTTTAATGACTTCTATCATATCAACTGTCCAAAGTCCAAGTAATAGTTAGTAAATTTTGGGCAGTAGGTACCTATAATATGTGATATATTTTTATTTTTGCTAATATTGGGTGCTTTTTGAAGTAAAACTTCTTTAGAATCGTTGTGATTTGAAACCGGATGCAACGCACTCGCTTCACGCACTGGCCCAGCCCGGAGGATGGTGACAAGCCGCGGCCGAAGCCTCCCACCAGAGACTGTTCTTAGCACCACCCGGAGGTCACGTGTAAGGATTCAGAGGGTTACCACTTACGGACGTGAACAGACAAAGCCTCCGAAACCTCCAAAACCTCCGATTTACTGAAGTTTCACTTCTATCGTGTGTGAATCGCACACACACCTTTTTTTTAGCCATTGTTATTCCACTGTTGGGCAAAGCCTTCCCTTACTCTCTTCAGTCGTTCCTGCACCATGATTCAAAATTTCAAATACAAGTGAACCTGAGTAAAATAGATGTAGTATAAAAATGTTTTGAATAATAACCTAATTGATTCGTTTTTTATCTTTTCAGGTACGTACACCATTTAAACAAGTCTGAAGCCCGATGTTTTGCCAAAACGAAGTCAAATCTCAATAATATGGACCAAAGAGCTGTATGATTGTAAGTAATACTTTGATAAGTTTAGTTTAAATTTCATATATTTGAAAACTCAAGCTATTTGAGAGGGTAGATAACAGTCACTTAATAAATTAGGAGAGGATAAAAAGGGAATAAATTGTAGGAGTATTTGCTTTAGTAATATCTACTTTAATTTTAATTATTTTACCATTTTACTTAAAAAAAAATAAAGGTATTCAATTGATTAATAAAATTGTTTAAAAAAAAAATCCAGTAACGCCATGGACGAAATTATGTACTTACCAAAATCATGTGTATTTCACACAAAATGTCCAAGAATCAGGTATTATCACTAATGGCTAGAACTCGCATTTTATGTATTTAAGGAGGCATAACACAAAGTTTAGTGTCGGTAATAGCACGTTTCGTCACGCGTAATCTGAAATTATGTGGTTTATTTTGCTCGTAAATGTACCCTGAAATAGAAAAAACAGGGATTTGACAATTGTTGATTATATGGTGCTTAAATATGATAACATCATTATTCAAAAACAATAGGATAGACCAAAAAAAATTACACATTTTTTTCTCGGAAACGAACAATCAATTTGATACAGTGCATTGAAGTTTTGCGTGACGCAACGAAAGAGTTAGTTGCGATCTATACGAAATGTAAACATCAAAGCCCCCACTTTAGAAGTCAGGTGCTCATTATTTTGACCCTTTGTTTTGTTTGATAAAGCGAAAAAAGGTGTCCAGTATTTTGACGGGCTATCAGGCGGACTAAATAGATAATAGAAATACCTATTTTTATGATAATATTAGTTTTCCAAATCACAATGCCATCAATGGAATACGAAATAGCACGAAGGAGCGCACTACTCCGTCGGAAATTAGTCGCCGGAGCTTTTCAGATTGCAAGTGGTTGTAGATACTGAAGCAGTTTGGAGAGCTGGCTACAGTTTCACTTTCAAATGTTACTTACTACAAGGCGTTTTGGAATTTTTATATAAAACGGAAAGGGTGTGTGTGTAAGAATCGCATCAGGCGAACATATTTTGGTCGTTTGATTTGGAAGCCTATTTGACGAAACAAATCTTTAAAGTGTAAATCCAATTTTATTGTGAGTAACCAAAAAGTCTTAAATTGCTAATTTGTCGGTCAAGTTGCAAGCAAATCTGTAGGTTGAAGGAAATCATTTATTTATTTATTTACAACATACGTACATAACTTTACATCCAAGATGGTATAAATGGCTATAAAAAAACGTTAATCTCTAAATTCATTAACCGAAACAAGTTTGAGACAAATACCCAGCAGCAGACTCTACCTACAGATTTCACTCCGTGTATATTCTACGATTTTTGATAGTTTTAGAGATATTCAATATATTTTTCACAATTCATTAACCAACCCGCACTTGGCCAGCGTGGTGAATTAAGGCCTAAGTTTAAGGGGAATTAATCTATCACGTCAAGAGAGAAGTCCCTGTGTCCCAGCAGTGGGAAAGTTAAAAGGGTGATGATGATGATGATAATGAATATATTTTTCCCGTCCCATAATTGGGTCACAAAAGGTGGTGATGATATTTTGCACAAAGGTGGCGTAGACCGTGCTTATGGTTGTTTTTGCTTTTACGACTGCTAGACAGTTTTATCGTATGGAGATTGTAAAATCACTGACACTTTTTCACTTGTAACTTTTTATTAACCCACCCAACATTCCTAAAGCAATTAAACTCAGTGACCAAGACACCCGAACCCACAAGGAAATCTGAAATAACCGTCACTTTCTAATCTTTCGACAAAAGCTTCTCCGATTGTTTGCTCCCATTCGATTTTAAATGCAAAACCCGCCGTTATAGAGGCCATTTTACAAGCAAAGCGGATTTGTGTTCGCGTAGGCTGGGGTGTAGCACCACCCTCACTTTAATATCACCCGGCGTAGATGTATAGAGAGCAAGTTTCGTGCACAAGTGCATTTTGAAACCGGAATAAATAATCAGGGTTCTAGGCAAAAAGTGTTTTGGTGAAACATTGCGGTATCTCCGTAGTTTAAGTACTGTTGAGTTTTTAAAAGCATTTTTGAGGGGGTAATGGGGGTTTAAGATTTATGTCCTGTATTGTAGCGCATTGGTATGGCTAAGCTGCATTATTCGGCATGAGCTCTTTGTTGTTTGTCAAGGTGTTTAAGACAAATAAATGCAATATTGACATGTCAAATTTAAAAAAACAATTAACTGACTTTAATTCTAACGAATATAAGTTATAATTGTACCACTTTAAAAGCTACAGCTTAAAAATAAAGCATGAAAGAATTATAAATGAATTTTATATCATTTTTTTTATTTTATAGTTTAACAGAAATACACCATCCCTCCAAATGCTATAATATAATGCTATACTCTCTATATATCATGGTTCTTGACATACAGCCTGGTGACAGACAGCCAGAAGGGCGACAGTCTCAGTAGGGTCCCGTTTTACTCTTTGGGAATACTAAAAAAAACTTATTTAAATGAAAACTTTAGTCGATAAGGCCGGCCTTTGTACTTCTTCCTCATATATGATTTTTGCAACTATTGTTTTGTTTTGGTGAACTATAATGTTTTTTTGTATTGTATTGTATATTTTGAAGTCAGTAAGACATTTTATTTTGTGCTAGCTAAACTTGCAACAATACCATATAATGGTTTTCAACAACACTCCAAATATTAGTGTCGATGAAAAACGTAAATTATAATATTTCACTGTCTTTTGACTATGTTTGTTAATATAATTTTTATTTCTGTTAGCTTTATCACTAGATCCGGTATTCTCGGCCTACTAATCCTCTTACTACCGCAAAACAACCTTGAAAACTGCCTAACAATGTTTATTATGAACTTTATAATATCGTTAAAGGTTAATCCTCTTTTCATCTCATTAGATCGGAGATTTCATATTTTAGTGGATTTGCCCATTATGAAAAATTATTCGTACTCATGTTTCTCATGTTTGTAGATTTAGGTAATACCTTTAGATTTCGGCCAAACATGCACACATAAACATCAAAGCGACTGCGAAGCGGGAGCGACTGCCGCGCGGCGGACGCTACCCATGAGTTATTTCATATGGCCCTTTCAAGACCTAAGCACCACAAAGCTCGTCGTTTTCAGACAAAAACGTTCCCGCGTTGCAAACGCTCCCTCGTCGCAGTGGCTCCTATGTTCGCGTAGTTAGCCGAAGTCTTATCATTTTGAATCATATAATTTGGTCTAAATTCAGTATGCATTATGCACCTGTTCACACATCAATACAAGAAGATAATAAACTGATCTTAATATCGCATGAATTAAACACAGCAGTCTTATAATAATTTTACATAATTCGGTCGGTCGGTTTTTATTAAAATTTTACTTGTTTTTACATTTGAGTATTCTATTCATTTTACAGCTGGCGTAGCGCAATTCTATACCCGGTAACGGTTACAAATAACTGCTATTTTTGTGTATCAATATCCGATATCCTTTGTTCAAAATATTCACCCAGTTGCTGGTTGTGACAGGTTACTCGTATACGTACAGGCTGTACGTAAGTACAGATATATCACAACTTTTATTTATATCGTACTAGCGCGGTACGGCTTTGCAATGCGTAAAATGCCGCGGTTAGAAGCAGCTCTATTTTCCTTCTTGAGAAAAGTTCTGATTCGTTTTACCGTTAACTAGCTGGCCCGTTCTGTGTTTACTCGGATACAAAACCTTCCTCTTGAGTATTGCTGAAAGTCGTATGATCAGTACAGTAGTTTTTAAGTTTATCCCGAACATAACACAGACAAACGCCCACCGCGTCTGTCTTTACATTCGACTTAAGTTTGTCGTTTCATTGACGTTGTAGATTTTTTTTGGAAAATGACTCATTTTTAGAATATTATTATATTAAATTTTTCACATTGGTCAACTGATGCAACTTGCTTACGATTTGGGTCACTATCAATAGATGACGTTTTTTAGATTCCTAGATATTGAAGGGGGCGAAATTAGGTTCCGGGACGATATTAGCGACTCTACCTTACAGGGACCCATCTAAAGTACCTTTGTTTCCAACGTTACTCCTACAATATTGGACATAGGGAATCCCATCATAAGGATGCTGTATAAAAACCCTTTAGATTACCCTTGTCTGCACAAGTACTCTAATATTCAACGACAGCACGCAATACCATGTCGCGGCTAATGGGCTAGATTGGATGCTAAGCTGATTATGTGGCTTTTCAATGCGGGGCTCGCTTTCAGTGGCCGGATTACTCTGTTATGATTGAACGGGATTTGTCTAGTTTAAGTATTCTCTTCCTACTGTTTTCTGTTTTCGAGCGGCCTACTTTTGTGAATAGATAAATGAATCATTTCTTTATTTCACATAAATACTTGCGGGCTATTAAAAGAATAACAATCAATAACCACATTATTAGTTGTTCACTCGGCGGCCTTATCGCTAAAAGCGATCTCTTACCCAAGGAAGAGATTGTATACTTAGGATTTTCATAAACCTTATACATTCACATACAGTTTAGTTAAATAAAATAAATAAATAAATATTTCCGGACAATCCACACAACAACATCTAGCCCCGTGATAAGCTCTAAGCTTGTGTTACGGGTACTAGATATCTGATATACCTAATATACATACATATATAGATATTTTTATTATATATATTAAACACCCAGACCAAGGAGAAAAGTGCTTGCAGACCATAACAAACAATTTTACCCTCGGCGGGAATCGAACCCGCTACCTCTTTCTCTGCAAGCGGACATTCGCCCACCGCGCCACCGAGGCAGACCGAGGTTAGTTGATGTAAAAGTTCTCTTAAGATCCGCTTCCTCAAAGTCAAAACAATATGTAAAAAATCAACATCAATCTGTCCATCTAGTTGATGGAAGTCCAACACTGCGTTTGTCTATTCGTGGCAAACAAAGTAACAACAGTCAGAAAAAAATGTGAAGCATTTTTATTAAATTACATATTTTTTGTTATTTATTCTTATTTATGTCAAAGTTAATAAAACAACGTTATTCTTACTTAAGTGAGAATTTACTTGCATAATTCTCGTATTTGTTTAATATCCAAAACGAATAAGTATATATACTTGTAATTTATACCGCTTATTAAAAAGCAATAAGGCCAGCATAAACCTCTAAAACCACTGAAGAAACATTATAAATATTGTACAATCTTTTCAAACCTTATCTTATCTCCGAATATTTATAAACTGTTTGCGTATACCTAAGATTACAATTTTCTAAATCCTAATTGCTTTGGAAGCCTCGTAATAGAAAACCACTACTTTTTTGATGGCTCAACCTACTGTGGTGTAGGTTGTTATGTTATTTATCATCATCATCATATTATCTTTCTGTCCAAGTACCACATTATGTGGGGTCGACTTAACATGTATTTAGATTCCATTTTTCTCTATCACGCGTCATCTCAATACTCACTCATTTCTTTCTTACACATGTCATCCTTCACACAGTCCATATACATTTTATTGTACACCAAAACAAAAGTTTCAAAAATCACATATGAGAAAGAAGTAAAGGGCAGCCTTATCGCTATAAATAGCGCTGTCTTGCTCATATTTAACAGAAGATGCTTGGCCTTAATGAGACGGCATCTTTAAGTCCGATTCCGTCCGATTACCTACTTGGGAATTTAATTGGACATGGTGAAAGAGTCCTTATAACATCTGGACTATGAATGATAAGATTTAAATTATAGGTATTATAACTTCTATATACATATATGTATGTTTATATATTAGCTGTTCCTAAGTCATTCTTATACCGTTTACTGGAATTGCGGTATTTATTGAAACGACCTTGCGACTTTGTTTCTCTATTCAAGGATATCCTTGAAAAGGTATTTGCTTAAGATATGCTAGTTAATGTTAATGAAAACATAATGCATGACCTATATTTTAATCTAGCTTTACCCTTGTACCTGATATAAAACGAAGTGAAATAAAATATGTTTTGCCCCACTGCTGGGCACAAAACTTCTCTCTTGACGAGAGAGATTAAGCCATAAAAAGCTGGCGGGTTGGTGAATGTTACACGTCCTTCAAACTCTTCAAAGTTCTCAGAACATGCCGATTTCCTCGCGATGTTTTGCCTTCACCAATAAAGCACTTGTTTAAAGCGCACATAAATTTATCAAGAAGAAACATCCAAAGAGGTTTAAACCCACGACCTTCGGAATTAAAGTCGAGTGCCCTCCCACTTAGCCAACACGGCTTTCTTACAATTAATTTAAATACATTACAATTAATGAGATGTACCTGAAATAAATCGTTGCAAAATATGTAAAGAAATGACATTGGCAAAATATTGACCGAGCACCCAATTAATGTTGTAATTTACCTCAGCTATGTTACAAGCAGTTGAATTTTTGCCCTTGGGAGTACATACATACCTTGCCCTCTAAATAGCTAGGTAAGTCACTTATGGAAGTTTTCTGCAATGCTCGCTGCCCACTGCTCAGCTATTAATCATTCAATTAGTGTTATTCATATATTCTGATCTCGTGTGTGTCCTTTCTGTTTGTATTACGTACTACTGTTGTAGATGACAACAATGTTGTATTCCCATACACTTGAAATTATCAAATGCTTCCCAAATGAATAGGAATCCTACTATTTCATAAACGCGCAATATTGTGAGAATGTAAGGATATAAAATATATAACCGATGTAGAAAAGAATCAATGTACAAATACACGAGGATAAAATAAAATTTTATTTATTAAATCATACAAATATTTCATCATAATTCAGTCGTATCAGCATAATTTGCGTATTCAAAATAAAAGTACTGCAGGGATATTGATGAAGCTTCACAAAAATATAGCTTACATATCAGACTAACATACACGCTAATTTATACCGTGGTAAAATGCCAGTTTGCCAGGAGAAAAATTCGAATAATTGCCGGGAAAACAATATTGAATAATAACCCGTGCGTAACCGGGGCGGGCTAGTAGTTCTTAAAAATACAAGTAACATAATAATCTTAATACCTATTAGTACTTCATTGCTAGACACAGTTCTCACAGAAACAGTTTTAATGCCAACAATACTTCAGTTAAGACAATGGAACAATTTTATCTGAAAATGTACACTCAATTTTGTTCCATCCAATTTGTCACCGTTCCAAAGGCTTGGGGTCGATATGTGCATTCAGTGATTATCCCGCTAGTCTATCATTTAAATAATATCGCCGGCGATTTCATGACGAGCCTGTTAATATTTAACACCTTAATTGCCTACTTAATAATGGCTTCGGTATTTATCGTGTTTTGCTCGTACTTTTTTATTCTGCTGTCATTTATTCGCATATTTTAATAATAAATACTACCGGACAATCCACAAAACAACACCGAACCCCGTGGTAAGCTCTAAGCTTGTGTGACGGGTACTAGACATCTGATATACTTAGTATAATAGAAAAACATATATATAGATATATATATTTTTGTATAAATGTTAAATACCCAGACCATGGAGAAAATGCTTGCCGAAAATACAAACACCTGACCACTCGGCGGGAATCGAAGCCGCTACCTCTTGCGCCGCGAGCGGGTCTTATCCCACCGCGCCACTGAAGCAGTGAAATTATAAAAAGAAACATCCCCTCGTTATAGATCAATAGTTGAGCTTGAATAAAAAACATACCCTATTGCATTTAGAAAACCATGAGAAACTTAAATCAATTTGATAAGTATGACGTAGACTCATACTACACCTGGGCTTCAGTGCACAGTTACACATTTTACAATAAAAAAAAACATATAATAAGTTTTTTTTTATTGTAAGTGTAAAAAGTTTATAGTCAGAGCGGTCACCCATTTAAGTGCTGACCTGGCGCAAAGTTGGTTAACTTTACAAAATAACGTTTGTGTATAGGAGCCCCCTTATATATAGTTTTTATTATGTGTTTTTAGTATCCGAATTCTGGGACCATTCATTAGTCCCTACATGGAGACACCACCATGACATTTGAAAGTGTTCAAACTGGGAGCGCGTCGTTTTACCGCGGAAAATAGCTTACACAATCAAATAGCCTGCACCGTAAATGTTTTGGGATAAAGAACGGAACTATGTATATTGTATATTGAATTTTTTTTTTTTTATGTTAGATAAGCCTTCATTTGACCACAATCTCACCTGATGTAAAGTGAAGATGTGGTCTAAGATGGGACATGAAGACTTAGAAGGTGGCTTCTCCGGGCCACATTACGAAACACGAAAAATCGCTTCATGCACTGGCCCAGCCCGGAGGGTGGTGACAAGCCGCGGCCGAAGCCTTCCACCAGAGTCTGTTCTTACTACTACTGTTCTTGTTGTTACTGTTCTTGTATTATTGAATTGCATGTGTATTTTGTCAGTCATTAAACATGAATGTCAACCTCTTATTGCATCTTTTAGCAAGTCGAAAAGCAATGGATTTTTACTTGTTCACAGACTTCATTCTTACTAAGTTCAAGAGACCGACAAGACCCTTTAAAAGCAGAGTTATTTAGCGATTTAAAGAAATGTTGTTGTTATTAATATACATTAATTTTATGTCTTAAGGTCTTGAGGATCTAACGATAACTTTGATTCGCGTTAAATACAAAATGAAATGACACTAGAAGATTAAAATGTCTTGGTGGAAATGGAGTCCCGCATTTTATGAATAACAGACTTTAGCTTCGGGCAAGTAAGAGACGCGATCTCGCTGATAAAATATAAGTCAGATAAAGACATTAAAACACTAAACTTTCCTTTTATAAAACTGATTTTACTTTTGCAAATTGTCAAATATTAAGCATATCACCCTCCGGGCTGGGCCAGTGCGTGAAGCGATTTTTTCGTGTTTCGTAATGTGGTCCGGAGAAGCCATCTACCTTCTAGGTCTTCATGTCCCATCTTAGACCACATCGTCACTTTACATCAGGTGAGATTGTGGTAAAATGAAGGCTTATCGAGCTTAAAAAAAAACCGAAGCTTCTGTTCCCATTAAAAAAGGAACCGTAATGAGGGAAACGGGAGGGTCTCTCCTGTTAGACCGTGCTCGTATCGCAGACTTAGACAATAAACTTTGCAACCTATGTTATAATTTGAACAAGCTACCTGGAAAAATTCCTATACCTTGACTGGCCTGACCTACCTCATTCCTTGTCAACAAAGCAAGACGCGTCTGTATATCTAAGATTACGTCACGGCGGAGCGTTTCTCGTATTTTTAGCGACTGACTACTGTCTACCTACGCACTACCTGTAGTACTAACATCACAACGAAGCTATAGGTTTTTATCCTAAAAAACAAAACTGTGTCATTCTTTATCGCTTATTATATCTTGGTGAAAAGTGTGGAGTTAAACTATGTCTTAACAGACCAAACGCTCAATTTTTTTATGGTAAATCAGACCGTTGTTATAGATTTTACCTCATAGTAAGTGTTGATGTGCACGAGGATAGATCGTAAATAATATCGAGATGGTACCTTTTTGCTTTTATATCGTTTCTTTAATAACAAAAATAAATGCTGGATATGTTTTACGTACTTCATGAACTGTGAAACTAACTATGAAAAATGTATAACGTAATTAAAGTATACAGAAAGGTGCCGAGTCCTTAAATCAGTCTAACCAAAATTCAGCTCTACAACTACTGCACCTTTAAAACTCGTATTTGAATATAATGGGTTGAATTCTTCGCGAACTCGACAAGAGCGGGGTATAGCGTTTAAAACAAAAAGAACTCGACGTCTGCCAAGTTTCTCGGAAAGGCTTAACTTGCGCATTAGAGTCCCACTCCAACTTGACGATATACGAGAGATTTGGACACACGAATAAGTAAATTGGATATTATCGCATCGGGAACTTTCTTTATCACCTTATTTCACGCCGATGATTGGCCAATCAGCGAGGGCATGTGAAAATTCGCATTCAATCTCTAATACGGTTGGTTGGATTCAATTTAGTTTTGCCATAGAAAGATTTGCCGAGTTTTTAGAGTAAATATTATTTTTATTTTGTACTATTTTTAGTATGAGAATATGAGTTTTCGTTTTCTAATCTATTTGTGAAGTAAGTTTATAACATTTATAGAACATTTATGTGCTCGGCATAATTCAATACTATCTATGCTTTGTACAATACTACAGTTGTATTTTAATTGCGAAAAGGTGAGAATAGAAGGCGGTTTTATCACGAATGTCGATTGAATATTAATTGACGTCAAACGTCAAAGATGAGCCATCGTCGAAACGATATTCCGTGAGAACTTAACTCAGTCAACGACCTAATTATCGTTCATGCCGACAAAGAACCCATTATGGTATTCAGTGAAAGCAAATTCGTGGATTTAGTATTGGAGTAGGGGATTTTGATAACTGATTTCGAATACGTTGAATTCAGATCATCTGGGTGTCAGGAAAAGATTTTGATAACCAGGTTAACCGTTCAATAAGATTATTGGAAAGGTATGGAATTACATAATTGGCGGGAAATAACGACATGTAAAATTTAAACTGATGGGAAAATATCTGAATAAAATACGAACCACTTTCCGAAATTCGTTTCGAACATTCTATAGGTTTATCACCTATCTTTGTTATTTCGGGATCCTAAAAAGGTACTTACATGAATTAAGTACGCTACCTTAGTTACCTTACTATATTATTATTTTTAAATTGGTGGAAAAACAATGCGATTTTTGCGAAACAGGAGTAGCGCACAATCCAAAAGGAATGAGAGAATATGTTTCTGTTTCTATCTAAAAAGTAGGGCGTAGCTTTGTGTTGAGGACGAATAAACGGGACAAAGACTAGAATACAGCTCAATGGTACGCAAAAGAAAGGTACCCGCGGGATCCCAGCGAAATGAGCTGTTAAGTATGGCTCAAGATTTCTTGATAGCTTGCGAATTAATTGGCCAAAGTGTTACAAATAGGGGAAACTCTCTGATAAGACAACTTTGCCCGTTCTCAGTTGAAATTTCATTGAGTATTTTACAAACTCTTGATTGAGCTTAGACCATGTTCAAAACCATTGCAGAGATCAAACGCCTGTTTTATTGTTGCCTCGTAATTAATGAGACGTTAATGGCTAAAGATAAAGTTGTATCAACTGAAGATTATACTAAACGTGACTTTTAGGATATTTAGATTAACTGAATTACATTTTGGATCCAAATCTTTTGCTATCAATTGCGTTATGATGAGGTGTATCTCATGGAATATGTATCTCAATATCATTACAGTCAAGTCATCAAATTTGAAATAGTAATGAGCTGTTGGAGAACTAGTGAACTAATCGGGACATAAGGCGTCCTCCAGTCTGTATTACTGGTATTAACTGCTCAACGTTAGATAAATGTTTACCCATTTATTGAGGTGCTCTCCCGGATTTCATTTCACTGTATAGTACGACTCTAGCAACTTCAGAGGAGAGATAGGGATGGCACATAGTGATTACTCTTACTTTGAAATTGTTCTGCTTAGCAGCTTGACTAAGCTCTTTACTTACTAGTTCTGTTTCCTTGGTGAGGTTTTGTTAGTATTTTGCGTGTCTTCATCAATATGTTAGCTCAGTTCTATTATCATTAAAGTTTTTGGTGAGGGGTTCGATAGGTTCCATAACATTTCATTCAAAGAAGAATTTACGAGCAGGTATATAAACGTATAGTTTATTGTTTCTGTGAATAAGCGTTGCTTATTAACATGTTGTTAATTCCTTTTAAAATATAGTTACTTCAGTGTATTGCAGTAAGTTTTACAGGTATTTAATTCAACCCTTAAGTTGTTTTTATTATCTTGAGATACAATTTGTTCGATTTCCATTTCATAGTCCTTATTAACTATTGCATGACAAGATAAATTGTTGAACAACGGCGCCAAATTTGTTAATTGAGAAAATATACATATTTTATTACTTATGTACACTGAGAAAATATTATTTTAACAAAGGACCTTTTTGGCTCGGTTACAATCATATCGGTCATTTTTAAGTAAGACTTATCTAAAAATTTATAAGCGAACTTGGCATAGAGTAGACTTGTGTACATTGTTATATTTTCTCGGCTGATAACAAATAAGACATTAGTAATTTTCAATTAACTTAATTTGTAAATTATAACACTTTCAAACTTGATTCAAAACTACCAAGAGAATTAATTTAAATTTAATAAGCATACTGTTGTTTTTAAACAAGTATTTAAATTGTTTATTTTTACACACCATCTGATTTATTTATACACGAGTTGAAATTATTTAACTTGAGTCAAGCTACTTATTTCCGTTTAAATAAGTAAATTTAATCGTTTGGTCCTAGCAAATGACCATGGTCAATAGCAACCGGCTAGTGTCATTTATATATAATCGAGTACCTCCCGGCTGTTCTCTACCGATTTACTCGGTAGAAAACACCCGAGGCAATTGCTTAAAAATAACTGTGCGCTCAGTTACAAATACAAAGATGATTGGTTTCGTTCGGCTCATCACATCACTCTTCCGTCGACTCGCGCCCGTGACGTATGGCGTGGCGTGATCCATGTGGCAGTAAAGTAATATTCGTCTACTACCACATGGGTCACTCCGTACCTGTGTGAAATATTACTGTGATATTTTAAAGTGCAGTGCAGTTTCAAATTACGTAACGTTGCAAACTAGGTACGGAAAATTATGGATGAGGAGGTCCGAAATTTATTAACTGCTTGGAATCTCGAGTCTTACATCGAAGTGTTTTAAAGGTCAGTACAACTTTCATTGTTTTCTTGTCATAGCCTGCATGATAAGTTTGGTTACATACATCAAAGAATTAACTTCCTTTCTGTGTTGTTGCTCGTACTTTCTTTATTATGTACTTACTGGCGGCTCCACACTCTTGGAAAACAAACGGCATAAGAGCGAACATAGCCATAACTGCTGAACGGATCATTCTTCATATTTTGAGTACAGGTACGCCTTGATTAAGTTATAGGCTACTTTTTATTCCATTAATCAGTTCCCATGTGATATAAATAACTGTTAAATGTTTCCGACTGGTATTGGTATCGTTGTGGCTATAGATTGTTTAAATTAATGCATGTACACTTTTATTGCATTTAAGTGCAATAAAAGTGTACATACATAACAAAATAAAACCTTATATCTAAATTTAAAACATGATCAGTACAACAGATGACCTTATCGCTGTTGGTGTAATGTTAGTGGAGCAGAAACAGTTAAATCAAAGTGTTTGTTTAGTAGTTTAAGAAAAAGCACCTCACAGTTATATTGAAGTTATTTTCAGACTAAGATTATGATTTTGTTTTCAGCTGGAAAAGGAGTTTGAAGCTATGATATGATATGCTGGCACATATACAGCCATTTGTAAGAGCTTTCCTCCTCTAAAAGAAAAAAAAAATAAACTGGCCAAGAAGAAAAATAGCAGTCACAACAAGGACACAACTTCTCCGTTTGCAAGATTGTAAGTAAAATCCCTTTAAAATCTTGAAATCGTTGCCTGTCCGTCTGTTTGTAACAGTGCAGTGTAACAACTCTGCAGTGCTAAGAAATGCTTTTTGTTTCAGCACCAGAAGAGAGCTCCAACATTGCCTGCATGCTGTTGATCCCGACACTTCTGGCTATATCAAGTGTGCGTCTGAAAAACGGCCCGAAAAAAGTGTACCTACTACGGCGAGACTACCTACTTTTTATTTAATTAATTCGCTGTAGGTATATTTCTTAGGGAGTTATTCAGTTTCACGGGTACAACAACCTCAAGTGTACTATAGGTTAATTTTTACGCCTTATACTACATAATATTCATGTACCCCGGTGATCATTGATTTTGTTAAAGTTAAAACCAATGCCTAGTTTAATCCTTAACCTGTCCAAAATTGTCTCCACCTTATTTGAACCTTGTGCATAAGATTTGTTTTCATAACTATAGTAGATTTGTATAATTTTGAATACATTGTAATATTATATGAAACTGCTCAATAATAAATCAGTATTAATTAAATAGTTTTTTGATTTGTATTGTAATAAATTTCCAAAGAACCCCACGATCTTTTACAGCAATTCTATTCGGTAACTATAGCCACTTTATAGCAATGCTTTCAGCAACTTTAAATTCTAAACTAATTCAGTAGGTAAGTAAGTATTATTTATTAAATAGTTACAGCAATGTTATTCAGTGCACGTAAACAATTCATTCGTTACATAGACATAAGTACCTACATACTAAATTATTAAAAAAAATATTAATTACTTATTAGTGAAATATCTGAAAGTACTTGTTTAGGTACTTTTATTATTTTATTAAAATCTAATTAAATAATTTTTATTCATAATACAGTAAGAATGTATATCTATCTATGAAACAATTGAATTATTTACGAGTACTGAATAACATTGCTGTAACTACCCAATAAGCTAGCTGTATTTACCGAGTGACATTGCAGCAGCTACCGAGTGAACGGTTGTAGTTACCCAATAAATTGGCTGAGACAACCGAGTAACATTGCAGCAGCTACCGAGTAAACCGGTTGTAGTAACCCAATAAATTATCTGAGACAACTGAGTAACATTGCAGCAGCTACTGAGTGAACCGGTTGTAGTTACCCAATAAATTGGCTGAGACAACCGAGTAACATTGCAGCAGCTACCGAGTAAACCGGTTTTAGTTACCCAATAAATTGGCTAAAACAACCGAGTAACATTGCAGCAGCTACCGAGTGAACCGGTTGTAGTTACCCAACTTTACTCTGTTGTTACTAATGTAGGCAACTGTATTATTATTACAGAAATATTTTTAACCAACCTTAACGGTTAATATTTAACAAGCAATAATAACAAAGTTGACGTATTTGTTTTTAAGCTATCAACTTTGCAGGTGCTATATTGACAAACATGCTGGGTTATTTTCAACAGTATTTCGTTTATTTTTAACCGACACGTTTTTTCAGTGTACATTTATCAAATAATATTCACAGCTATATCATTTCGTATGCATAACTTTACACCAATATATCTCTCGCAGTCACCCAATCTACGATAAAAAGGTAAATCACTGCTCACTTCCAACGAGTTACATCCTTAGGAGAATAAATAAATCGATACGGAGACAGTGTCATGTGTCTTATTTAATGTCGTCGTTCTATTTGCTTATTCATTTTCTGTGGGTAAGTAAAATTATCGGGACTCCTGGTTGAATTATCGGCTTTGGGGATAATAATAGCGATCCGCTCGAACTTCTGTCCAGTGAATTGGTACTCTATCTGTGACGCAATCCCTGTGTAATATGTAGTACATTATAGAATTTTCAGAAATATAATTTATTTGCACGGGTTTCTGTTAACCACTGCTTCCGCACGACAAACGCCATAGCATGGTATTTAAAAGATTATAATACAAATATGACGATGTTCTGGAATAGAGACCGGAGGTTAACAAGTAGGAGACTTTTGCCAACAAGGTGGATAAACTATTTGTTTGAAGCCGCAATTATTAGCCGTGATGGCTAAGTGGAAGCACAGGCGACTCATACCAAGGGTCGGGCATTCAAACCCCGGCGCGCACCTCTAGATTGTTCTACTTGAAAAATTAATATGCGCTTTCAACACGTGCCTTCACGGCCAAGGCAAACGTCGACACATTGTGAGGAAACTGGCATGTTCTGAGATCTTTGAAGAGTTTTAAGGACACGTGACATTCGCCAACCCGCACTTGGCCAGCGTGGCGAATTAGGGCCAATCTCTCTCATCCTAAGTCCCTGCGTCCCAGCAGTGGGAACGTAAATACTGTACTGCAACTATTTGCAGGGCTGTCTTATTCTGATTCCTTGTATTCAAGTCCCGTGTAAAATGGTTTATAGTTGTAAGTTTTCTTTAAATGATAAGCTCTCAATTGCCTACAATCTCCTAAGAGTTCAATCTTTGGTCACATCTTCAGTTGCATTCAAGCGATCTGGTGGCTTCTCAAAAAGCCTTTTCTTTGCTGGCTGACCATAATCTAAGAGTAGAAATGGTCCTTCAATAAGGGATTTAATTGTTGCATACCATTTCTTGCTCTAAGTCTATTTAGTTTATCCTCTTTAGATGTTGTTCAAATAGTTGCTTTACCGCATTAATTATGTAAGTGCCTGGTAGTGTGTGTTAAGCAAACACTGCGAGTATATTATAGACCAGTCATAACGTCATAAGTCATTAGTTAATGGACTAACATTATCATCATAAATTAGCACTTTTCGTATCGCCATTATTTTAAATACTACCTATGATTTATTGCTGCTGTTTGTTGCCTTGATTTGATTAGGTAATAGATTTTTGATTTATTGTATGAATGTTAGTTAGGTTTTTATTAGATAACATTTGTATGAGATAAATGATTGTGTTACTCACATTTATTTATGAATGTATGTTATTATAATATCAGTGCCGAGCTCACGTTTAACAGGTGTGTCTGTCTGTCTGTCTGTATGGGACATCATAGCTCCCCAACGGTTGGAGCGATATCAATTATTTTTTTTTATGAAAGGTGAGTTGTTCGGCGTTTCGGCGCGGTTGTTCTTAAACATGTTTCATGAAAATCAGTTCAGCCGTTTAAAAGTTATGGGGGTGAAAGTGGGGAAGGAAATCGGAAAATCTGCAAATATACTCGAGTGGGGTATCAAATGAAAGCGCATCGCATATGTTATAAATGTTTTACTTTTACGGAAATAAAGAAATTATAATCGGGGTTATTCTTAAATTTTAGCATTACAGCATTACATAAAGTTTGTGTTCTGGTGGAGTAGTGTAAATAAAAAAAGAGGATAATTTCTTAGGTAATTAACTAAGTACTTGAGTAATACTAATTAAATCAAGTTGTCAAAGTAATATATAATATATAGTAGGCCATACTTTAAAGGTAATAAACTTCTAACCGTGACATCTCTTTATATTTTTGAGACAGCCTTGTTCATTAGAAAATATCCCCACCTATTCAACTTTCAAGATAATAGTAAGAGAAGAACTGTTGCTCAAAAACCTTTAGTTATGCCGGCGCCTAAATTGGATCTATTTAAGCGGAATTGCGTCTACATGACATGCAAGATATACAATAATTTACCTAAGTCAGTGTTAGATTATAAAGGTCCTTTATTTAACAAAGCCTTAAAGGAGTGGCTGATATCCCAGTGTTTTTATTCATTGAATGAGTTTTTTGATATTTAATGAAAAAATTTGACATTTTGGTACCTACCTAATTAAAATTAATTTTCTTATTTGTAATAATTTTATGAATTCTTTTGACTTATCACTATGACATAATGTATTAATTACTTCTTTCTTTCTTTTCTTTTTAATTTGATTATTTTTGTTATAAGACCTAAATATTTTGGAAGATTTTTCTGTCATTCATTATAATATTCACACGCTTAACAAAGCAAGATGTGCTGTTCTGTATGTAAGTACTATTATATCATCCAATTATGTAAACCATGTCTTTGTGAATAAATGATTTATATATTTAATAAAATTGTAATTAATTAATTACTAACTATCTTTTGTCAGGTTGGCAGTAAGGAATTATCCTAATTCGAAACTATTTATGTTTTCCTTAATGTTGCAAAATGTTAAATTTGCCTTAATGATACAAGTTGCGAGTATAAATAAAAGAAGAGCTAACCTTATGAAGGTTTATACGGAGGTCATAATTCTTTCTGTATACCGATGATTAACTTTATTATAATTTAATTTGTTATAAATAACTTGTGCTATGCAAGTCATGCTTACCTTATGCTTAAAATAATTTGAAGTTTTTTGCAAGCAGAGACTGGCAAGACCGTTTTGTTATTGTAGAGATCTACACATTAATAAACGAATTCTTGTCTTAATGATTAAGGTTTACAATATACATTAAATATTTACCAAAATAACTTTTTTCTAAGTTTAACAAGGCTTTTAAGTAATTTCCGAGGACTCAAGGTATAATTTTGCTAACTTACTACAAATTACGTTTAGATGTGACAGACAGACATACAGAGACAGATAAAAAAAAATTACATTCGCCAGGTGACTCAAGACTGATACCCGATGTTTGTGGCCACAAACCCATCTTTTTTGAAGTCCACGCAGTTTTCTGATTTTCTTTAACTAAATATATTCTCAGACTCTGATTCCTTGTCGGAAGTGTCTGTCAATTATCAGCCAGCACCAAGCTGGATCTATTGCACTGATTGACAGGCTGTCCTGTATAATGTGACGCTATTCTCAGCTACGGCGTAACACTGTGGGGATATTCCGCGTCTAGCACCGAGTTCAACGAACACGGCAAGGTCAAGGCATGTACATTATGTGACATTCAGTTACGGTCGAAACGGTATTTATCATACTATTTTTTTGCTCCAACCATCCTTTTTGGTAATTTGTCTATTTGTCTAAGCTTAATAAAATGTGTCATAATATGTCAAACATTATTAATGCAGTAATGGTTATATGCAAGGGAAATTGTAGTGGCAGTTAATTGGGATTTCACAGTGCCACCCAGCAGATGAGATTTTCATATCGACGGCTCGTGATTGAGGAGGATTAGCTAATGAAAATTACTGGTCGTGGAATTCCTGGTTTTGTGCTGGCAGTAAATTGGAGATTTAAAGTCTTATTAAAATTAAGGCAAATATAATCTTACCAAATGTATTTACTAGTCATATGTTGCTAATACGGAAATAAGTTCTATATTCGAAACGAATAAAACATGACTATTTATATTATTAAAAAAATGGTGCTTTTTTCTTGCAAATGAAAATTTTAAACGGAATAGTGCATTGAAATTTGGCGGAACGATGAAACAGGTTAGATGACTAAAATAATAATAATTAGTCCGTCATTAAGATCATGTAAAACAAATTCTACAACAATTTTTTCTCTTTTTTTGCAAAACAAAAATAAACACAAAACAGCGCCAGGCCCCACTTCGGAACTGATATGCTGTGTGATCTTTATAATAATAATAATAATCATTTATTTCAGGCATCTAAGGCCCATATAAACATATACTTTATGGACTAACATACATAAAATATAAATCTTATAAACTAAAGTGCCAGAATCGTGGATCATCTGTTACGGCGGTGTCGCCTTGCAATGTAGGCGACCGATGAACCTACAAAAAAACTATACTTATTTACAAAAAATATGACGTTCCAACAGACGGACTAAACTGAATACCCATTTTTTTATGTAGATATGTAAATTATTCGCACTGTTAAAAAAAATTTAGCTTCTAAATGCCGTATCTCTACAAGTTCAAACTACACCTTAGCCAAAAAATGACTTCTTCTTCTCTTATTTGATGGCGTCCGTGACTGGCTTTATGGCCGTCAACAGCCAATGTCCTTAAGTAATGTGCGTATGTTTTGTCTGTGACTGTACGCTGACAGTGACGTGTGTTACTTGTCGTCATAACAATATAATGGAGCTGTCAATATTGCCAAAAGTAAAGTCAATGAATACTAGGTGACCGGATGGCGGGCCGTATCCGGCTCGTCGTGATCTGCGTCGACTGATACCGTTACTTCTTTGCGTGCGCTGGCGCCGCGCCGGGCCTCACCTACATTGCGCGCGCGGCTGTGACGTCTTATTCCATCTTTCCGGTTTGATAAATGCTGCGGTGTTATGTTGTAGGTTATCAACGAGTGCTGTAACTAAAGATTACTCGCTTATATGGTATATGATTATGGAAAAGCGTTTTGGCATATGTAACTAATTATACAAGATAACATTTATGTCGTTTTAGTGATAGATACCTATACGAAAATCTAAAGCTTCAGCAAAAAAATAGTTATCCTCTCTGAAGGTCTCCACTACACGATTTCATATTATAGCAAAAAAACAAAAGAAAACATATCTATACGAAAAAAAATCGTGCATCGTACACTGTCTTGCAGTCTAACAGGTATATTAATCAGTAAGTTAAATTAAGCGTTATTACAAAAAATCTCCATTCCCAGAGCATGTATATCTAATATCAATAATACCACAGTCATGATTCCACAATTTGTTTCAACATCTGCTTATCATTCGAAGACTAAGTCGGTCGTAAAGCGGTAGCGAGCACGACTATTGTTTCACAAGCTTTGCCCGTGCGCAGCAATGTATCAGGTAACTTTGAATTGTGTGAGATCAGCTCATTTTACAGCAAACGCGACTTGAATTGCGCATTTTGTTAGCTATGCGTTTTATTGCAATGTGTACTGATGAATTTGCAGTAGGCACTATGTTTTATTTACTCGCGCACACCGTCAACATGGGATATGCGAAAAGTTCCCGCGGTGAATATTTGGATAACCGTAGGAAGAATTTCCGATCCAGATCTGTCCTTCGCAAAACGAAAGTCAATACAAGTACTAGGACAGCAGAGCGGTACAGGAGGTTGGCGCGAGTCGTCCACAAGAGGTCACGGCGGTCTCCGTCGCGGCTTAGGCACAGGTCGAGGACCCCAAATCGCTACTCGCACGTCTGGTAAGTCCCGTTACTCCTCCCGACCTATATCGCCCTGGTACTCTACTTGAACAACAGAAATAACTGAATAAAAACCACTGATTCGTGACAAATTCGTAGACTGCGCGGCAATTAGAACAGTAATTTGCAATTACGAAGTTGGCCAGCAATAACGTTGGTAAGCACCAGGCGAAGTTAGACAAATAAATGTTAATGTCTGAAAGTTTCTACGTAAGGCTATTAGGAGTATATTTTAATTTGGAAGGATTTATTATTGAATAGGTTGTGATAATCGTGTGTTTTGTTTGCGATCGCGTGGGAACGGAACACGGGTGGTTCGGCGAAGGAGCTTATCTTGAAATATCGTCGCTGACAGAGCGAGTAGCTCGAACACGCCGCTTTGTGGCGATGGCGTCGAAAATTGTTAACGTTTATAGCCATTTATTTTGTTTAAGGCGACTTGTGAGGCTGAACTAGTGCCACTCTTGTTTTAATTAAGCCCTCCGTATGCCTGGTGAAAGAAAGCCACACAAAGTGGGGTGCCTGGTAACCTCTGACAGATTCCAATTGAAAATACCTGTTAGCAGAAATACTTATTTCAGATTAATTAGTATTTACATGTCTAAGAAACAAATAAAACAGATTTTGAGCCAACTTCAAACGAAATACTTGCATGTTCCAAACAAATATCCAAAATTAGTTAATTTACCAAATTAATGAAAACACGTCTAGTATATTTTTATAAATAATGGCACAAGTTTATTTTACAAATTTCAACTTATGAGTTCGATGCTCTTAAAATCGTGTTTGGTACATAGTTTTATTTTAATTATTATATCTATTATTATTCTAAAAGACAATAAAAAATTTAAGGAGGCATTAAAATATAAAAAAACATTCTAGTCCTTAACATTAGATGTAACAAAATATGTTTTTTTTAATGTAAATTTATGTGTTCATTGTTCCATTGGCATTGAAAGCATTAGGGTGGCGCTAGTGCAGCCTTACCAGCAAACTAATAACGAGCTACTTTTAATTAATATCATAAATCATGATTGAACTTATCATGAAACATGGCGTAATTGTTGTCAATCTTAAGCCATAGCCAGTCCTAACCTATTTGCGTAACAGTACTTAAGCCGACCCAACTAGTACCAATGTCGGTTAAATTAAGTAACTTACCTTTAATTAAAAGCCGTGTTGGCTTAGTGGGTAGACAATCGACTTTCATTCTGAAAGTAGTAGGTACAAACCCCGCCATGCACGGCGGAGCCACGTGAATCATACCGGGAATTTGGATGACATCATACATAAATAAAGATAATAATGGCTACTAATATGTTTCTGCAATCAGATTTTGTATCCTTTATTGAGTTACAAATGTTTAGGTACATAAGCCGATGCCTAGTCTTGATTGTATTAGGATTGTATTTTAAGTTTAAATATAAGAAGGTTGCTTTTTATGTGTTGGTTTGCAGGTGTTTTCTGATCTTTAACCTTTTATTTATGAATTTGCTCTGTGAAAATTGAGCAGCAATTTTAAACAATTAGCAAGTGAGTGTTTATCTTTAAATTCTTTAAATTCTTTATTGCACACAGAAACATATACAAATATCAGTCAAAAACAAAAGTCATGTACAAAGGCGAGCTTAACCCTATTAGAGTTTTCTTACAGCAAACCTTAGGGTATGGAGAACTGTAATGCTGAAAATATGGATAGCGTGTACATACAAGTCAGACAGAATGTTCATATAAATTACCTATATTTGCTAAAATAATCTATACTAATATTATAAAGAGGAAAGGTTTGATTTTTTGTTTGTTTGTTTGTCTCGAATAGGCTCTGAAACTACTGCACCGATTTCAAAAATTCTTTCACCATTCGAAAGCTACACTATCCCTGAGTGACATAGGCTATATTTAGTTTTCAAAAATAATATGATTCCTTACCAAACTCCGATAATGTAACCCACGGTGAAAAAAAAGAACCTAAAATCTTTCTTTAATCGCGAATGCTGCGAAAACTATTGAATATATAACAAAGTGATGTATTACAACTTTGTAGAACTTATCATTATCTACAAAAAACGTAGTTTCATCATATCTCTAACTATTATAGTTTTGTGACAATAAGCGATTTTTTTGAAAAATTAAACCTTAAGTCTTTCTTTAATCGCGAATGCTGCGAAAACTATTGAATAAATAACAAAGTGATGTATTACAACTTTGTAGAACTTATCATTATCTACAAAAAACGTCCTAACGTCATATCTCTAGCGGGGTTAAGATCACGAAATAATCTGCCGCGTCGCGTCGTCGGCTCCCTACTGAATGGTCGTGTGCGGAAATAAAAAAATTGTCGCTTGATATTTTGTCGCTTACTTAGTAGTTAATAATTCGTTAACAGGTAACTAATCCCATTCAAAAAGTTATTTTCAGAACTAAACCCTAGCATATAGCATAGATATATTTTACATATCGTCGGTTGCAGGTTCAATTGGGTTAACCACCAAAACACGTAAAATAAGTTGAGTATACAGTTTTTTTTAGTTTTTTTCTGCTCTTTCGAATAGCATAATAATAGAATTCTAGCTTTAAAAAAATATAGTTACGCTACACATTTTAACTGTGATTTTGCAGACTTCCGTCGAAATTATGTTGAAACTGAGTAGGTATGTGATCCATTTACATAAGTCGAATTGTTGTATTCCTATCCTATGACCAAAGAAGGTTAAGTTGATGTATGTATCTTGGCAAACCAGCATTGCTCTTACACTTATTCTTAGCTTGAACGAAAAATTATAACCACACATACACCAATATAAAACCAACTTTCTTCAAAAAACTAACGTTACATCAATTGACCCGAACCAAGTTTATGTTTGTTGTCGGTTACACCAATTTGAGCATTGCAATCAATAGTATGTTTTCTCTTACCTTAATCTTCTTATAAATAATAAATCTAAATTTAAAATATAAGAAAAACCCCCGATTCGAATCCTTCAATTTCCTTAAAAGTAAAACACTATAATAATGTGTAATGTGCACGCAATGCGCTTTCATTTGATACCCCACTCGAGATTTTTGCAGATTATCGGTTTTCCTTCCCCACTCAAACCCCCACAATTATTAAACGGCACAACCGATTTTCATGAAACATGTCTAAGAGCACTCGCGCCAAACACCTTTTAAACAAAAAAAACTAAGTTGAAATCGCTTCATCCGTTCGGGAGCTTATGATGTCCCAGACAGATAGACACGTTAAACATTGACACCCCTCTTTTTTTGTCGGAGGTTAAAAATGAATCGCAAAATGTGTTGCTAAGCGCATAACTCAACAACGCCTATACCAATTTAGCCAATTTATTTTTTAAATATTCGTTGTTGTTTAAGGATGGTTTTTACGGCGAGAAAAAATCGAATAATTTTGAAACAATTTTGAATAATTACCCGTACAAAGCCGGGGCGTGCCGCTATATATGATATATTCTAATATATAAAATTCTTCTGTCACGGGGTGCGTAATCGAACTCCTCCGAAACGGCTTGACCGATTCTCATGAAATTTTATTATTCAGTAGGTCTGAGAAACGGCCAACATCTATTTAAAAAAAAAAGTTTTTGCAAAACAACGTTTGCTGGGGTCAGCTAGTATATAATAAACATAACATAACATATTTAATATATATATATATATATATATATATATATATATATATACTATATATACCTAATATAAATATATACCTACTACAATAAGAACTATACTATATGTAAATTAATACTCATAATAAAATTGATCTAAAACTGTTACGATATTTGAGAAAGATAATACTCTTTTACTCTCAGCTTAAAAGCATGAATTGAAGGACTTGCTTGTATTGAGTGGGGTAAGGCATTCCATAGTCTAGGCGCAGCCATAGTGAAAGACTCGCGATAGCGGCGAGAACCATGCTCGGTAGTTCTGAGGCGAAGAGATTTGACAGTTCTGCATGGCATGCCACGGGGAATAAGAAACTCAAAGCGATCCCGAAGATAGGAAGGAGATAAAGGATTGAACAATGTATAGTAAAGAAAGCTAAGAACGTGAAGATCCCTACGTTTTCGAATCGGTAGCCATTTCAGTTGAGAGCGGAATTGAGATACATGGTCGAATTTACGTAACCCGAAGATAAAGCGGATGGCTAAATTCTTAGTTTATCTAATTCTTCGTTTATCTTTCTTAGTTTATCCGATAGAGGTATTCTTTTTGGAAACCATCTTAGGATCCACTGAACCGATCACAATCAATTTTGCAGATACACAAGTCTTTAAGTCTGAGAAATGACATAGGCTACTTGTAATTGCGGGAAAACGTGCGCTCTAGAAGAAAAATCGCGAATCGGAAAAAACACTTTAATAGAGCCTTGATGAAACGGCATAGCCTATCTTTACTTGTAACATGTCATTCCGCGAGAAATCCATTATAACGCGGGTAACACCGCGATGCATTCCTAGTTTTACATAAAATTGAATGCGTAAATTATGGTCGAATTTTGAGGGTCAAAATTCGACCATAATTTACGAGAAAAAAATATGTTAACTTTTGTAATTAACCTTCATATAGCAAAGTTTTTACATTAAGTGTAAATATAATGGAGTAGTACTATTCTATAAACATAATGTGTATTGATTTCGAATCAAAAACTTATCTTCCTACGTTTCTAGAAATAAGTACTTAACTTAAACTTAAATCTATTCACAGTGTTTGTTTCAAATCTTGGATTTTAACTTAATCTATGCTCTCACTCAGATAACTCGGCCTTTATTTTATTTTATTAAGAGAACCAACTTCTAGTTAAGAGCCAATTAGCTGTGTGATTAGTCCGGATATTTTTTTTAAAATTTTAATTTAATGTTCCCACGAATAGATAAGATTGTAGTAGTTTTATAAAGTGTTGGAAACTCTTTATCCCCTTATTGATAAAATAATGACTGACTTAATTGCCTCAGTGGCGCGGTGGGCGAGGGTCCGTTTGCGGCGTAAAGGTAGCGGGTTCGATTCTCGCTGAGAGGTCAAGTGTTTGTATGTTCTGCAAGCACTTTCTCCTTGGTCTGGGTGTTTATAATAAAAAATATCTATTTATGTATGTCTATTATATTAAGTATATCAGATGTCTAGTACACCCGTAACACAAGCTTAGAGCTTACAACGGGGCTAGATGTTGTTGTATGGATTGTCCTGAAATAATTATTTATTTATTTAACATAATCATGCGAAATGCAGCATGATTTGATGTAATACAGAATGAAATAGTCTCGGCATTAAACATTGAAGTAGGTGCGGATATTGGCGGGCCGCCAACTCCACAATATCACGGCCTTACGCTCCGCACTGACGTACTGTACCGAATTTGAAAGCATTGCGAGTTCCTTGCAGCTTATCTGTGCAATTTGATTACTTCAACTTGTTTATGTAATGGTCATCCATGGATTAGTCTGGTGTTATACGACATCCGAGGATTGGCCTTAGGGCCTATTTCATCATCTCCAAGTAAAGATAGATAGGCAATGAGACATCATCATCATCCTGCCCTAGTCCCACACTATGTGGGGTCGGCACAACATGTGTTCCTCTTCCATTTCCCTCTATCACCCGTCATCTCAGCACTCACCCCTTACTTACACATATCGTCTTTCACACAGTCCATCCATCTTTTCTTTGGGCTCCCTCTTCCCACATATCCATCCACTTTCATATCTAACGCAATAAACAATGAGACAATGATAAAAATTTATTAATAGCTATTTCGCTCAATCACATGTGACACAGCGAGATAGCTCTTGACATAACTATTATTATCTTGCACGCCCAGGATGACTGGTGGAGAATGCTTCCAGCATTAAGTCCTCCTCTGTACATTTTTTTGTGCACAAAGTATAAATAACTAACCATTGACACGATTTATTGTACATAACGACATAACCATTGCTTAGTTTACTCGGATTTTGCGAAATAAGCCTTTATTGTTTTAATTTAGCTTTCAGATGTGAATCACGTAACGGTATTACCACATCCAAAATTGGTAATACCGTTTTGTTTGTTTTCCATAGTGTCGTTATGCAGATGTCAATACGAGACCGCAGTCGAGCAAAATATATTGCGTTATTCCGTCCGCGGTCACTGCTCTGTGATTGACAGGGATAAGCTAAATGTAATATAAAAAAAGCCCATTTCCAGAATTTTAGATACCTTAAAAGTAAAAAGTCATACTATTTTGTAAAGTGCATGTGATGCTCATTTGAGACCATTCGAGTATATTTGCAGATTTTCGAGTATATTTGCAGACTTTCCCACCTTTACCCTCGCAACTTTTAAACGGGTCAACTGATTTTCATTAAACATGTCTAAGAACACTCACGCGAAACTCAACTTTCATACAAAAAAAAACTAAATTGAAATCGCTTCATCCGTCCGGGAGCTATGACGCGACAGACAGACAGACACGTCAAAGTTATAACACCCCTTTCTTGTCGGTGGTTAATAATAAATTTTATACTGAATCAAACGTTTTCTGCAAAGTGGTGATTTCCCGGCGCTAAGTCCAGCGCGATTGCGTCTTTATGACCGAGAATCACTGTTATTTTGGAAGTCGTTATTCCACGTCGTTTTGGTTCCACTGGCTCTTGGTTGTTTTGTTCTATGTACAGCCAACAGCAGAAGTAGCTGATCAAAATCAACGTTTCAAAACACCTTAAGCCATTTAAGAGCACACCAAAGGGTAGATAACCTACAATCCTAGTAATAAAGTCTTCTAGTTAAAATGCCTATCCAGTGACGCAGTCGCCACGGCCGAAATGTAATCACTTAATTACTTTTCACTTGATTTTAGACTGTACAGTACATTTGACAGATAATGATAACAATGTTTTTGTTAAATCTGTCAAAAGTATGGGAATAAACATGTTGTTAATTTTACAGTTGTTACAATGGTAAGGTTACTGGCCAGTCTTAACCTTTTTGTCATTACTCAAGACCTATGCAATGTTGTACATCGCTTTGCAACTTGCAACACTCATGTCACTGTTAATATTTTCCCCTTTTGTGGTTGGTGGTACAGTCATCAGCAAAAGTAAGTAATTAAAAAACAACGTTTCATAACATTTTCTAGGGTGACGTGCCAGATGTAACAATAACTAAAGTGTCAATTTCAAATGAAGTTTAAATCGGTCATAAGGAAATGATCATAATAACACCGAGGATCGAACTAAATGTGATCACTTACTTATGACACTTTGTTACTTTACTTCTTACAAACTACAATAGTCCGTAACATGTGACTTCATCATCGTCATCATCATCTCAGCCGTAAGACGTCCACTGCTGGACATAGGCCTCCCTCAAAGATATCCAGTAGTTTCGTCTGGCATCGACCTGCTACCACCGTGAGCCCTCAGCCTTCATCAGATCGTCCGTCCATCTAGTTGGTGGACGTCCTACGCTGCGCTTGCCGATCCGTCCTTCGTTGTACTTAACAGTTCTGTGCGTTTTGAAATAAATACTCGATTTCACTCCAGATATAGAAACTTTTGTCCTTAAAATTTGAACAAAAGCCTTAGAAAAACATAGAATTTAGAAAACTACATACTAATCTATATCTATACTAATATATAAAGCTGAAGAGTTTGTTTGTTTGTTTGTTTGTTTGTTTGTTTGAACGCGCTAATCTCCGAAACTACTGGTTCGAATTGAAAAATTCTTTTTGTGTTGGATAGTCCAGTTATCGAGGAAGGCTATAGGCTATATAACATCACGCTACGACCAATAGGAGCAAAGATATAGTGGTAAATGTGTAAAAAACGGGAGAAATTGTTCATCTTTGAAGCCTTCCGTTGCGTGCGCCGTGAAAACGGTTCAAGATACACAAAAAATATGTCTTAAAGAATAATAGCTCTTTTAATGATCTAAAAAACAGTCCGCGATAGTATATGTCTATCTTTTAAGATAAACTCACAAAAACCGTTTTTATGGTACCTAATTTGGTCGAAATAATTTGTTTAAGTTGTATCAACATAATAATATTAATCTTTATTCAAATAAATATGTTGTTGGTTAAGAGTACTTCATCCATTATAACGCGGGTAGCACCGCAGGGCACAGCTAGTAACAAACATAAAATTGTGATAATTCTGGAAATTCCTAGGCTCTAATATTTTAAGACCGCGTGTTTTAACTTTCAACAGTATCTATATTAAAATGTATGTACACATCTAGACGATTTGGTAAACCATGTTGACTTTGAACGCGATTATCGTCACACAGCGAGCTGTGCCGGCAGTTTCGTCACATCGGCGTGTGCCGACAGTGCCGACATTTATACGTCAGGATGCAGCCTGATTTACGCATTCTGCTGCACGCGTTGAAACTAATTTGCAACGATGAAATGCATATAAAGTAACGACTAATGTTCGCGGTACACGGGATAGAGTAAAGTTTAATTAAACTGAAGGGACGCGCTCGCCATGATTTGTTTTATATCTGTGATAATACAAGATACAAGATACAAAAACATTTATTTCCATAGTTTGGTTTTACAAAACTTAGACACGTCAAAATAAATTACAAAAAAAACATATAGGTCATAGGTGCTTAAAGATAAGTAGGAAATAAATTTATGGTATCTGGTCGCTTCGCTTTTTTTACACTAGAGCAAAGAAGCGATTAGAAACTCTAGCTCATTTTTGTATTGAAACTTTACAATCATTATTTGTTTGTTAGTCTTGTCTTGTCTTGTCTTAATATATGGCAAGACTATTATATCGTAACTAGTATTATTAATACGAGGTTGGTTTGTTTATTCGTGATATCTCTTCACGATTTATTTACTCATCCAATATTATTAAAATTATAAGAAAGATTTAATGAATAAAACTATTTATTTTCAACAAATACATAAATATTACAAACAATGGTAAAGAGTAGATAAATACAACTTTGAAAAATGGTCTCTGACTCAGCATTTGTTGTTTAAATTATGATTAAACTTACCAATTTTAAGACCTTTGTACACAACGTGTATGCTTATATTTTGACTGCCCCGGTGGCGCGGTGAGCGATAGTCCGTTTGCGGCGCAGAGGTAGCGGGTTCCATTCCTGCCAAGGGTCAACTGTTTGTATGTTCTGCAAGCACTTTCTTCTTGGCTATTTAATATGTAATTAAAATATATAGATACGTATGTCTATTATATTAAGTAGATCAGATGTCTAGTACCCGTAACTCAAGCTTAGAGCTGACCACGGGGCTAGATGTTGATGTGTGGATTGTTAGATTTTTTAAATATATTTTTGAGTTTGAGTTATTCTACTCAACCAAAACGCTTTATATTTGAAATACGTATAGTTGAGAGTATTGAGACGACATAGGCTCCAATCATCCCAAGAAGCTGACTATTCCTGTAAGATTTACGATAACCGACTTTCTAAATTCATGCGGGCGAAGCCAGAGGTAAAACCTAATTACTAAAAAGCAAGACATTATTTCTAAGAAATCCAAGAACTCATAAAGTCGCTAGTAGATTTGTTTAGTGTAACATTTATCAATGGTTATTCTGGATTCCATGAAGTGATGGTACATTAAAGAAATATTACTGGAATTGACAATAAGTGTTATATTATGTTGATTGGTCCTGTTTTATGCCATGTTAAATCAAGAGGAGAATTACCCCATTGGCTAACGACTACCTTCGCGTTGCAACGGTTGTATTTTAACTTATTAGTAATATTTTTTAATGCAAAAAAAAACTTAACTATTATATTTTTTCAGTACTTCTTTTAAATAATTATGATGTAAAAAAAACTATATATGTATGTATGTCTATTATATTTAGTAGGTATATCAGATGTCTAGGACCCAAAACACAAGCTTAGAGCATGCCACGGGGGTAGATGTTGATTGTCTAAAAAATATATGAATACTTGTTTATTGTATTTATCTCAGTAAGTCATTTACAACATTTAATACTCAAATATAACGTGTCCATTGTATTATCCATTTTCATTTTCAAGTAAGTTTTCGTTGGATGAGTTTTTAATAAGAATAAGAAATAGTATGGACCATTAAAATAGGTCATAACTTACCGCCGGGCAGCACTATAGTAATAAATTTGACAAATTGCCGCTGTTATGGCAACACATAGCTTCACTACTTACTTTGCTGCTGTAAGCTGCCAGGCGAAAGTATAACTCGCGTTGTAAGGGTTCCGTAAACTTAAAACAATTTGGCTAGTTAATATTCCCCAGGCTTTTCATGATTTTTCCCTTTAATCCATTGTAATCATTTAAAATCAGCACGAACTGTGTGATTGTGGTCCTTAGGCATAAATGTCAATCCCAAAATGATTTAATTTTCATTCGTAAATAATTTTGCTTAACCATATGATCCAATATAAATTGGATATTTAGTAAGAAATATAAGATTTATTTATTTTAGTAGGAACAATGACATGTGACGGCCTTCTTACTCGCGATGGCCCTAGTTGTCATAATATTGAAACCGTAATTGATTTGCGAACGGGAGTTTGATAAATTTGGGATTTTGTGAAAACTTTTATTGTTCTACGAAATTGGTTTAGCCTCATTTAAGCATAATGATGGAAATTGTACTGTAAATGAATTAGCCATACAAAACATGCAATTTGTTCATAATTATAGAATATTAAGGTGTTGTTTTGTGGTCAACTGTTCTGTGCATCATCTGTGATTCAACTCTGGATGTAATGTGTTCTCACCAATGATCTCACCTTCTGTGGTTGCTAAATTTCAAATCAATACGCACATTATATTAAAATGCGCGTTAAAAAAATAATAATAATATCTTTATAGGAATACAAGAACATCAGATTTCTCACAACTAGCTGTTACAACGATTAATATACGCATTCAATCGGATACTGTCGCGTATACGCGAAACGGATCCCTAAAAAGTGTTGCCAGAGTAAGTCCACGCTTATGTTCAGAGTGATTTCGGATTTGGAGGCATTATGCTTGCTTAGTAACATTGTAAATACCATTTTATTGACTGTAAAAGTGTGAATGGGCCCGGGAACTGTTGTAATAAATTGCATTGGTTACGATGGTTTATCTTGGAAGAGGTTGACGAGTATGGCCGCCGCTAAATATTAGATTGGACACGGTATATGGTTTGACATAATTCATCCAAGTTATCTGAATTTTAAGTGTTATTTTAAGCTGTTTTTTTAAGTTAAGTTAAGTTAAGTTTCGGAATTGGAACTAAATGTTGCCTGATGGTATATTTATCCTGTTACATTTGTTTTACTCATACGCATATCGCATTTAATATAGTTGGTACTCAAGTTTTTTCGTTCTGTTGTACGTTTGCCAGTTTTATACATGGCCATAGTTTTGAGAGTAGTGTTTAGCTGTGAGGGCAGCTAAAGTAGTTGATTTAAAATTAGAAATTAAAATGGACAATAATATTAATATTCGATGTCTATATCATCACTCATAATCAATCTATTTAATAAGTTTTTCTATAGTTAATAAGATTAAATTACAATGAACTTCGCGAACCAGCAATTAATTAATATAGGTGCCATATAACTACTTAATGATCAAGTTGCACTGATTGATAGACAACAATAGAAGTTGTATGAATGTAAAGCAGTGATTTGCATTTTGATTGGAAATCCTGCAACGATTGTTCGCGACGCGTGCCGTAGAGTTGATTCTCTTGGGAGAGGATACCAATAAGTCTTAAGATTAAAACCCCTTTCGAATCTTACATTGCTCTATCGTGGAAAGTCCACTGCAGGACATTGGCATCCCTCAATGAGGGGGTTTGCCAATAGTGGCCTTAGTGGTTAATTTCTTGTAAGACTTAGTGCTTCTTAACTCTACATCTGATCGTCTCCTACCAAAAAATACCAAACAAATTTGATCGTTGTAAAATAAAAGAAACTACTTATTCAAAAGACGCTATGGCAAATTTACAACGATAAAATTTGACAAAGCTACCGCTCAGAATAACCGTATATAAAGTGAAGGTATGTGACTTCTTTGAATGTTTTTTTTAATATTTTTGTTCTTATAGATTAAAGTTTGTTAAACACTTGATTTGAGCAGAATGTACCTTATTAAAGAAGACAACAATAAGAGAAACAGTTACAAAGGACGTCATGAAAATTATCCTATAAAACCAAAATGTTTAAAGAAATATAAACGATCTTTGATCTTAAAAACAAAAAAGTGTAGCTAGGTCACCGGAAGGAAGCATAAAACTTATTTTAATTTCACCATTTGTAAGAAAAGTTAACCCGAATACAGCTCTAATATGATTATGCTAAAAATATGCATACTTATTACACTTTAAACGAAACAATTAAAACCTTTTAAGAAATACATTGAATAAAGGATATGTAATTTGCACTGTTAATGTATCCACGGAAAAGTGCGCTTTCACAGGAAATGTTTGTTTTGTGAAATAATTTCAGTACTTTAACATCTTTTACGGACGCATTTAAATTATGTAAAATCATTTAGTATTAAATTCATTTATGGATCACAATAATAAAACAGCCTTTTAAAATAAGTATTTATGCATTTAAACGTTATCGTATTTTATAGTGTGGTAATAACCATAAGAAACCATAAGACTTGGCCAGATGAATTTTCTATCAATATCATATATACAGGTATAGAACATTTTTACATAATGTTTAAGTAGGTATCCCACCTAAATTGGTCTTATGGGTTCATTAAAATATCTGACTTATTTATATGTCGCTTCAAACAAATAAGCCAATATACTAAGGGCTTCCTTCCTTTTGACGAAATCCGAGTGAGGAAACGAAACTAAGGAATGGTTAATTATGTCAATAATACCTACGTGTCTAAGGTTATTTATATCAAGAGCTATTTTTTTTCACATGGCTGAGCAAAATAGCTCTATATTTTATCCATTGTAAAATTTTATTGAAATATAAAAACGTAAGAAACAAATGGTATTCCGACCGCGCCTTTAAACAAATTATACGGTCACCGATCAGCATAATAATCCGTAACGATTATAGCTATAATTATAACGGTATCGATGGAGTGACAGTGAAAGTTTCGCCTGTTAGATAGAGGGAGACGCAGGTTTGCTTGCGAATCGAAAGCTACAAGGTCGGCAACTGGCAACTAGTTAGTTTGGTTTGGGTGGTCAGTGCTTGCTACGGCTTATGGGGCTCTACTGCGATTAAGCTCATGTTATACACTGGTACATAAATATTTCCGGACAGTTAGCATAATAACATCTAGCGCCGTGGATAGCTCTAGGCTGTGTAGCGGGAGACGTCTGATATACTTATTATAATAGACATACATTTTTTTTTTTAATATAGATGTTGTCTATTACCTGTAACACAATCTTTAAGCTTACCAAGGGGTTGTTGTTGTTGCGTGGATTGTCCGAAAATATTAATTTATTTATTATACATATTTAACACCCTGACCAAGTAGAAAGTGCTCGCAGAACATACGAATACCTCGGCCCCTCGGCGGCAATCGAACCCTCTACCTCTTGCGCCGCAAGCGGAATTTCACCCAACGAGCCACTGGTATAGCACTGTCGTCAAAAGTAGTGACAACCATTCAGATGATTTATGTAATCTATGATAGATTTAATAATATTATATATGTGATCTACGCATTGGCTTATGCCATTGAATAATTGTACAACTAAATCATCCTCTATTATTCTTTCGCACGCGCATAAATATTTCCTCACTTAAAGTCCTATTTATTTTCCCCGGTGTCCCTGGTAAAATGGCCGCCCAGCGAACTCTGTTACTAATTATATTGTTCAATTACCGGCTGTGTACTATTTTATATTTATATGCATCTGATTGTTATTTACTAATCTCGTTAAACGAATGAACGACAATAGTTACAGATTAAATTTGTCAGTTTAACTAATAATGGAATTATGATTGGGAGAATAAATAAAAATATAAATAAATATTGCCGGACAATCCACACAACAACATCTAGCCCCGTGGTAAGCTATAAGCTTGTGTTACGGGTACTAGACATCTGATATACTTAAAATAATAGACATACATAGATAGATATTTTTTATTCATCCTTGTTTAATAGAGTGTCCAAATTGTTTTTCAGATTTATTTATACTGAATGGTATGCTTAATACTGGGGATGGTGGAATAGCTTCACAAAGCAGGGTGTGTAGAGACGTGGAGTTGTGGATGTATTTTATTTATTTTGATTAATCTTAAATTTATCTAATAACTAAAAATACTACTGTTGCATTATCATGTCTCCAAACGGAACGTAAGGAAAATTATATCGTCAGATTGATATCATATGGGGTGGTAATACAAATATAGACCGATAAGCAATGTATGAGGATGTGAGGATTTAAGGGTTTTACAAGTGATTTTAAATCATTTTGCAAGATAATCGTCAAAGAAAGAACTATATTCATTAATAATTCATAATTTTTGCTTTCTTATTTGTATACTTCTTCTACTTGTTGTTGACATAATTTGTAAATAAGTTAATACAGGAGAAGCCACCGGCTCCTGAAATACAGTTTTTAACTAGGTGGGGAGCCTATGGGACCTTATTTTGATATTGCACCTCATTATATGTCAAAAAAAGAATTTTTTAACTTTTATTTTTAAATTCGTATGGAACGAAAGAGAGTACAAAAAAAATGACAAGATTCAGATGCATTGACCCCTTTGTTAAATAGGCTAATTATAACCTAGGTAGGTACCTACAAGCTTAAAATTAACACTGAATTTTAATAAACAGCTGCACTTAGTGCGAGTTTCCCTGCTCCGTGAAATTAAACAAGTTTGCAAACCACATTCAGTCCCCTCATATGGATAGATACATCCCGCGCGAGGTGTGAAGTTTGAAGATGCGTGCTCCAAACTAACTCAGTCTCAGAACTTGCTCGATAATTCTTGAATTCACACTGTTGGAGTTTAGTTTGATACTGGCGTTTGCGCAAACTTGAAGCCTGTGTGTCCGCAATAATAATAATTGACTGCCTCAGTGGCGCAGGTTGGTAGCGGGTTCGGTTCCCGCAGAAGCATATTGTATGTTCTGCAAGCACTTTCCCCTTGATCTATAGTGTTTAATATGTCTAATAAGATAAAATATCTATAAAATAAATATATAAGATAAAATATATATATAAGTTATTTTTCCATCCAAAGGTTGCCTGGATGAGATCGCTTTTTAGCGATAAGGCCGCCTATTGTACATTTTGTATTCTACGTGTTGTTGTATTTTGTTTCCCTATGTGTGCAATAAAGTGTTTTGTATTGTATTGTAAATATCTATACTTTCGACCTTCGTCAACCATGCCACAGAGGCAGTCTTAAGATTTTGTAAAATTAAATGATTTCATCGTCATGATTATGATACCCATGCTCATGCGCCGCTCATTGATCTTCAGTTTGTTTGGTTCTTTAACCCTCTACGCAAAAAAGGGGTGTTGTATTTTTGTCGTGTCTGTCTGTGGCATCAGGGGTCCCGAGCGGATGAATCGATTTCAATTTAGTTTTTTTTTGTATGAAAGGTCAGTTTCCCGCGAGAGTTCTTAGATATGTTTGATTAAAATCAGTGGACCCGTTTAAAAGATAAGAGTGGGTAAAAGTGGGGAAGAAAATCTGCAGATATACCTACTCTAGTTGAAGCGCATCAAATGCGCATAAAAATAGTAAAGTTTTTACTTTTAAGGGAACAAAGTTTCGGAATAGGGGGTTTTTTTTATTTAGATTATGTAGTACATGTTCATATCCTACCTGTCAATTTATCCTTTTGTAGAAAATACGCGTTTATTAAAAAGTCAAGACAGGACGGATTAAAAATGAGAATGTACCTTTATACCCACATTTAATATTAATATCGAGTTATCGAGGTTACTAAGAAATACCTATGAAAAATAATATGAACGAGGTTCAAACAAGTAAAATTTAATAATACTCTGTCTGTCTACTGTATTTAACTACTACTGTATTCTCTATTTAAAGTCTAGTTTTCAACCCAAAATATCTAATAAAAAGTCGGTTTATCTCGAGCAATTAAATACCTTTGTCCTATCCTAGATAGGTTCACTAATTTCACTTTTATAGACCCCTTCTCTACATAAAATATCGTAGGTCGAGGCACTGTCCGAAGAATTCCGTTTTTATATAGTCAGCATAGGATAGAATTAATAAGGTCAAGTAAATTCAATTTTCTTTAAATTTTCGGTTTACCTTTAGATGGTTAGTGTGTCTATGTCTACTGTCTACAGTTGCACATTGGTCTCAAACGAATTGTATTATTACTGCTATGTACTTTTCTTACACAAATAATAAAATCAAGATATCATTTTAATGACCTTTATTTCCATTTCTTAAAATTGTTTTAGTTACCCCTAAAATTAAAAGTATAGGCTAACCACATCATTATGATTACATATTAATGTTCTACCAACTGAAACTGAAATATTTAGATAGGCCATTTGGAATGAAGTAAGCTAAAATACACGAAAGCAAGTGTATTAAGTGTTGTCTGAATCCCAGCATAAAGTACCCACTTTTGAGATTTCAAAATTAACAAAATAGAGAAAAAGCCACCTGCTACTAATAAGACCCTTGAGGTCCACAGGCCCTGCAGGGCGTGCGGTATGCTTCGCTTCCTCCACTAATGAGACACTACAATTATTCCTATAACCACTCTCACGTGTAAATCCTGTCTGTTGTTTATCATGTTATATTCACTTAATGCTACTTTAATCGCTTTGAAGGGTAATTCAAACATCAATCAGTTGTTGCGAAGTTTACTTAAAGTAGAGGTAGGTACAACCGATAGGTTAACCTACCTATCGTTATTTAATCTAATTATTTTATGGAATCAAAATTGCTGTGCGAGCAAAGGGGTGTTGGATAAATTCCTTCTCTTATTGTATCTTCCAGTGATTTCTTTAGAGGTAGAACCAGATTAAACTAAATACATATCTACTATTACTATCCCGATACATTATTGTTATTTTGGGTAAAATGTTAGTATGATAGTTGGTATATCGGAATCATTAAGCAATGGATAAGATTGAAATTTGTGTCGGGTATACACTGATTCTGTCACGATACATAATCAGTGTACCTATACCCGACACAAATGATGCGTGACATAAAATGTTTATGAATTGTGCATTGTATATTTTTTGTGTTCGTTGTAACGATTTGATTTGCAATATAGAAGCCACGGCTGGCGACCAAGGTCGGTCATACGATCCACCGGCCGATGAACCTACTTCGCAAGAAAACATTATTTTATTAGCAAAAAGCTTTCGATACGTCCGTTTTAAATTTAAGGGCCTCAAACGGTTCAGGTTTCGTATGTCCGAACGCCCTCAATTATAAGTATCCCGTCGTTTTGGCTAATTCATCAAAACTAAATTACAGGGCGTTGCGCCGCTGAACTAAAAAACGGGTTAACTCGACCACCATTTGAAAGTTTGAGAATGCTATTTTGAAATGCAATTACTTAAAGTGCCCTTGCCTACCGTATTGTTCCGGGACACTCGTATTATCGTACAATACAGACCCAAAGTAATAACTTCTTGTGGTGACATTTAGAATAGGAATAAATATTGATGTCGATTCATCCGCCCGTAGCACACCTCATAGCATACAACCAGTAAGCTGTAAACGGCCAATTTCGTTATTGTTATTTTATGTCCCAATATTTTAGTAACCACTTGATATTTTAAACGAACGAGAATATGATACCTTTGACACAACTCGTTTTAATCAACACTAGCTACCTTATTACCATTATTAGCCTAACGAAACTGCACCAAGTTGGATGATGAATATGAATATCGACTTTTTTGTTTCCTCAATTTTGCCTTTCATAGTATTTTTTCTTCAAAATCGTCTTTGTAGATCTCCGACACCATATATAAACAAATCAAAGCAATACAGACTTTATTCTGTTCAGTTTAGAGTAGATTCTTCATCTGTGCCAGGCCACTCATTTGATTCACAGATGATTTCTTAGGTTCAAAATGGCTTGCATATTTTTTGTTCTCGGAACAGCTTATCCGAAGAGAGATGGGACAATTGCAGATTTACCTGCTCCTCGGGATGCGACGGCAGCCCACTGTAGCCTCTGAGTGTATTATTGTTTGTTATTCTATTACCCAGAATATCAGGAGAGTTCTGTTTTACACTCTGGACTAAAATAAGTATAAACGAAATTAAATTGCCGTTCAATAACAAAAGCGCACAGTATTTGAATTGATAAGAAAATAAGTAGGTACATACTTTACTTTTAAACGTGACCACCGACAGTCGATAAGTTTGATATCGAACATGTCAGTAATACGTATTTTAACTCTGCATTACCCAATTAAAGATAAGTAACTGTTGTGAAGATGCGTTGTACAACTTTGATGTGAACTCTCCAATATCATATTCGATATTTGTGGGAGCGCGTGTAATAGACAGTCCGTGATTCCTGCATGCCGTAACCGCGCTCGGTGCTAGGGCAGGATGTGGTCAAAACTTATCGAGATCCTAAACCAACACTATTTCCTAGACGCAGACATCTCCCACCAACGGACGCGTTTCACTTTTACTGACGCTTATTGGATTTGCGAAAACACTCAACATACAAATTATAAGTCCTTTGACCTTTTTTCCTCGTCTTTATGTTTTATTTTAGACAATGATGATATTCGAATGAGTTCCATGTAATTGAGAACAAATTGATAATGGCTGACGAGAATAGCATTATTATTATCTAGTTGGGGCTGTTGTGGGTTGTTATCAGTAATCGGTTGCGCAAAATTTGCGGTTAGTTGTTGATAGTGTGTGACGTGACGTGACCATGGGATACACGGATTGGACTCATAGGGATGACCTCCATAACCTTGGCGTGCTGTTTGCCAATGGTATGTGAAATTCCATTATAATAATAAAGTCTGACTTACGTCTGTCCTTTTTGATATTGCTACAGTTTGCTGTGTTTTTGTTTTGTATGATAGTAGGAATGTTTACTTTTTAGTTTTCCGTACCCAAAGGGTAAAACAGGACTTCGCCCCTTGGTTCACTATGATTCCATCCCATACCTAACCCCAAACTCAGCAGAGCTTGTCCTATGGGTGACTGATATACTACATACATAGATACATTTTTTTTGTAAATAAATATTTATGATACATAGAAAACACTAAGACCCGAAACCAGAAATTGTAGATCGTACAGTATCTGGTCCCCCGGCGGGAATCTAACCCGCAACCTTTTGCGTCTCAGATCAATTTTATCAGATATTTTAAATAATTATCATTATAACAGATACTGAAATACATTACAGATTCGTACCTACGTGGTTACCGTTTAATTAAATTATAGCAAACGTCTCAAAAATCGAATCATGAAATATAACTTCTAACTAGGATATCATGCTTCCGGAGATTTTTCCCGTTTAATAGAAATTAAATCTTGTTTGAGAGAGCTTGTTACAATAAAAGCAATTTCGTCCTAAGTCATACTGTTATCGCACATTCCTCCGGTCGCTTCCGGGAAAGCTCGTATTGTTGCTTCAAGAGTTTTAAATGGAATTTGAGTAGCTCGGAGTTTGTTTTGTGTTTTTGGTTAATGTATTTAGCATATCGGATATTTTGTTTCTAATTATTATGTGGATTCATTGTAGTATTTTATCATAATCTGGTATGTTTTTTTAAGAATACTAATTTATTCAACAATCAATATTTCCGTCAATTTTAATTACAATCCACCCAACAACATCTAGTCCCGTGATAAGCTCTAAGCTTGTGTATCTTATACATACTAGACATTTGATATAATAGACACACATATACAGATATTTGCGCTAAAATGATATATCTTGTTTGTCAAATGATTTCGGGAACGATCGATACTTATTACGTTATGTTTACCCTCTTAAAGCAGTTCAGTTCTTTTTGGCTTTAAAAGACAGATTGATCATGTTTTTGACTTTGGTTGTGTGTTTGTAATAATACCTATAATTACTTATATTGTTCTTACGAGTAAAGCCTTAACAGATAATTCAAAACAGAATTCCAATTTAAAACTAAGGATTAGTAAGACAAGGCGCAACAAAATAACACCGTTCTATTATGCAGAGCCCTAAACAACATCTTTGCCCCGTCCCAAGGGTCATAAATCAAGAAAACTTAATTATATCGGTGACAATAATGATGCTTAAAATTCCGAAACTCAAATTGAAAATACTCGAAGTAACAAAATGTAATAAAACGTCACCCCAGAGGTGATCGCTTCATTCGAACGGTTGAACGTCTACAACCTTCTGAGATCGTGATTGGTTAGGTATGAAGGTCGTCGTACTATCCTTATTGGCTTTTAAAACGGAAACTTATCTCTTCTAAGAACATGTTGTGCCTCGCGATAAGCTCTGTCAAAGTTTTCGGGGACAGATTTCACGCCACTTTGTATCATACGAGGAATTGACGATTTAAGGATGGTCGCAACAAAATTTGACAAGATGATTAAGTTGCTCGCTCTTAGCGATTTAATCCTTGAAATAATAGTATAGGTTATGTAAGTATACGCTAAGCGAGCAAGTGTAGTAAGCGAACCGCGGCAGCATCAGCCTAAATCTTAAAAAGTACGTATTCCAATTTACCTTAGTTGATATTGGAATACACAGGAGTCCTTTGTAATCGCTTTAAAACGTTACGTGCCATACCTTTATAAATAAACTAAATTTAATTATAGATATTTCTAAAATTTGTCGCATGTATAGTAAAGGGGTCATCGCGCTGTATGGAAATTCACTTGTCTTGGTTTCCTTTGCATAATGAACGCTATTGTTCCGACGACGACCACTCGTGGTCCGGTACGGGCTGTATCGCAGCGCATTAATTGATATCGAGACATTTGCATACTTACTAGAGTATGTTGCTTGAATTTTAATTCAGGAAAGCAAGTCTTATGTAGATATCAAGTATCTTGTTGTTTTTGTTGATGGCTATATAGACCTTTCATTAGCATAGATGCATATCTTTTGATCTCCAATACAAATCTATATTGATGTCGTTTCCGCATTGGTACGTATTTTCCGTAACCCTGAAAATAAATATTAGGTCCTTACATATGAAATTGGCGTTTTTCGTACTGGCCACTTTAATCACAAATTTCTCCTCTTTGGTAAGGAATTCCAAATTCAAATTTGTACAGCTATAGACTCATGTATTTGTGCTTCGATGATCGTCATTCATTTGTTTTTTTTCTTCTGTTTTTTTCTGTTTGCGTCACTCATTTTACAAAATGGAAAACTTAAAATATCGCATTATTTACGAGTACGAGTTCCGCCGTGGCACTAGTGCTGCGGAAACAACTCGAAGGGTGAATGATGTGTATGGCGGTCGTGTTGCAAAAGAAAACACAGTTCGTTTTTGGTTCCAACGTTTTCGTTCTGGAAATTTCGACTTGCAGAACAAGCCCCGTGGACGGCCTGAGACTCAAGTTGATAATGAAGAGTTGAAGGCTATTGTGGAAGCGGATCCATCGCAAACCACGTCCGAGTTAGCTGCAGGCTGCGGTGTTAGTGATAAAACTGTTTTAATTCACTTGAAGCAAATTGGGAAGATTAAAAAGCTTGAAAGGTGGGTACCTCACGAATTGACTGAAGCAAACCGGCAAACGCGCGTCGACTGCTGCGTTACATTACTAAACCGGCACAATAATGAAGGTATTTTAAACCGAATCATTACCTGTGATGAAAAATGGGTTCTTTACGATAATCGGAAGCGCTCAGCGCAATGGTTGGATCCTGGCCAGCCAGCCAAATCCTGCCCCAAGCGAAAATTAACCCCAAAAAAGTTAATTGTAAGCGTTTGGTGGACTAGTGCCGGTATTGTTCATTACAGTTTTCTCAAATCTGGCCAGACTATTACGGCTGATGTCTATTGTCAGCAATTGCAAACCATGATGGAAAAGCTAGCGGCTAAACAACCTAGGCTGGTCAATCGCTCCACGCCACTGCTGCTTCACGACAACGCTAGACCACACACTGCGCAACAGACGGCTACTAAATTAGAAGAGCTTCAATTGGAAAGTCTAAGACATCCTCCGTACTCCCCGGACCTTGCTCCAACAGATTACCATTTTTTTCGAAATTTGGATAACTTCTTGCAAGGGAAAAAATTCAACTCCGATGGGGCAGTCCAAATCGCCTTCAAAGATTTTATTGATTCCCGTCCGACTGGTTTTTTTAGTAAAGGGATCAATGAACTACCTATAAGATGGCAAAAGTGCATAGAAAATAATGGTTCATACTTTGATTAATTAAATATATTATATTAAAAAATATTCGACTTTTTGTTCCTCCCATACAAAACGCCAATTTCATATGTAAGGACCTAATATTTATACTCCTTCTTTACTTTTTGTAGTTATTCATGGACTTTTAGTGTAGTAATGCAAATGAGGCAACAATTGTATCACTAATCATACAATTACCTAATTACTATTTAACTCTCGCACATATATTTATTTCTTGTAAACGCGTGAATGACTTTACAGCAAAATATCAGTGCTGCGTCATAGGCACTTGTTACCTAAAATAAAGAAAGTTTAAGCGACAGCAATAAATACCTAAAGGTCAATACGCCAACATTTATCGCTTGTCGCAATTGCGTGAAATCATAAAACGCCGAAATATTCTGTGCAAAGTAACTTTACAAATTACATATAAATGCTCAATTCGTTAAAAGCAATGTTACGGTTATGTGAGACGAACATGGCGTCAATGTTATAAATCACATCCTTTTTATGTCGACTGCAGGGGTTATCGGAACTATGTCGTGCGCGGCCATTTTTAACTACTTCCTTGTGCATGGTACTTATTATATTATGCTCTTGCAATAACTGACAATATTAAATAAATTTGTATAATATATAAGTATTAGATGGACATACTAAGACGTCCGTGTACAGTTTATTTACAGTTTGAATTAAAACAAAAGATGCAGTCAGAGTGGTCTCCTATCCAGGTACTGGCCCCACGCCACGCCGCTTAACTCTATAAAAATCACGTTTGTTGTATGGGATCAAGGACCCTCTTATTCTATCACAGATCTGTATCTATCACGGTTCTTGAAATACAGCCTGGTATCAGACCGACAGACAGACGACAGGTCTCAATAATTAATAGGTTCCGTTTTACCCTTTGGTTACGGAACCCTGAAAAGTATCCGTGTTTATTTTCGTTGTCCCTTCTAAAATAACGAATTATTTCTATCAAAGGAACTCTTTACGATCTCCAGACACCTTTTCATTTTGATGCCTGACATTTTAAACCATACATCAGTCCTAATACAGCGAGGTTTTCATATAACATGGAGTTAGAAGATGCTATTGCAACAGGACGTCTATATCCAACATAAATAATATTACCATAAATAATGCTACTACCTATAATATTTATCTAAGCTATTGTAAGTAAAATGTGGCCGTCGCGAAATATCGTCTTAATCTATTATGAAATCCTTCCGATTCCAAAACAAACAGCTAATTAAGGTTAAGTACTTATTGAAGTATTGTTTTTTTATAGATTATGTAATAGATATCATGTTTATAAGGATAATTTCTAACAATGTATGTTTGTTTCCAGGCCGCACAAAATGATGGTGGAGCCCAGTCGGTAAGTACTTTATTAACTGAATCAATAAATCTACACTTATACTCGCTGACCATAGCAAACGTTATTTTGCAAAATGAAAAATAGATAGTAGCTGATTCTCAGACTTACTGAATACGCATATAAAATTTGGTAAAAATCGGTAAAGCCGTTTCGGAGGAGTACGGGAACTAACATTGTGACATGGAAATGTAATATATTAGATTGATATGTTATATTCTGTTAGAAAGCCAACACATTTCCCGTTGTAACCTCGATAAATGGGCTCTCAACACTCAAATTGGGTCTGCAGTTCCCGAAGTTAGGATTTATTTTACCGTGGGAAAATACGTAGTTCCCGCGGGACGTAACTTCTTTCATTCGTGGGTACAACCACGACGCACACCTCTGGATTTTTCTTCTCGAAAAATTATGCGTGCTTTAAACACTTGCTTTAACGGTGAAGGCAAACATAGTGATGAAACCGGCATGTTCTGAGAACTTTGAAGAGTATGACGAACATGTGATATTCACCAATCCGCACTTGGCCAGCTTGGTGTATTATTTATTTATTTGCTCACATGTACATTTATACAGATATAGGTAAATTGTTACATCTTAAGTAGATATGTACCTACATGCACCCCGGAGGGGCACGCCAAATTGGGTTTGCGTCAAATAACATTAAAAAAAGAAAAACAATTTTATACAATATTCTTATGTCATTCAAACTTATCATCATCATCAATGTCAATATAAAAATCAATTATTAATTAATATTTAATGATAAATAAAAATATATATTAAGGCCTAGTCTCTGTGTCCCAGCAGTGGGAGCGTAAATAAGTGCTTACGTTAAAAGAAATACGTAGATTCCTCCACATATTCTCTATTAAGTTTATTTATCAGCTGTCCATACATGAACACGAAGCGCGCCGGCCGACAGTTCGTAATTAGTCCCGCCTATTCACTCGCGTCGTTGCGTTTTGCTTTTGCGGACCTCTGGGCATACGGCCATTACTAGAAAGTGTTTCGTTTTCTAATTTCTATTTTAATTGCGATCTACGGCTACTGTCTTGCGCTATTGAACGTTGGCATGTGATAGTTACACTTGGCTTACATTAGGTATGGAAGAAGAATTTGTGTGTCACAGGACGCCCGACGCAATTAAAACCCCTTTGTACTTCAATGTATGTTACTTTTAGCTGTTTGTATTATTTTTGTGGTGTACAATAAAGAGTTATCCTTAAAAATTACAAAATAGTAAGCATATGTCTAAAATAAATAAAAGCTAGCGCTGTGGGTTAGAGCGTGACTAGAGAGAGGGACGCCAGACAGAATGGCGCCGTAACGCGTTACGTAACAAAGCGGTTTTCCCCCAATTAGAAAAAATATAATTTCAAAATAATTGTAAATAATATAATAGTTGCTCTGGTAGTAACATTAATCTTGAACATCATTTTCAATAAATCACATCTTTAAAAAAATTACCGACTTATACCACTAGGTACCTACTTATCTAGCCATTATATTTCTTTTACCTGGCGGAATAAATAGATAGCGACAAAACCATGTAAATACGGAGATGTCCACCATACAAAAAAAAATACTATACCAATATAAACGCGAACGTTTCTGCGGATGTTCGTGTGTAAATGTGTAAGTATGTGTGTTTGTTGCACCTTCACGCAAAAACTATTGGATGGATTTTGATGAAACTTCACAATAATATATCTCTTACATAACAGTTTAACACATAGGTTATTTTTACCGCGGTAAAATACCGTTTTTCGCGAAAAAATATATTTATTTTGAGCAAAGCCCAATTTGAGTCAAATTTGGCATGGACATAGCTGGTTTCCCAGTAAAGGACAAGAGCTACTTTTCACTAAACATTAATTAAATTTATTATTAAGTCAAAACGTACTTCCTTATGGCACAGGGCACACATTGACAGGATAACTTGAAGTTAAATAAAAACAAAAAAATATCAAGGAAATAACATTGTCTTGACAGTTCGCTTAAATGTATTACACTGAGTTGAGAAGCGTCGAAGAAACCCCAGCATTCATATCTTTTGTTGTTATTATAACAATTTGGTGCTCTTAACCATACAGCATAGTAACCACTTATACATTAGGCGGGAAAATCCGCGGGCGGGCAGCTAGTTAACAATAATAGAGTAATCATGTCTTATTTTTCGCTGATATAATGGAGCAGTCCGGTTCTGCATAATAATACGTTACTCGTAAATAACTTCTTCGTTACCATTGCATTTGCCGAGCATAAATGAGTGTCAAGACAAGAAAACCCATTCTGATTACCTTGTTACACAATCATCATCATCATCTTTTCAGCTATTAGACGCCTAATGCTGGACATAAGCCCTTCAATTCCTCAAAGACGACCAACTACTCCGATCGGTCGCCAATTGCATCCACCGTGAGTCAGCAAGATTGACCAAGTCATCTGTCCATATTTTTGGTAGTCGTCCGATGTTGCGCCTACCGATCCACGGCCTCCATTCCAGAACTTTTCGGCCCCAACGACCATCCAACATAAAGAGCTTATACGTTTTACGGCTATGTCAGTCACCTTCTTCTCTACGGATCTCATCATTTTCCAAATAAATTCATTTTTTTTGTTTTATTTTATTTATTTCTAATTCTATCACGTATTTTTTATACAATATGGTGGTCGAACTACAACAATATGGTCAGTACACATTATCAACAGCGTTACGTAAGCGCCATGCAATTGAATGTGAGATTGTATGGTTTCATTTCATTGAGTTTCAGCCATTGTGTTTCAATGTCGTAAGTAATATTAATGTTGTGTTAATAGTTGGATTTGAAATAAAAAACAGTAATTGTGTTGGCTTTACTCCGTTGTTCTAATTATAAGACAATTTAATCAGTATTGGAGTCTTCTCGTATTTAAGCTGTTATTTCAGCGACGTCGCAGTCCATTTTTAACCCCCGACGCAAAATGAGGGGTGTTTTAAGATTGAAGTGTAAGTAAGTAAAAAACATTTATTTCCGACTACAGACACACAAAGATAAAGAAATACACAATAAAACAGTTACAATATAATACAGAGAATATATGTTGCAAAAAAATATACAGTTACACATTGTGTGTGCTGCAGTACGTCAAATGGTCGAGGCTCAACGTGAAATTTGCTCAAGGCGAGCAAACGTGTGAAGTGTGTGTCTGTCTTCCATCTGTCCGTTTGTGGCATCATAGCTAAAGAACGGATGAAGCGAATTCAATTTAGTTTTTTTTAGCTAAGCACGTCGAATAAAATACGGTGTAATATTCAAAGTTCAATTTTTTTCTCTTTTCGCAATTACACACTTTAGTTTCTCGGTAAATTGTTCCAATTATTATCTAGGTTAAGATCAAACATTCAAGATGTAGAGATAATTTGCTAGAAGTCACTAGATTTTTAACATAGTAAATTAAATTTTCAATTTATCCTGCGCTAGATGTTAATTATTTGAGTAGTGATAAGCTTGTTTACCATCATTATTCAAATTCCAATCTTCAATCAGCAAACTATCTGTAACCCAAATCACTGTCAATTTGTGTATCCCTGGAATTGATGGCCACCCTTTCGAAAATAATATTTCACAAATTGTTCTTGAAACTTTAATCTTTGGGGGGATTTAAGATTATCTGAACGATCGCGTTCTAATGAACTTGGATGTACTCAGGAGTTTGACATACATATATTTTGGCAAACTGTATTATACTTATTTGCCTAAGTATTTGGAATTTGACATATTTATTAATTGAATGTGATTATAGTTAATGTGCCCTGATATTTTTTATTTTTGATCATTTTATAATTTATTTGTTTTGTAATGATTGTGTTAGTAGGTACTAAAACCCAGCTGTTATTGTGACGTATAATTTAATTATCAATAAATTACTATTATTAATGACTATGTGGTGGTTTATACAGTATAATCGACAAGTCGGGAATACTACTATAGCTACTGGAATATTAGAACGCGCTAGACAAGAGAATTACTGGCCCGATTATAAAAAATATTGCAGTGGTTACCCCTTTTATCGAGGAAGTCTAAAGTATATAATTTGCTGTGGAAAGAGTCAAAAAGGAGCAAAATAATGATTAAGACATTATCTAAAATATATTAGTACGAAGCGAAAACTTTCTGCCAATTTTTAAAGAAAATAACATATCAACGTTAAGAATACAGATAATTAAAATGTTTGGCTTATTGTATTACATTGTTTGTTTCAAAACTTGTAAATTTCAGTATTATTTGACGTTAGTTGAAACAATAGCCAAGCTTATATCATTGAAACAGGCCATATAAAATAATACTTGTTACCAATAGTAACTTACCTACTGTACTAATACAACGAAGTAAAGTAACTACCCACTATGGTTATGTAAAGATCTTTCACTATAAATCACCACTAGAAAGAGACGGAAACGCACGTTTTATATAAATTACATGTGGAGGAACAGAGATGGAATGCAGACCACGATTTAGACTTTCAATGGCCGTGAACTGAGAAAGTAAACAGGGCATTATAAGTTTAATACAATACAATAAATACAATGTTGTTATTTCTTCTCTGCTTTGATTAACCACATAATACATATAATAGACCAAGTTTAACTTTGTGTGTTATGGATTTTACTGTGAGTATAATAAATATCAGTTGTTGGTAATCGATTTAAGTTTAAATAGATTGATGCTGATTCCAATGAGTTACAGCAAACGTTGAAAGATGTCACAAAGTGTACCTGCAACTCAGTAACTGGAAATATCGGTTTAATTTCTAAATATAGTAATTGTATGATGTTCTTAAAATTGACAATGCAATCCTACAAAATAAATTCCATGTTAAATCCTAGTTACATATTATGTTACATAGAACGTAACCGAATACTTTTGGTATCATCAATTATTTAAGGCTTTTTATTCTAACCCAACAGTTATAAATTTATAAATGAGGATTCAAATTGAACGGAAGTTAAAAAGCAAAATGATGTTAACCAGCCGACCGTGAAGGGATTGTGACCGAACAGAAAGAATGCTAAGGAAGTGTTTCCGTTTCTCGATAGATGGAGTTACTTGTCGTGTATTTCAATTCGAGTGGTTTTAATTGTCAATTGATTCCCTTCAATTTAGTAAGCATAAGCACCCCTATTTACGAGCCTGCTGATGCGATATAGGGACTTATGTATCTCTTGGTGAGAGGGATTAGGCCCTAATTCACCACGCTGGCGAAGTGCGGGTTGGCGAATGTCACATGTGCTTCAAACTTTGCAAAGTTCTCAGAACGTGCCTCCGGTTTCCTCACGAAGTTTGCCTTCACGTGTTTTAAAGCGCACATACATTTTTCGATAAAATAAAATCCAGAGGTGCGCGGCGGAGTTTGAACCCACGACCTTCGGAACGAAAGTCGATTGTGCTCCCACGGCTTTTCAATTTACATAAATAAAATTCAATTGAATAACGCTAATTAATATGAGACTTTACTTGCACTCGTATACTTACTTGAACATCTCATGAAATACATACATACATCACACTGGTTTATTTTATTCTGGCTGTCAAATGCATGGCATAGATAAACAAGTATTAAAAAAATAACCGACAAAAATATGAATTGTTGTAAATAACTCGAGAACTACTGAATCACTTTAATCCGTTCACTGAGGTAGGGAAAGTACTGAGGAAATCGATTGAAATGCAAAATTAGACGCAATTGAAACGGCCTTGTAATATATGTACATATGAAGTTATTTTCATATTTTTTTTATTATAGGAGTATATTAAAATCCTAAATGCACAAATTACCTTTTATAACGCAAGGTAAATATGTATTGCTGTCATATTGACAGTAATATCGGAAACGTTTTCTTGTATTGCTCTGAAGCGCAGTTTATCCTTATTGTTTACGATCTGCGATCTATATTGTTGTTCATAGACCAGAAGTATTGTTGGCATTGGAGGTGACACAATGAATCGACTGGTTTTATGGCTAATGCTGCATCTATGTTATTATTTGCTATGACCCTTAACATTATGTTTACAAAGTAACTTAGTTACCTTTGACTACTTAGCTTACTTATTGGTTGAGCCGTTTAATAGTTACGATGGTTGAAAGTGGGGAACAAGAACCGAATATACTCGAATATACTCAAATGAAATCGTCGCATCATGTGCACATTACATTATAATATTATTTTTTACTTTTAAGCACTATTTGTTTCCGAACTAAAGTTGGATGATGGAGATGCATAGTTACTTCACTATTCCAAAACAACCAATTTGTAATGTATTCAATAACTAACATTAAAACTAATTTTAATACCAATTATTTGTTCCCTCTTCCGTACAAATTGACTTGGACGTCATTCTTCACTTGGAATCAAGTCAAGTCCTTGGTCAAGTCAAGTCAAGTCTTGGAAGCTCCTGATATCCTGAACTGCACCTAATCAATGAGAAGGGTACGCAACACCGACACAAATTCTTAACGCTGCCCAACCATCACATTTACATACTATTCGTCTCCTTCACTCCTATTCCCCTAAGAGTCACAGAAAAGGACAGCACTACTGACCTTAGAATATACCGTTCTTTTCGTGAGAAAGTATTTTTTCCACTTTAGCAGATGCTATTTTGAATCCCGTATCTGATGCGATTTTGTCAATGCAGAATTCCTATCTTATGCAACTAATATGATGTATACACGTGTTTCAAACAGCCACGTGTAAGATCATTAAGGCGATCATTAGGACTGATGCTGGCAACACTTGGGCCAATTAAGATTTATTAAGCAGAAAACCCAAGATATTTTCTATTAACTACACATTATACTGTGGATATCGCTTTAATTGTCAGTTTATATTTAACCGATACATATAAAAAAGAAAAAACTACGCAATTTACGAATACGAGTAGAATGGAAAGATTGATTTGATGAAGCATGTACAAGGATCATAATTAAATATCTATTTCGAGTGGGTTTTGTAAATTACGAACGTAACTGACTTATTGTTTAATTGCAAAACCGCTCCATAACACTAGATTCTATTATTTCAAGCTTTAACGAGCGCATCAAGGACAAAAGAATGGGAAGGAGTACTTTTCTTTTGGAGCAGAAAACAACGATATAAAATTGTACAAATATGGGAAACAAATTAGTAAAACAGTTCACATACATTTAGCGATTCATCGATGTAAAACAAGCGCAGGTTTAATTAGAGAGAGCGAGAGAGAAACATTTATTGGCACATAAATTCACAAAATAAAAACACACATCAGCACTACAATTAAGTACAAAAAATTGAAAATACATAAATGAATACACAAAAATAAATACAGACTTGAACAACAAAAACCAACAGTCCTTTTATTAAAATGTGCGTGGGACCCTTACGCACATCATAGCTCCCGAAGTTTTCTTTTAAGTCACTTATCGTATTTAAATGCATGCAGCAAATGTAACGACCTGTTCTATGAAGAACTACCTGTTTGCGTCACGTTGCACGGGTATTCATCTATTTGCCCGCGATGAAAATAGCCTATAAGTTTCCTCGATAAAATTACTTAAATAACATCTAAACCATCTTTAAACCGGCCGGCCCAGTATTTTCTGAGATAGGTAAGCGCGTTCAAGCAAACAATCGAACCAAACTCTTCACCTTTATAATATTAGTATAGATTGGCACCCGTGTGAAGCCGGCGCGTGACGCTGTGCAAATATAAAAAGTATTAAATTCGTCCGGCTTTTTTTATTCGCCAAGCCCGTCGCCAACGACTATTTATTCATTGTCGACTAAAAATCAATATATCCTGGTGTTCTCCGTTCATTGTAAAAACAAAAGAGCGTTTATTGATTCCAATGTGCTCCGGCCCTGTTCTATTAGAAAATTGCTTACTGCGGACAGCGTAAACGACGACCATTTAGTCCTGTGCAAACATTGATTCCACTGGATAATTCGGTGTGATTGGTAATTTGATTGCATTTCAGCCCTTTGTTTGCGCGGCGGTGACGCGAATATCTGTGATAATTAGTCATCGTGATATATCGGTTCAGTGTTTATTTCCAAAGGATTGGGAATGGCAAGTGTTAAATTCAAACTTGAAGGTTAACTGGAAATTTATGACTAAGCTGTGTTCAGCAGTGGACTAATTGTATGGCTGAAATGATAAGAGATAAAGATAAAAGAATTTTTTTTAATCCCCGACCATAAGAAAAGGTTCTTATAAGTTTGACGTGTCTATCTGTCTGTATGTCTGTCTGGGACATCATTGCTCCCGAACGGATGGAGCGATTTCAATTTAGTTTTTTTTTATGAAAGGTGAGTTTGGCCCGGTGTTCTTAGACATGTTTCTTGAAAATCGGTTGAGCCGTTTAAAAGTTATGGGGGTGAGAGTGGGGAAGGAAAACCGAAAATCTGCAAATATTCTCGAGTGGGGTATCAAATGAAAGAGCATCGCGTGCACGTTACTAAATATTATGGTGTTTTACTTTTAAGGAAGTAAAGGCATTGGAATCGGGGGTTTTTCTTAAATTTTAAATTTAGATTTATTCTATCAAACAATAATAGTTGTATATAAACACAAAGTATGAAATATTAATTGCTAGAAAAACTGGCTCTGTCTCAGCATGTGCCAGATTACCAGCATGCATCAAGCGCTGGTCTTCCGACAGAACCAATTGTTGCAATGAATGAATGATTGAGAAATTACAAAGTTTACTTCTTTTTTTGTGTGAATAAACTTATCAGATCTTGCTTGTTTCAGCAGAATTACAAATAAAATGCTTCTATATGGTTCTACGTCTATAACGGCAAGGCAGCGTCACCTCATTATTTTCACAATACACGGAATTCTTTGCAAAGTCCTCGTTTAGATTCTACTTGAAAATAAGAATATAATTATGTTATTCAAAGGAGTATTTCCACTTTCTCCAATTACTTAAAATTACAAAATGAATTGATTAAAATCAATGGTCGCTAATATAATTAACATTTAATGTAAAAGAGCTTTTATATCATACCGTAGTGCCCTGCGGTGTTACCCGTGTCATAATGAATTTTCCCGCGAAATGACATTTTCCCTCGGTAAAAAGTAGCCTATGTCTTTTCTCAGGCTCTATAAAAGCTGTGTACCAAATTTCATTTAAATCAGTTCAGTAGTTTTCCGTGAAAGAGGAACAGACAAACAGACAGACTTACTTTCGCATAATATAATAGTATGGATTGTCTTTTTTCTGCAAGTTTACACCCTTTGATTCGAAATTAGACACTACCACATAAGTTTCGAATATCTCACAATCAGCATGTAGTTGCGCAAACGTAGAGAAATCATAAATAGGCGGCGCTGCAGAATTACAAATGGAGTTTACGATCCGTATCTGCAATGTAACTGGCTATGTAATGGAGAGGATAAAGTGCTGTGTTTGAAATGCCATAAATATGTTATATTAATGCAACAATGTCTCGTAACCCCTCCTAACGTACACAGTGCAAAAACATTCGACCGATAACACCTATGTTGTACTCTAGCAATCGATCGCAAAAATGGCGTACAGTTTAACCGACGAATGATCGGTTGAGTGGGTGACTTTTTTACCTGACTTCTCTTCTTTTTCGCGAGTGTTTGTTATTGTTTGGCACGCTCTGCATAAGTTTTTTAACCGACTTTGCTAAAAGGAGTATCATATATTTCCAGAGTATGTAATTTTTAACCCCGACAAAAAAGAGGGGTGTTATTAGTTTGACGTGTCTGTCTGTCTGGGACATCATAGCTCCCGAACGGATGGAGCGATTTTAATTTAGTTTTTTTGTATGATAGGTGAGTTTAGCGTGTTCTTAGACATGTTTGATGAAAATTGGTTGACCCGTTTAAAAGTTATAAGGGTTAAGGTGGGGAAGGTAAAACCGAAAATCTGCAAATATGTATGCTCGAGTGGGGTCTCAAATGAAAGCGCATAACATGCACATTACGAAATAGTATGACTTTTTACTTTTAAGGGAACTAAAGTACAACAGTGGAATCTGGGGTTTATTTTATTATTAAATTAAGATTATTACTATGAATATATTTAATTTGCTCGCTCTGCAGCCTAAACGTGTCCTAAGGTGTCGCTAGAATTTACCGCGAGAGTGACACTTGGTAACATAAAAAATGTATTATTTTTTGTAAATGGCGAAGTTCAGTGCCAATTATACTCTCAAAAATAAAGCAACAGACTACCTCGTTTTCATATATTGAAATTAATAGTAACATAAATATTGCTGTACAATCCATAGGGCTACATCATCCCCATGGTTTAAGATAAGTTTATTTTGATAGATTTAGATGTAATTCGTCTTTGCTACGTGCTATAATGACATGCCCACCGCCCCGAGACGATTTAATAGAGCCAATAGAATCATGTCATATTTATAAATCGTGAAGCTGCGCAGTGAAACGGCTCCAGCTATTAAAATCCATATTTCACTTGCAGCCATCGCATTTTGAAGCGATGATATCACTTGCCTCTGTTTGTTGTGTTGCGTAAACATCGCCTCGTGCCTTGCGTGGATCAAATGTGCATCATGCACGAATTTTGTATCAGGAAGTTTCTTGTTAAATTATCTTTTTTGAATCTATGTGGCGAAAGTCCGCGTGAGTCGCAGGAGGTTGCAGGTTCGATTCGCGCCGCGGGACCAGATTTTGTACGATCTACAATTTCTGTTTTTTTTTCTGGGTGTTTTCTATGTATTATATGAACATAAATGTATTTACAAAAAAAAATGTATCTATATCAATCAGTCACCCATAGTACAAGCTCCGCTTAGTTTGAGGTTGGGTGATGCGGTGTGATTAGTCCGGAAATATTTATTTATGATTATTATTTATTAGTACAGGGTCTGCATAGAATGAGGTAGGTGATGCTGTGTGAATATTCCAGTAATATTGATACTACGAGTTGTATGTATTTTTTTTCGTCAGTAAGTATTTTTTGATCCATTTCATAAAAGGTCTTTTATTTTTTGACATTTCTTGGCTGTCTTGTGATTCTTTCCTACATACAAGTAAATGTTTTGACTTTGACTTTTTCAATCCTTTGATAACGTCTGACTCCTGTGAAAGATGACATGTGTAAGAAAGAGGTGAGGGTTGAAATGACGGGTGATAGAGGGAAATGGAAGCAGAAAACATGTTGTGCCGACCCCACGTGATGTGGGATTAGGTAAGGAAGAAGAAGAAGATAACGTCTGACTCCTGTCAAATGTGCGCAAGAACGTCAGAAAAGGAACTGTCTGAAAAATCTCTCTTAAGTTTTAAAAAAGCCTGCTGTATATCATAAAAGTGGTTCAATACCTTTGCTTTGATTAAATGCCGCTACCTACCTTATCTCGTGAACTTTCGCATTTATGTTGTTCACAAGAAGGATGAGATAAGTTTGGGCTACAGGATTAATTTCTAGTCTGCTTTAACGATGTTATATAATCTTGACTTAAGTTGATATGTTTGGCGTTGAGTGGGTAGGTCTTTGTGGCACGTACAACCTGGAAATAAATTGGTATTCGGAGAAATTATGAATTTATTGATTTGTTATTCAAAACGTATTCGCTTTTTCTGAGTATGGACTAACTGAAATATTGATTCGTTTGAAGAAATATTATCAACTCTATTTATGGTAGATCATTTCGGAAACGCTAGTTCTATTTCTACTGGTACGGTATATTAAAATTATTAAATATATTTTTTCTGCACGAAATGTGTAGGTAATATAGTACCCAAACCACTAAATCAAATTAGTGCTACCGGCATCGAATATATTGAGATTCACAACAGTTAAAATAATAGAATAACATATTTGCAATTCATCGTTTGATATCAAAGTCAAACCGTTTATTTACTAAGAAGCATAGGGCATCATTGACAGAAAAAAATACCATTTCAAGCCATACAAACATGTATTGGTTTGCATTTAAACAAATTCAGACACAAAGCTAGTTAAATTAATGTGAGTAGGTACAGTTTTGCGATTGGCATTCGAGACGCTGATGAATACGTGCCTGTAATACCAGGCTTGGATGCGGCTGACTCGCGACCAAATCTTCCACCCGCCGCCACTCCTGACTCATACGGTACACGACCTTCAGCCTTAATGTTAAATGTTGGTTTTGTTTGATTGGCATGCGAGTTTGTTTTCTTCTAGATGCTTCTGTTTTGGTTAGCACCAATGTTGCTATTTATTTTAAAATTATTATTAGTTTGGATTGCTCTGAAATTGAAAGCATGCGATCATAATAATCCAATAATTGACAGGGAGAGCGAAAAGTTCCTAAGTATTGCTAATGCTTACGAATTTATGATTCATGTGAATCTGAGTGAGCGTGCTCGAGGCTTGCTGGTATCCATTTTTACTCAGTTTTATAAACTAAAAAAATCCATTTCAAGCCATCCAGACATTGATGAGTAATTCAGACTCAAAGTTTATAATATTAGTAGGATATTCCCGTGATGAAGGTTTTTTTTTTTATGCTCGATAAGCCTTCATTTGACCACAATCTCACCTGATGTAAAGTGACGATGTGGTCTAAGATGGAGCATGAAGGCCTAGAAGATGGCTTCTCCGGGCCACATTACGAAACACGAAAAAATCGCTTCACGCACTGGCCCAGCCCGGAGGGTGGTGACAAGCCGCGGCCGAAGCCTACCACCAGAGACTGTTCTTAGCACTAAGGGCACAACTAAAGGTAACATGAATATTGCAAATTTGTATGTAGGAGTCTTGGTTTGCCAAAATATTAATAGCATACGATCCGTTGCGATCCAATGAACATAATAAGGGATTTTTTGCTTACTTAAAACGAGGTATTAAAGTTTATGTTACTAATCTATTGATTATATGAGTTTTTACTAAGTAGTAAAAACTCATCAAGTTACTGATAGCAAAGTCTAATGAACATATTGGCCTTCATTTTTAAGTAACAGTAACAGCAATTACTAAATGATCACGATAGCCAGTGTTATCACTCAGTTGGCAATAAAAATAAGTAGAATATCAACAAAAATAATAAAAATAATTAAATAAAAGACAAAAAATATTTTTAAATTAATATTTTCTTTAATATTATGTACCTTGACGAAATAAACACTCAAGTTTTCTCGGTGGGGTTTTAACACATTATTATGTACATTGAAAATGTTTAGTTTCTTTCGCGACGCGACTTTTTGTAGCTACCTAACGACGTCGCGACAAGCAAGGGACGACAGTAAAATTTCAATGTACTAAAGTGTAAGCTTAATAAATGCGTTGACGTTAAATTTTTTTAGTTGTTTTTGTTTTAGTTATATTTTTTTCAAGAGTTACTTTAGAAATCGCCGTAGAACTCTAGCATTCAGTTATATTAAGAATATAAAATAAGGAGTGCTCAATTAAAAAGTAATCAAGTTAAAATATGAAGATAAGTATTCTCGAAAACTGTTAGCTGCTTCTTGTGGTTTACCATCAAGCGTTTATGGTCGTTGGGCATTACCTAAGATAGGGCGTCAATTGGCGACTTCGAGGTCGCGTCTGATAATAATATTTCCACGTGGCGACTTCAAAGTCGCGTCTGATATTAATATTTCCACGTTTCTGTTTATTTCGTGAACAAGGTTTAAGACCTTGACATTGGCAGACGTTAATTATAAATCCTTCAAGTGTTATTTTTTGTTAGTACATGTTTTGTGTTAATGGCTCATTGTTTCAACTCGCGACGTGATTTCGGTACTTGTGGTTCGATGTCGAATGAGCGGGTGTTAGTTATTATTTAGGGGTTGTTTTATGAACTTTGAGCCTTTGTAGCGCCAGCTTTATTCAGAGTATTTATTTTAATGCTTATTGTATTAGTTTATAAAGCGATGAACACATACATTAATTAACTAAAACAATTAAGTAATTAACTGAATCAGTGGCGCGGTGGGCAAGGTCCACTTGCGGCGCAAGAGGCTACCTCTAGCTGGGTTCGATTCCCGCCGAGGTCATGTGTTTTTGTATGTTCTGCAAACTTTCATCTTGGTCTAGGTGTTTAATATGTATACTAAAAAATATCTATGTATGTTTGTCCATTATATTAAGTATATGTATAGTAGATGTCTGGTAGCCGTAGCACAAGCTTGTAACTTACCATGGTTCTATAGATGATGTTGTGTGGATTGTCCAGAAATCTATAGCATTAAATTTAATTGAATATGTGACTAAAATCCTTTTCAATGAATTACCGACGATATATTTATATTTAAATGATTAAAGTTGATATTCAGCCGTTTTCATCGGTCAACCAATTTCGCATTTACGAGCCGTTTAATAGATTTAATGAATCGCGCACTGTCTCTCCGTTCTTTACTGTAAACAATTGGCTTTTTCATTATCATTTACTGCCGCATCGGATTACAATACTTGTTTTGAATACCAACAGAAACGGAATGAAATATAAGGCAAACTCGATGTAATTAATTCACTTTGACGTGATTTTCGTTGCGAAATCTGGATTAAATGCCTCTATTTCGTTTATTAAATCTCTAAGATTTCAACTGAAGATCTTCGGTGTTATTTTCTTGGGTAAATAAAATCTGGTCTAATTCTGCATAGAATAAATCCAGAGATGCGTGATGGGGGTTTGAACCCACAAACAATGTATGTGAGCCAAATTAAAAATGTGCGTGTGTGTGAAGGCAGACATCGTTAGGAAACCGACATGTTCTGAGAACTTAAAGAGATAGCGGAAAATGAGACCTTCACCAACACGCACTTGGCCAGCGTGGTGAATTAAGACCGTATCTCTCTTGTCAAGAATGAAGTCCCTGTGTCCCACTAGTGACAATAGTAGTGCGTAAATAGTAGTGCTCATGCTAAACATTGCTAGGTGATCCACACAACAACACACCTACCCGTAGTAAGCTTGTGTGACGGGTGCAAGTCACCTGATATACCTAATACAATCAATTATTGAGCTATATTCTAATAGCTTATAGGTATAGATGTTCGTATGGCGACTGCATTGTCCATTGTAAAGGCACCCGCCTTTACACACGCGGTCTATCGCGCGTTCTTGGAACGCAGGATTGTGCACGAGAAAGTCGGCACTCATTGAGTTAAGTTGTTGTAAAGTTCTTTAAGCTTCCTCGTTCTTTCGCGCACTCATACTCGATATCATATAAAGAACGGGGAAGCGTAATAAATTACAAGGGTAATCGCGTGCAAGCTTTCTCGCGTGTATACTTCTGTTTGTTTTTACACTTTGTGGCCGTGTTCACTATTCGCGCGCTCTATCACGCAATCAAGAGTGGTAGAGCGATCACTCCAATACAAAGCGCGTTTTTAAGTATTTGCACGCGAAAGAACGAGAAGCTCAAAACACCTTACCTGACGTGCGAATGATCATGTAGACTTTCTCGCGCGCAATCTTGCGTTCCAAAGAATGCGCGATAAAGTGTGTGTCTAAAGTCACCCTATTAAGCTGAGTATTGCACCGACTCGCAAGCTCAGCTTCAGCATAACAATTACATTAAAAGGATTTGTTACGGGAATTGATCCGTTGAATTCCAGCTTCAATATCTCCGTAGACTTGAATGAAACTCTACTGAATATCATGAATAAGATGTCTCAATAATTGGACTAATATAAATTGGTCGCTTTGTTCGTTCGCTTTTTTGAAAAACTTGTGATAATTTGAATTTCAGATATAATGTATTTATATTTAAGAAAAAACTGGTAACTGTCTATCTAACATTGTTAAAGTTAATTATCTACGTAGCCTACTTCTTTACCTCCCTTTGTTTCGGCTAAAAAGTAAGACAATGTTGATTTATTGAAGTTTTATTAACTAAATTACTGCCCTACATAGAGACCTGATCGGTAAAGCACAATCCCGAATCACGGCGGACATTTCATCAAAATGTTTACGTTGGATGCCGGCTCAAAATCACCCAATCCTCCGTCGCCAGGTATTTCAATTATCTACCGTTCAGCCAGCGCCATACTTGCCTCGTGGCAGAATCCCCCGAAGAATCGATTGTGGGGCGATTCGGCATACCTCCGAATCTCGCCCTTGTCACCCTAGTCTTGCATTGCTTCGATGCATGCAATCGATTAGGGGAAACTGAGGGAAGGAATCGACTTCTCTTTGTTTCGCATTGTGCGAGTATGCCCCGACTAGTTCCATTACCTACTCTTAGTTTTGTTGTTCGCGTTTCAAATTTTATGGTTATTGGCTGTCGGTTGCTTTTTAAACAGGTGTGCTCTACATTCCGTGAACTTTTTATACGGTAATTGTTAAGGCGTTTAATCTCCTTACAATCCTGTTTGTTTCTCTAAAACTTCTCTTAAAAACGTATTGTACTATGCACATCTATATAATTCGATATGATATCTGGGTAAATGTTGAATTATACCTTCATTTTATTTGGAGTTAAAAGACTTCTTGTTTCACAAAAAAATTTTGCATATTATTTCCCCTTCAATCCAGCGGCCAAAAAGGTATGCCTGCACATTCTAGAATGTGTCGGGATAATTCAGAGAGATTTCACACCAAAAACATGACACTGATAAAGCAACAAGTTCCGTTTTTACCACATTTGCGGCGACGTTTTGTCGACGCCCTGCGCGGGGGAGACGGGGGGCGGTGGGGTTATAGCGACATATCGCTCGTCGCGCCGCGCGCCACCATAATTATATTTCACATTCTACGTTCTGCGTACTCGGCATCTGTCAGGTGACTGGTTATTAATCTGTTGGTTTTAGATCCTGGGTGCTTGATTCACGTTTAATTTTTTTTATATTTTCATGCAATCTGGATTGGTTCCAATTTACACGAAATAATTCGCATTTAGGTAGTTTTAATTTGTGTTCCGCTATCTCAAGAAATTATAAAATTGAGTATTTTAATGTAGATACTTTATATGTAATATAAATTAAACGTAATATGAACAACTATTAAAGCCACTAAAATAACCGATTGTACAAGATAAGTTTGAATACATAAAGTTTATATGGATACAGCTGTCTCCTATCTTTCGCACAGTTGGTCAACAATAACGATTATCTATGTAATCCCATCACAGAAGCTGGTTCATAGGTTATCTCATTATGCAATTAACGTCGCTGCATGGTCGATATTTGCTCTACATTTTTAATTGAATTGCTGGACTCCTCAGCCAATTAACTCAACAATTATTCTACATCGATAACTCCGTTTTTATGTAGTTTTGTGACACGCAAGCGCCGTTTATTTATGCTTTTCAGTTAGTTATGATCTAGTAATTTATGTTGAAAATTTACTTTAAACTTTCTACTTCAATTACAACCAAAAGAAATCAAAGCTAGCTAATATTGCCCTTATCCCATTGTCAAGGCTAATAATTCTTCAGATGATGATCAGGAGAGTCTTCTTGGATCACACCCTTTATGGCCCACTGTTGGGGAAAGGTCAACAAGTCATAATATAGTAACTCTATCCATCGTCTCAAGCCGACTTCACCTTCCCAAAGGTTTGTTACGAGTCTAATAAATCTAAATTTGAAATTTAAGAAAAACCCCGGATTCCAATGCTTTGGTTTCGTTTAATGTACAAGACCATTATATTAAGTTCCCTTGACCTTGTTGACCTTTCCCCAACAGTGGGCCATAAAGGGTACTTACATACATATGGTTTTAAGCCGTGTTTTCTTAAAGAGAAAGGAAATTACATTGTGTTGTCACAAGCAAGATTTACATTCAGCATGACGTCTTATTTTACCTCTATATATATATATTAAATTGCAGTTATATTAAATTAAGGAAAAAAGAAAATATATTAAACAAGCTGCAAAAACCTTCCTCTTAAATCAATTTACCTTTTGCTGAAAATCGCATTAATACTGTTTGGAGTTTTTGAGTTTATAGCGAACATGGGAACAGACGGACGCGTATTTATATAGTTTATTACCTTCACATATTATATTGTTATTTATAACATGTGTAGGTAATAAACTATTTACTATAATATATGTATATTCACCATTATCAGAAAACTGTATCATATTTCTCAACACACATGCGGCTGGACAAATTTTGTTTCTTATTTTGTATTGTGATAAGTTGTTTAATGTTTATACAATTGTTTTACATAACACTGAGTAAATAATTGCGGGTACTTGGTTATCTACATGCCTTGAACCGTTCTGAATAATTCGAGTTTTGCTTATAATAAAGGAGATAAGACGCAAATGCTTGAACTTCATGATGAATACCTACTGATATTGTTCTAGATGATATGGCCGTCCCGGAGCTGTTTCTGAAAACCAATTGTGATTTAAAGTTACGTTTTTTCTTATAATTATTTTCTTCTTATAAGTATAATAGTAAAACTTCTACGTATGTATACATATATATAGAGTATATCAGATATCTAGTACCCGGAATACAAGCTTAGCGCTTGCCATGGGGCTAGATGTTGTGGGGATTGTCCGGAAATATTTATTTATTGTATTCTTATTTAATGAACATTATATATAGATCAATGTATTTTTGTTTAATAATTTTTCTTCCAGTTGAGTAGAGTGAGTAATCATTGGTATTAGAAAATAATGTCTTAAGTTCTTCATTTGTGTATTTACATACTTTGTCCGTCTTGCCTCCGTCTAGCGATACTAATCTATAGAAGGTCGAGTATTAAGATTTATCGTGTCCCTAGCCAAACCACTCTGCAAACTTGTAGATTGTTATCCGTGCAAACCTTGATAGACACTAAGCATCTCAGTTACTTTCCAATGAGCTGTTAGCGGCCAAGTATCCACAAACATTGCGTGCACGCTCGTAGAAGTAATTACATTAAGAAGCCTCCCCCCTCGCTACAAGTTGCCAATTCCGTGGTGGGGCCCCGTTTATGTGCATATTTAACCCGGAATCCCGGACTGACCACTATTCCAAACGGAATGAACCCACTCTTAGTTTATGTAATTTTCCTCAGGCCTCTGAACCAAAATACTCTTTGTCTCTCCCCTAACCCTATAAAACCCTTCGGTTTTTGAAACATATTTATAGTTTTGCTAGTTTCAGATGCTTTTATTTCAGTTGAAGCCAATGGATCTACAAAACACGTCCGTGTTTCCCCGAAAATGAGATACTGTGTTTTCTTTTGAATTGGCACGGCTCCAACTAATATAAAACCTTTGTCTCCATTTCCGATTACTTCGGCTACGTTTTAGATCTCTAATGATTGAATGCTGTGAATGCTAATGGTCTAACATAAAATATAGCGGTCCCGAGGAAAATAGGATAGACTGGCCAGTGAATCTACTTAGCGAGCAATGGCCAATATAACCAATGGGGAGCCGTAAATGCTGTAATAGGCAATTTAACCACATTTATTATTAAGGTCGGGATGGTGCAAGCCTAATTTAAATTCAATCACGGCATGCGGCAATTTGATTCGAATTGGCAAATCATCGATATCCGTAATTGTATTAGATGTAGAGCGAGCAATTTACATATGTGTTGCACGGGAGTACGTGAGATAGGTACTTAGGCTCATTTAAAAGTCAATCAGCGAGAGGTATTTAGGTTGTTAGAACGCCGGCCAGAAGGTTGGATACAGATAAGAACAAACACTTGTTAGGACACGGAGCACGTAGCCGCCTTTCCTCCGGTGTGCTCCCCTGGCGGCCCTAAAGTTCCCCTCTCTCCCAGGATGATCCACCTATTTCCGAACCTCGCGCAGCTTCACCTATCACGCCGAATTTAGGTCACAACTAACTTATGCACAATCTTCTTAATAACCAACAAAATACTGTTTTCAGTTAACACCTAGCTCTCCGTAATTGGCCGCTGTGGAATCGTCTGCTGGACACTAAACTTGGTCATGTGCTAATTGGTGTCAATGTTTATTTTTGTACCTATCATACTCGCCGGCGGTATTACGCAGCAGAGCGCCCTGCGCTAATTACATTCTATAACGATTAGAGCCACGAAATTGGCTACGTGAGTATCTTTATTCAATATCGACGTGTCGGGTGGCTGTTTATCGCCGGGCTCAATGAGCGGAAAGAACGCACTTTTCCGCTCGCAACGTTACGGCTCTTTGCGAAATCCACCACAAAAACCTCAACCGACTAAAACATCCATCAAACGAAGCTCGCTTCTTAATACGACCAAAATATATAGACCCACACAACGACCTGATAAATGGAAATTCTCGGCCACGGCCGCCTCGCGCGGAAACCTACTTTACCCGCGTAAGAATTGAGACCACTTTCACAAGATCCATCCCGGGACGAATGTGTCCTCCGTATTAACGTGAGCAATGCGTTAACCACTCCAATACAATCGCGCTACGGTACACATTCGGAAGGTCGTCAAAATATCAACATTATTCGTTTCGACTGAAATCGCTGGAGTTGCAAGATTTTACTTCTTGGCGCCCGGCGCGAAGGAGTCATTTGCTTTGGCACAGGAAACGGCGTGGGACAATAAAAATTACGGCCTGTGTTTCGCGCCGTGTCGCCTCGGCCCGGCTTCGATGACTGATACTCGCCGCTGATTTTCTTTGTTGCCGAGATTTTCATAGGCGTGATAAACATTTATCTTTATTTTCAGAGTAAACATGTGCTTTGCTATCGTTTGTTTATTATAAACACAGCTCCGGAAGCACTTCCCCACAATATCTACTAACCAGTTAAAACACCTTAAGTAACAATTCCAAAATCCATCATCTTAATTGAAGGAAGTGGTAGTAATTGATTTGATCATTAGCATATGAATAGCGCTTGATTTGGATGAATTGTCGCTCGAATACAATTCATAAGATAACAGAAAGGAAGCTGACGCTGCACTCTGTCCGTTTACAACATAATAAAGAGCATTAGTCCGATCCACTTTTGACATCATTATCTGTGTGTGCGGTGCGGCTCACGATAACCTGCGAGCGTTCGTCGCACCCGCGCCCCGCGTCGGGCGGGCTCGGCGCTCACCGCTCAGTCGCGCGCGCGGATGCAAGCTGACAGCGCGTGCCGCTCGCGCCCACCTCTCACCCAGCAGAGGGTACTCAGGGAACTCGCTTTTGGCGGGTTTTCGAACGTGATGCCGATCGCGTTCGCGCGAGGAATGCATGCGTGCCGTCACAGCGCAACCCGTGCCCAGTGATACTTGGATTGCAGTGTTTGGATTGTAGGATCGACTTTGCCACGGTTTTTGTAAGAAATAATCACTTTGGCGGATGTTATGTCCATGATGTTGACTCATGCGTGACGCACTTGACTGCTTAACTGGGAGTTTATTTGCGATTAGCGACATCGAATTGCATTAAAGGTTAATGATGTGAAGTAATTTTATGCAGGAAACAATAAACTGCCGGAGTTATCTGCGTTTTATAACGTGATCTTTGCTCTTGGAATTGATAAACAAGGTCGATTTAAAACTAATATGTCTATCACAGAACGAAATATTTTGCTGTTATTTATAATCTTACGTCTCTACGATTTCTGAATGCTGGCTGAACTATAAAATTGAAAGGAAACTATCCTCTTGCATTGCCAAAACAAACTAGTAAATTTTGCTGAAATTCCATTGTGAATTCTTTCAGAATGAATATTTTCAGATGTTTGTTTCATGTTATAGTTCTTTGTTCGTCCGCTGCGCGGCGCTGTCATATTAGTCATAAGTCTTACAGTTGTTTCATGGTTAATATGCGTCATCTTTAAAATGCTTTAAAGCATATTCTTCCATTTCAAAATTTAGTTTTAATGTATTGAATACTTTATAACTAAATCAAAGAACATGATTGAATTAGGTGACTATCATAGATCTAATAATTTGTCTGTTATGTTAGCGAGATGGAGTTTTACATCAAATTTGACAATCATTAAATACATATACAAGCTTTTGATGTCCTTCGGTTTATCTTACAAAAAGCAGGCTATAATGAATGTACCTGCTTTAGGTAAACGATAATTGTGTCCTTCATAACAATGTATCAACGTAGCTATTTGGGAACAAAAACATAATAATAAAATAGTACTTACTATTATTATTATCATTATTATAGTCCAGTAAATTCCAGGCCTTAAAGAACCTGTTTAAACCAAGTGAAACAGTTATAATTACAAGTAGTGACATAAGCAGTGATAAGGCCTAACAATCACTGCTATTGCTATTTCGCTATCTGTTGTTAACACAAGGCCAATCCTGATAACGGTCAATAACGACTTGTAAATTTGAATCGAGTATGGCAATACATAGATAAATCTACAGAACAGCTGGGCCGAAGCAATCATTTTATCCTGCTTAAAAGTGAATATCAATAGTGAAATTGGAATAAGCTGGAAAATTCAGCATTAAAGTAAATCACCCTTCAATTGACAATGATTAATTCAAGTTCGCCTGAAAACGCTTTCAAAAGCCTATTTAGAAGATTAAGCTTCTAAAGGTGGCGTAACTAGACCTTTCATGTTAATAGCGACATCGAAACGACTAGCGGTCAATCCCGACGTTACCTTTAGTCAAAATTGCGTTCTTCCCACGAGTAGAGGGTTCTCAACCCTAGCCCCAAGGGTTATCTACAATAGTCTTGTAAAATCAAGGAATACGGACAACTTTATTTCTCAAATTATTCTTTTTATTTCCAAATACGACGGGGTGGCAGACAATAGCTCGAGGGGTATTTTTTTGTATGAATAAGTCAAAATTACTTGACATAATAGACGGTCGGATTACCTGAGAGCATTAAAAGTATTACAAGTACAGAACGTGGAGTTATTGCAATTGCTTTGGTCAGGATGTTGCCCAGACGATCTATCTACCTGCGGCATCCTTTTTGATAAAAAAACATAACCATTTTACAATTCATTGTGCTGTGCTCCAAAATTTGCCGTTACGCGTTTTTTCAACATCTCCCTAGCCAGAAACGACCTCGACTTGTATCTAGGTTAATGTATCTGAGATGTAGAACAGTTTGTCCGTATTGTAAATTAAAGTCATTTTAAAACGTAATGTGTGTTGGCTTAGCCTTGACAGATACGACTGTTTAGGCATATTTGACGCGTATGAATACGTTTATCTGGTTAATATGATGGATTATCTCGATATCATGAATACATGATTATTAACATAACTGTAAATGATTTATAAGGTAAGATCACAATAATTTATTAGGTCGCTTCCGCCGCCATTTTGTGTTTTTGTTCAAGAGTTCAAGGATTTATGTGTTACAAAGTTGTTATTATAAAAGTTCTAAAAAAGCGAAAGATTTGCTCTGTTTCAATGAGTCTTTGACCAGTACAACATACAAAAAAAAATACGTAAAACCTATCCTGAGGGGCCTGTCTGAAGATTATGTCACAAGGAAATTTGAGGGAATTTCTCCAAAAACTACTTTAATTTTCTTACTGTCAGCTTGTACACACGAATCTATAGATACACGGAACGCTGATCGATCACACAGCAAAACACCCGCGTAATGGTACCTCATGGCCCTTGCGAGCGCCGGCTATTTACCCCCCTTGTGAAAACCGGCTATTTACCCGGTGTCCGCGCTAAATATCCGCAAAAAGTAACTGCTAGGCCGCCTCCCAATTAATCATCCACGGACCCGGCGGCACGTAATCAATGCTCTCTTTAATTTCAGATAAAGTATCTTGCGGTCGAATACTAATAGATGTAGAATTGAGAATGTTTTTTTTTATGAAACATCTTGGGAGGTTTGTACAATATACTTAATATTTGCCAAACGCCATGTGATGTGACACATTTTCATTTCCAAATATAATTAAGAATCCTTAAATACTTCCTGCGAACACTAATTAACAGTCTAAAATTAGATACGTACGAGAATTTCAATGTTAATTCCAGCGAGATGATACCCGCTCCTGTTAAATACGAGCATCTCGGGTAAATATATCAGCAAACTGCTTTTATGGTCCTAAATTCATAATGCTACTTGATGGGACGCTCTCGTTTGCTTGAATAAAATCATGCATTTACGATTCTCGTGTCCCATCGGGACGCACGAGACAAATGACACTGTTCCGGTGTCCTGTGTTTACGGTGGGTGTATTTCTCTCGATTTTACCATTGAATAAATCGCAGAAAGATACTCCCAATTTATGTTTGAACATTATGGCGCAATCTAATTGTTTGTGGAGTAGCGCGAAAAGTATTGACGATGACTTTTGAAATTTATTCAACAGTAACTCCATGTCCAACTTTCTTACATATTTTTCCGTCATCATCTCCTTGCCTGTTCTTATTAAAACAAAAGCGCTTTTCTAAATATTTTAGAATTCACAATGCTGTAATATAAGAGGGAGATCACTCACAAGATGCATAATCATTTTGATGTCATGTGACGTCCCAAGTTCCAGTATTGTAACACACATCACATTAGTGATACATTCACTGACTTGTTTCTAAAGAAATTTTCCCATCCGCCATTACACGGTCTACGATTAAAGGTTCCAACCCCTTGGGTTTACGATTCCCAAAGTATCTCTGAGGCTGGCCCTTAATGTTTAACTTTGATGAATAATTTCACGACGAAATTCCTATTTGATGTATCGTTAATAAATAATAACTCTGTATTTACTATCTACCACAACCAGCGCTGAGTAATGCTTTCCACTCTGCTGGAAACTGAAAGTTTTACGACCACGTTTATAAACGTTCCGTTTAAAAACTGCTTATTATTTTGATCCTTGCAAAAGTTTTTGCTCACATGGTTTCGTTTTCACTAGAGCTAAGTTGCATTATAATTATAACATTTTGATAAAAGGGTACTCGCAACTGATAATAATGACAATACACTTGGCTCTTCATGGAGAGCACTCATTATCCTCAACTTAAGTATACAATTTGGTCTAGTAGATAGATGTTTCATCCCTTTCGCACAAAGCAATCAAGTGGCGTGAAGCCCCAAAACAAAATAGTAGCGACATTGATTCTGGATTTACATTCGCCGAAGCTTAAAGTAAAATTATTTCACAGCAACTGTTTCAACGTTTGATGCGCAGTTTAATGTGAAAATGTTCGTGCGTGGTGTAGATTGACACATTGTGTAACGCGGTGCATTATTGTTTGTGATTCTGTAGTTGAGAGATATTATACTGAGTGTGGAGAAGTGCATTATATTCTTCTGGTATGCATATGTGCTATGAGCGACCTGGATTAGTTGCCGCCCTGAACGGATCAACGGGGTAAGTGCACAATTATTTTAAGCCGAAAGTTCGCTGCTAAAAATCGCCTTGATTGGCGCGGTCTTTGGTATTGTGTTCTGTATTTATATGTATATATATATATAACTAGCTGACCCGGCAAACCTTTTTTTTGCAAAATGAAAAATAGATAGTAGCCGATTCTCATACCTACTGAATACGTATATAAAATTTGGTAAAAATCGGTAAAGCCGTTTCGGAGGAGTATGGCAACGAAAACTGTGACACGAGAATTTTATATATTAGATATATATTATAATATAAATATTGTACACATTGATTTCGATGACGGCGACCTTTGCATTACTTTCTGTTATGGGCTCTTATATGAATTTCTTGAGATCCTCCAGCGCTCATGGAAAAGATGGGGGCATAATTTTTGCCAAATTTTCAAGATAAGCTTTGTATAACTATTGTAGGTACCTACTACAGACAGTTGTTGTTACTTATCCGCCCTAAGATAAAGAAGCAGACGGAAAACAGCTACTTCCGGATCTTGTTTCCCTAAGTCGCAGACACTGTCTAGGTAATCAAAGAGATTACGTTATAGCTATGCTACTTCTGGCTCTGTAAATGTTCAACAAATCCGACGAAACAAATTATTTTGATGCCGATACGAGGAATATTGCAATATTGTTTGTCAAATATCAGGACAACATAATATTTGCTCCGAAATTTGCGCTGTAACCGCCATATTAATGTAGAATTAACTGGTTTTAGGCGAAACTGTTTGTCATTCTAGCGGTGGCCTGAATTAACTCGTTTGTGCTCAAGGGTTCAATGTTAAATTATTTAATTAAACAAGATATGTTTGTATTACCTATGTTGATTGATGGTTTGCTTAAACGCGTCAAAGGAATTACTGGTCCAATTAAAAAAAAAAAAATATTGTCAGATAGCCCATTTATCGAGGAAGGCCATAGGCTACATTTAAGCCTATGACATGACATTTACATGATGTTCATTATTTTTGTGTAATTCCCATGAAAAGGATCTATATTTGTGTTATTCCCATTACGAGGATCTTACCTTACACGTGTAGTATTATTTAAGGTTCTAAAATGAAAAAACGGTCACAAAACAGTTTAATTCCTTCTGTAAATATTCAGCAATAAGGTCTCAAATAAGCATTGATGTTGAAGTCAAATGCTTATTAAGTTATCGTATAACACAACAAAAAGCCAAGATTAAACAATACCGCTCGCTTTGAGCAAGTTAGAGAAATGAATAAGGCTTGTAATAATTTACATTGCGAATAGCTGAGTTCACTAATACGACTGAGTAGGCGTCTGCTGCTACATTAGTTTGACGCTTAATCCAATATACTCGAGTCTGTAGTCGAGTGCCGTCTGGAATTAACCTTGATAGCGCCATCTCTTGTGTAATAACACAAACTTGAGCGTGCGAATGCGATCATCATCTTCATCTAATATATAAAATTTCCATGTCACAATGTTGGTTACCGTTCTCCTCCGAAACGGCTTAAGCGATTATTATGGAATTTAATATGCATATTCAGTAGGTCTGAGAATCGGCTACAATATATTTTTTTGTCACGTTATAAAATCATCATTATTAGATCATTAAATTTATTGTTTAAAATATATAAAAAAAAAATAATATTTTATTATAGAATATTTTTTCTGATATGGTAACTACTTACAGGATACCGATTTTTCGTTATTTACGTAGTAACTTATTTCTTAGCTAGCTTAGAATCTGATTGATTATTTGTTTCAATGTTGTATCGTGCTTAGTACTTATAAATCATTATGTCTCAGAGAAACCATGTAATTAAATACATCCACTGTAATTTGTCTAAGTATCAAACTATACCTCTAGTATGTGTGTGTTTCATATAAATGTTTTTTATTTAAAAATGTATGTAAAATAACATTCATATTTAATGTTATTGTAGAAATCTCAGAACTTAATCATAGTACTTTATATCCCGTTTAAATGAAAAATGATAAGTTTATGTCATAACATGATGATTTTCAACGAAGGAACATGAAGAACTGATTGTGTAATACAATCACAGGTTCTCTTAAATAATGTGAAATTAGCTCTTAAAGTTTCACATTTGGGTCGGACGAAACGAGTGTATTTTATCATATTTAGTTACGGTACTCGTTAAATTAAAACTAGATTTTACGTTTAGTGTTTATTAACGCATTTTAACCTACCGCAAACGCCATTCTAACAGAACATACATGCAATAAAATAATTTTAAGCTTCTCCCACGAGTTGCATGAAAGTAATGAAACCAAGTTCAGTTAAGTAAGATTACGGTTCAACTGGAGAATTAATTGTAGATTTCGGGTAAGTACGTAAAAACTTAATGAAATAACGAATTTTTAATAAGTGATAAAGCTCACTTTTTAAGCTTAACTGTCTGCATAAATAAAAAAAAACATGAATGTCACGAAGTACCTTCGTTTTCGATATCGCATCGTTTTGCATTGTTTTTCGGCAACAAGATCACCTAAGTAAGTGATGGATAAAAGAAAAACTTATTATTTAGAATTGCTTTCAAAAAATGAATTTTAGGAGATATTCGACTCGGCTTGTCCTTCTATTTGCTATATATGTATATCGGTAACTCAGTTACGTACATTCTCATTTCTGATTCGTAACCGCAAAGAAACCCATAATAATTTTACCCTGACCATATCATTTTCAGAGACCCTTAGAGCTTATGTTTAAGGCTTATAGCAAAGCACCAAGTTTCTATTGTCATAAGTAGCCGTACCACGAGTTGCTACATACAAAAATTTACAGAATTTTAACAATTAAAATTGTATCATTATCAATCAAATGTACGGGATAACAACATGTTGTAATCTCTAACAGTCGTAAGTGGCAACTCGTGGTAGGACTTCAGGCAACACACACTCGTTCAAGACTCGTTACGTACTACGTGACGTTACTACGTTACGTTAATTACGTATAACGAACTGCCGTTGACAAATGCTCGGCGTTGCTTAACGCAGTGTAACTCATTATAATGCTCGCTGGCTTTTAAGCCGCGCGTATTGTTGTACATTCGTAATTAAACTTAGATTATACTAAATAAACTGGTTTATGATTATGAGGGACGATAAGGACCAACACATAATGTAATGCTTTAACATTATTTTGATCTTATCTTCATTTAAATCTAACTCCAAACAACTTAAAGTAAAACCTTGCATTTTAATATGTTTTATGAGTGATTTGGCTCTTTTGTCTATGATTTTTTAGGGATTGAAAGAACTAAAGTTGTTGAACTCTTCCCGATGAACACTTAACTTCAAATAAGTTCGTAACGTCTAAAGTCCGTCAACTTTAGTTGTACTTTGACTTTGACTTTATAAAGCAAATGCATTAAATATTTGAAAGTTCTGAACTTAGCTCACAGAAAATTATGATTGACATTCAATGTTAAAATTGTCTGTTAAAGTAAAGAGAAATCATTTAATTGGCGGACTAATTGTGTGACATGATGTAAAAAGAGCATACAAAGGTATTACCTCAATGCAGAGATATTTTATAATTTAACTCATTAAACGCCCACATAATTACTTAAAATACCCGAATGTTGATTGTTACTAACGTCATATTACTAAAAATAAAATGCGTTAACCGTAAAAATACTTACGATGTTAGAAAACCAATCATTTTTTTTTAAATAAACTCGTGATGATAGTTTAATTATCCAATTTATTCGCCGCGAGGTAATCTCGTTATGTAAGTAGTTTTGTTTTGGAAACATATTCCCGTCTGGGCCTTAGGTTATATAAGTTAACGGATATGTAATAAAATGTAATGAGATTTTCGCGGAAAATTATCTTTGTATCAAAAAGGTTGTTGAATATTTTACCTGCATCTTTTCTCTTTACAAAACGAATTAACATGTAAATATTAACCCTATTCTGCATAAAACTTGATATAAAACAAATTATGGCTTACATATAAACCTTCTTCTAGTATTACTCTGTTGATTCTATTACTAAAAAGTTTGCTATGCAAAATCCTATGCATTTTAGTATTAGTAGAGAATTTGAGCAAACAGTCAGTGGATTGGTACTTAATTTTATAGAAGTAAAAAAAAGGTGTGTGTGCGATTCACACACGATAGAAGTGAAACTTCAGTAAATCGACGAAAGAATAAGAAGATTAAAAAAAAAGTGTGTGTGTGTCAGCTACGACGCACGATTGGAGTCTACTACTTACGAACTATAATTATGATATATATCGAATAGAAAAAAAGGGTAAATGAACGCATCTGCTAAAATGATAAGAGAAACAAACATTATATCTGTAATTATTCGGATTATTTAAATTACTTCAATAAAGCGTATTACATAAAGTATGTTACAAAATAATATAAATAAATACCTCTTTGTGCGATACTTCGTAGTTGAGACTAAATTTAAATAAAGCATTGTATTTGTGTCTCTTACCATTTCCGTTTCATCTTTTTGCATCCGGTTTGAAATCACTACGATTCTATAGAAGTTTCACTTCAATATTCATTTTATACCATAATACAAAGGTCGATAATGCCAATGTTTTTGAATACCAAATACACATGTATTATGACTGCAAACTACACGTCTATAAATAAATAAAAGCAAACCTAAATTAACTTTACCGTAAAAATGTTGCTACCTTATAAACAATAAACGTATTAAAAAGCTAATCTCCACTCTTAAGAATCGCTACCTCGAAGCAAAGTTTATTATAATTTAATTTGTGAAAATGTACAAAGTTTTACGGACGCAGATAATAATTTATGATTGGTAGAAATACCGAGAACCAAGGAGGTTTATATTTTGAGGTCTGTCGCACGCTTTGAGGTTTAATGTCTAAATCTTTGCAGGCAACCACAGTATAACGTCTACTACGACTAATTCTTTGTGAATGTGGTATATATTAAGTAAAAATCTGGTTATTATTTCTTTGTTAAAGCTGTTTTAGATGCTATGCTTCGTAATTGTTTTATATTTTCTTAGTTGTTTCAAACATTTATTGAAGTGATAACTTCTTTATGGGATGGTAAATCTTCGTTACTTTACCCGCTACAGCGCTAGTCTGTCTTTCTTCTCTTTCACACGCGCATACGGCAGCTTTAGGTAGTCTTTTTTTCTCTCACTCTAGCCCCCAGTACTAGTCGCATTACTATATTACTTAAAGTAATTATTTCTGTCGGGCGTTCCGAGACGCTTACATAAATTTACCTGTCTGTTTGTCTGGGACATCATAGCTCCCGAACGGATAGAGCGATTTCAATTTAGTTTTGTATGAAAGGCGAGTTTGGCGCGGGTGTTCTTAGACGTGTTTCATGAAAATCGGTTGAGCCGTTTAAAAGTTAAGTTACTCATGTTTTTTACATGTAAATTGTTCTCTAGCGAATCCTTTTCACATATACCTACAGACATACTAAGAATTAAAATAAATAAATAAATATTTCCAGACAATCCACACAATAACTTCTAGCCCCGTGGTAAGTTCTAAAGCATGTGTTACGGGTACTAGACATTTGTTAAACTTAATATAATAAACATACATACATATATAGATATATTTTTATTATACATATTAAACACCCAGACCAAGGGAAAGTGCTTTCAGAACGAATTACTTTGATATAGATTAATTATATTATATCAATATAAAACAAGATAATATTTCCATAAACTAAAACGAGTGTGTTATACTTGTCACGTTTCTCGAACTAAGTTGTATAAATAGGTTATTATAAAGGTGTAGTGTGCTTAACAAAACACTTATACATGTGCATTATAGCCCATACAAGGCAACTGAACTTATTCAAAGGCGTTCCCGGTTTCCTTGCCAGCACCTACGCGATTATATATCTATATGTCGTTCTGTTTTAACCTTTTAACGAATTTTAATGTATCCATACTTAATGGAAATAAAGTAGCTGGAAAGGAAAATGTTGTAGCTTAAATTGTTGGTTAAAGTCACTCTACTCTGTACGGTTATAATTTTATTGGAAGAGTAGGTTTTTCATCCAATTACGGTGGTGGCTTTTGAATGGAAATTTAACATTTTCTCTCGGTAAAAGTAGCGTAAATTACTCATTTTTATATGCGATACTTACCAATGAAACACCCGTCATAATCGGTATAACCGTTTTAGATATTAGCCGGAATGAATAGACAGACAATAAATTGCAATAAAAATTTATTTTGGTATTATCTACTTATTACGTTCCCACTGCTGGGGCACAGGAAATACTCTTTTGTCAAGAGAGATTAGGCCTGTGAATTAAGGCCTTATCTCTCACGCTGGCCAAGTGCATAAATACCGTGTATAAAAATCAGTTATTTAAATATTACAAACAAACACTACATGTACATATAAAGTTGTAGCTATTTGCATTGCATATTTTGGTGTGTGGTTCTATAAATAATAAATAAATAAATATTCCAGACAATTCACACAACAACATCTAGCCCCGTGATAAGCTCTAAGCTTGTGTTACGGGTACTAGATATCTGATATACTTAATATAATAAACTTACATAGTATTTTTTTATTAAATAAAATAAAATTAAATAAAATCGTTTTATTGCAGATATCGTTGATCCATAGTTTGTTAGTATACATAGAAAGCTTATTACTAGTGTTAGTTAGTTCTACATAATACAAAAATTAAAACTAAATAAAATACTAAATTATATCACTCTCCCCATGAAACATTTCCACAGGGGAGAGGTGATTCTACCAGCTATGGTTTTTAGGATGTTGTTGGGGCTGTCACGTACCCTGCGCATCAGGGATTATTATATAGATATTTTTTATTATACATTAAAAATACCCAGACCAAGAAGAAAGTGCTTGCAGAACATACAAACACTTTCAACCTCGACGGGAATCGAACCCGCTACCTCTCGCGCCGCAAGCGGACCCTCGCCCACCGCGCCAATGATGTAGTAGTCTAAATGACTATCCATGTAGTATCCATATATTTTAGTAAAAAGCCTTTGTTAAATCCTAATCTTATATTCTAGTCAGAAAACAGTTCAGTTTAATCAAATTAAAAGCTTGTACGCCAGTGTAGGGGTCTCTTTGTTCTAGTTAGTTCATATTCAGTAGGTCACGGCTGCGATTCAGTCTCAAGGATAGTGTGATAACGCCTCTAGGAAAGTTAGATCTAGATCTGTAGAAGCTTCTTTGTCTAATTTCAACGTAGGATTATAATATGACACCGGAAAAAATAATACGAATCATAAATTGATCAACTTACGGAAAATCATCAACGGCTGTTGGAATGAATTGTTTTACGCAAGAACTTTTAGTATATTGATGAACTGTGGCTCGACAGGACGTAAAAATACGTTTGCTCAAAATTAATGTGTACAAAAAGGTGGGCTTAATTCCTGGGCATTATCTACCTGCCAACTGAAATATAAAAAGAAATAATAATATAGCATAAGGTTATTACTAGATGTCGTAAAATAATACATATAATGTGATATCCTCATGGAACCCTTATGGAGAGCTTAAAAGATAGGTAAGCTGAAATCGGTTACTGTGATATTTTCCTAGCTTTGCCACTAAGAGTGTTTGTATTTCAAGTGACTTAGGACCAAATTTTAGCGACAAATGTGCGATGTGCGCAAGATGCACACTTAGGATTAGAATCAAGGGTGAATAAGAAAGGATTTGTCGTAGTTCTAAGCCGATTCCAATATTATAAAACGCCACGTATTTCTTCTTAATGAGTCATCGTTATGGCAATTTTAACAGTAAACAAAATTATCCTTGTTGTTTGATCGAAACAGAACATGAGTACACAATTGGTTAAACCATCTTTTTTTATTCTGACTATATCATGACGACAATATTGGTAGTCCATTTTTGAGTTGGTTGGCAATTAACTACCAACATTATTATTACACAAATAAATGATTACACAAACGAATTATTATTTTACAATGCAAGATAACAGTTGGCAATACAGGTTGGCAGGTAGAAAATGCCTAGGCATTAAGTCCACCTTTTTGTACAAAGTTTTTGTTCAAATAAAGTTTTTTTTAATAAATAAATGATATAAATAGTAAATTCTCGACTGTAACGACTGAATTATTCAGATGAAAGAAGAACCAAGGGTAAAAAGTTTATAATATGTAAAGATATGCGTACTGATTCGCCATGCTAATAGTGTGCGAGAATTACATAAGCGAAACATGATATATGCTGGGCATTTCTTCAGATCTCGGTCAGAATAATCCAGAATATATTCTTCCTACATATTCATAAATTCGCATTATTACAAATCATGGCGCGTTATCAGAATAACAATGGAGGTTAGCGACTTATCGCCCACTGATAAAAAGAGTCCTCTAGAAATATTACGGTCATTGAACTCGCACCCTATGATTCGAACTCTAAGGGCTTAGCCTCTACACAGCAGAATTAAGGTTCAAATTCCTTTATGCTTTCGGTGGAATAGGACCGGTCAATAACATCGTTTTTAATCGTCTTTCGTAAATTGATCTATGGAATTTGGTAATATGATAATGGATTCTATTATGATCTTTGCAACTTTTATTTTTTTGTACCTACTGCATTGTTATTAAGATTCACCTAATACATTTCAATGTTCCAACAGTGCTTTATAAAATTTTTTCGAACCTCACTAAAAGAAAACTGCGCAAAAACGTTGGTATAAGACAAAAAGTTTTCGTTTTGCGCTCGACTTCGAATAAACTCGACTTTACCCAATCACTGAAAAATGCAATTCTCTGGAAAAACGGGATTTGTTCAACAGTTTAATGGTAAAGGCTAACTGTAATTACAATCTGCACTGCTTCAACGTCACTCCAGTTAATGCCATTACTCAAAGAATCAAGAAGTTAGCCAACTTTTGAAGGACTGAAACTTCGTGTTTTTACTCACTCATTCGGTCATGGCAGTGGCGGGGCGCTTAGCGATGCAACTTGAAAACAGTTTAATGGATTAAGCTGGGAAAACTTAAATAAGTTAAACCGAGTTGTCATATTTTGAAACTGAATAAGGAAGTAAGTAATCAGCTACAGCCTGATTAATTATCAATGGGTGAGGCAGAGCGCAAAATGCTTTCTCAATAATCAACAATGGATGGTACTGATCCATGACGTTGGTTATCAATCGAATTGTTGTTTTTGGATATCATGATAAAAGTCTACCATGCGTTAAACAAAAAATAGATAAATATGTTGCTTAAATTTGTATAAATCACGTTTGTTGTATGTGACCACCTTATATATTTATTTATTTTAAGGTTTTTTTTTGTATTAATTATTGTAGCGGCAAATACACCATCCCTCAAAATTCCAAACAGACAGACAGACAGACAACGAAGTCTCAGAAATAGGTTTGTAACCCCACAAACGCATATTCTTGAATTCACATTTATAATGTATCAATGTTAAGGAAGTTTTGGTGTATTTTTCTGAAGATCGCAAAATAAATGACAAAAAGACGCAGATTTTTGCGATACAAAAAAGAGCAAATGAGCTATTGTAAGCCACGGCAAAGTAAATGTTCAACAAGGTGGAAAAACGTAATAGCAAAGACAATACTGTTCGTCCTTTAGCTGTTAATTAGGCTAGATTGCTTCCTGGTTTGTGTAACGCGCCATTCGTTATTACGATTCAAGTCGGGGGTTTAGATTAAAATCTCACCCAAATGTACAGTTTCAGTTCTGTTACACGAAATAAAAAGGATGTTTTGAGATCAATACGAGTACTTACCTTCTTACCTTCATTTATAAAAATGATCTTAAATACTGTTTGCGATATTTCACTATATCGGTCAGGCATTCATTGTAAATCCTTAATTGTTTATGTTATATTGATACCAAATGAAGAATCAATCTATCACCAAAGCAGCTTCAGCATACTTATCAAATTGTCTTTTTTTTTTGAAGTTGGCTATTTATCCTATCTAATATACAGTTGGTTTATAAATAGTAGATAAAGTAAGAATTACAAAGCTGATGTTTGTATCCCTAAGTAAACTCTACGACACCTACAAAAAATAGCTTACAAATCATTGTGCAACGGTAACTATTTTCCTACTTCGCGTTAGTACGTGGTTCACTTAAAAGCATTAAGTGTTGTTGTGTTTCCTTCTTATCTTTGTTAAGTTTATGAATTTTATGCTACTGCTTTAATTACCACTAAGTTACTGTATTCTATCGCTACTGTTTAATACCTGAAATCACTAGGATTCAGTAATTTCACCTTGTCTGTATTGATCCTAAAATATCTAAGTAGATTGTTTTTAAATCTAGCTGGAGCAGGGATAACCTTAGTTCGGTCTAAAAAATCACAAAAAAGTCGTGAGACCCTAAGATCGACCATACTCGGGATGAAATGAGGAAGTATTTCAATATAACTCGAGAAATACTTATCCGATTGTTATGAGACTTAATGGGACCAATTTTAAAGCAACAGCTTTCCAATGAAAAAATGATAAAAATCGGACAATTCAGTAAAACTTATGTATTTAAACGCGTCGAATTGAGAACAACCTCCATTTCATTTTTCTCGGTTGAAAAGTACAGCCTATTTGGCTAAGTCTAATCCCTTATTACTGCCCTCACAAGACTGCAACATGCATTAGGTTGAACAGCGACGTCTAACTATCTGTTTACTCCTTATCTCCCGGCTACAGACTAGTAAACTTGTAAAACTTCTAACAGAGATAAAAGTTCAAATTGCAAACGAACTTGTGCATTTGATTCGGATAGTTTGTCGGTTTGCGATAGTCTGGCTCAGATTCGCCACTTTGATTTACTCGCGAGGATTGAGACTGTTTGTGGCTCGGATATTTAGTGCCGTCTGGGTGGACTTGACCGTTTAGATTAACTGCCGTGTAATGTAAATTGCCTTACCTTCAGGGAAAGGTTGCTTCCTCGGCTGTGAAGTATCTTTTCTCTCGTGTGAAAGAACCAATCGTGATCGTTTATTAATATCACAGATACATAATAAGCACAGTCTGTAGGACTTCTGCGCTGGTTAGAAACTGTGTTACAAGAAGGTAATGCCGCGCATACCACGTATGCAAATGACATACCTTACAAAGGCATATAATTAAATACCGTACAGATAAACATATACTATGATATATAACTTACGCGTGCGTAGCCGTGTTGGCTAAGTGGGAGGACACTCGACTTTCATTCCGAAGGTCGTGGGTTCAAACCCCGCCACGCACCTCTGGATTTTTCTTCTTGAGAAATTTATGTGCGCTTCAAACACGTGCTTTAACGGTGAAGGCAAACATCGTGAGGAAACCGGCATGTTCTGAGAACTTTAAGAGTTTGAAGGACATGTGATATTCACCTACCCGCACTTGGCCAGCGTGGTGAATTAAGGCCTAATCTCTCTCGTCAAGAGAGAAGTCCCTGTGTCCCAGCAGTGGGAACGTTAATAGGGTGATGATGATGATGATATATAACTTAAAACGAATTAGGGATTTTTCTTCGTGCACGAATCCCTAAAGCGGCAGTATACTCTTGCAGACCAAAAGTCGGGACCCTGGAACATGTCCTTGTACTTGGCTGGAGCTCTCAGCCTAGTGTGTGTGTGTGCCCACGGCTTTGACGACTCGAGCTGCTGTATTGTGGACAACGACTAAAGCATTTATTTAGTCGGCGATCCGAGGCGAGGTCGGCGAGGTTGATAAGCCAGTGATAGTGTTATCGGGCCGTTTCTGCTAAAGACTGGTTTCAGCTCATAATGGCTCAATCAATTGTTCTCTGGAAGTCAAACCAGCATTGTTATCGCTCTACGCCCCCTATCTCTCATCTCTAAAAACATTGTTTTTGTCTCACAATTACAACTGACAATGCCTTGGTTGAATGAACCGGTTTTAACTTGTTCTTTGAACGCTCACATAATTGGGTTTTCCTTGCTTTTCCTTGAAAGTTATACATGCATTATAGCCAGAAACCTTATACATATATGTATATTTATGTGACAACGCAAACAAGTACGTGTGGTTACATTACGTAGGTTATAAGGAAAATTGTTTAGAAAATATTATAATATAATTGCTATCTTTATTGGACAGAACAATGTCTATAGAGTTGGTATTTTAATTTGTGGTGTTGCAACACAAAATGTTTTTATCTATATAACATGGAAACGTATTACTTAAGCGGGCTATTATTGTGTATTTCGATTGAGATATTTATTCGAAATACATGTATGTTTCTAGCATAACATAATATATATGCATACATATGTACCTACATATAGTAGATGCAGCTTGGACGAATATTTTCTAAAAAGGCTAGACCTTTGTGATAACAATGCCATCGCATCAGGTGTGATTGTGGCCAAACAAAAGTAACACAAAAATGTTTTAATGCATCCCAGTTTTCTCACGATATTTTCCTCCACTGCTACAACCATTATACACAAAACGTCCCAAATTCGTTGTATGTAAACCATAAATTGGCCACACTGCCAATTACAGAGGTCGATCCACGAAAGTATTGAACCACCGCAATCATAACGGCTGCCACACATACGCCGCGAAGAAACCAATGCCTTGTTTAAATGTATAAAACATGTGATAATGATTTCGCGTGTCCGATGATTTATAAACATCATAACAATGCTCATCATTCCTTTATTACCTCGCCAATAAGCCGGCGGTATTTCACGCTGATGGATCGCGGGCCTAAACGAGTTTCACTTCGATTCATTACGATTATGACACCGGTGACGAATTACCCGACCCCCGTATTTAGGGGTCCGTATCTGAAGGCTATAAACGGAACCGTAAGCTATTCAAAAACTCCGATAATCTGTCTGTCCTAAGTTTCCGTCAGAGAACTGTAAATATTATTTCGTAAGAGAAAGATGCAGTTGTGTGGATTGTGTATGTTGGTGTCTGCTAATAACATAAAAAATTTCAAAGCTTATAAAAAAGTTATAGAGACTATATCCCTATGCTAGTTAAAGCCGTGTTGTGCCGTTATGCCTTTAACTTTAGGCAATGTCCATCAAACCACGGTTAAATATAAGATGTTAAATGTTCAATAAGTAAAAGAACTAATACAAATACAACACATAATAACAAGTCAATGCAACGACGGTAAGATCTACAACATTCACAGTAAATTTCAACTCACTATAAACAATTCACGAGATATAAATCGTAAGACCTAGACAGATACACAAACACTAGATTTTAAAGCTATTGTCTGCTCATAATACGCTCAAGGATTTTCTCGACGCGCTGACGGAAGCACAGAAGTACGACGTATTTGACTCGGGGTTCCGTGTCATAAGCTACTTGCACTTATCCGTTTTATTATCAGGTATCTCGTAGAAGAAGAACGCATTGACTAAAGGTCCCGTATGCGAACGGACTTGCACTTATCGGTTTTTATTACCAGGTATCTGCGCCTCGCGGTAATGTCCCCGTGAAAGTTGCTGTGTCGACGCAAATATACCGACTTTAGTATTTGCTGCATAGGATTCAACCTATATTCCTATATTTTGCAGATATTGGGGTAGTAGAAGTGGTTTTTGCTTATCTTTCTATGACAGTCGTCGACTCAACCTTGGCCTCCATAGAGCATTGATTTGTCATTTTAAAGATCATTTATTTGCATTGTTTTTTGTGAATAAAGGTTATAAGTACATATTTTGTTATTTACATCGTTTTATATTCGACCTTATGGGGGCCTTCTCCATTCTTTGCTTGTGGTCGCTTCAATATCCAGATTGCCTTAAATTAATACAATACCCAATACTTACATTGAAATCACCAATATTTCCTTAAATATAACTCTGAAATTTTACTTAAAAACATTGACAAACTAAACCCTCTTCAACTGTCCACAAAATACACACACTCGTAGCTTGAGATCACTACCTGAAGTGGGATCCCAACACATTATATTCGCAGATACAGATATTCGCTAGCAAAGCAGCTTCTTTCATTCTTCGAGTGATTTTGTTTAATAACCACAGTTGAATATTGCTCACTTTGTTTATGTAAGGTATCAATGCGAATATGTTCGGAGCGACTCGCGTCGTGAATTAATGCCGCGATAATACCACTGAATGAGGTCGAGGTGAATAAAATATGTCAGTAAGTACACGAACTCGTACCGACGCGCGTTTAATGGACGTGCACCTTGAAATCTTTGAGTCTGTCGCCTTGTGATAGGTGTTGGGTCGATTAGTTAACCGAATTAATCAATGTCGCTAATAGATCTTATTCTAATATGGAGATAAAGAAAAATACTTCAAAGGGCATAGTGACTACATGAATAGGTTTTCTGTATAGTCACGTCTGATAGCCCTTCCTAAAATACTGGACACTTATCATTCGCTCTATTCATTTACTATGAAAGTGTCAGACATACAGCATGAATGTTCCGAAGTAGGGGGTTTTAACCTTAGTACAATTCCCTCGAAATCGTTACTGCACGCGTGATTTTTATTTTGCAAATATAAATATATAATGTATATATAGTTTTAATTATCTTAATAACGGACTAATTTTAATTTTCTTCGACATTTTCCCTATTTTATTGCTTTTTTTGATGATTAATAAATAAACCTAACCCAAACATAATTATTATGTTATCCTTTTATAACAATATGGCTATTGAAAATAATATTCTTTAGTCGTACAACGTTTTAAGGGTTATCAATACAAGATATTATAAATTTAATAAACAACAAATTCGCGCGACTTAGTACTTGTTACAAAGTATTTGTGTATACCGAAGCCGAACTATGAACTTGTATAGCTTCAACAAGATTTCAGATAAAATGAAGGTCTATACCTAAGCCCTTGATAATTATTATCTAAGACTGTTGCTATTGGCAACTCACAATCAAAACTGTAGCGATCGACTCGTTGGAAGTTACAGTGAATAGTTCTACTTTCACCATCTGTTAGGTGAGATTTATGTGCACGCGGTGTTGCGACCGTAGACAATCCCTATTTTATAGTCGCGAGATAATACACCCAGTCAATTTTCCATTTCTTAGATGATAACAGTTATCGGAGGGATAGGGGGTTCAAATATCGCCCTAGACACCTAAGAAAACCGACTCTTGTTATCTAACAAAGAATTAGGCTTATTATCCCTAAAAACCATATGGGTGTAGTGCTGTGAAAAGCTGGAACAAAAATGTCTTAGAAATTACGGATTAAAATTTGAATTACAAATATACATAAAAGTATGTAATGCTATTTTAAGACCTGGTTAATGTACCTTCTAAATACAGATATATTCTTATGTGATAATGCAATAGGGTAGATAAATAAAAATAATCATTAGTCCGTCATTTAGATAACTTTAAAATATTAGGTCCTTACATATGAAATTGGCGTTTTGTATGGGAGGAACAAAAAGTCGAATATTTTTTAATATAATATATTTAATTAATCAAAGTATGAACCATTATTTTCTATGCACTTTTGCCATCTTATAGGTAGTTCATTGATCCCTTTACTAAAAAAACCAGTCGGACGGGAATCAATAAAATCTTTGAAGGCGATTTGGACTGCCCCATCGGAGTTGAATTTTTTCCCTTGCAAGAAGTTATCCAAATTTCGAAAAAAATGGTAATCTGTTGGAGCAAGGTCCGGGGAGTACGGAGGATGTCTTAGACTTTCCAATTGAAGCTCTTCTAATTTAGTAGCCGTCTGTTGCGCAGTGTGTGGTCTAGCGTTGTCGTGAAGCAGCAGTGGCGTGGAGCGATTGACCAGCCTAGGTTGTTTAGCCGCTAGCTTTTCCATCATGGTTTGCAATTGCTGACAATAGACATCAGCCGTAATAGTCTGGCCAGATTTGAGAAAACTGTAATGAACAATACCGGCACTAGTCCACCAAACGCTTACAAGTAACTTTTTTGGGGTTAATTTTCGCTTGGGGCAGGATTTGGCTGGCTGGCCAGGATCCAACCATTGCGCTGAGCGCTTCCGATTATCGTAAAGAACCCATTTTTCATCACAGGTAATGATTCGGTTTAAAATACCTTCATTATTGTGCCGGTTTAGTAATGTAACGCAGCAGTCGACGCGCGTTTGCCGGTTTGCTTCAGTCAATTCGTGAGGTACCCACCTTTCAAGCTTTTTAATCTTCCCAATTTGCTTCAAGTGAATTAAAACAGTTTTATCACTAACACCGCAGCCTGCAGCTAACTCGGACGTGGTTTGCGATGGATCCGCTTCCACAATAGCCTTCAACTCTTCATTATCAACTTGAGTCTCAGGCCGTCCACGGGGCTTGTTCTGCAAGTCGAAATTTCCAGAACGAAAACGTTGGAACCAAAAACGAACTGTGTTTTCTTTTGCAACACGACCGCCATACACATCATTCACCCTTCGAGTTGTTTCCGCAGCACTAGTGCCACGGCGGAACTCGTACTCGTAAATAATGCGATATTTTAAGTTTTCCATTTTGTAAAATGAGTGACGCAAACAGAAAAAAACAGAAGAAAAAAAACAAATGAATGACGATCATCGAAGCACAAATACATGAGTCTATAGCTGTACAAATTTGAATTTGGAATTCCTTACCAAAGAGGAGAAATTTGTGATTAAAGTGGCCAGTACGAAAAACGCCAATTTCATATGTAAGGACCTAATATTGTAAACTCCCCTTCTGATCTTTTATTCTTTTGGAAACGAAAAATCAAAACGCTTGAAGTTTCGCGTGACGTAATGCTTTCGAGCGAAATATACTGAACGTATACGTCATAAGTCCCCACTCCAGATCTTGGCACTTTCTTTTTATAAATTGATAAAGCAAAGTCAAAGTAAATTTTCCGAGGATATGGTTTTTCACATATCATCCTATACACCTAATAAAACGTAGTATTCAACAAAGAACGAGGCTGTGCCCACCATCCATTTGAACAGCGACCTTAGACGAGCGTGGTGCGTTATGGTCTAACCCTTTTTTTTGTGGGACTCCCATAGCCCAAATTGTGATGATAATGATTAATTGCTATATTGTCTGCTAAAGTTATTAAAATTTCGTTATGTGGCTTTGTGTAATATAATTTATGGTTGATTGAACTTACCTAAGTGAACTTCGACCATAATTATACTAATTGCTGCATTCGTAGAGATTTATAACACATGTAGTACGTTTTCTGTGGTACTGCATTATCTCACACGTATTCAGATCTTTAAAACCTTTTTAAAAAAGAAAGAATATTTTTCGCGATTCATATTGAGGGTAGTAGCGGATACTCGGCTAGCTCGGAGGTCGTCGTCGGAGCTGCTTTCATTCGTTTAGAGCTGCAATATGAATAAGGGGAACCTATATTAACACTTCCATAATTCAAAAAAGGGTTGAGCTGAAAAAACCAGCGGGTGGGATGGGACTTTAAATCTCTACGAATGCAGCAATTAGTATAATTATGGTCGAAGTTCACTTAGGTAAGTTCAATCAACCATAAATTATACATTCATTGCTGCATTCTACGAGATTTATAACACATGTAGATGTTTAGCGCATAATTATGGAATGATAATATAAGAATAAATTAAACAAATATCTTTGTAGATCATTAAAAAATAGAAATATATTTTAACCACATATTATCAGGAGTTATCATATTTATTCAAAATATGGATTACAATAATTCACTTAATGTAAATACTTAATGTATTTACATTAAAAACTGCCTCAGCAAAAGTTCTGTCTTGTACAATGTCAGGCAAGGGTAAGTTGTAAAATTTTGCAAAACAAAGAGAAGAACCCGACCAGCCCGCGGCACGCTTGATGACGTCCAGAAACAAACCGGCGCGCCGCGCGGCTGACGTCGCGTGCTGTGCGACGAGTACACACTTATATCTATTCCGCTGTCTTTGAGAATGATCTTAATCCAGCGGCTTATAGTCTGAGAGCTGGCGTTGTGAATAGGGCGTTTAATGGTTAAAATTAATTTATCTGTGCTTGGATTATCACGAAATTGTGTTGTCATAGTTAAATATGTAGAAATAACTTTTCCTGGGCAGACACTAGGTTTCTGTTCAAAAAAGGGAATACTCAATCTAGGGTTTTTTCTATTAGGTGCAGATGTTTTTATTATATCATCAATGTTGATTTCAAAACCGCTTTCTGTAACTGAAATGTTATTTAATTTAATTAAGGATAACGTCTGGACTCGTTGTCCCGTAGACAATGCGAGCAGAGTTACTAATTTTTTAGTTATTACTTCCAAACTTAATGTTTCGTTAGGAAAATACTTTGAAAGGTATGATAACGCAATATTCGGGTCCCATGAGCATTGGTATTTAGGAAGATTTAACTGTTTTTTAAAAACACCCTTAAGAAATCTGGAAACACAGTCGTTATTACAAATTTCTTTTCCCAATATAAGAGTTAATGCAGATCTGGAAGTATTTAAAGTACTATAGCTAGCTCCATTTTTAAATTGAATTGTTAAAAATTTTACTAACATTGCAATAGATGGCTTATAAATATTTAAATTATGGTCTTTACAAAAGCTAAACCATAATTTGTATGTGCAATTATACTGTTGTAAAGTGTTATTTGATAAGGACTGAATCATAATATCTATTGAATCACTTTCTAACGATTGTTGATTGAATAACTCCCTGATAATCTCGCGCACGCCAGGGTAAGACTGGGCCATAATGGATGAGGGGTTCTGGAAGGAGAAAGTAACATATTTTTGTTGGGCTTAAAATATATTGTTTCGGATACCGTCAGAGATTTAAATAGAGAAAACCATGGCTGGCTTGGCCAGTAAGGCACGAGAACTATGCCGACCTCCTGATCATTAATGATTTTTCTCATACTTTTTAATATTAGTGAGAACGGAGGGAATGCATAAAACCTTAATGAATTCCAATTTAATGTAAATGCGTCAATTTCATAAGCACCTGGATCTCGTTTCCATGATACATACTTTGGACATTTTGTACTGAGCCTTGAAGCAAAGAAGTCAATATCTGGTAAACCAAATTCATTAATTATTTCTTGAAACCAAGACTCGTGCAATTCCCATTCTGTATCCATATTTGAAATTCTCGAGGCCTTATCAGCTTCAATATTATCACGTGACCTAATGTATGAGGCGTAAACGTAAAGACCTCTGTCTTCGCACACTGCCATATTTGACGTGCTAAGTCATTAAGGTGGGGAAATTGAATACCACCCATCCTATTGATGTAGGAAATGGCAGTAGTATTATCTATTCTAAGCAGAATTTCAACGTTCTGTAAATGCTTACAAAAACATTTTAATCTCATAAAAGCAGCAAGTAATTCTAAATAATTAATGTGGTTTTTTGTTTCCGAAGATGACCAAAACCCGTTAACACTTTCCCCATTACAAAAAATTCCCCATCCTTCAAGAGAAGAATCGGAGAATATTTGGTATTCATAATTACCTATTCGAATAGGTTTATCAATAATATTGATAACCCTTTTCCACCATAAAAAATCATCAGAAAGTAAAGAACTTATATTCATTTTTGCTTCGTAATTTTGATAATATGATAAAGCAAGAAATTTTTCTCTTTCAAATCTTTTGGTATACACCCAGCCGTATGCCACGGCGCCGGTGGGGCAAGCTGCGGTCAATATACCTAAAAATTGTGCAAATTCGCGATTTTTTATTGATCTACTGTTAGAAATCTTTTGAAACATATCATAAATCTTTCTACGTTTTTCAGTAGGTAGTTCTAAGGTCATTTTTACTGAATTAAGCTGCATTCCCAAAAATTTAAATTTTTTTGTGGATTCTATCATACTCTTTTCGTTATTAAGAACAAATTCTAATTGTTGTAAAATTTTGATAATATCTGTTATTGTATCTAAACAAGAGTCATAATCGTCGGCCGCGCACCAAATGTCATCCAGATAATTTATGGCCTGCGTTGCGAAGATACGTAAGTACAGGTTTCATCAACTTTGTGAAAACAAAAGGGGACCGAACACAAACCAAACGGGACACATGTAAATTCATATAGAAGGTTATGATATCGAAATCTCAAATACTTAATGTAATCTTTGTGTACAGGTACAACAAAATAGGAGAAATAAATTGGTCATCAGATTCTGAACATAATTCAATAGATCCCATTAGTTTTAGTTTCTCAATAGAATGTACCATATCATTTTCTGAAAAAGGTTACTAAGATTACTGGGCTCAACGATTTGTTGCGGAGTTGTACAGAATTTTAACTTATAACCTTGAACCATTTCTAAAATTTGGGGATCCGTTGTTAAACGTACCCAGTTACTTATATAGTATTGTAGACGGCCAGCATGCTGTACCTCTGTTATCGGCGACGAGTGCGGTGGTCCTGCACCGAGCGGCGCGGCGGCGGTGGTTGCGGCGCGCGGCGACTCGCTGGCAGCAATCTCCTTGCGGCTGACGGGGGCGGCGGGGGATAGTACTGCGAGGGCCCGGGCGGCGCGCGCGCAGCTGTGGGCCCGCTCACCAGGCGGGCCGGACCTCGCGCGTTTCCCGAGGGGCCTGGTTGTTTGCGACTCGAATATTGTTGCGTTATCGATTTCTTGATTTGAAGGCTAGTTTTTTCAATCGATTTTGAATTTTTTATGTTCTCTCGCAAAGCATCTCCAAAAAGAAACTTGTCTTGTTTTACATTTTGTATAATGTTGAAAAATTTTTATCGAGCATTGGAATAACTAATCTTCTGCGACTCATTGTTTCCTCATGATGTAAATCGAGGAAAATTTGGTTAATCTCCGATATTTTCTCAATTATGTCCATTTTATCTAGGTCATTGTGAAGCAATTCTGTTGTCAGGTTAACTAAACCTGCGATTCCTGATCCAAGCTGATTTTGTAGATGCTCAAGCCGCTTATCGCGATTTTTGGCGGTTTCATTTAATACGGAAGCTACCTCAGGATTTAGTATAGGTCCCAAGCAGCAAAACAGTCTCAGAACACGCAATTTCTAAGAGTGGTAGGCTTTAAGCGCTCTTATAATTGTTTTGGAACATGCCTCGATCCTATATTACTTTTAGACAAGCCGATATGGCCTCAAAAACGCTCAGTCTCATAACCAAGTCTTATATATTTATATAAGAGTATATTACTATGCTATTGTAAGCCACTTACTCCTATAAGAGGATTTACTAAGACTGATTGCACTTGAGAAACCATGCTCTTAAATTCATATTTTATAAGCTCGTTTGATTTTATAATAGACTTGCTAAATGCTATTGTGAGAATTTCAGACTAATATAAGCATTGCATAAGAGCACTATGAGTATGTGCATTTCTGTTCTTATTTGAAACTATTATCAGATCAATAGCGCTGGATGAGTATACTATTAGAGTGATTTTGGATTAACATATTTACAATACAAAAGACAAGATGGTTATAAGAGCGTTTGATCTTAGATCGATTTTGGGAATACTAATTTTAACGATTTGAAGAGTAAAATTTTGCTGGCCATATATATGTTATTTTAATAGTAGTAAATAATGGATTACAAAACCTGGAATAGATTTAAGAAAACTGGTGGCTACAGGAAAGTTGTTAAGAAGTACTATGAAATGTTAAAAAGAAAAACAAATATACCACTGCCAGGACAAGGTAGTGTAGAGAAAAATATCAGTGAGGGTTCTGCAAGTTTTGCTTTTGTACAAGAAGTCGATAGTAACGATGGAAATTTAGTTTGTTCTATTAATGATAACAGTGAAGATGAATCTCCGAGCGAGGCCGAAACCATCTATGAAAAAACTTTCGTGTTAAAAAATGATGTCAGGAAATGGGCAAAAATACAAGACTCATTGGTATTTTAGGACGTTTATCGTGCACTCCAGATATTATTCATTTAAATATAAATATAGACGGATTGCCAGTATCTAATAGTTCAAGACAACAACTATGGCCCATATTATGTAATGTTTTTGAATTGCCTATCTCCGTTTGCAATAGGTAAATATATTGTTAATTTAACATTAAAATATAGCTTAATTTGATATAATATGTGGATGGAAGATTTGTGATATATGGGTATAAAAGAGTTGCTAATAACAGGAAAAAGGTACTTCTAAAGTCAAAAGAAATGTGTCTTGACTTGAAGTATTTTCTTGATTAGGTATATGCATTTTCTCTGTGTAGTCATGACAACCAAATATATTGATTTTATAGTTAACGAATTATCTAACATCTTGATACAGAAGGGACATTTATTGAAACAATTTGTTTGTTTGGTTATTAAAATATAATTTCGAATAAACACGTATTTCGTAAACGCACGTATCCTTTTGGCGTATTTTATTTGTATTGGTCTACAAAATGGGCAGAAAATATCGTGCTACTTTTTTTTGGCATCCAGTCATGCTCTCTTCTTTCTGCCCGTACTTTGCTGACACATTTATGCCTTATAAGCTCTTCACTCGGGAATCTGTAAAATATAATATTAGCAGAGAAGCTTATGATGTACTGATGATAAATAAAAGAAGCAGTTACCATGTTGGTTAAGTTAGTTTTTTTTCTCCCTGTCGATTTAAGGTTTTCTGAATAATTGCGAGGATCCCTAATTTGTTTAAATATGGAGTTAGCTTTAGTATTCCGAATGCTAAAATTAGAGTAAACAATCTTACAATAGTCTTAGAGTGCACTTGTAAAATGCAGCTATGCATATGGCGACACTATCAATACAAAATAACAAATAATATATCAAAACGATAACTGGAAATACCATATTTAATAAGGCGCATGAATTTTGAATCGTAAAACGAGGTCTACTTTACAGTAAATAATAAATTCCAATAGGAATACTTACCGTAAAACTCAAATACACGCACTTGATAATAACGGCACTTTAGTATTAACAACTTCACAGCAACTTTATTTGTTTTCATTAATTATAATTTTTTTCTTCCGTGTAACTTTGAAACCAACACCCATACAACTTTCAGGCAACTTGCAGGCTTACAAGATACTTATGTAAAAACAATATTATCCTAAGTCGGCTTATATTAATTTTGGCTAGATTTCTGTAAGCTCAAACAGCATTAAATTAGACTGATATTAAAAGGATATTAAACTAACTATGCTTATAATTGGTGCCCAAACACGGGCTTATACGATTATATAGAAGTGATATAAGAGCCAAAAACAGTAGTCTTGAAATTGCTGTAAGCCTAGTTTTTGCTAGTTGGGGTGCTTTAGCTAATTGAAAATTTTCTGGTATTATCAGCGTTTTAGTTAACAAGGTTTCTTTATGCTCTTTTGCTAAACCATCGACTAGGATTTTTCCCAACCGTTCAGAGACAGATAGTGGGATTTTCTTCCCATAAATTTCTTCAGACTTTTTGGCTTCTCCGAGTGCTGCCATAATTTCGTCAGGGATGAATTCCTCAGCTGAATTTTCATCTGGTTGACAGGGAACAACCATTGACTGTACATGGTTCGAAACATGATCGTTTTTTGTTTGTTCAAAAGGCGTTGAACTGCTTTGTGGGTAGTCCACGTCATCGATTGGAATAGGCAACAGTGTATCAGCGATTTCCTCTTTATCACTCGCGTTTTTATCTCCGGCATATTGGTCAAGTTCTACTTCCTCTTGGTAATTGTATGCAGAGTCGTAAAACGAGCACTGACCTTCAATGAAAAATAAAAAGCTAAATTAGCTTGTAAGTTTACTTTCTAGATGACATCGCGTGCCACCCCTTAAGAAAGTAAGTAATAATATTTCCAGATGACATCACGTGCCACCCCTTAGGAAATATGTATAAGGAGGAAGTACAAAATATAGTACCCACACACGATCACTTAAAATCAGTTCATATTTGACATAATTATGTCCATAATTATTATTTCCGGATGACATCGCGTGCCATCCCCGAGGAAATATAAAATTTCAAGTAAAGAAAAAATTTTTATATTAAATTCGTAACCAACCTTCAGTTTGATCATAATTGGACAATACTCCTTTTCGGGTTTGTAATTCTTTCTCCAAACGTATGATTTTACGTTGGATCTCATCGTCTGTTTTCTCCTTTGTTCTTTTTCCCATCTTCGTGCACTTCACAAACTAACTTTAAATTTCCGATAAATAATTTTGCCACAGTGTAGGTGATGCAACACACGAAAAACGAATGAAAGCAGCTCCGACGACGACCTCCGAGCTAGCCGAGTATCCGCTACTACCCTCAATATGAATCGCGAAAAATATTCTTTCTTTTTTAAAAAGGTTTTAAAGATCTGAATACGTGTGAGATGATGCAGTACCACAGAAAACGTACTACATGTGTTATAAATCTCGTAGAATGCAGCAATGAATGTATAATTTAAATAATTTACTATCTGTTATTTATGGATTAATATTAATTATGATAATTGGTGGACTTATGTTTGCTTTGTTTTACTTATAAAACCATAAGTTTTGTTATTATTGTATGCTCAGATGAGGCAAACTGTTGAGACAGTTTATGCAACGTAACATCTATGTAAACAGTTTTCATAAAACATTTTCTTTAACTCTATTTCAAAGGATTTACGATGTACATATTAGCCTCTATAATCTATGGGAGCCTGCGCCTTGACCTAAATTCTGCGTCTGGGCTTCTCTGGCATATGTCATACGATGCGCTTGTCGATATATTCTATCTTGTGCCAAAGATTTGCTATTTAGGGTTCCGTACCCAAAGGGAAAAACGAGACCCTGTTATTGAGACTTCGTCGTGTGATTGTAACCTGGCTGTATCTCAAGAATCGTGATAGAGAGTTGAAATTTAGAGTGAATAACAAATAAATACATAAGGGGGCTCCCGTACAACAAACGTGAGTATCATAAAGTAAAGCGACATTGCGCGAGGCCAGTACTTGAGTGGGAGACAGCTACAACTGCATCACATTGCAATTTTAAAAATTTAGTTTTTTAGTGTATAAACTGAACACGGATACGGAAACTACACGTAGTGTAGTATGAGTCCATCAACTACTTATCAAATTTATTTAACTTTATAAAACAAACTTCAATAAAAACCCGATACCCTGTCCTTAATGTCGGTTTAAAATTGAACGTAAGTGGGGGCTAGCAACTAGTTCTCGATTCTTGAAAACTTTACTGCAAGTCTCTGTGTTTTAGTTCATATTATAAGTAATAACAGTTTTCATATTTTTCAAAACTAGTTTCAGTTTTGTTGTAATTTGGCTACAGCGCTTGGTTGGGCACATTGAAATATAAGCTCATACAGAAATCTCTTTACTTCAAAAAAAACAAAATTTCATGATAATTATTTTAGTTTTAACCACATAATTATTTTTCTCCAACAATCTTCGGGCATATCCATACAAACACATAAAAGTAAGTTATTTCATTATGATATACAATCAATCAATCAATAATTTATAACAAACCAAAGAAAGTATTACACAGTTAACGCAGTATTTAAGAGTTTGTTTGTTAATGGGGCATTACCTTGCTTTAACACAGTTTCTAACTAGCACAGGAGGCAAACTTTTATAGACTGCGTTAACTGCAAACCCCGTTTAAATACAAAATACCTTACAAAGGCATATAAATGTATACCTATGAAATATACATATATACTAGCTGACCCCAGCAAACGTTGCTTTGCAAAATGAAAAATAGATAGAAGCCGATTGTCAGGACTACTGAATACGCATATTTAAATTTGGTAAAAATCGGTAAAGCCGCTTTGGAGGAGTACGGTAACTAACATTGTGACATGGAAATTTTATATATTAGATATACATAAATGATATATACAATTGAAAACATTGTAATTGACCGCGAATATGGTACTGTTGCATATTTTGACGCGTTCTGTGGGAAACGCGCTCATTATGTTACCTTTTTTGTCGCAACATAGTTCTAACCTAATGTGAATTTATGTATTTGTTGTATTTTATTGTGATTGTGACAAAATAAAAGGTTCTTATTCTTATTATATGAATTCTTTAGACAGGTATTCGGATTAAGATCTCTGTAATCTTCGTAAGATTAGAAATTGTGAAATAAGGACCTCAAGGCCGTTGTCTATTTGATGAGGTCAAGCGATGTGGCCCGATGCTTGATATCGTCTATCGTAGAATAAAATAATGAAGATCTGTTCTCGTAACTTTAAAAGTTAAAGAGTTTCCAATTCAAAAAAGTCTTATATTTTTGAACAGGCTAACAGATGCACTAAACAGAGTACCAATTTATTATGTAGTCTTTATGCCTATCGATTGAAATAAGCATATACATTGATATTGAGATACGTTTATAGTTACAATTAAGCCACCAGTGTGAATCAGATACACAATCGCCCGATAGCCAAATATCGCAATGCATATACCCTCTTTCATTATCACATAACTATTGTTTGATAAAGAAAGACGATGGATTATGAATAAATTATAACCATAACAAGTATAGCCCGCTCATATGAAGTTTTATTATTAGTTTCTTTGTTGTTCTGACAGAGGAAACCTTACTAGGAGACATTAGGTGTATTTCTGCGTCTGATAACCAGAAATCATCAATTATGGTTATAAGAAATTTTAATAAGTCAATTTTCTCTTTCTCATTCTATTTTGCGCTGTATTATCCGAAAAATGTTGAAGCGCTAGGCCGACAACCGGAATGGCCCTCTCAATTCATGATCTGAATATATTGCCTCGCTCGCTAGCATTGGTGTTGACTGAGTTTTACGTCTTAACATTCTAATATCATGGAAATTATGTAATTTTGTCTGTAAATTACTGTTTTATCGTACACAAAATGATATTTTTCGCACAGTACATTTAAGTTCTGCGTAAACTCATTAAATTATTCAGACTTAAACATGGGTACAGATACCTACCATAAAAAGAGAACGACGCATAAAATATTTTACGTAAAACCGCAAATAATTCAACTTGTTTGTATCGGTATTAATGTGTGGATGATTATTAGTCATCGAATTCTCGTGAAGTATTCTTCAAGTGACCTCTTGCATTGCCTATTTTGAGATCGGGATGAATCACCTCAGCTCGCCTCACGGAACAAAAACGTCGCTCCTTAATTTATGTAGCCCACATAATTGAGTCTGTTGTTGCAAAAATTCCGCGGAAATTTCAAATAATGTTATAAATGCTTAAGTAAGGTTTTCGTTACTTATATCGAACAAATTATTGGCTGGGTCGATTGATTACCAATCTTCTGCAAAATGTTGTATTTAAATAGTATTACGATTCGTTTGGAGAAAAACGTCTCTGCGATTTTTTAGGAAATTCACACGAGCGTAACGCCAAGTAAAAGCTGGTACAAAATAAAAATAGAAACACCCCGAGATAAGACAATAGGATCAAAGAAATGCCCTACTCAAAAGTCTGTCAACAATATGTGATTACCCCGAGCTATTTTAGGAATGTGAAGTCCCCTTGTAATGAATTCTTCATCCTGAACAGTATGTCAGGAAGAGGAAGTTGTAAGGACATTGTTATTAATAGACCGGCCACATAGGGGCTAAAGAATGAGCGATAAGCTGTTAGCGTGCTGTTAATTGCCATTTGTACAAGAAAGTTGCGAATATCTCCATAACAAAAAATGTATAAAAAAACATTTGTTGCATTTTCTGTAGATTTTTTTAGAGTCACAAGCCGTATGTACTCCTTTTATCTTACGGAATCTGTAGTGCAAAATAATTTCATAGGTTTACAGATATGTACTCAAATTTGACTCAGACTCAGAGAATTTGAGACAGAGAAACATTTTATAACTTCTATTCACGCATACAATAGAAGCTATAATTTATATTTTTAATAAGTAGCTTTAGTGATAAATGTTAAACTACGAAATAAAGAAAAATCAAGCTTCGGCCAAACCAGCGCGATCAAAGCGAGTGCAACGGGAAGCGTCTGCCGCGCGGCAGACGGCGCTGTTTTTCGCTTAGATCTGTTTTAATAAGATTCAAGAAGAAGATTTGCATAAAATTTGGTCCCATGCGAAGTCGGGTCGCTAGTAGAATTATACATTACACAACAATATGATGCAGTTTGCTTCGCGTTTTGCTATTCATTGTGGATGCATGATGCACCCGCGAATCGTGTCGCAGTGTCTGAGACAAAACAGAACCACGTAAAGTGGAGATGTTACACAGATGTATCGTTGCTATTTTTATCGCATTTGACGTATACGATACCTGCTGAATTATGCAACGTATCTCCAACACCAACGGCTTGCATTAAACGCGATATTACCCAGATCCATATCATTGATTGTGTTATAGCGTTTTGAGTACATCATATTAACATGTTGGCGGCCATCATCGAGTAATGAAATACGGATTCGTATAAATAATGTATAAATGTTCGGTTATGGGTTAGATTTACGACTGGTTTTGGTTTCGTTGGTTTATAATGTTTTTTAAAACTCTTCTCGCTGATCCGCTTACTTCATCCTCACTATTTATTTAGTGTAGTCATTGAAGAGCACGTTAACATCTACCTCTATTTAGACTTCGAAGTCCGCTTGCAGCGCAAGAAGGCTAGATGTTGTGTGGATTGTAGCGGCTTTTGTTTTCCTGTTACTTCTTTATCTAGCTACTTACTCTTTGCTCGTTTTTATATGTCTATATTCTTCTTCGTATTCAAGTGTGTCTCCACATAGTGAAGGTTGGCAGTCAGTTTTATCATACTAGCTTGCATCTATATTACTTACTGTAATTCTGTTCAGCAATTGACTTCGTTTTATCCGATATCTGGTTCGGCGGTGACGCATCGTCGCCTCTGTTTGTTTACTATTTATCGTGTTTGTATTCAACATTCCGTGGAGGTCACCTCTGGTCTAGGTCTAGGCCAGCCCAGTCTTGATGACATGTTACTAGATAACTAGAATTAGTTATTGCTTGTTAGTGGTTTAATGTTCAAGGACTAGATTCCTTTAGAGCGTTAATGGTGGAAGATTATCGATCTTTATAGTTTTATTTTATAATGTTATGTCTTGTTTATGTTTAGTGATTGAATTGATTTACCTGTTGACACATTTGTTTTCCATTAATATTTTAGTTGTTAGTAGTAAATATTTTGTTGTGTTCTAATATAACCATCGCCTTTTCTCCGAAATTATTTTTTGCGCGTTATTTTTCTCGGTTTTATTATTAGGCATATATAGATTACATATTCTGAGATTTGTTGTTAATACGTACAATAAATATTGTTGATGTTATCCTTCACCCACTCTTATCTTTGAAGCGTATTGAAGAATTTACTGACACAAAAACTGATAATACGGCACTTAAAAAGGAAATGCATATTAGAATTATCACAAATTAACAAAACATTTTTTTCTTCTAGTATTGTTCGTTTATAATAAGACTTTTAAAAAAATCTAACCACAATTAATAGAACAATCTAAACCTATCTCATTATGGCTATAATGCAGATCAGACAAGGAAAACAATATGACGACCTCTGTGGCTCGGTGGGCGAAAGCCCGCCTGAGGCGCAGGAGGTTGCGGGTTAGATTCCCGCCGCGGGACCAGATTTTGTACGATCTGCAATTTCTGGTTTCGGGTCTGGGTATTTTCTATGTATAATATGTATATATTTACAAAAAAAATGTATCTATGTAGTAGATATATGAATCACCTAACACCCATAGTACAAGCTCTGCTTAGTTTGGGGTTAGGTGATGCTGTGTGATTAGTCCGGAAATATTTAATTATTTATTTAATATCTTTGGCCTATATACCTATATACCTACGTGTATTCGCACGTATCCCCTTAATTCCAGCAATAATATTGTATTGTATAAGTAGTGAGTGTGTGTGTATTCGTTGCAGGTACGACAAGTGGGACAGGGACCGGGACCGGGGCGGGGGCGGCGGCGGCGCGGGCGGGCCGTGGACGAGCCGCGACCGGGAGCGCGACCGCGAGCGCGAGCGGCAGGCGCGCGCGCACCAGATGTCGCACGCGCACGCCGCCGAGCCCGACGACTCGGCACTCTTCCCCGCGCCAGTTAGGGTAAGTCCACAAACACTATATGCACAATACAATAACGCTTTATTTAACATAGCACAGGAACATAAAACAAAATTAAAAACAAGTGGTACAATGGGCGGCCTCCAGACTCACCTTTCATACAAAAAAAACTAAATTGAAATCGCTGCATCCGTTCGGGAGCTATGATGTAACAGACAGACAGACAGACAGACACGTCAAACTTATAACACCCCTCTTTTTTGGTCGGGGGTTAAAAATAGAAAGGAGTCAAGGAGGGAGGGTGTTTAATTCTAGATGAGTGAACTGATATATGCAATGACATCACGCTTAGCACTGTTTTGGGCATCATCCCCCTTCCTAAACTGGCCCTAACCAACACAAATCCTTGATGTAGCGGGGAAGGAAAATTTATTCTTGGTGAGGGAACTAAGATCTGCACTGATATATCGCGTAGGATTGTATTGTACATCATCCCCCTTCCAAACTTGGCCCTCACCAGACCAGCTCCTTGATCTAGCGAGGAAGGATTATTGTTTTGGTGTAAAGCAGATTTGTTGCAGCATTTCTGTTTTGGACGAGGCTGCCACGTTCAGCCGTGTGTCTATTCTTACCTCTTTTGTGAGACATATAACATATAATATAATATATCATGTACTATTTTATAATTATTCAATCGTAAGCGAGCCTATGAATAATTAGATCAAATTAGATTTAAATTATCGTTTGTCAAGTCCAAATATCATATAAATCACAATGCTAAATGTTAATGTCTCAAACTACTCTTAATCATCCAATTGACCCTCATCTTATATTTGTGACAATTATAAATAAAATAGAATATTAAAATCAGTATATGAAATGGTTCCAAAATTATTGCAATTGACATTCAATTCGAACCATTATTCCACTCCCAAAGGTCAAATCTGCATCAAAGATAAAAGGAATCCAATAATAGAAATATAGGATCAAATTAATTACAGCTAAAGCAATTGCGGTACCTTAAAGGACACTGGTTCACCCTTATTTCAAGGCTGACCTTTAAGCATTCCTCACAAAGGCCACCATGAAGTCATAATGCAGCTTAGTATTTTATTTTGATCGCTATTAAAACCTAGAACTCAACCGTGATGAATGACAAATAGCACACTAGTTCCGATAATTACAATACAATCATAAAATAACAGAGTAGTTCTGAGGCTATCATGCCGAGTCAACCTTGTAAGCTCATATGGAATAATTACATACAACCTTATAGAGGTCACACATAAAAATGCCGTTAAGGAGTAATACATTTCGGACAGGGGCACTTAACTCGCGCAGTGGGAAAATACCACGTGCATACGTCATCGTAATCTCACATTCCGTAAAGGAGGTCCCACGTGACATTATTTTTTTTTTACCGACATTGTTTAAATTCTGTGAGGTCTTGTTTTGATCCGCAGCCTTGAAAGCCACTATTTACTCATTAGTATTCAACTGTATGTACGCAGCCTTAATCACGTTAAGCGCTCGGCGTGTTAGCTTCGTTTCTCAACGCGTTTTGACGCGGTGGCAAATGATAGCGTCACTTATTAAAATTTCATTTGCAAATTAATGTATGTATCAAATGATGCAGTTAATATTTAATGACTAAGGCCTGGCGTTGAGTTAGGCGTGTTTTTACAAATGTGCTACGTTGTCGCGACTGTATACTCTTGTACTTGTTTGACATAATATAAAACATATGCATCTAAGATGTTGAATTGCTGGACTTTTCATGAACTGTTAAAATATTTCAACACACACAAAACACTTCATTGTACACAACATACATATAAGAAAAATAAATTACAAGTACAATGGGCGGCCTTATCGCTGATAGCGCTTCTTCAGAACGATGAATAAATAAGTCTTCGATGCCGACTTTAAGGTGAAAAATAATATTGTATCAGTTTAGGGCATTCTTCTTATTCCTATTCCAGTATTAAATTCTAAATACTGTAAGTAATACTTCTAAAACATGTATTACTTTCAGTAATAGGTAATTTTACAAATAGTACGGAGTTTTACGATTCCTGTTTAAGTCTTATCTAGATGACGTCACGACAAGTAGGTCCGTGATATAAAGATAGTTATCCTAAGCTTTTGCGTTTCAAATGAATGTTTATTCTTTGTTATGTATGTCTGTTATATTAAATATATATCAGATATCTAGTTCCGGTAACACAAACCTAGAGCTTACCACGGGGCTAGATATAGCAAAATATCTTTTTTAAATATACCTCTAGGCCCGACTGGTGGCAGGACGCTGTAGACAAGTGGATAAATTTGGCAGAGACATTTGCCCAGCATTGGGACACCTTAAGCTAAATTAAAAAAAACAGGTAAACTAAAGGAACCCTGTGTTTAAATAGCAGTTAAACGAAAGCCGGGGAATGCGCATCGTCCCAGAAAACAAAATGGTAATAACCATAAAATTGGAACATTCCGGATTATCTCTTCGTAGCCGTCCCGTCGGTCGGTTCATAATTAAAAAAGTTCATTGTGAGGCGTGCGTTGGAATTGGACCACTGTCACTTTAGGTTTTCAGTCGAATTGTTTTAATGTTGCCCTTTCAGGGCTAATTAACTTCTGGGCTTTTAGTTATAACTAGCAGTGTCTCGCGGTGTTACCTGTGTCATGATAAATTTTCTATTACATTTTATTTTCCTGTTGTATAAATATGCCTATGTCCTAATCTAATGTATAACCCCTCACCATACCAAATTTCAGGCTAATCGGTTCAGCCGCTTTGCCGCGAAAGACGGACAAGGAAACAGACACACAAAAACATTTTCCCATTTATAATATTGCTATGGATTATTATTACGGTTATATGACCTAAAATTTCCGTATATTCCCGCCCCGGAAATAAGAAATTCTCATTTTTCTAGATTAATTTCTGGTTACTCTGGTTCATCTTTAGAAGCATCGAATACATTACAATATTAACTTCGATTGTAGTTAAATCATGGTCCCTTTACTATTAATATGAAGTGAAAGTTCAGTAATGAGAGCTGCTACACAATCCATGGCTAAAGCCAAAACGAATGTTTGCCATCCGAAGTTGCGTTTGTTCCGAGTTCAGGCAATGTGATTAACCTCGCAAATCACGTAATGCTCGTCTTCTACGTTACAATGCATGGGCCGCTTTACATTTTCATAAAAATACTCGTTAATTGACTGCATTTCGGCTGTGTTTGACTTATATGAGGGTTAATTATCGGCATTCATGTTTAAAGACGGTGTCAAATCATTTCATTTCAATCATTTATATCATCATCATGAATACCTCTACCTCTGTTATTGTATTGTGCTTGTACTTATATAAATTTTATTGTGACTAATTTTTAAGACTAACATAGTATAAGTTAATTGTTACTAATATGATATGGACCTCATCTTAATGTAATTTTTTAATTTGTAGTGTTGTCCGAAATAAATGAATTTTATTTATTTTATTTATTTATTTATCAAAAACCAAAGAAAGTATTACATAATTAACGCAGTCTTTAAGACTTTAACTCCTGTGCTAGTTATAAATTGTCTGTTATTAGAATTCTAAACTGCGCAAGAGCAATGCTTCCGGGATTTATTTGTACTGCTTTTGAAAACATCCTTTTTTATATTTTATACTAGCTTTACACTCTACGGCGTTGCTCGTCTTTTTGAGCTTCCCGCGTAAAAATACGTTGTTCCCGCTATAAAAGTAGCCTATAGCCTGCCTCGATAAACAAACTATCTAACACTGAAAGACATTTTCAAATCAGACCAGTAAGTCCTAAAATTTGCTTGTTCAAACAAACAATTAACCAACCAACTCTTCACCTTTGTAATATTACTATAGATTAGATCCAGCTATTCCAATAAGTTACACGATAAACAATGGTTATTGTGTTGTGGACGACATGTGACGCGCTTGTATTCACGTGTCCATTCAGATACAAATACAACGTGTTCGGTGGGGCATTTCAAAACGTCGCACGTGCCGTTTACCTACAGCCTCGTGATTAGTCTTTTTCTGAATACCATCGACTTTAATATGGATAGATAGATAGATAGATGAAACGTTTATTTGTTACTCCAATCACACACATCCAATAATCGGGCGAAAACAAAAGGATACATTATTAACTTAAGATTAGATATAAGTTAATATGATTAGCGCACGTGTGCGTTGCAGTAAAACAAAAAGGCCACAGTTCAGCGCAAAGTTGCTCATAAGGACGTTGTATGGGACGCGTTTATATCCGTTTTTTTTATTATTTTTAAATGATATTCATATTGTGTCGCATAATACACTCGATTTAATTTGGAATTCCAATGTATTGAATCTGTAACGCCCAATGTTGAAATTGATTTTATTCATGCGACATTTTTGGAGTTATAACATGAACGGATTTGTCACGTAGCGCGTAGCGGCGCGGCGCGCCGTTGCTTCAGGTGTTGCATTACCTATTTTTATCGTGTGCTGCGAACTTGCACGTTTTTTCTAGCGCCAAGAGATTTAGGTAGTTGGTTATTAAAGTAATATAGAAAATGTTGCAGTTTGACCGGTTTGATATCTCGCCAAATTATCACTTCTGTCGCGTATACTGAGACGCTCCCGTTTTTAATTATATTCGTCATTTTTACAATATTATGCAGTTTCCTCTATGATGAGTAAAATATGATGTTGATAAAAATATCACTGTAAGAGCACCTTTTAAAGGTATTACTGTGCAAGCGCCATTGTGGAGTATACTTTCAATAAGTGCTATCGCGTCTGCTTGTTGCTCAAGTCATTTGCTAACATAGAGAATTTCCTCGACACTGCTAAAAAATTAAAAGTTTCACTGAGTGCATCCAAGAGCTTAGTTCCCTTTTTAAGCATGCCGTTCTCTGTTACTTTTATTGTCACAAAGATAACACTGTGAATTCTTTATGTATAAAATGTGAAATTCTCTGCATAAATAATTATATAATATCCGCGCTAGTACATGCCAAAGCTGCAAATCCCACGTGCATACTGCATATAAGCAACTAGTAGTGACCCGCGGTTTTACCTGCATTATGTATTTTCCCGCGGAACAAGGCTATAGTAGCCTATGCCCTTTCATAGGCTCTAGAGAATCTGTGTACCAAATTTCATTTAAATCGGTTTAGTAGTTTTTGTGTGAAAGAGGAACAGACAGACAGTCAGACAGAGTTACCTTCGCATTTATAATAATAGTATGGATAAACGTCATGCGTTCCTACAGAATTATTATTGCACAAAAACAGTAAATATCATAACACAACTGTCCATTGTTTATAATATGTTATGTTGTGAGATAGACTCGCCACTGTGACGCAGATAAAAGACGGTCCCAGTGCACATTGCGTGTTCTTTTGTAGTAAAAGTGAGGAATGTTACTTTATTAAAAACGATACCGCACGTGAGTTGATTTGATCTTTACAGTGTTTCGTAATCTTGTAATAAAGTAATAGCGATGTACGTTAGTGGCCTACGGCGAATGTACGTGTCAGCGCCGTGTGTGTGGCCGCAAACGTTGCAACGAGAAGTATTCGGGCGCAGACGATGTTTGGCGTGGGCGTGGGCATGGCTACAACTACGTCACTTCAATGTAGACAAGAACATCGCCAACGCATCACGAATCTTCGCCTACGTAGGTGCACCATAACATAAATATGACTGGAAACTGCAAATCTATTCTAGAAGATTTAATACTGTTGGCAAACAATTACATGAATTAGAGACTAGGCCAAGTGTAAGGCCTGTAGGCTATTATCTCTGTCACTCTTGTCGTTTGGGATTTGTAATGATTATCAATTTTAATAAAATTAACTGTTATTAAAAATTACGAACTGTAAGCTTAAATAATTTACACTTGGATGTATTAATTTAAATGACCTATAACATTCCATAGGATATATTATTAAATTACAATGTAATAAATATTAACATTAATAATGCCGTAAGTCTTCAAATTAGACGTTGTATGACAATCAAAAAAAAAACAATCAAAAATTATATTTTCTCATAATTATATATCATCATCATCATCATCCGCAGTATTATTAGACCTCATCTGGGCACGGAACTCTCATAGAAGGAACCATCCAACACGTGCGCTAATCGCTTCCACTATCGATTCGCGACGCGTACCATGTCGTCGCCCCTCGTACGTCCATCGCCTTATATTTTTTATTACATTCATCTGTATTGTCACTTTCCTAAAATGTGTCAGTATAGTGTATAACCTTCTGAATTTGATACGATGCTCTGACGGCCGCGACGAGGAAGATCAACTTGATTCGGCCGCGCCAATGTCACCGAGCTCGAGGCCAGCGCTTGTTTACGTGTCGCGTCGACCAGCGATTACGCCACTTTGATCATCATGCAAAACCTTGCCAAAATGTTACTCCAATCCACTCGCTCGCTCTATCAATTATATCCCATTTGACATTACTAGTTCCTTCATTATGCGACTATGTTGTTCCTATAAGATTTATAAAGCAATCAACTCCGTGATTTAAATAAAATTTCGCTGTTATTTGGTCGCTTGGTATTTTAACGATAAATTCGCTAATTAGCTTATGACGCACTTGAGCGATTACAATCCTCCACTTTTTGCGATAAAGCTTGCAGCTGCTGTTTGTAAATTAATTCCGATGAATGCCTACTTAATCACTATAAGGACACCTGAGATGTCCAATCTCGTTCTTGCTGCTTGCCCACCGGCCACCTGCGGCTTCTTCTGACTACTTAATGCGTCTACTCTCGATTGCTTAAATGGTTATTACATTAACAAACGGCTACTAGAACGTGTTTGTTGATGTTGATGTTATAATAACATTTTTAATGCGCTCGGCTTATCTCGAGTCGGTTCACTCGCGCGACCCACTTTGCCGCAGCTCGTATAATGGCCAGTTCGCTTTAATGCACACAAGTGCAATATGCTCACATGTACGGACGGGCGTGATTAAAGCCCGCCTCCCGCGGCAGCGTACAGACTCGGCAAGGCTTCTTTAGTCGCCCGTCAACGTATAGGTTTTCCCATGTAGACTTACTAACTAAATCGTATCGCTTTGACGTTTCACTTATTGTGGTAATTGATCATGTATAATGTGCCAGTTCGCGGCAGTGTGCCACCTTCCAAGGCCACGCCTACGCGGTATACATGCATAAATTCCGAGATTTCCGAGGTGCAAGCGTGTGTTGCCGTAGTAATATTTCGTCGGATGCTGTCCGACGTGTCTCCCGTTGTCTTCTCCCTTATCCGTTTTTTATATTATTAAGGATTTATTCTTTGTAATGGTCAGAAATTGAGCGTGCAGGTTCGTATCTATTTCGGTTTGAGATCAGCTATATTTTGTTGGTGTATTTCAGTAGGTGGTGGGCGTTTCTTAATCTCGTCAGTATTGAGTCTTGTTTGTACGGCTTTAACTCAAATGAAATGGAATGTCATAGAATTTATTGGTTGTTCAAAATTTGGCAGCATTCTGTTTATGAATATTTTGCACATTGTCTCGTGTAGACATGAGCGCACGGTACAAATCGATATCAGGTACCTATAAAACCATTCATCTAGGTTAATGATTCTATTTCCAAGAAAAAAATCATTAGAAAAATAATATTATAACAAAGGTTTATTTTGTTAGCATGCATACATGTTAGGTATATCAATTTCACTTGTGAGATCTTTCACAGTAAGAAGAGTGAGTTGAAAGTTGTCACAACGTTATAACAATCCAACAATTAACATTCCCAGTCATCAACCAACATCAATTAAACTATTAAGTTCTGACGGCAATCTCTAATCTCTTTGTCGGATAGATTAAAATAATGCCCAACCAGAGTCAATATAAAACAAACACGGCAACCGCGCATCCCTCAGTTATTCATTAGCGTAAACGATAAGTCGGGAGTCGTACTGTCACACAATAGCAGCCACAACACAGATACAAAGTACTGGAGCCGCGAGTCTAGACGTCCCTCATTACGCCCCCCCCTTCCCCTACCCCCCTCCCGCAATCGCAACCGAATACCCTAATGAAAATATGCCTTTTTAATCGCGAACGTGAAAACCAGACGCAAGCCTCTGAATTTATACCGTGAATGGCTTTTACTGGTTTTCGGATGCCGGATTTAGCTCATCTGAATGGACAAGTTCACATTTTAACGAGTGAGTTTTGAATTTCTAGAAACGCAACATGCATATCTTCTAATGGAAGGTTAGCTCTTTACAGTAAACATTAGATACTAGCTTATCACGCCGCGGCGTTCAATGGATTTTTCGCGGTAAAAAGCCTTTAGCCTTCCTCGTTCAATATGCTATCTAACAGTGTAATAATTATTCAAATCCGACCAGTCGTTTCTGATATTAGCGCGTTCAAACAAATAAACTCTTTAGCTTTGTAATATTAGTATAGATGAATTATATTAAATGATAAACATAAATAAAAGATAAAAGACTTTGAAGCATGCCAAAGTATGTTTACAGCACAAATAAATAATCATACAAATAAGCAATTTCCATTTATGCTTGATTGATGTGTGGGTTGTTTCATTCAAGTGACTTAATTGCCTACAAATTTGGCAAGTCTACCTATAATTACCAGAGATTCTGATTTTCCAACAAATAACCAACACGTGATAGCAAGTTTGAAAACTCGTTTGATACCGAGGCCACAGAATATACAGTAGGCTTAGAGTATCCTTTTTGACAATGTCAATGACATAGACGATTTGGGTCAATGACTCGCGTTTTATTGCCCTCCATCTTCTATGACAACTATCCGCATAGGTAACAGTTTATAGCTGTTATTATTTTTTTATGCTGCCTACCCCATCTGCCTCGAGTAATATAATACGACCCCCACTCAGTTCGTCCTTTTTGTACTCCTTTTGCACCCTTCGTGTGAACTCTAGGGCATTGACACGCGTAGAAGTTGAATCCGCCGGCGGAGACTTGCGTATTTATTTGCTAATTCTCGGTACCTGGGGTTGCTTGGATTCAATCGAATTTGGTAATTGAGTGCTCTGATCTTGGGGTGGCTCGCATTCATTTTGCCAAGCGTTTGGGTTGTTTTGATATTGGAACACGCGATTTGCTTGAAGCAGATTTATTAGTGATACTTGTTAGACGTCTTTGTGCCTTGTGTGCTAACCTATCTCAAATTCATTTCTTACATTGTGCATCTTCACAAAAAAACTTATGTTTTTTGATTTAAAAAAAATAAACTTGTTAAACCTACTTTCGTCGGGAAAAATGAAAAATAATCTTATTCTTTTCAAATTCATCACGTAATGCGATTATATTTTAGTTAGTTTCGCTATTCTCGAGCGTTCTCTATAATGATAAACCGTGTGACTAAGTTTTCGTGGGAAACCGAATCAGTGGAGCGTGGACTGTCCATCCTTTGACTTACCGCTGCACTGAGCATAACCTGTTTAAAACTTATTTCACTGCATTTTACATTATATTGTGGCTACAACTTTCGCAATGCCAGTGAGCAATGCGTTTTTCACACAAAACAGGGTATTTATTATACAGTTATTTTTACGAAATCTTCTTAGATCCGTTTATATTATGTTTTCCTGTAACCGGGGATGTTAAATTGAGCATATTGCGTGCCATTCTTGCTCGGGGAAATTGATGTGTTCTTCGGGCGACGTGGCAACGGAAACTGGCAATCGGCATTTATAAATTATCCGGTTTTTCGCGGGACATTTGTTGTCATAAGAACCCTCAATTCAATTACCATTTATCCTCAACATGTGTTATGTATGTCTCTAAACTCCGAACCATCAAGATATACTTAATTCTTTTCGAAAAATCGTGTTAATTTTATTTAACGTAGTATAGATTTGTATCATCGCAATAGCTACCTCTACATATATAAACTGCAACACATCCTTTTAAAAACGATTAGAATTCATAATCGTATCATTCAGATCTCTGTGATGTGGGGACCTCTTCAGGAGTAGGGTCTGAAGTGCGTCCTCTCGCCCGGCGTCGGATGCCGGGCGCCGAAGCCGGGCGTTGACTCCACCCCACCCCTAATTTATTAGACTACGAGTAACATGTGGTGAAATTCACTTGTACTCCTTAATAGGAGATTTATATCGGGGAGTGGAGACTACTGTTGGTGCTGATGCGCGATCGTGGATCTGGAAGCTGATAAATGTTTAGCTTATGTGTTGTATTGACGATTTGCTGATTGCAACGACTAATACTATGTATTTGAAAGTTGAACAAATTAAACCATCTTTTGGTTACTTCAGTCTTAGTGTTCCATTTGTTTGCCTAAAGTGCAATAAACTATACTCATTAATGAACTACATTAGTTTTTCTAATTGTAATTTAAAACAAAATTATATTAACTTTGTACGATACACACAACAATAGTCCCTTATTGTTTAAATAAATAAAAGATTTTTGGGGAACTGCCCTCCCTTCAGTCTCTTGGTTTAGAATTCAATTAAAATTTCCGAGCTCACGCCAGCTATTCGCGAAAATAAGATAAACGGCATCCCCGAAACTTTGTGAATCGATGTCATGAATTTTCATGGCGGCCGGTAATTGTTCGCGTCTGCTGACCTACATCTCCCCAACCGTGAGGAACGTCATGAAACAAAATGCGGTAAACAATCCCGTGCCGTTGTTCATGCACAATGTCTTTTTTGTCTGCATTCTGTTTTACCTCTAGATACTCGCACTGCGCTACAAATCAAATGGCTAACGATCTGTCTCTTTGTTCGCTTCTCAAACTTTCCGGCTCTGTGGGAACGGCAGCCGTGAAACTTGACTGCAGGTTAGCGAAATGAACAGCTCAGTTCGCTCCTCGCTATTATTAATAATGACAAGATCCTCAAAGACTAGAGATCCTGTTTCGTAACAGGTAAACGCTTTGTTCCCACGAATTTGCTAATGTTAAACTGGCAGTGTATGTTACACGCGCAGTCGGTTAAGGCGGAAGTAAATTGAAATACGCAGATCCTTTCAGCCCCGTGTCGCTTGCTTAGCTTTATCTACCTGTTATCCCTGAGCCCGTTTCTAAGTAGCCTTTGCTGCTTAATATTGTTTGGTGTACGAGTATTTGTATAATTATGTTTGCTTATAGTAACACGTAATTATACCAACACACCCACAAATGACAGCTTCCAGTATAACAGTATTAGAACCATTCATGTAAAGCTTAGGGATTTGTGTTGTTTAAACTGTTTCGACTCCAAGTGAAGAAGAAGCCTTTTGATTTGATTGTGACAGGGATAAGCTATTTAAAATTGTTTAACCAAGTGCTAACTAAGACGAGAACCTAACGGTGACACGATAATAAGCCTGATAACTACATAAAAGTATATATTTTGTTTAATCCGTCCAAAAATACTCGACACTTATTGCTATTTGTTTTATCAATTTACTAAGAAAGTGCAAAGGTATAGAGCATCAAGAGCATCATACAAAGTTCCGAAGTGTGACTGCGAAATTTGGTACAAATTGCACGAAAGCCATGCCACGTCATGCTAAACTTCAATACACTGTAAAGTATTGAATTTTCGCAACAAAAAAAAAATACTAGTACATTTTTTTAAATAATCTACATATGGGACTAACTTTGTTTTTCTTAACTTATCTAATCTATTGAATAAAACGATTCATATTGAGACAATAACAGACAAGTGCTTTAGAATGTAACCTGCAGACCAAGAGTTCATTAGGCTATCATTTATACCTAGTCTCGGAAACATTATACCCTTCAATACAACTGTAACACAATCACTATGCAATGCACGTCTTCGCTGTTTGTTTTGACGAGAACCCACGACCCTCAAGTCTAGACTAGAAAAAAGGTAACAGACAACTCCGCAACAATAGGGTTCCTTTCCGTTTCGTTCCATTTAGACCTTTTAGAGTTGGAGACTTTTCGGGTCTGAAGGTAAATCGCAATGCGGAAAATGCTTCAGCGAAACAGGTCTCGGTAAATGATGTGCCGTTTCAATCAAATTGCTGGAGCTGAAAGGAACGGGAGGCAACAAATTTATGGTCTTAGTGTTTGTTTTTTTTTGTAAACCCCTCCTGTACAATAAGCAGATATTTTTCACACAAAGAAATGATATAACGCAAGTTGATACTATCCAGATTAATACAATAAATACGCGAAGCGCATTTTTTTTAAAACCAAATAATTTCAAATCTCTTTCTACCTAGCACAATTGATTTTGCTGGGAATGATGTAAGTAGGTTGTAAAATAATATATCTACGTTCATATGTGCGCACTGTTGTTAAAACTGGGCCTTATTTATAGCCTTTTGTTTCGCGCATGACTATTTGCGAGTATACTATTGTTAACAAAAGTGTCTAACACAAAGTCAATTTGCCTTTGACTGCTCAGTCTATAGAAGTCAATTATTATTTTAATTATTTTGAGACATTTGTGTCCCACTGCTGGACAAAGGCCAGTGGGAGGACTCCTTCCAAAGATCTCGGTCTTCCGCTACTCTTTTCGAGGCTGTACTATATTATATACGTATGTAATAATATTTATATATATATATATATTATTTTTTTATGTAGCTTCTCAAATAAAGATGCTACAACAATATTACGATCTAGCCATTATAAAGGCTAATTAGTAATTTTACATAAAATAAAGAATGTAATATTTATATATATTTCGGCTATTTTCTGATTGTTTTAAAATATTGATTCATGAAATTAACTATCAAAAGAACTGTATCAAGTTAGTATAGAGACCTAAAAATATTATTCATGATCACACTCTCAGATAGAAATAAGGAATATATACAACTAGTAGTGTTACCGGGTTATAATGGATTCTTCCGCGGTAAAAAGCCTATGTATTTTCTCAGGCTCTAGGAAATCTGTGTACTAAATTTAATTTAATCGGTTCAGTCGTTTTTGCGTGAAAGAGGAACAGACGGAGAGACAGAGTTACTTTCGCGTTTAGAATATTAGTATTGATACATAATATAAATCCCAAATATTGGTTAAACATCACTAAACTCCCTTCGAAATAAAAACTATAAAACAATCGAATGTCGAGTAGCAATTGTGAACGACTTTTTTCGAAGTTGATCAAACCTACCCCACGGTCGTAGTTGGCAGTCGGCGACTGTACTCGTCCGGAGCGAAGTTATGCAAACAAGCGCGAGACGCAAGCGGCGCGGTCAAGATTGCTGAATTATTGACTTTGTATCGAGCTCCCGATTTGCTTTATTTTGATACCTCGTATTGGATGATCAATAGTTTTGTTGTGCTCAAGGTGTTTGTTGTGGGCCAATTATAAAGTCCTTTGATGCTCTGTTAGTTACGTTTGGATGCTGACGGTGCGGCGGCGCGCGGCGTGTTGTTTTTGTGTTATTTGAGATATCTGCTTTCATGATATAACTTTCATGAATGCAGATAATATCTTCCTCCCTGCCTTCTAAATATCTTTCGTTCATCTATCATCATCATTATTTTAGCTGTAGTACTTACATTGCTCGTCATAAAGCTACCTCTTAATATTCAGTTTAATAAGTGGAAGCGGTTTGCGTTATTCGTTTTTAACATTTAATCATATGTACATCTTGTTAGTGGTTCTTAAAGTTTTGACCATAACAGATGATTGGGGTTTTATACTGTCCTTCAAAACTCTTTAAAGTTCTCAGAACATACCGGTTTACTCACGATGTTTGCCTTCACCGTTAAAGCACGCTTTTAAAGCGCACATACATTTCCCAAGAAGAAAAATCCAGTGGTGAGTTTGAACCCACGACCTTCGAAATGAAAGTCGAGTATCCTCCCACTTAGCCAACACGGACACTTTTTTACTAATTGCCTTTAATTCTATGAATATTAATGAACGTCTCCATACCTCATCTTTCGAATAACAAAGGTATAACAAACAAATTGGTAGTATGGACAGCCATTTGAAGATTAAGTTACCCTGCCCGTAGAAATGCTAGACCTTGATATAGCTCTCATTCAAGCTGATACTTTACCTAATGGAATTTCGCCATAAAACTTAGACGAAATCCATCGTAAGGATGCATTTAAATGATAATCTGGTACTACTTTGCTAGATACTCCTATTCTTATGAGTAAAAGTTATATTCGATGCTAATTTGGTCTAAAAGGTCTTCTTTGGATAAAAGTCGCAGCTGCATTAAATTCTCGATCTTAAAGTATCGTTTAATATGTTTACGTTTATTTTATTTATTTTTGACGTTACTAAGATTTGTAAAACCAAACAATGGAAATAAATGATTTTGTATCTTGATCAATTATGTTCTGAATTTTATCTGTAGATGTTTTATAAACTCAAAAGTTTTAACTAAAATTTAGGTATACACGCTCAAGTAACATGTGCGTCTCAGGACACCTGAATGAAGTGATAATACAGTAAGCTCAGGAACAGGAAGGTTAGAGTGAGAGAAGAGGATCCTGCCTATTGGAGCCGTAACTCGTTACGTAACGAACTAGTTTACCCCTCCATATTTTAACACCAAAATAATCCTTTGTTTTATGCCGACACTCGTACCATAATGAGAAACGTAGGTTTCTCGTTTTCTGTGAGCATGTCAGACGTTACCGTAAATCGCATATAATTCTGTCCCGGGATTATTCCGCCGTAAAACTCAAACAGTAAAGCAATGAGCAAGTTCGCCCACAACGGCCACTAAATGCTGGGACGCTACTCGCCAATGAGATATCAAATAAAGTTACTGAGGGGTTCAGCTTTTATTTAGACGTTTAGACTCGGGCTTTTAAAAGTGCTTTGTTGCTTTTCAGATTTGAGTTTCTTGCAATTTTATTCCCAGCTTGATAATAAATACCGGCTGTGTTTTCAGCATTATGACTTTTAAACCTTTATGTCTATATTCGTTATTTTCGGCTCTATATTTATATATTTCGATTAGAAGTTAGTACTTAAAGCTAAACGATATTCGCAATAACAGTATAGTTCCGCAAAATGTATTTTTATCAACTGCAGTAAAGCAATAAACTTGGACATATTTTGTCGATCAATTACTGTTATGTAATTTTTCTTTGTTGTTAACAATTCCAAAAAATCAATATTTATGTTGAGTGGTTCGTGTTCTTCCAACTGTAATGTAGACTGCAATTTGTCTATTTTGGAGATACATTATTAAACCAATTATAAGGTTAACGTATTTGATTGATTCAAAAATATCAGCTATACTCCTTCGAATATGTAACGGGATATCATAGCGCAGTTTACAAACAAACGCGCATTACGAAAGTAACGTCATACTACAATGACGAATCAAGATGAATAAAGACCGTGGACCGGCTTATATTCTTTCACTGCCTCAGTAACGCGGTAGGTGGAGGTTCGATTCCCGTCGAGGCGACAAGTGATTCTATATATATTCTGCAAGCACTTTCTCCTTGGTGGTGTGTTTTATATGTATCGTAAAAAATATAACTATATATGTATGTTTATTATAGTAGGTAAGATGTCGAGTACCCGTAGCACAAGCTTAGAGCTTATCACGGGCTATTTTTTGTTGGTGAATATCCAAAATATTTATTTTATTTTATAAAAAAAAGTCGACCCGACAAACGTTGTCCTTTCCCACGTCTCAATAAACAATATCCAGTTGACCGTATTGTGAATCTAAACCATTCCCAGATCCCCTTGAACACACACAAAAAATTTCATCAAAATCGGTCCAGTCGTTTGAGAGAAGTTCAGTGACATACACACTCACAGAAGAATTATATATATAAAGATATCATCTATAGTACCTACTCGATCGAATGTGTTACGGGCATAGCACGAGACATCAGTTTACAAACGTAATGTCATCCGTATCCGACAATGACGAATCAAAACAAAGTAAGGCGAAATAAGACCGTCGACATTGATCCTGCTTATTTTCGGCACGTTCGCGCCACATGGTACGTTAAAAACAACGTACTAAGTGCGAGTGTGACTTCTGTTACAGATTTACTGTTTCCTCTGTTGTTGAGATATTTAATGATCTCTCTGTGTCGGCTATAGGGAGTAGACAGAACTAGAGGAGTAAGATATCATTATCAACCAGCTTTTATCTTGTTCTATAGGTTCAGCGCTATTTTTGACTATACTTGCCTTTGTTTATTCGTATCAGATTATGTTTGTAGTTTACGAATTTGTGTGATATGATATCAAATTATTCCCTTTTCTAAAACACCTTTCGGTGTGAATAATAATAATTATTTATATAAATCCACGAAGCGAGTGTTACCCCACATCCATTGTTCGACGATATTTGTGTAATTGTGTTTTAAATTGTAAAAGTATATTTTTATCGTGACGAACAAAGAACGTAAATTTTCTTTCGTCAAAGCTTAGCTACTGCTGTAAAGTTCATTGTACAGCCCCGTCTGGCAACTGCCCGTGAGTCAACATGACACTCATTATGATACGTATTTGTGCAATTTGTTTTTGTATTTTTATCGCGGTTAAAATTATAATTTTTAACACATCCTTTCACTCACGCCTAATACTAAGCTTTAAGAAAGTTGCTACAAAACTTTCTTAAAGCTTCGACGATACCCATACTTCATAGTTTAAGAGTCATAGTAAAGACTATGCTTATATCTTTGCACACCTAAGACCACAAAGCGAGACGCTTACAGGCAAAAATGCTCTCTTGAAATTCTATATAAATCGTATTCTGAGAAATTTCAAGAGTTTGGGCCCAAATTGCTTAAACGGAAGCCTTTAAAAGAAACTTCAATCAGTCACTTCGATTCCTTATAAGATCTGCTCCGGTTTTATTTCATTCAAGATGGGTACCCGAATCTAGTAGCACTTGTATTGTGCACTCCTTGCGTCGTATTCTTAGAAAAGTTCTTGATCTTCCTACGTATAATGTTTTCCTCTGTTTCTTAATCCATGTACCTAATATTAGGCTATATATGTTACAATTTGTATCCAGCAAATCTATTTCAATTTTTCTATTATTAATATATCAGGGCATAGCATAGCATATGAAACTATTTCGCGACATGTTCTTTATATAGCTAAGTAGCTGTGACCTTCGTTAACCTTATATTTTTGTTAACAGGTGACTGGACAGCGCGACAAAGTCAGCCAGCAGATACAACATAAGCTTGGGGATTACCACCTCGCGCAGACCTTCATCGATGACCCTAGCAAGTCGATTGGGATCTGCGCGGAACCCCCCAGCCCTGCTCCATGTAAGTCTAGCTCATTTATATCTTGTATTTGTATAGGACGCAGTGTGTAAATAGGTCATCTAGATTTGGGCTGAAACAGCACACACAGACTTGGAACTGTTTTCAAAAACTTAACAAGCGAAGATCGTTGGTGATATTAGAAGCATAGCTGGTAACAATTGCTTATTTTAATGGAATTTAAACAAGCCAAGACATAGATGTCACCAAGGTCAATAATGACAAACAAGACGTGGATCATCAAACTGATTTATGTTCCACCTGGGCAATGACACCACGGTTTATGATTCTCAACGGATATACCCACCCCATATAGGGCACATGCCTGACCACAATACCATTGTTCCCAAATTCCAAGCATATCTGTAGAAAGCCCATATCTGTACAAGGTATTGACATCACGTCACTCATATTGAATAGCCTAGTCTGAAATGCCTAGTTATATGTACAAACCGTCAGGGTAACTAGTAAATTGGCATTTACTTGGTGCGTGGACGCTTGTGTTAAATTGTTTGTTTATAATAGTTAGCATAACAAACTTCGAAATGGACTTACCACATAGATTAGTACTGCTGTCATCAAGTTCGATTTAAGTTGGCGAATGAGGAAACGATATCTGAGAGATTACTAACAACTGAGAGGTAAGTTTGGTTTGGAGGTTACAAGGTTTAGTTTTATGCCTCATTTATCTACACATCACATCATATCCTGCTTGTAGATTTCAAAGATTCTGAACTTTAAAGCTCAGAAATCGTTCGCGTTGAAATTTCATTTAATTTCTTGAGTTGGCGGAACTGTAGAGCCACATATAAAATCTGTGTACACAAGGAATGGCTTCACATTATGCCGTTTGCCAGGCTGTTCTGAGTATGCTACTATTTGTCCGTGTCTGGACGGCGCTTACGAAATTAAAATGTATGAAACATTGCACCTATTCCAGGTGTTTTACATGCGCTATGTAAATATGTATAACAATAAAATATTGGTTCACAAGCAGTAAAGATCCGTTTCAATTCCCTTTGTGTGACAAATGTTGATCACTGAAGACACGACTTTTGGTCTATGTTTGAATTGTTCGGAAAAATCAATCGGTGACGATATAGGTACAGATGACTACAATTGCACATCTGTTAATTTGGAAGCAACGAACTTCGTCCCTTAATAATGATAAACAAAGCAGCCAAAGAAAATTTCGCTTAAACTTCTTTATCCCGGCTCCAGATTATACGCGGCACAGATAATTTCGGGAAGGCATTACCATAACAAAAGCGGATAAGTTATTTGATACGCGGTCGCGGCACTTTCGAGCTACCTCCGGATTCCTCCATTTTTCAGGTGAACCCTGGAGTGGATATCCGATATTCTTCCATCCTTCGCCGGAGATTTACATAATAGCTAATTTGGGTCAATTTGTATACAGGCTCGGCTCGTGCATGTTACATGTCGATTGTTCCTGCCTGTTTCGTTTCGACAATGTGATTAAGTAAATGAACGAGCGAAATTAAAACATTTGGCTGTTTTATGTGACGTTAGCGAGCTGCTGTACTGCAATTTATTGTTCGCGAGTCACGATAGTTATACCCCAAACTATTTCAAGATACGTATTTTCAATGGGTCGTGTTTATGCAATATTTTTTTCCGCTTTCATTAATGTCATTGTTGTGGCGTTGCAGTTTATCAGCGTTGCGCAACCACCGCCGGCTGCGAGTCGTGAATTAGCAAATGGCGCTGGTTGCGTGCGGTTACCGCTGCTACTACAATTTTTGTTTTGATTGACGACGGCTCGGCCGGAGCGAGATAATAAATGATGTAGGAAAGCTCAGCTCTCTCTGTCGCTGGCATGGCGGGTACGCTCACTTTGTCACTGACAGTGACGACACTGCTCTGTGACGTCATATATGACAGCGCCGAGCGTCACGCGTCCGCGATTGCCGGCCGAGTGAGTAAAGACTGCGGAACCGTTTGAGTTCAACATACACTTACTTTCCGTATTTTGTCGCACCGAACACAGATGTATACCAAAAGATATAATTCCAAGATTGCTCCCTATTTAGAAGCATAAAAATAAAAGGTAGCTCACGAGACAATCTTATTCAAACTTACGGATTCAACCTTTTGAAATGGGTGGGCGCTCGTAAAACGTTACCCCTATAAAAACTCGGTAATAATGATATTATGCCAGGAGAAAATAATTGTAAGACGCGGGAAAGTACTCCAAGAATACTATTATCACACGGAAAGGTCATTGAAAAATGAGCCTTGATGAGCAATGATGCAGAACTTAAATTGGCCTAATCGTATTGGAATCTACCGGCCGAAACAGATTGAAACTCCTGTATTATCGGGTAGTTGGACGCAATTGTATTATGAGACGTAAGGGACTGTTCGGTAGCTTCATTATTGCTCGGCGTGGGAGCTGTAAGATAGACAGAGTAGCACAGTTTGCCGGTATTGTCTTCCTCGGCCGGAGTATCGGATGCTTCTGGCACGTTTTACGATTCGGTAGGTAGTAGGTACTCGTACTCTGTAGAGGTCTTAATTATACCGCTTGAATAATTCGAGAGTGGGGCACGACGTGATGTAACGCTCTCTAAGGTCAAAGTTGTCTAAATACTCAGCTATGGGAATGAAAGTTTCGGAGAAATCTACAGTCATAATGGTTTACTGACTCATTATTTTCTTGTTATTTTAGGCTTATCTGCTATAGTGGTGGGAGCTTAAACAGATTTTGAAGCTAAGAGTATCTTAGTAATAAGACTTAAGTGGTTTTGTAAGAAAATAAACCTCGAATACTGTTTAAGTACAAATAAAAATTATTATTATTATGCGGGATTTACATAGCGTTAACACTGTTTTATTATATCATCAATATTAAATGCGTCGTAATGCAATAAATTTATATGATAATTTATTCGATCGTTCAAAGGACATTTACTAGATCACATAATATATTAAAACAGTAATGAATAATCTCGTGTTCATAACTTCCGCAGTTTTACAACAGTTCGAAACACCTGCTCCACTTGCTAAATGGGCATATCCGTCAGACCCAACTTCACTATTACGCTACTATTACTGCTGCTAGGTGGATTTAATCTGTATAAAATCGCCAGTTTATAGTCAGCATAATGCTGATGACTATGTGGCAAGACTATCACGCGACCTGGTACTAACCCCATACAAAAAGCGCGATCGCCGATAGCAATCAATTTGGCTCCGCGTCGCTATGACCGTAATGAAGTACAAGAACCTATGACCCAGTTCAGCAAACCAGTCACCGCGATAAGCACACTGACCAGTAATAAATGGTTCTAAAATCTCGCGACTCCCTGTCTCACATCTGCTGTGAGTTGCGAAAAAGTCGTCTAAAGGTCGTAGAAGATCCAAAGGAAAGCTGCAAATGTTTTAAAATATAAATCACGATGACAGGATGCGTATCCCGGTTGAAACAATGGGAGTACGCTCGAGTCGGGCATAAAGCGCCCCTGCCGTAAACGAGAATGGGAAGTTACACTAGCTACAGTAATGCATCGCACAAAGCTGAACTGTCCTCGATGTCGTGTGTTCCTGGTTCCACACTGCTGCCTTCCGGCTGATTCTGTACGCACATAGGAGCTTCATCTTGAGAACTTTCTTAAATATCACAAGTTAAAAGCTGTTCTAACCATCAAGTATACTCATACAATTGTGCATTCTTAAACTTAATTATATTCTTGTGAGTAAGTCGTAAAGCTAAATATAGTAACATGGTGGATCTATCGATTACCAGGCATGCCGTTTCTCATGTAGTAACAACACGTGAGTAGCATTCTTAGTTGGTTTCTACTGGATGACCAATTACATTTAGCTGACAAATTACCGTGTCAAAATTGGAATGAAAATGCATATTCATGTTTTTGGAGGTTTATTTGCATATTGCAGGGTGTGCTGGTGCTTTTAATTGTGGATTGAGCCGTCGGTTGACCTTAATCAGGTGTAGAAATCGACAAAAATCAAGAATCCGTTAGGTTATGTTGCGCTGAGCATATTTGTCAACTAAGCCCAAATAAACAGCTCTGCGCTTGATTTTGGTATTGGTTCAAAAGAATTTTGGAAAAAAATTTTTCGTTAGAAATACGTATTTGGTTTAGACTTGTATTTGTTGTTTTGCGTTGCGTAGTTCAAGATTTCCATTGATAGTGGAATATAATTTAATTACATTGTTGTCCACGTTTTTCATTCTTTGTTAACCTGCTTCTTTTGTATTATTTGCCTACATTAGCTTATATACAATACCTATATGGTAAACAGAAATTCTGTAATATGTATTATATCAAGAGCTTTCGCAAAGCGAATCTTGTTCATATCTCATAACTTCCGAATCGCCGAGTGTGCGATTCCGACTTGCTATGAGTTATTGAGTTTGCAGCTCGCATGCTTCGATGAATGTTCCCTACATCTAGCAGATATTGTATGATATCTTATAAACTAATATATCTTAAGCTGCGGTATTCAGAACAGAGATTCCATTAATTTGTGCAACAAAACGGACACACGACTGGCGACTTTGAGTGTGCCTACACAATACTCTCGTTGAAAAATGAGTGTTGGTCACGCATGCACCTGGACCTTAATTCCCTAGACTTGTGTGTCGTCCATTACATTCCAATGGTGATTGGATCTCTATGATAAATTACTTGCCATCAGGGATGGAGCTCATAAAACATTCTCTTATTACGTTGTCAGGTAGATTTACTTTATCGAATTGAATTCTTGTATAAAAATTTCGCCAGGTGATTTAATAGGCGAAACTAATCCAGATAAAACGGTCACATCAATAACCGAAGAGTAACGTCGAAACGCGTCCGGTCAGCGACCCTATTGCTCTTAACTCCATGCATAATTCAGCCGTTTGGCTTTACCTCGCACTTTGATATGGAGCGCAGGCTTACCTGCACCGTACAAACGTACAGAACACTCAAACTGGTGGTGCAAATACTATTTCAATATGCAGTTAATTTATAGGATTCCTCAGCCAAATAAGAAAAACGTATTTATAGATGATTATGGATTCGCCATGTCTGTTTGTTTGTCCGTCAGTGTGTCACTGCAACTTTTTACAAAACAAGAAACTATACTGTTAAAACTTGGTTAGTAGGTGTATTCTGTAAACGGCATAAAGATTAATTATATTTAAATTATATAAATATTACTAATACTTATTGTTAATACTTAGTACTGAAACTGAACATTTCTTTCATCATACCAATACGTGTGGGGTAATACTGAAACTGAACATTTCTTTTCATCATACCAATACGTGTGGGGTTATCTATGGATATTCTTCAAAAATGATATTGATGTTGCTGTTTTCTTTTTTCTAAACTGAATAATTTGCGCGTGAGACACTTCCAAAGTAAAATGGTGTGTCCCTGTAACTTCTAAAATAAGAGAATGAAATATGATGCACATTGCCATGCAAACTTTCACCGAAAATTGGCTTGAACGGGACCTGTGACTCGCTTGGCCGCATTTTTATCAATGTTCGATTGGCTTTATCAGATTCGCAGTAGTTAGACTGCTACAGTGATTAGTCAGCTTTACTCGTTAGCATATTAGTTTATCTAAATCCTGGAGCTTCGCCCATCCCATCAGTGGATGTCGTGTCCGTGTTTGTGTTGACAACCGCGAATGCACGCTCCGAGGACAGCCAGCCCGCAAATTGACTTGTCACTACATTATTGCCCGTGATGGCTTTATGCCGGACCTGAAAGTAATTGATGCCTTCTGGTGGTTATAGTGGTTTTTGCTGCATGGAATTCCATCATTTGCTAGCTTCATTCGCAATTTGCACAGCTGAATAATCTTGCATTGTTCAACTTATGAGTTCTATATATAGTTTGCAAATTACTTTGATAATGTGTTTATTACGCTTGATACATTTTGTAGTAATAAAAGTTTGATGAATATTATTAAAAAAAAATGAATATGCATAATCAAATTAAAAAATAAAAAAAATAATCAAAAATAATAGCAAGTAGTCAATGGAAGCGTATTTTGATGTGGATGTTACGAACGGCAAAACTGTCTGCTGATGATGATGAAGAGAAATACATTTAAACATTACAAAAGAAAAATATCATAATATTAGTATGCTTGCAATGCGTTTATATTTATATTATTAAGTATACAGAATTTTCCATAGTAACTTCACACCAAAATTTCAAAGTCACTGCCGTTTAATCTCAGCTGTCCTAGTCACAAATTGAATTTCAAGGATAGATCTCCCAAAACACCGTGTCGGGTCGAATTTGACTAGTTGGCTCTTAATAGCCCGCCCGTAAAATCGCCCACCCAATATTGCGATGAGATAACAGTATATGACGTCACTTAGAAGTCAAAGTCAAAGTCAAAACGTTTATTTCCTTAGAAGCACATAGCCTACATGGACAGGTCAACTTAAAATTAATAAAACTAAATTGCTTAAATAACAAATATCAAGGAAATAACATTGTCTTGACAGTTCGCTTCAATGTTTTATACTGAGTTGAGAAGCGAATAGAACAACACAGCTATATCAGTTATTACAATTTTGTAGTTATTACAATTTTGGAGTTCTTATTTATAGGTAACTATTATAAGTTTAACATTTACAATAAAAAAAAATGTTTGTCATATAAGGAAGCTATTATAACATGAGCATATCAGTCCTGGTCAACCAGAATTATTAGAGCCTGATACTGTGGAACTAAGCAACATCTGTCCAAGCTGCATCATCCTTTATATAATCATTTATAGAGTAATACGCTTTTTTCATTAGACTTCTCTTAATAAATGATTTAAATTTTCTAATAGGAAGCTCTGTTACATTATGAGGAAGCTTATTATAAAAACGTACAGAGTTACCCATAAATGATTTGCCTAGTTTTTTTAGTCTGTAAGTAGGAATTAGTAATTTTTCTTTACTTCTCGTGTTAATACTATGTACGTCACTTTTTCTTAAAAACAAGTGCTTATTCTTGTGGGTGAACATCAAGTTCTCAAAAATGTACTGTGAGATTACAGTTAGAATGTTAATCTCTTTGAATTTTTCTTTGAGGGAGTCACGTGGTTTCATTTTATATATTGCACGTACAGCCCTTTTTTGCAGCACGAATATAGTTTGAATATCGGCTGCAGCACCCCAGAGTAGGATACCATATGACATAATACTATGAAAGTAACTAAAATAAACCAGTCTAGCTGTACCCTCATCTGTGATATATCTCATTGTTCGCACTGCATAAGCGGCTGAACTAAGTCTACCTGCAAGGTTTGTAATTTGGGGTTTCCATTGTAGACGACAATCAATATGTAAACCTAGGAACACTGTTGAGTCAACGAGCTCGAGAATTTCATCGTTTAATATGATTTTTGTAGGAAATTCTTTAACATTAGGGAGTTTGAATTTAATACATTTAGTTTTTTTTGCGTTTAGCAGTAAGTTATTAACCGTAAACCAATTTAGTACTAGTGACAGTGAGTTATTTACATCGTCAAAATTATTTTTATTCCTATCAACTTTAAATAATAAAGAAGTATCATCAGCAAATAAGACTATGTCACAAAGGTCTTTAGCAAAATACGGGAGATCATTTACATATACTAAAAACAAAAAAGGCCCAAGTAAAATATTACAAGCGTAGTCCGGATTAAAACATTGTTTGCAGTCTGTGGCGTAATGCCCGAAAAGCAGCTTTTCAGAGTAGGTTTCTGGAAAACCATAAATTAAGGTTTTTTCAAATCAAACACCTATTAGATTTAAATTTAAAGTCCACATCTTTTTAAATTCATTTGTTTTAAAGAGAAATAAGATACTACTAAAATGTAAAAGTTTTTGTTTATTATTTTTAGTAATTATCAAATTCCATTTTAAATGCTACTTTAAAGTTAAAACTTAAAATCATAAATCAATGGGTTTATTAAAATAGTATAAATAAGAAAAAAATATATCTCGAATTGCTTTCAGAGGGGTGAGGGGTGCGAACCTACTTGTGTGGTTTTTTTTGTCGATAAAATTATTCAGGTATGGATTAAGATTGTTTGTTCCTACCACACCTTGTTCCTACTCACACATTGATATCTCGCACGGTTAAGTACCTTAAAATGTAACGTCACAAAGTAGAGAGGCTCTTAAATCTTAAAACATACAAAACCGAAAGCTTCTGTCATTACAAACTTTCGGCTAAAGAATTAGAGTATCGTATCTCTTCAGCTGTGTCGTGAATAAGTTACTCAATTAACAACTTTCCTATGAATTTGTTTCGTATTTTACGAACTTGATGAATCTTTTGATAAGTTGCTTTCGGGAATTTCAATTAGGAAAGGGTTACGGATACCGAGTTGGGCAGCTTCGCAATCGTTGAATATAGACGCGAAATTTTGCTTAAATATGGCGTATCTGACGAAATCTACGATACCGTTGGCTTTGAAATAAAAATACGATCTAAATATTTCTCTCTTAACATTGTAATAAATGGACTTATTAAAAGTTATCCCACAGAGCGGTGTTGGTAAATAACAAAAGTTAATGTCTTAACTTATTCCTGTGTTCATTTCAAAAGTGCGCTGCATTGCAAAGTAAATACGAAGCGATACTGCGGCGCGGAGTAAAAACTCTGGCCGTTATGAATCGTTTGTTCCTCTTGAGTTCTACTTCCTCTGTATGGATCCTTTTGTCGGAGTGCTGGTTTTATTTTCATACGGTCTTTGGTTAATATATCGAATTTATGTAGTCTCATGATACTAAACGGTGAGGAAAAGATTATTTTGTTTAAGGTTGCACTCGTGTAGATGTTCTTCGAATTGTGGAATTGTTATAAGAATAAATCGAGCTAGTTCTAGTATCGTAAAATAATAAGTCACAAAGTAAGTAAGTAAAATGGTAAGGATTGTCACAAGTGGGCCGTCTCAATTATAACTTAAACAATGAAGTCATGTGCATTACCCGAAATGAGTCGTATAGCCAAAAAGCCCAACTCAAATCCTCATCGAAATGCCTTCACGGATCTTCAATTAAAAGTTTTAGAGTTCTTTGATTGTTATTCTGGAGGTTTAAAATAAGATAGCGTTCAATCTCCAGAGTTATGGGGTCGATATGTTCACCTCTCATTCAAATTAGTCTGTCGTAAAATCAAAAGGGTGCGCTTAATGTGATAGTAGCTACCGCACCGCAAGCTCGTGCGACATTTGAAACACCCAAGGTCGTAGAAACGTAGCCGTAAGTTTGAGGACATTTCGTATTGCGGCTTTAACCGTATGACAAATTGGACTTAAACTTGTGTAATTGTTGAATTTCGCCTTTCCACTGTTCTCTCCCCTCCGTTTATATTTCGTCTTACGCTTTTATGATTTGTTTATCCAATTTCCTATTTCTTCTTCCTTGTTTTGTGTGCCTACTGGCTTGTTGTATTATTATGATGGTGATTCTGGGATAATCACTGTAGTCTTTTCATTTTATTCGTTCTGATGATATTAGCTACTTCTACCTACACTGTTCCATAGATATTTGTAACACAACAGTTGCGTAGAAATGCAAACGTACCGTATCAAATGGAATAAACGTTCAATTTGGCGAGCTCAGTACAGTTTGACCCAGAACAATGTATTGTTACGAAATACTAGTTAAATATGGACACGGTCCCTTGACCCACTTCCAGGTGCTACAAATTGTAACACCGTAAATGGCGAAGATGCTAGCTTGTCGCCGGAATACATTTTCAATGAGCTTGTTGCACTTTAAGATTATATCAATTTTGGCGACTGTTATGCGGTCGACCTGTTTTGGAAAGATTATGATTATGACGACAAGTAAATCTTGTTTTTTTCGCATTGCTTACAGGAATTTTATATCCGTACGTGACTTCGTGAGATTTTTTTGAGTTTTATTTCTATATATAATATGATATCGTATTACGCATTGCTAAATCATCATCATAATCATCATCATGGTCAGAATTTCCATAAGTGTAGAGGCCAAATTTAAATATTATATTGACGCGTAATTGACTTGTTTATAATCAATTAATCTAAATTGGATCACTGATAGACAATATATATTCCCTGTCCCACTTCAATCTGTCCTCTTCATCCGAATCTTGGCACACTTCCATTTTATTAAACTTATCGTCAGCCAGTCTTAATTCTCATATCTCAGCTCATGTCAATGTTTAAATTACGTATTTATAATTACACGACCTTTAAGTTTAATTACTTTTACGGCACGAAAATAGACGTATTTAAGCTATCAATAGCGTTGCTAATCGTAACCTTTTGCACCTACGCATCAATCATCATTTACACCAACACATGTTCCGTGCCTGTTCATTTTGTATTGTCTTGTGACCTTTGAGGGTTAACCTATTGTGTCATAGGTACCATCCTGAGTTTGTTTTAATCCATCGAACTTCTTGGACTCTCTGTTCTTCCAACATTTTTATTCTTTCATAATCTCTCGTAGATCGAATCTCCGATATATAATTAGGGCCAAACCGCAAAGTAACGCCTGAATCTATAAATTGTTTCCTATGGTTTACGTCTCCAATAATGAAAATGATATCCGTGTAAATCAGAAATAATGCGCAACTGAACAAAAACCATGTCATATTTATTGCAGTCCCATTGCCTTTAATAGACAAAATTCAATCAAGCGAAGCCATTACAAAAGCGTGTATTACTCAGCCTTGACATTAATAGAGATCTATGTAAATATCATTTAAATTCACAATGGCCGTTATATTGTTTAAATGTTGCAGGGTTTCGGGTAATATTGGGGATTAATGAAATAACGAGGTAAACTGCCGTGTAGAGTTGGGATTACATTAAGTTTGCGGTCTGCAGTCCGTAGCCCGTAGGCTGTAGGGGCGGTAAAGAGAATGGGATTGTGAAACTGATTGAATCATTAGTGGGCTCAGTTTTAGTTGTATTGTCTTTTGTACAATCTATTTTTAACCGATTGCGAAAAAGGAGGAGGTGCTCAATTCGACTAAATGTCTTTCTTTGTGTTGTTACGCAATATCTCAGTAAATAAAAGTAAATTAAAAACCGATTTTGAAAATTCTTGTTTTATTCGAAAAGGTATGCTTGCTGAGTGATCACATTGTCACCATGTCAAAATCTGAGGATCGGATCAAATGGGATGGGAGAAATCGAGAGCAACCCTGGAAGTTTATTAGAATTTTACCGTCGGAAGTCGGTTTCTTTAAACGTAGTTATATTTTACTTAGCTATGGAGTTACTCACACTTCACTCGCTTTTAAATATTTGCAAAATGGACTTAAAGATAAATACAAAATTCGTAATGGGCAACTTAAAACTAATAATATGCATCTCTAATAACAGTAATCTTAATAAACTATGCATGCCTTGTGCATAGGCGAATGCTTGCTAATCTTGCATACGCCGCAGTGCCCCTAGCATGTTGAGATTGAAAACGCTTGCCCATCGCTCCGTCTTCCCAGACTTATTAACCCGATGTACTTTCGCCCTATTGCTGTACCAGCGATTATACCGACTTTGTAGCTACTCATTTTATGATTGCCATCTTCATACTTATCAAGTTATTAATGAAAGAATAATTTAGATTTTATTGATCTTTCATGTGCTTTTAAATCGAAATATTCGCACTTCATATATTGGTATGACGTCGCATCAAGTCGCCTACCACTTTCCTTATATTTAAGTAACTACTGTCCATGTCGTCAGCTTACTAACAATTTGAATATGATTTAACACAGACAAGTTTACATTTCTAACCATATTTGGGATCGTAAACACTTCCTAACAAATAAATTGGCCAATATATCAATTTCCGTGTTCAAGTTGCCGTTTCGCGTTCATCCAGGATGTTGCGAAGTGTAAACGGGCAATCACTCTAAAAATGGCGTGACCTATTTCTTGCGGGCTACATATTGCCACAGCACGAGTGAGACGTAATCTACGCCTCCCGGGGTGCGTGGGAATTGAATGGCTGGCTATAAGCATAAGTATAACAGCGTGTACTGGCCCGATAGCCTTCCTTGAGTCCTGCTAAATGAGGACGCAGCCTTGCTCGCCCAGTGGGAGAACTTGTAGCATCCGCTTTGTAATTGAATGTTCACGGTGGAAATATACGATTTACTCGTATTTCTAAATGATACGTTCAATAAATGATACTTTGAAATAATGCTGCTATTGGAAAGCCTTGTAAGTTATCTAAGCGATAATGCCGCCCTTTGCACTTCTCCCTCATAAGTCATTTTTGTAACTATTGTTTTGTTTTTGTGTATAATAAAGTGTTTTTTACTTTTATCTCGATGTTTTGGATATTTTAACATTAAAGTTCAGTGTTGAGTCTATGTAATTATGATTTCAACGCTTTGGTAATGCAATGTACAAATCAAGCCACATGGAATTGTTTAGTAACTAAAGTTATTTTGGAGTTTAAACGCAGTCGGTTAACATTGTACCTACAAGTACTTTTGTTTTATACGAGTAACTAAGAAACAAATACATAAACTAAAAACCACATAAACAAGCATTTAGTATGCGTCCTAAGTATGGTAGAATGTACCAGAATGGTTGGAATACCTAGTGTAAATAAATAGCGGTTCTTGCAACGCCACAATAAAGTGCAATTCAGGTCGCACGGTGATAATTATTATCTACAGATAAAAGGACCCGCCGACCCATAGCTTTCAAACTAAGCATGCATACTGAACCAGCCTTACTTAAACAAAGACAACCGCCTTCATGTTTTTTGTTTCCATTGATGATATTATTAAATAACGAAAAACTCAAAAACTGCCAAGGTAATCAAATATCATGGTATGTAACTCGGTTTGTCTTCATAAGCACTCTGATATGACCATTATTGCAACTACTTTCTCCAATTTCAATTCCAAATTAAAAAAGTTCTTTAACGGAATATTAACCATTATTGAAAGTCTTTTGTGTTTCCCAATATTTCCGCACAGTTACATGCGCCATGATCACGATTGAATTGAAGCAATTTGGGTAACATGTTTATTGGCAGACAAAGCGGTCTACCATCTCTCCCAGTCTTCTATTAAGATGCATCACTCAAAAAACCGTTGTGAAAAATATTCCGTTATAAATCTAAATAGTGTTGATAACGATGATAGTTTCAAAAGTTATATTAAAGAAGGTAAGTATCATATTAGCTTCAAATTCAAAAAGAAAGCCGTAAACTCTAAAATGAACAAAACTCAGAATTGGGCTACAGGTTGCTCGCAAATTGCCGGAAGTTCGCGAATCAATTTCGCATCACGGCCGTAGAAATTTTCCTCAATAGACCAGGAGGTTTTATGTGCGGTATACTAGTATAACTTATGTTGTATTACGTTCGGTTATTATTCTGTGTTCGTGCCCAGGGGTGGTCGGATCCCGGATCATCTGGTGAAAATATCCTGGATCGGGTTACGTGTAATGTGAAACTGTGCCATGTTGGGACGCCTTGGTGTGTCCTCGTGAGATTGCTCGTTTATTTTCTGTGGATTTGACTGAGTTTCGCTACTGTTAAATGCTGTGCAATGCTACTCTTGAACTCGTATACAAAAAAAACAACGATAATTGGATGGCTTGATTACTGACAGTTATCTCTACCAAGTAAGAGTTAATTTAAACAATTATTTTTTGTATTTGTAGTTGAAGTACCACCTGTATGTCTAATTTTTTTTTATTGGAAAGGGACACATTAGGACCGGAAATTATAACGACGTTCTCCAATATGATGTAGGTTAATAATCTTTTTATAAGTATCGAGTGATGATACACTAAAGAAATTACAAATACGAAAACACTTTATTGTAAGTACCTCTACACACAGGGAAATATAAATACAACAAGACGTAGAAAAACAAATGTACCTGATCGCAAAAAATCGATCTCATCCGAGCTAGGGATGTACAATATTTAATAAAACAATGTTGATAATAATGACTGTACATGACAATATAAATTTACGCAAAATTGTACAAAACTACCAACTCTAGCAAAGCCTCTTGGGAATACGAATAAATTGAGACGAAAATTCAGGAATGTACTCGTACTGCCAGACAGTGAAGTGAGGTGACACATCGCTCTCCAGAGTTTAGAGTGCAACGTGTGACGTATTGAACTGGTACAATAGTGGCCGAACGAGGCTTGAATCGCTTACCTCCTGACACGACAATGGTCAGCCATCACTAACCAGAATCCGGTTATTACCAGAATCCCTCTTCAACGCCATCAAATTACACCTGGTCTAGTCGAAATTTGACACCAGCCAACCGTTTATTTTGTACTCTCCGTTGTAAAAGCCACGGGGCGTATATTCTGTCAGACATTGCGAAATATCGAAATCGGAACTATGCAAAATTTATCTCATTTTCTCTTACGTAACAAATATCATCAGATCAGCATAATCTTTATATAGTTTTCATAGGTTCTATTGTGTTTGAGTTTTTTTTAAAGTTTGTAGTTGTGAGTGCTTTCCGCTGCTCTAGCAAAGTAATCCTAGATATCTTAAAACTGTGGGTGTATTTAAGATCCTCAATTCCTCATTCCATCTGTCAGCGCTGTTTTTATCTCCCCCGAAAATGTCAGTTAGTCGTTAGTGTGCTCTAAAAAAACGAGCTCTCGAGCAAACACACGTTCTTTTGTTTTATAAATTTCCCGAGCGTAACGGATATGGCGCCGGATCTTTTATTTTCCCGGAAGCCCGGTGCGACGGTGTTTGAACAGGGCAATGGCTGTACCCCGATAGTTATTTTGTACCCCGCGTGTGGTCCCATCGATAGGGGGTGTTGTTTTCCGCGATATTGTTGCGTGCTGTCAATGAGAACGGTCACGAACTGGTAGATCGCAGAATATCTGCTGCTCGTGGTAAGGCGTTTATGTTGAGACGTTATTGTTATTGTGCCAGAATTCTCATTCTGGTAGTTTATACTTTTATTAGGTATCACAATAAATAAAATTATTACTAACAATAAAAATTTACTTTAAAAAAGTTTCTTATTTTATTTACAAAAAGTTAATATTGGTTGTTCGATGTTTTGTTCGAGGGATTTTATATATATTTACCTCTACATAGATATTCTTCCGGTTATCTGAAGACAGTTGGAAATTTATAAATAAGTCTGTTTTTAGTAGAAGTAGGTTATAATAGTTGATTTTTGTCTATAAGTCATTTGCAGTTAGTACTTAAAGAGTACACGATTTGAGTTTAATAATTATGAAATAACTGGGTAAATCCAAATATTATCTGTGACTAAATGTTGTTCTGACAAGGAAGTGTATAAAAGTAGCTGTGGATGTTCTACAATCAGGCAAACTAATGCAATTAATATATATATGTCGGAGGCAGTTATGAGTCGAGTTGATTGTTGTTTACATGCATAGCAAATAATATTATCTGTTTACATTTTGATTGCTTGTAAAAATCATAATTCAATTTATTTTGATTTGTTACATTTTTGAATTCATTAATAAAGGTCATTTAATTTATTAAGTTAAAAATACTGTGAAGTACGTAACGACCAATCAGAGCAGAGCACGTCGCTCGAGTGGGGTCGAGGCGCCATCTTTACTTAAGAGTGGCTGACAGTATTTTTGAAAACATTACTTAGTGAGACACCAACGGATCGAGTTGGATCGTTGGGTGTATTCGTTGTTTAGAAGTGAGATTGGTGCCTTGAACTCGCTGCTCGGTTGTTACAGTGCATTTTATTTGAAACATTTGTAAATAGACAAATTGTCGATTAAATTCTTATAAAACAGTGAATATTGTGTTTTGTGCTCGCATTTCACCCTGATGACGCCCACTAAACACGTTACCGCTTATGACGATCTCGTTAGGAATAACGATTCTCCGACATCAGAAGTGGGATCGGTGCAGGCACAAAACGTGAAAGAGCAGCTATCGGCGAACTATCGCTGACGTGCGCTATTCGAAGCACAACAATTCAGCATGAGGCTTCTCGTGAAGGCACTTTCCAACCAAGCACGAGGACAAGGACATCACGCTGCCTACATTTCAGCCAGACGAGGCAGAAAACGACGCGCGGGCCTGGTTGGCGACGGCTGACATCTGCTTATTGGATCGCAGCATACAGGGAAGTAAAATTAATTACCATTCTTTGTAAGGTTATGATAGGTTCGGCTGCAACGTGGTTTTCTCAAATAGCGTTTCCAGATATGAAATGGGTAGAATTTACGAAATTTTTCTCTTGCGATTTGAGACCTTAAAAACGCGTGCAGAGTCTGCGTTAAAAATTATTAGTGGTAAACCACATGTCTTGCTGCATATGCAAGCCGTTTGTTTACATTACTTATGTCTCGGTGGGGTAATTTAGGTAAAGAATAAATGGTATTATCCTTAATACTAGCGCTAACAAACCACGGTTACAGCGTCAACATTTTTTTTAAAGAAATATCTACCCGCAGCAAAATGAAACGTGAAATTATGGCTTTTTCTTATCGTAAAACGTAGTTAAACAAGATAACAAACGCCCTAGGTTAAGTTCAGTGAATTTGATGTTTGGAAAACTTGATCATAAATCTTTTGAATGTTTCAGCCGACCACATGACAATCAGCAAACAACTACGACCCCTGATCGCTCCAAAACAGACGTTGTTACGAGGTTCCCTGTGATTTGCTACAAGTGTGGAGTTGAGGGTCACGTGACATCGCGTTGCACAAAATTGGGGCCTAATGCAAACAGCAGCGCGCAGCCTACTGCCGCTACTAGTACTGTCAAGAGAGAGGACGTGTGCGGTATGAAACCTGTCTTCGGTACAATTACACAATTCGGTGAGCAGTTTTCATTTTGTTTTGATTCCGGGGATGATTGGTCATTAATTAAAGAAAGTATCTCTGGCAGACTTGTTGGTACATTGCAAAATGCAATTGTTACTTTAATTAGTGTAGGAAAGACTAGCGCGTGTTGTCGAGAAGCTAGATGGCCTCGATGTTCACATGTTGATGAAGTCTTTTTTTCGTGAGCTTCGGCATAACGTTTAATGGTAGTTGCGACTAGGTCTACTTTGAGATCCCGATGTATGTCTGCATTTCTTATGTACCACGTAGCGTTCACGATACTCCGAAGTGCTTTATTTTGAAATCGTTAGACAATCTGAATATTGCTCTGTTTGGTACTGCCCCAAAGCTGAATACCGTACGTCCATATTGGCACTAGGACTTGCTTATATAGCAGTAATTTATTGTTCACTGATAACGCAGAGTGTTTTCCAAGTAACCAGTACATCTTCTTATAGCGAAACCCTAATTCTTAACATTGCTTCTTGACATGAGCTTTCCAGCGAAGCTTTGCATCTAATGACATACCTTAGTATTTTGCTGTATTTTGGTATGGTATTAATTTATCATTGATATACACCGGATTATAGTTTGGTCTTTTATTTGTGAGGTAAATGTGGACTGACCTTCACTCGTTTAATTTAATTTGCCATTTCGGTGTCCAGTTCAAAACAGTGTTCACTGTTTTTTGTACCTTTTCTGCCGCTTTTGCATGAGTGACTCCAGTAGCCATTATGGCTGTATCATCAGCAAACGTGGCAATGATATTGTTTTCTAAATCTGGAATATCTGCAGTATAAAGTAAGTACAAGACGAGGACACTTACCTTGTGGCACTCCAGCTTCAATTTTTTTTAGATCTGAGTAAGCGTCATCTTAACGAACTCTAATCTCATTCTTTGTGTAGATAAGTCTCTAATATATCTCTAATAACAATATCAGCAAATTGCTTTGGGAATATAATTCGTATTTTATGTAAAAGACCTTTATGCCAAACTTTATGAAACGATTGCGCTACGTCTAAGAAGACTATGGTCTTCTGTGCAGACTTTTATTTCTTCAAAAGTATTTTGTATTATTTTCGTTATCCTTTGTACTTGGTCTAAGGTGGAGTGTTTTTCCTGAAAACCAAATTGAAAGTCCGGGATCAACTTTAAATGCGGTTAATGGGTCTGTTGAGAAATAGGTGTGTATGATGTTCTTTCATGTTCTGGTTTTCCCGGCTTTGGAAACATAACGACTTCAGCAACTTTCCACCTGGTACATATTTAAGCCTAAATGCCGCGTTTATGAGTGTGGTAAGCTTTATTATGGCCTTTCTATTCAGATTTTTTTAATTATTCACCAGTGGTTAGATCATACTCCGGAGTTTTCTTACGGTCAAGCATTTTTATTTCTCTTTGTACTTCTTTTGGCGTTACTCGTCGTATTTCCAGTTCTTCACAAGATTTATTTTGCTCACTATTCATAGCCCAAAATCCATCAGATTTTTTAATGGGAGCAATATGCATAGTTGGCTTCTTTAGGCTCTCCGTGGCTTTTCAGAGTGAATAGTCTGTTTTTCGAGCATTGTTAAGCTAGCTTAAGTAAGTTTTCATATTTTCATCATGGAAGATTTTACTATCCTTCTGAGTCTCTTTGTAAGGTTATAAAAACGTGATTTTGTGGACACCTAGTTTGTTGCCATTTCGTCCTTTTTTTGAAGTAAAAACAACCTTATCTCCATCGGGTACTGGTAACCTCTCGGTCTTCTGTTTTTTTTAAGGGAGTATTATTCCATGCGCTTTGTTGGATGTTTGTTATAAAATGTCTTAAGTCTTCGTCGAATTGTTCTCGACTCTTCAATGCTTTAGTTCAACAACAGAGTCCAAGTCAGACTTGAAACTCTCCCAGTCAGTGTTTTTGTTTACAAAAATATCAGGTATAAAGGTCAAAATACCATTATTTTGACCTTTGGGTTATTATGGGTGAGTGATCTGAACTCATATCAAAGCCTTCCTCTATGTAGGTACATGAAGTTGGATGATACATTTTTATAAACGAAAAAGAAAATCAATTAGTGCATCTCTTTAGATGTGTATTATGTAACGCACAAATATTAGCTAGATTAACTCTTAGCAGTCTTGACGCTAGTAGTGAAGGTCATGGCGCGATGTTCCTCCAAATACCTGATACAAAGCTACATCCAATCGAATATTATAGCAAACGCGCAGCACATGCAGAGTCCCGATGCCACTCCCTCAGTCATTATGTCCCAACCGAATTGGATCCATTCCTGTAGAATGCATTCATACTATGTTTCTTTTGATTATGTGTCGAGGTAGTATAACGGCGAGTTGACCTATATGTTATGGCGAGGTGGCCAAAATTTGTAACGGCGTGGTGGCCAATTAGAAACGGCGAGGTGGCCGATATCCAATGGCGAGGTGGCCAATTTGCAAAGGCGAGGTGGCCAATTTGCAAAGGCGAGGTGGCCAATTTGCAAAGGCGAGGTGGCCAATTTGCAAAGGCGAGGTGGCCAATTTGCAAAGGCGAGGTGGCCAATTTGCAAAGGCGAGGTGGCCAATTTGCAAAGGCGAGGTGGCCAATTTGCAAAGGCGAGGTGGCCAATTTGCAAAGGCGAGGTGGCCAATTTGCAAAGGCGAGGTGGCCAATTTGCAAAGGCGAGGTGGCCAATTTGCAAAGGCGAGGTGGCCAACGTTGGAGGGCGAGGTGGCCAAATGTAAAAGAGGGCCTGTTTTGATTCGATGGATTTTACTTTGTACATTTTGTTTGAGGCTAACATCATGAAACTTTTCTATAAAGGCAGTTGAAGTTATTCGGTCAGGAGTGGCCGAACGTTACTAAAATGTTTTGTTTTTTTTGACAGATGATGCGCGGCCTTCATTATCACACGAGGGCGTGTGATATGTCAGGATGGCTGTGTCGGAGGCAGTTATGAGTCGAGTTGATTGTTGTTTACATGCATAGCAAATAATATTATCTGTTTACATTTTGATTGCTTGTAAAAATCATAATTCAATTTATTTTGATTTGTTACATTTTTGAATTCATTAATAAAGGTCATTTAATTTATTAAGTTAAAAATACTGTGAAGTACGTAACGACCAATCAGAGCAGAGCACGTCGCTCGAGTGGGGTCGAGGCGCCATCTTTACTTAAGAGTGGCTGACAGTATTTTTGAAAACATTACTTAGTGAGACACCAACGGATCGAGTTGGATCGTTGGGTGTATTCGTTGTTTAGAAGTGAGATTGGTGCCTTGAACTCGCTGCTCGGTTGTTACAGTGCATTTTATTTGAAACATTTGTAAATAGACAAATTGTCGATTAAATTCTTATAAAACAGTGAATATTGTGTTTTGTGCTCGCATTTCACCCTGATGACGCCCACTAAACACGTTACCGCTTATGACGATCTCGTTAGGAATAACGATTCTCCGACATATATATCCTAGTTATTAGTTTTCCTGACAATTAAATTAGGTTTTGCGAAAATGGCAGTAAATAAATTCCGCAATTTAATAATTCAGTTACCTATGTGTAATGTTTGCAAGTAAATACGTTTTATTGCGGATTACAAAGATGAGAATGATGAAATTATGTATTACAATATTTATGCATGAAAACTATGATATTTAATATTTAATTGGGAATTCCATGTAACTGTAGATTATTGTTAATAATATCTGCTATGAAATTTGTTTTCTTATTTTGTGACCAATAAAGAATTTATATTTGAATGAACATTTTATGTGTGAAATTTAATATAGAAAGTAAAAGACACATATAAATTTCACACTAATGAAATATCCTTCAGGTTTAAATATGTTAATCTATGTTAGTTAATTAAATATTTATTTATATATTTAATTAACTCGGAGATAGTAAAGTAAAATTCATTTATTTTCGACATCAACGCATATACGTTCAAACACATTTACTTAATATATATAGGTACACTCAAACTTAACATTAACTGAAACAGAGCCTTAAGATAATTCTCCTTAATCCTCCTTTTCAATGTTGTAGCTAAATATTCACAAAAATAAATAATTTAATTGATTATGGATATCTACATTAGTTCCTAAACTAGATAAAATCCCTTGGAGAGTAGAACTATGTCGTCTGTTACGAAACAAGCGGGATGCTGGATGCTGATTACATGCAAATTGTGGAAATCGCACGAGCATACTCGTATCTCAGTACTGGCTGCCGTCCGCACAGTGAGCAGGAAACCGCCTGGTGTCTTTACTTAAAATTAACGACAATTATTCAAAGGGAAATAATCGTTTGTTTGAAGGTATGGAAAGAATATGAAAGAAATAATTAATTGTGATACACACAGTACACAGTATGTTCTCAGTATCACAATTAAACATAGTAAGTACATTGCGTGTGTGTGGACCAAAAGGTTAAGCCTTAGCTTTTTGTTACTGAGATGCACGATGCGTAGCAACGCTGGTTATCAGGCAAAACCTTCGGTTAGGCACGGAATTACACACGTTAAAACTTGACTTCAAATATTCGGAATAAAAATTACTGAGGGGATGAAATTTAAAGAGCACTACTTAGAAAGCACCAGTCGTGTACTTTTGAATAATGCGAATTAGAATCCTCTATAAAACACCAAAATCTTCAAAATCGACAATAGAAGTTACAAAGAACTTTCACCTCTTTTTAAAATCGGTTCAATCGGGAACACGAGTCAGACATAGTTGTCGAAATTTGAATATATGTATCAAATCATTTGTTTATTTAATGTCCCTATTAGTTGCATTTTTCGTAATAATAAGATTTGATCAAGCTGCTCTATAAAATCTAGTCTCTATCTACTTCTCAGAAGAGTCATTACCAGACTTGCGAGTTGCCGGCCAAGTTGCCGCTTCATGCTAATGCCGCCGTGTCCTGGTTACTGCTTATTGTTGCGTCTAATGACCCCACGATACTCATGTCTCCCCTTCAATGGGTATTTTGACTCCACTGACCACAGCTTGCGAACCCTACGCTTAAAAGCCCAAAGTATATGATAACAATGGCAGCGCTTAAACCGACTTTTACTGGAAACAATTTACATACAATCGTCTAGCTTTTGAGATATTGACGTCGAAAACGTTGGACATTCCAGACAGAGTTACTGCCCATATGGAAGTCGTTTATTCAGATGATTCCAACGCAGTAGCAGACCTAAATATACTGACGACTGTCACACGTGCATCGAGTTAAACATTGATGCGGCAGCTACGAGACTATCGCCCTAATTTTATGGAGTTTACAAACGCGATCTTGCTATATATCATGTGACGTTTATTAGTACACTTTTATCATTTAGGTTATGCTCCATGCGACCCCGAAACCATCACCCTACGAAATTATGAAAGGAGATATCTACGTTTTACGACACAAACGGCCAATAAGAAAATATTTCTCCGTCCCATAATCCTAAAGGGCATGAAATATGTTAGGGCTAGGATCAACGTGAAAGAAGTTATTTATCGGATGGGAGAGCGGTCGAATTGCAACCTTACACCGTGAACTACCCCATGATTGGCGAACTTGATACATAAAACCGTTCTTTGTTATAACTTTGTAATTCTTTATGGGATAAATAGCGAGCCCTAATGAAACCTCTGATTGGGTACAGTTTCAGCGTTCCACGTTTCGATTAACTCGATATATCCATGCTTTACTGTACGAAACTTTGAATGTAAACATTGGATATTCCTTTGTTCTTACCGTTTGCACAATTCATAGGAAAGCGTATCTATATTTTCTGCTGCTCTGTTTATTCACATTGCCTTTTGCATACAAAAGATTCGAAGATTTTATAACTCACCTTCTACAAAGTAAAAAGGCTACAATATCTTTAGATAACAATAAATAATAGCTAAGTCATATCAGAAACATAATATATCGGTCTGTCGATCTATTGAGTTGAAAAGTGCCGTTGTGTGGAAAACTCGGCTATATCAAATGGCGGTCAAAAGTTAGACCTGACAGCTCATGAAAAGTTACCTAAACTTTGTGTTGTATTTCATCTGACAATGCGATACTTTGCGAATAACATTACCAGTTTGTGTTGGGAAATAGCAAACCGCAGTACCCTTGGGAATAATATCTATGTTTTTCGAGGACCGGCCATGGGCATTCTAAAACCGTCACTTTTGCAATGCTATCCTGCGTTGGCTTTATTTTATTCGTCTTGCCAAATGACGAGTTATTTATAAATCGCTTTCGCTATTACCGACTCAAAGGCTTAATGTAGAAGTTTAATTTGTAAAAGTTTTTAATAAATCTCGCGTTGAAGTCTTAAAGGTTTCAAAGGTTTATTTTTTGTAGAGATACATGTATACTTCCACTACATCAGATTCATATTATTCTACTTTCCATGGATAAAAGCCTAATTCTGGGACTAATAAACGGGGACTCGGTAATGACTAGTTGTGAACAATTTTATTTAATCTATTTAGTTAAAAAACGAATAATGATATGCTCTTGAATAATGTGTGTGGACTGAGATTCGTGTCACTATCACATTAAACAATGCGCGTACAACAAGTTTCAAGTACAAATGCTTCACCGAAACCACAAAGTTTGTGTTTATTACACAATGACGTCAATAGCGTTTTTACACCAATTGCGGTCCTAATGTGATAGGCAAAGTTTCGTGCTAATCAGCCAATCTAACCATTATTATTACTTAGTGTTTACATACTTACCCTAGTTTGCTCAACTACCCTCCAATACTGAAGCTAAGTGGCAAGCTAATAACAGAAATATTATATGCAGCTAAGAAAGCTGTTACCTGTAATGATAATGCCATAAAGAGGAAAGCAATCTAATATGAAATTCAAGCGAGAGAGACAGCAAATTCAAATAACATTAATGCCATGTAAGTACATAAATCATATGAAGGCTTTTATCAAGATCCTTCTATCACGAGCCCGAGATAATGGGCACGTAGATGCACCGTACAATGTGAATAAATCTTATTAACTTTCTCATGGCGAAGGTAAAGGCCCCGAGTTTCGCATTGACCCGTTTTTGCGCACACAGGACAGCGAACGAGCTTAGACCTTCATGTCTTGATACTAAACACCATTTTACACCCTTCAGTTTCTTTGGAAGAAGAAATTCCAAAACAAATTGATAACTCCTAATTTTAACCCATACCTATACCAGAGTGTCGTGGTTATGGTAAACATGTACTTTTTTGTTATTTGGAAAATCCAGCTTCGGGCTCTATTAACGTTAGTTGAACAACACACTTTTATTACTCAATGTATACGATGACAAAAATGAAAAAGAGACGCCACAAAAAATTTGATTAAAAATATGCAAGCCGATGGCAATCTGTATCGGTTGGCACAAAAGTTATTTCAGCTAAACCGGAGTCCTGGCTTTTATTAACTGTTGCAGGGTGGTCAGTTTTGTGAATTTACTCTCGCAGAGAACGCACAATACATTTTCCCGATTGCCTACGGGAGTGTGCCACTTGATTCTGGCTTTTAGCGTGATTTGGGCTCTATTCATTCTGCATTTGGTAGACCATTTTACTTAACCCATTTGAGAAGTATTTCGATAGCCGTTTTTTAAAAGGAATGCGAATTCTCCCCTGTCAAATTCATATTTCGCCGGGTTTGTAGAAACTATTTGGTAGTCTGTATGTAATAGCATTCAGGATATTTCCTGCACGATTGTCCGTATCTACTAACACGTTTGCGGCACGACCGCGGCCTTATCTGAGGACAAAGAGGACACGTGCCGAGAATTTCGCTCATCATTTTGTTTTTTACCACCGATGGCCCCTTCCGCCCGTAATCGACTGATGTTATTGGGTATGATATTTCGTTTCATCGACTCCGTGCGCCTCCAATTTAATCAGATGGAATGCCCGGGATCGGATTAACGATAGTTTAGCGATTGTTTGGAATTGAGTTTCTGTAATGTTGTGAGGGATGTTTCTTGTGTGCTGTGATTGTCTTTGACGGGGAATGGATCTTTTTTGTCATAACAGTGTTCAACTATCTTTAGCTTATTGTATCGATTGCACAGTATTTTCATACATTCATGATTTTAAAACTGTCTTTTAGTGTATTAAAATTCTTGTTCCGACGTCTCCTTGCCTTTCGGTGACATTATAACTAATGGGTGTTCTGAAAGCGGAATACTCCAGATTTGTCCATCGTCGCCCGTCGCGTCGCCTAATTAGGCCAGCGCGTGGTGGGCTGCGCGGGCGCACGCGTCGACGGCCGCGGTGCGCGTCATTGGCCGGCCGCCGCCATTGTTCGGGGGTGTTGGCGGCCCGCCCTCCCTCCGCCTCACGGGCACGCCCTCGCCACGCCCATTTGTTAAATCACCCTAGGAGTTGCAACTTTCTTTCAATATTGAAACATTAACAGTAAATAACATTGTGCCTTAATGCTGATGCAAATTTTCAAGCTTTCTTGTGAACCCATAAACTTAAAGGTTTTTTACTTCACTCTTTCATAAGGAACACGGACGAGGCCTTTGCCCACCTGTGGGACTCAACATGATTACTATAACTGTTAGGGTGAAACTGGTGTCACTAGTCCTGTTGCACTCTCTCTCTCTTCTCAGTCTATCTCTCGACATTCATTACATTAGTGATAGCGAGATTGATTTCAAAGTATTTTAAATATAAGTACTAATCCAAGCATAAGTTCAGGATGAGATCGATAAACGGTTCAGTTTATTTATGGCATCAGTTTCATCCAAACTGCAAGGCTTCAGTAGTTGGTAGTTCGTATGAATAATTGGCCCATATTTTCTCAACTGTTGATCTCAATCTCGGGCCAACACTGCGATTTAGGGTTCAACCCTTGCCGACCCATCCGTTACCCGAATAATGCCACTGACTTCCCTTTACTCTGCTGAAGCATCTAATTTTAATATGTTCTTTAAGAAACCGTTCGGGGTTTTATGCTGGTAAATTGCTTTTTGAACGGATTTTGTGATACCGTCTTGTTTGTTACAGCGAACTCGAATAGGAGTTTGTAACTGACAGATAAGCACATAAATGGATGCAGTTTTTTGAATAGTCTCAGAGCTGGTTTACCAACTGCAAGTAAAATTAGACAATGGTCAAATACAGAGCTATTTCGCTCAGTACAAAGCGAGATAGCTCTTGACATAACTTTCCATTGACACGTATTATTGGCATCACTAAGCATTGTTTTACCCTGATTGAAAAACAGGTCCAAGACGTTACAAGACACATGACCTATGGGTATGTAGATGGAATAAAAATATTATTAGGAACGCTACGTTTGACCTGTGTGCAATAGAATAGCAATATAAATCAATCGTCTCAAACTAATCGTACCTACTGACCAGCGTCAGTTGATTTGAGATATATGTATATCGATATATATTATATGAGAAGACCTAAAACCTTGAATCTTGTGGTTCCCTGGCTCTCTTGGAGATTTATCAAACAGAGCTGTCAGACGATCAAGCATTCTGCTTTCAGAACATTATTACAAAACCTTTATGTTATAAAATGCACAAATAAATAAATAACAGTCATACATAAAACATATCAGAAGCTGAGATAACGATCGTCTCTAATTACAGCACTAATGATACCATATAAAATCTAATATTCTACACGCTTTTCACTTTATGTCTACTTACACGGTTAGTTGATAGTGTAAATTATTAAATTAGAGTGCAATTTACCTCAGTGCTGGTTAAACTTATGTTTCGTACCTGTATAGGGTAAAACCGGGATAGATGCCGCACTTTTTGAATTAGCCACCTAATTTTAAAAATATTAATTTTACACCAATAATTTCTTTGAATCTAGCTAGCTCAATCCTTTATGTAGAGTCATTATTCCTTTTTTTTAATCTATCAAGTAAAGATTTTGCAGAAATTAGCTTTTTGTGGAAGACTTTTTTTGAGGATAGATGCCTACCTATATGGATAGTTGCCCCACCATGAAAATACTACGAAGGATAGATGCCTGCAGAGCGGGATAGATGCCCTTTATACTGTATCTACGAAAAACGGTTCAAAATGTCCAGTTAATATTTATTTATTTAGAGGTCATATAATGAAAAACATTTGTATTTTTTAAATCGTTAATTGTTATCAATGTTATTATTGAACATAATTATAATATGACACAAATGACCATAAGTATTACTTTGTTGTATTTTTAGCAGCATAACGTCTTCGCAATGGTCTCGATGGAATCCCAAATTGTCAGGATATTTCGTTTAATCCCATAGTTTTTTTGTCCATTTCATCGAAAGCTGACTGTAGCTCTTCTGTAGTCCAAGAACATACTCGAGCTCGCACTCCTTCCTTTCTTTTATATTTTCGTGGCATGGTTTTGCTAAAATTAGTAAAATGTGAAAATTTAAGTATACGTAAATATTAAAAAATAGAATAGACACTAAAATATTTTAAAAATATACACTAACTCCACGTATGATGTATTGAGGGATAAATGCCCCTAAGGGCACCTATACCTCGGAAAATCAGGGCAACTATCCTTTTTGATAAGGATAGATGCCAAAGTGTTTTTTTACTAAATTAAAAACAAAATAGCGTCTATTTGCATCTAGATGCACACTCAATGAACTAGTCTATTGACATAATAAAAAATATAACAGAATTTATAACTACTTATAAAGTTATACAACGGCAAATACTAACCTTTAAATGTTTGACGTGTTTTTGAAGCTCGCCGCGGAGATGATTACACACACGAGCGAAACGCGCTCTCACCGCACGACAGTCCGTGGGCAACTTAGGTGCGGGGTGACTGCGGCTCCTACTTATGTTATTAATTCTTTGTGGCGAGTTCGGGAAGATGGGTTTTTTAAAAGTGAGGCATCTATCCCACTGCGGCATCTATCCCGGTTTTACCCTACTTAAACAATATAATTTATAGTAAGAAAAAGCTTTCGGTCTCTGTCCATTTATAAGAAGTAAGATGAACAGTAATATATCAATATGCATTAACAAAAAAAAGGTGTGTGTGCGATTCACACACGATAGAAGTGGAAATTCAGTAAATCGACAAAAGAATGTGATGAATAAAAAAAAAACAAAAAAAAATACTGTGCAAAAAGATTTTGTTCGGGCGGTCACCCATCCAAGTACTGGCGTCGAGCAAAGTTGCTTAACCTTGTTAGCGTTTAAGATTGGCTTACCTGTCGTTTTTTTCGTTGCATCCGCATTGAAATCACAACGATTCTAAAGAAGTTTCACTTCAAAAAAACCTATTGCTAGACACAGCATCTATCTAACCTTAAACGAAGCAAGCAGGGCTTGTATTGAGGTTTGGCTTAAGGCCAGGCGTCGATTTGTAGATTGTTCCATTTATTATATATATATGTATATGTATATATTAATATTACCAGTTTCTATTTAATGTCCATAAGTAGGCTATGTGTTTCTAAGGAAATAAACGTTTTAACGTTTTAAGTAAAACGTTAGCTGAATTCAACGCTAAGTGCGTTTGTGGTTTCCTACTTAAATTTCAATTTATAATAATGTTTTTCACAAACTTGAAAGGTTGTGATTTGGTCTTTGATGGCATGAAAGTGTTCACTTGTCACGGTGATTTCCAGAACAAAGGAGTATTTACGTGGCAATTGCTTTTATGCATAAATAATCACCGGTAAATATATAAATGTCTGTAACAGGAAAACCGAAAATGTATGCAGAGTTTGCGGTTCGTGAAGGTCAAGCGCTTTCCTACTTTAGTATATTAATGCGCATACATGTACTAAATAAAAAAAAAAAAGTTTATTCAGATAATGTGATTGCTTGTTGAAGATTTTAAATAAATTTAAGTTTATTTATTTATTTATTTATTTATTTATTTACAATTCAATAAAACATCTTTACAGGTTATTTTTTGGGCCCTAAGTTAAACAATCTATACTTATATTATAAAGCTGAAGAGTTTGTTTGCTTTTTTTTTCTTTTTTTCTTGAATGTTTGTTTAATTATAATGTGTCTGTATTGTTTTGTTTTGTTTTTATTTGTTTTTAAATTTAATATGTATGTTTTTATATTCAGTGTGGTCCGAAATGAATGTGTCTTATTCTAACTCTAATCTCAAGAACTTTGGGTCCGATTTGAATACTACTAGGTAGCTTATTTATCGAGAAGGCTATGGGCTACTTTTTGCCGCGAGAAAATTTATAATACACGTGGCTTCAAAAGAAGACCTGAGTATTTTACATCAAAATGCAGTGATTCCATAAACTTTACCGACGGTCCGATTAGTTATCGGCCCAATATAGCATATAACTTGTATGGCGTTTAATCACAGACGGTCAAGATTTAACTGTTTCAAGTTTGATTGCTACCTGTATGTGTGTTCTTACCTGACTGCGGCAGCGTAGCCCTCAAACGGCTAGTATTTTCCCTATTTTATTACCGTAATTATTATTTTAGTACACACTAACTTATAAAGTTGGTTTGTTTCGCTGATATTAATCTATCAACGATTCGTTGTTAGTTGGAAACATGAAAATACAATCATGGGTATTAAATGAAACAAAGCCGATCAACATTTAATACTCTGGTTATGGTTAGTCTCAGTCCATCCAGCTTTAAAACTAAAAACATTTATTCGATAATGCTGTTACACAGAAAATACGTTTATAAACGTCGTAAAATTACGAGAGACATCGTGAGTCAGTGTTGCCATCGCCTTAGTTAAGGTTGATAATGGGAACGTAGTAAATTGACCAATCGCACGCTACCACAGAAAATATTACGTTGAAGCTAGGCAATGGCTCGTCGCTACTGGGTACGTGCGTTGTTGTAATTGAATGCAGGCTGTATGGCACAGACTAGGTTATTTTAGTTGGGGTACTAGTATAAGAAACTTGAAATTTTACTTTCATCCCACGTTATGATTTTCCTTGATTCCTGCTTTGCCGTAGTTCTTTTAGAATAAGATATTTTTATATTTGATGTAGTTCTCGGTGGTGGTGATGTGTTTTGTCGTCTTAAACTATGCTAATAGTATTATATTAAGGGTTTTTTTTTAAGATTCCAATTAAATTTTAGAGCTTAGAAAAGAAGAATAACATATATTTATGCGTTTGACAAATAAACAGTTTAATCTACGACCTTATATTTTTTTAGTTGTTATTTATGTTTATAGATAATCTGCCTGAAATATTTTTGACAGACTATCAAGATAAATATCTACGAATTATAACATTTTATAAATTCTGACCGACGCATTTAAACGTTCGATTCTCCGACAAAATATAGCACACCGGTCGCAAAATCCTCGGGTAGCCTCATTAATTTTAAAGTGTATCAGCTATTCTGCACTCACTTTGATTAAATGTTGGAAGAGATGGGAAATTTAATACGAGTGGCATTGGCAAGAGCGTGTAATGAAGTCAATGGAGTCATGATCGAGGGATCACACTTGTCGGCGCTGTGTATGTAGGTACGCTGCACGCCGTGCGCGTCCGTGATCTTGTATGGATGCGATGCCCGGATTTGTATGAGTTTGTATGAGCGTGGGAAAATTATTGTGATGTGGTTGTAAACTACTGGTCGCGAATTGTGTTGTTAAGAGTGGTATTGCTTAGTTTGGACTGTGCAAGATATTTGTAATGCATCATAGAACTTTAGATTTTTTTGTCTATCAGAATCAAGTCATATCATTATTACGGAATAAGTTATCATCTAATTACAGTTGCTGTATATTCAACTTATTATTTAGGCGAAGCCAACGCTTAGTAAAGAACCTATGTATATGTATTCAAAATAAATAAATCGAGTTGTCTAAAATTAAGTGAACGTTAACATTCAATATTTCCACTAAAGGCGTGCCTCATTTAAACCAACCGTTTAAACGCGGCCAGACAGATAATAAATTGCAATCGATTCAAAAACTTCAATCCATTTAAAATGAATCTCATTCAGATTGATTTGAAAGAAGGGACATTCATTTCAACTGGTAATATTTACCGTGCAAGTTCACATCGAAACCAGTTGAAAATACCGAAATGCCAATCAAGGTTGTCGGTAAGCGATCCTTTTTTGTGTGGAGATTCCTTCTCGGTGAGACGTAGCACGTTTCATATGACTACCTGAACATTTGTCCCGTGGGCTGTATTGAATCTCTCTCACTGATCTATTCAGTAATCAGAAATGCTTCTTTGTTATATACTATTACTAGACTTTTACGTATTTTTACGTAATCCGTAAAATACGGGTAACTACGTGTTTTTTTTTATCAAATTATTTTTAAAATAGCCAGTCTTTCGTCAATAAATAAATTATAACAGTGAATTATTTTTGTCACATCCGACCAGAACTTGGTTCCTCAGATTAGCGCTTTTAAACAAACAATCAAACAAACCCTTCTGCTTTTTAATATTATTCATATTACGCCTATCGAAACTTTTGCGTGCTCCATTTAGCAGCAGAATTCTACAAGTTTTTTTAAAGTTGCCATAAAACCTGCGGCCGTATTCAAAAGCTATGCAGTAAAATTAATTTAAGTTACTCACCCAGTTCCGCATTGTTATAAAATATGTGTTACGAAACTAAAGTAATTCAAAGTTGCTTGATAGAAAAAGGTTGGGCATCTATTAAGGGGGACTATATGGATCAGTTTGCAATCTAGGCACCGTAACTTGGACTCCTTTGTCCTGATCGCAATCTCCATAAACCAGCTAAACACCTCGCCGAGATTCCCCCCGCGGGGAGGACTCAGGGGGCCCCCACCTCCTCTTCCAGTTACGGGAGTTAAAGTACCTTATGATTTCGAAATTCTGCCCCGCTGAGGTGAACCACTTTTATTAATCCATAAAAATCTCAGCTTGTAAATGTTGACACCGAATTATAAAGACCGCCCGGGGAACGCCGCGAGCCGATGGGAGCGGTCACGCGCATGCATTATACATTTTTTTGCATAAACCGCTTGTAACTCGTTTTATTCGGTCACTTATCCTCAACAGATTATGTTCCTTTCACGGGCGCGTGCTGCGTGCGTTCTTTGACAGGTGTCACAGTTTGACAGGTGTCACAGCTTAAACCGGACTGTCCTTTGTTCGCAGGTCGCGAGTCTCGCCGCGAGAGCGAGTTCAAGAAGCCGGCGCCGAACGGTCGCATACACCACCGGCCCTATCCTCCGAACAAGGTAATTGCAATCTCTCCCTCATTCCCACTGAATGCCGGGCAAAATAATGACGGCCACGTGTCTTCCATACAAACAACTATACACAGCTATACAAGGTTGCGAAAGAATGGTACAAATGCGCTGCTTATCGACACACAATGCTGTGTTTATTGTTGGAGTATGCCGCGCCGTTTTTAGGCAACGCGTTATGTATTCATGAAGGTTTGAAAATCACGGATATGCTTTCAGGAACGCGGAAATAGTGCATTCTTTTAAGTTTGGTTTTCGTACTCTTATGAATTTCTTATTGGTTTTATTTCCACCACGATGTTTTAAAACAGAGAGGGAAAAGGGAAATATTATGATAAAAAGTGGTTAAATATCTCCTTGCTCGAGATTAAGGATATAAACTGTATTTAGCTCTTTATAGAGGTAGTGTCAGCGATCGAAACGTGAGGTTGCAATCGGTATTTGGATTTCGCATTTGTAATAAACTTACAGATAATTAACGTGTTCGATTTCGTAGAATTCGACATAAGGGCTTAGTTGAAAGGTCACATGTTAATGAGGATTAATCGGCCTTTCCGCGATATATCATTATGTACGGCGCGTAGTTCGCAGGATCTAGTTGGGGCTGGTAAATTATTCATCAAACTGAAGTTCGTTTCTCGGTACTTTGATTAAATTCCTCGTCGGGTAATGTGGAATGTTTAAATGTATTTACATAAGTAAAGCTGGAGCTATCGACTATTAAAAGTTGTTTAAGTATTGTTGCGGTGATTATTTTCCTTTTAAGTCTCGTATTTAATTTATTTGCAAAAAACAATAAACATGGTTTAAGTAGGTTAGCTAACCGTAAGGATTACTATTTTTTGTTACATTTTGCTCCAGTAGTGTTTGGTGAATTTAGGATTCCGTTCGTGTGTTTTGCAAAATATCCTATATTTTGATTATTATCATGAGATAGTTTACCAAAATCTTTGTAATAAAATAGAAACTGTTTTTCTTTGTGATCGTTCTTGTCAAGTCAATCATAAAATTTTATACAATTATTTAATTATATTCATAGTGAAAAACAGAGAATAAATAAGCTCCGTCGGCTAAAACTACATTTAACTCGGTATGACATATCCGCTCCGTAGAACAGCAAATCTCAGATAAAAAAGGTCATGATTGGTTTTGCGGCTTTAATGTATTTAATCTACTTATGATTCCTATTCTCATATTATGTTTTGTTTGTAGAACGATGGAACCAGCTCGAATGCGCCGCACCGCCCGCCTCCCATCCGGATACCGAACGGCTTCCAAACTCAGGTTTTTTAACTAATTTATACGTCTAGCATATTATAATAATAATAAATATTTCCGAATACTCACACAGTATTACCTAACCCGAAACTAAGCAGAGCTTGTTTTATGGGTTAGATGACTGAATACTAATGTAGATACATTTTTTTTTGCATAGAAAAAGAATAATAATAAATAAATCATTTATTTCAGGCATCACAGACCCGTTTCTGTATACCTTACAGACTAACATACATACAGATATATCTTTCTCGGTGTTTCGCTTTATATACCAATTTTAAAACACCTACAAGGTGTTATTATATATTATACTAAAAAAAAAACGATTATTGGTGCACTTAGACATAACAAGAACAAAACCATAAAAATAAAGCTTCATAGAAACAAAATAAAAGAACCAGTAAGAATTAAAGATTTAACATAAATTTGGCAACATTACACCCGAACACGAATACCTATTTCTCTGTTTTTAACGTGATGTACTTTTTTGTTGAAATTATTTTTCTGCCCACCTCTTATGAACCAACTTGTGTATCTATCAGAGATAGTACCTACTGGACCACCAAACACGAATTAAATAAACTATTTTTCTTCTGGTTATCATCAAAAAACTAAGTTACCGGTGGTGTTTCTATAATATTAGGTCCTTACATATGAAATTGGCGTTTTGTATGGGAGGAACAAAAAGTCGAATATTTTTTAATATAATATATTTAATTAATCAAAGTATGAACCATTATTTTCTATGCACTTTTGCCATCTTATAGGTAGTTCATTGATCCCTTTACTAAAAAAACCAGTCGGGCGGGAATCAATAAAATCTTTGAAGGCGATTTGGACTGCCCCATCGGAGTTGAATTTTTTCCCTTGCAAGAAGTTATCCAAATTTCGAAAAAAATGGTAATCTGTTGGAGCAAGGTCCGGGGAGTACGGAGGATGTCTTAGACTTTCCAATTGAAGCTCTTCTAATTTAGTAGCCGTCTGTTGCGCAGTGTGTGGTCTAGCGTTGTCGTGAAGCAGCAGTGGCGTGGAGCGATTGACCAGCCTAGGTTGTTTAGCCGCTAGCTTTTCCATCATGGTTTGCAATTGCTGACAATAGACATCAGCCGTAATAGTCGGGCCAGATTTGAGAAAACTGTAATGAACAATACCGGCACTAGTCCACCAAACGCTTACAAGTAACTTTTTTGGGGTTAATTTTCGCTTGGGGCAGGATTTGGCTGGCTGGCCAGGATCCAACCATTGCGCTGAGCGCTTCCGATTATCGTAAAGAACCCATTTTTCATCACAGGTAATGATTCGGTTTAAAATACCTTCATTATTGTGCCGGTTTAGTAATGTAACGCAGCAGTCGACGCGCGTTTGCCGGTTTGCTTCAGTCAATTCGTGAGGTACCCACCTTTCAAGCTTTTTAATCTTCCCAATTTGCTTCAAGTGAATTAAAACAGTTTTATCACTAACACCGCAGCCTGCAGCTAACTCGGACGTGGTTTGCGATGGATCCGCTTCCACAATAGCCTTCAACTCTTCATTATCAACTTGAGTCTCAGGCCGTCCACGGGGCTTGTTCTGCAAGTCGAAATTTCCAGAACGAAAACGTTGGAACCAAAAACGAACTGTGTTTTCTTTTGCAACACGACCGCCATACACATCATTCACCCTTCGAGTTGTTTCCGCAGCACTAGTGCCACGGCGGAACTCGTACTCGTAAATAATGCGATATTTTAAGTTTTCCATTTTGTAAAATGAGTGACGCAAACAGAAAAAAACAGAAGAAAAAAAACAAATGAATGACGATCATCGAAGCACAAATACATGAGTCTATAGCTGTACAAATTTGAATTTGGAATTCCTTACCAAAGAGGAGAAATTTGTGATTAAAGTGGCCAGTACGAAAAACGCCAATTTCATATGTAAGGACCTAATATTAGACTTGAAACTATCAAACACGATGAATTTGCAGGAGCGGCTAGTTATCATCAAATTTTCACCTCATAAAGGCTTATATATTAATTTCCACATTTGCAGTCCCACGTAATTTTCATGGTACAAATGATTTGAGTAAATTACTTAATTATTCATAGTCAGTGATTGGTTGAGCGGAATGTTGTTAGTATGCTATTCTCGTCGTCACTAGATAAAATATATAGAACGTAGCATTTTTATCACCTGCATAAATTATTGTATAATTAACCAGAATAACTCAAGTTCTCGATACTGCCAACTGGGTCAAATGGAATCCTTTTGTGTTTTTCATAGAGTCCTACTGATTAATTTGTCTCATGCAGAACTTTATCTTCGATAATTGGACCGTGTCTGATCAATCACAAGGACTAATCACGTGATCAGTCTCGGCATTTTTATAATGCAAGCTAAACAGCGCCATATTTTGTACTGTTTAACCGCCCTGCGGGCTGGGCCAGTGCGTGAAACGATTTCTTCAAATTTTTCATAATGTGGTCTATCTAGCATAAAATAAAAAAAACTGTTCCATTTTCAAAATCAACTTCTAGATCAATGTTGCAATATTTTTTACCAAATATGAGATTACACAAAGACATCGCTCGCTATCTATATAGATATAGATATCTAGTACCAGTAACACAAGCTTAGAGCTTACCACGGGGCCAGATGTTGTTGTGTGAATTGCCTGGAAATATTTATTTATTTTTTATTTATATGTACTTACATGGTATAAAGATTATCAATTCGCTTCTCTAAAATCCAAAACCTAACTGGAGTCCAGGCTTTGAACATCAATGTTGAATATTTCGCGTGATTCGGACAAGGGACGTAAACCGTCACTATTTTAAGATAATTCGTACACGTGCATACAAAGGTCCCTGCAATACACCCACAAGGTAAGTCGTGTGGGCGGTGACTTTTATGAGACAGCAAAAGGGAAACTTGACCTTTCAAGAACGAAATTCAATAAGCTTTATTAATTTCATCGAAGTTACGCTATGGACGCTAAAGTTCTCTCTCTCTTTGTCTATTTGTAAATGTAGCGAGTTGAATGCGAAGCAGTGGGTAGCAGGATCAATTGAGGGAGCTTAATGGTACTGTGAAGTTTCAGTACAATGTCAGTGAGAAATAATTTGGAATTCGGAACGCATCTATGCTGGTCAGTGACGATACAATGACGTCAGAGATTTTAAACTGACGCTTCAATTATAATAATAATAATATAACTCTTTCTTACATACCAACATAAAACTATACAAAAGGGACTTAAGATAAATACAAAATGGTGACATGCGAAATGGGCGGCCTTATTGATATAATGTGAATCAACAATTTGACTTTATATTTAGAAACTGTTTATTCCGAATGATTAATTATAAATAATATTTATTGTGTTTTGTTGCAGAGTGCCTCTGATAGCAGTAAACCTCCAATAGAAAGTATTTTAAAGGTAATTAATTAATAATTTGTTTCTGACATGAATATGAGTTCGATTTATGCTTTATGAACACAAAATTAGTGTTGATACATTTTAGAATTTTTATGTTATAATTGGTGTTGTAATTGTACTTTTTCTTGCAGGAAATGAAATCGCTTCCAACACCGCTATCAGTCATAGCGCAAACTCCAAGAAAAGAATTAGAAAACAAATTTATATTTAATCCCGTTACCAATAAGGTAAGACATTATTATCTTAGCAAATGGAACTCAGTGTTTACGAAGAGAGGTCTGTATCGGTGATTTATGAGTTAATAGACAGACATACTGATTAGGAATACAGGAAGGATCAGATAGTGATCTTATCCTTCCTATAATGGGCCTCCCTAGAATTCCTATGGGCCCATTTCATACTTATCAAAATTTTTTGAAGTGAAACTTCTATAGAATCGTAGTGATTTCAAACCGGATGCAAAAAGATGAAACGGAAATGATGTAAGAGACACAAATACAATGCTTTATTTAAATTTCTTTGCGCGATACTTCGTAGTTGAGACTACGAAGTATCGCGCAAAGAGGTATTGCTGTATTTTATTTATATTATTTTGTATACGCTTTATTGAAGTAATATAAATAATCCGAATAATGACAGATATATGTTTGTTTCTCTTAACATTTTAGTAGATGCGTTCATTTACCCTTTTTTTCTATTCTATATATATTATAATTATAGTTCATAAGTAGTAGACTCCAATCGTGCGTCGTAGCTGACACACACACACTTTTTTTTTATTCTTCTTATTATTCTTTCGTCGATTTACTGAAGTTTCACTTCTATCGTGTGTGAATCGCACACACACCTTTTTTTTATATTTGACATTGGAGTGCCAATGTCTAAGTAATAAGAGAGAGAGTGATAAGTATGAAATGGGCCCATACCCAAGCACTGGCATCGCGCAATGTTGCTTAACCTTGTAAAAATTACGTTTGTTGTATGGAAGCCCTTAACTGTTTATTTATTATGTGTTTTTAGGAGTTTTTGTTAAAGCGGCCATTCCTCATTCCTCAATTTCAAATCTCTAGCTTTCACGATTCTTGAGATACAGCTTGGTGACAGACAAACGACGCAGTCTCAGTATAGGGTTACCCTTTTTACTCTTTGGGTACGGAACCCTAAAAATAATAATTATTCTGGGTTACGCTTCTTTTTAATGAATTACTTACCGATTACCTTATCTGAATGTAATTACCTACTCGAATATTTCTTTTGATCATTTTCATTGGTTATTTATCGGTAAAATGTGCGCTTTCTACTGGAAAAACCCATGAAACGCGATCAAAGCGAGTGGATATGATGCTTGTCATTAATACAGATTGTATTAGCAGTATTTTACTGTCAGTTGTTGAATTCCATTATCCATATTGTTTGCGCTTGAAGTAGTAATGGCTCAGCGCGCGTCGGCACTCTTCCATCTGTTAGGAAGTCGTAAATACATAATGACAAGGTTGCCTGGAAATGTTGCCATTTGAATTATGTGGTGTATACTAGTAACACCACGCGCCAGTCTGACTGGATTTCCTTTCTCGGATACACACGGCGGCGGTAGACAGCCTCATCTCCTTCTAACTTATGTTATCACTATTGTCTAGTGTCCCGAGGCGCCCACGTATTTATTTTTTCATGGATTACCTCCTCACTACCACCTCACCGAAATTCAAATCATAATTTAAAAAATAATCCAGAAAAAAATACCCAGTTTTAGAAGCAAAAATTGGAGATCTTACTAAGCATGGGAAAATAGCCAATAAGGTCGTTTAGTATCATATATCAGGAGAGGGACGGAGACTTCATTTAATACATTATATTAAATGAAGTCTCCCCCCCTTCAGTTCTTTAAACTACTTATTGGATCAGAATGCAGTTTTCAGCAATAAATCAGTAGTTCAAGAGAATGATTGCTGTTTGATTGTCATCCATGTAAATCAGTGTCGCTAGTTTCTATAGTAAAACATTTAATAAGAGCCTTCCACCCTCAGGTGCAGGAGAACCCGCTAGCAACCAGCAACGATCTCAAATCCACGCTTCCTAAACCCGGTAAGTGTTATTTATATCCTATATGCATCAAAAACCTCGTTTAACCTTCGTGCTGTCGCGATAGAAACGGACTTCTGAAAGCCTAACTTGTGTTACAATCGGCGGTCGTATCTTGCAGGCTACAATAAAAAGTTATTCAATTCCTCCTCAATTATACCTGAACTAAAATAATCTTAGCCGTTCTTGTCTCAAAACCCTAAGTAAAACGATACACCCAATGCAGGGGTAAATGCTCTCGAATTTGCAGAAAAACTCACTTCAACTTAAAACAGCTATTCGCACTCTAATTGGTTAGTAACCCGACCCACTCTCTGACCAATGCAACTGCAAAAAAACTGCACACTTTACTCTGAGTACGCCAACTGCGGAAAGATTTTTACTTCATTTTCAATTAAGTCGGTAAGCTTACAAGAAATGTCGGTGATTACGGTTAAAATAAGATGTCTGGGGATTCGATCGAGATGTAAGTTCTCTTTCGGGTATAATATAACAGTTGGAAGATGTTATGGGAATATACAGTTGTAGCTTCACGCCTACGGTTGACTACGGTGAGAGAATTTACCGCGGGAATGTAAATGGGCTACGTGAGGATTATTTTTAATTTGTTCCATGTTCAGGTATCAATTTATGATACGTCGTCTAAGTTATATAAGGTATTGCCAGGCTTGGAGGATTTCGTACGAGAGTTAAATTACACGAACAGGATTATCTTCAATCTAATAAGTAATCATTTTCATATTGTAATACTAAAAAGTACTACATACAGTAGTGAATGGTTTTACGCTACGTTAAAACTGATTGTTAATGTTAAAAACTAGCGGGTGCACGATATCCCGTCAAAATATCTCTATGACAGCTTTCCAAGGTACCAACAATAATAAACCCAGCCTATCGCAGAGCGCACTGAAAACAATACTTGACAAAGAATTCCGCTCGTTCAGGTTGATTGCACCTAAATAAAAGTGGCATTAAATATAAGGAGCCAGTTTACATTTATCAATTAACAAGATACTAAGTCCAATATTATAGCGGGCCATTCGCACAGCGCGCCAAAAACAATATTTGACATAGAATTCCGCTCGTTCAGGTTGACTGCACCTGAATAAAATGTGGAATGAAATATTAAGGGCCAGTTTACACGTATCGCGGGCTGTGATCGCCGCCAGCGCCACCTGTCGCCGACGCGAATAAATAAATTGCTAAAAAATGCCCAGTCGAGTGCTCGCCTGTGAGCGAACACGACTGGAATTGTCAGTCCCAGCTATTATTTATTACTACCAGTGCATACTTATTAATAGAGTTTCCAATGTTTTTAATTGTTAGATAGGGAATATGCAGACAAATCTAACAATTCCAAAACAAAACAATCGCATTAGCAGTTTTCGACTTTTAAATAAATATATAAACATTCATACTAGTTTATATTACAATCGTACGTTGCTATCAATATAAAATTAGTTAAAAGTAGCGAGAAAAAAATTACAAGTTTGGTTAAATGTGCTAATTATTATGAGAACTTCTGGGTCTAATAAATTAAAAAAAAAAATTCTTTTCTCTATTCTTGGCTTTTATATTAGGCCGCCATTAATCGGATATCGTTGAGAACATCCATAACAAAGCCGCAAATTGGCTTGGCTAGTCAATTTTATTCAATATATTTACATTTTATTATTTGACAAATACCAAAAAGTGGTCATTTTCTTATTTTAAATGCGTCAACATTTTTCGCGACCTACAATTGGATTGATTTATTTAACACGAGAAAGATTAAATTTCCGGAGCAATAATTAATAATTTCTCAGTAAAATCAGTCATAACGCGTTCAAAGCCGCGTTTTTTTTTAATTAATTAAATCTTTAGTTATATCCACACCGAACTATTACAACTTCAAGGTCTGTCTAGACCGCCCCGACACATCGTGTATTCACAAACACAAGCGCACACAGCCGGCATATTTGCGCTCGCTAAGTGAATGATAATTGTATGTGTATGTGTTTGTATATGTATGTGTTTACGTACTAGTACTGTCTGAAACCACCACACGGTTAATGCTCGCATTGGCTCATTAATACTGCAGACTGGAATCAGACCTGTCGTAATGTATGGATCCGAGTGGCTGTTGGGTTGGATGATAGAAGACACAAGTAGAGATGATATTGTATAGTTGCTGCATTTGATTAAAGAAATCGAGTCAGACGAAGGTCGTCCTTAACATTATGTAGTTCATCTAAATTTATTTTGGCTTTTCTATTCACACATACTCATCAAAATTCATATCTTACATTCAAAACGTCACATCACGACGCCTTGTCTAGTCTTATTATGTCTATACCATGTTAACCTATGATTTGAACTAATGATTCGTAGCTGATGTTATTTTCAGAGAATACATACTTGTAAGGACCTATATCTGAGTTACAAGTTGGCATAATTACATTATTAATAAAAAACCGTTCAATTACAACGAAACATCCTACATATCCTATACTAATGGTGTAGGTATATCAGTCACCTAATACCCATAGTACAAGCTCTGCTTAGTTTGGTGTTAGGTGATTAATCCGTCATGGTCATTAATCCGGAAATATTTATTTATAAAGCCAAAGAGTTTGTTTGAACGCAGGAACTTATGTTTTTTTTGAAAAACAATTTTAGTTATAGCCCATTTATCGATTTACTACTTCTTACTACGGGAAAATACGTTTTTCCCGCTGGAAAATGGCCGTGGCGCTTAAAAATAGTTAGTAAAAATTTTTAACGAAATTCATCTCATAAAATCTTGAAAGCAAAAACTCTGAACTGCTTTTTAATCCAACAATTTAATACAAAAGTGGTAGGCAGCGCTTAAATCGCTCAAGTGAAAGGCTTGATATAAATAATTAATATACAATAAGAGTGAGGGCGATGCAAACGGGAGCTGGTTAATTTACCGTCGTTATGCGCCCGAGCGGACCTCTGGAAATTAACCTGTGAGATTAAAACTGCACTTGATTTCTAGTTTGTAGTTATAATAATAATAAAACATTTATTTCAGGCATTTTTGGCCCATATAAACATATACCTTACAAACTAACATACATACAAATATAAATCTTATAAATTAAAATGTCCGTGGATCATCTGTTACGGCGGTGTCGCCTTGCAGTGTAGGCGACCGATGAACCGTCGCAACTTGACCCCTTGCGGCCAAAACTGCTCATTCAGGAACGTCGACAGATGTTGAGTTGGAACCCGCACCATAAATGAATGATGCTTATGGCTTATGCTATCAGTATTTCACAATTTTATCAGCTCATCATTTCAGCCTTAGCCACAGAACATAATATTATGTTGTAAGGGCAGTAGGTACATACCTCTAATATGTACTGCCCTTATAACATATTAATTATTCGACTAAATGGTGTACAACAAGTTGACTTTAACTTTGAAAAAATCGGCAGTAATATAAAATAAATTTGAAAAGTATGATTAAGACTCATACAATAACTCATACACCTTGGGTTCCGCGTACGGTTTATACATATTTTATAATAAAAAAAAACACAAACAAAAAAGTTTTTAAGTGCAAAAAGATGCAGTTCGAGCGGTCACCTATTCAAATAATGGCCATGCGCAACGTTACTCAACCTTTTAAAAAACACGTTTTTTTGTATGCGAGGCCCCTTAATATTAATTGATTATTGTGTTTTTAGTATTTGCTGTTAAAGCGGCAACAGAAATACCTACATCATCCCTTAAAATTTTAACTCTAATTATTCTATATTATTATTATTTTAATTATTTTTTTTAATTTAACTATCATGGTTCTTGAGACACCGCCTGGCCTCAGACAGAAGTCTCAGTACGACGAAGTCTCCGTAATCGTTTCATTATAGTCTCAATAATGTTAACCTCTGGACGCACGGAACCCTAAAAACGAATAGCTCATATCAAAGCTGTCGATAGTCGCACATGGGGAAGCGAGAATCCCATTGAAAGGGAATCGGAGCGTAGGTCTCCCGCGAGCAGAGCCTAGGAATTAGATTTGTTTTTCCAACAGCGGACTTGCTTCTTTTGTGTCTGTGAACGAAAATAGATTGGATTTAGCTATGCTATATTGTTTCCTGCCTGTACAGTGGTTTTATTTACTAACAAAAATGAGCTATAGTTTCTAATCGCTTCTTTGCTCTAGTGTAAAAAAAGCGAAGCGACCAGATACCATAAATTTATTTCCTACTTATCTTTAAGCACCTATGATTATTTTTTTTTGTTTTTTTTTGTAATTTATTTTGACGTGTCTAAGTTTTGTAAAACCAAACTATGGAAATAAATGATTTTGTATCTTGTTTTTGTGAAGTTTTCGCGAGACGTTTCGGTTTCAAGATATGTATTTCTCAAAAGAATTACAGGAATTCACTCACGGAGAAAAATATAATATAATTTTATTTATAAAGCATTTTGCTCCTTTGTGCTGTTAGTAACTACTCATGTCTGGTCTGTGAAAGTTATTGTAATACATGCGCATCGCTCCTCCTAAAACTAAGTGTGCTTGAATGAGATTTAACAAGCTTTTTTTTTCTATAAAACCAGCGTAGAAAATTAAGTAATCAAGTAACAGCACCCAGCCTAATCGCGCCTGCACGAATAGCACCCTCCATTTGCACACAGCACCTTTGAATATTTTTAACACAACAACCTAGTACTGCTAATATAAGTATTTTTTAAAGAACAGTTATTCAAATGAATTATACCGTTACTGTCTAGGATGAGTTGTTCCAGATATATGTTAATTTTATTTTAAGAACTGTCAACGAAAAAAAATAGAAAAATACAGAAGTAGTATTTATTAATGTCTAAATAAGTGTCACATGGCCAAAAAACATGTATGTATATACCGCTATTATTATGTATACAATGATCATTTGTAGCAAAAATACTAAATAAGTTCGTCTGTAAGCATTTGTGTGCAATAAGGATATTATCTATCTATCTATTTAAATACATTTCCTTTGTATATTAGAGTGATAAATTTCATACACTGATTTAATGTTATATCCAAAGGAAATAAATCAATAACCCATATTTACGTCTTAGTCATACTAAAACTGTTACCCTGAGAGCGTTATTAACTATTAGCTAGCCAACCGCGATAACTTTATCGGAATAACTCGTGATATTGACGACTACTTTACAGCGCTGTGTAGCGCTTTATTCCCCCTCTAGCGCTTTAAAGCATACCAATAATAGTTGAACTGTCGACGGAGAGATCCAGTTTTCGCAGAAAAACCATAGAAATACATATTTAACGCAGTTTTTAAGATTTCCGACCTCCTGTGCTAGTTCAAAAATGTGTTACAGCAAGGTAATATCTCATGTACTCGTAGGTAGATTCCAAGTCCCATTAACTGTCTGTTTGTTTGCAATAATTTCAAAAACTGCCCACGTAAATTCTAGAGAAAGATTAAACTGCATTCTGCAATGCCACTGGCAGAAATATTAGAAAAAAACTGTGACGTGAATTTGTAGTAAGCTTTTTTTGTAAATGAATAGAATTAATTTGCCAATCCATTTATTTCTAGTCTCAAAATTGTTGCATATGTTTTGCCGAACAACGACAATTCTGAAAAAGTTGGCGTGTTTTCTACTTCGTCTACGTTTTTAATTGAATGAACCGTGAATCCTCCAATTATAAAAAATTGTAGTTAGTTAGTTAGTTAGTTAGTTAGGGGGGCCCTGTTTTTCCGCACTTAGACTCAAAGGTGGTCCATTGTGCGTGGAGTGGGGCGCTAGTGTAACCAGCCCAACTCCGACCAAAAGCGCAGAAGTTTCCTGGGGTCTTCGCAGGCTTCTCGGAGTGACCTTGGGTTCTTAAGGATTTCACGTCGCTGTGCTGTTACTCCCTCGCATTCCAGGATGACGTGGGCAGCTGTTTCGTCTTTGTTGAGGCATCCTCTGCAGAGTGAACTGTCTGTGGATCCCATGTTATAGAGGTGTTTGTTAAGGGTGATGTGTCCTGTGATAGTTCCTATCAGGACTCGAAGGTCCGTTCTTTTAAGGTTTAATAGGCGTTTGGATTGCCTTGAGTTAAGGTCTGGCATTGCTGTTCTTGCCTGTCGGCAGTCTGTTAGATTATGCCAGCGATCGTTGTGTAGGTCTTTTATTCTAGTTCTCATCCAGGTGCGCAGTTGCGAGAAAGGCAGCGGCAGGAACGGAGACGGACCTTCTGCTTTCCTTCCTGATCCTTGCCGTGCTAGTTCATCTGCTGCATCATTCCCGAATGATCCACTGTGACCTTTGATCCATTGAAGGGTGATCGTGTTATTTTTGGAAGCCTCCTGTAGCACTAGGTGGCATTCGTATGTTAGCTTAGAGTTGCTCTCTCTGCCCATTAGGGCAGTGAGTGTGGCGGCACTGTCTGAGAGAATTCTTATATGGTACCCGTTTATCTTCCTTCTCATGATTGCCCTGGCCGCCTCTGTTATTGCTGCACATTCACATTGGAATATAGAGCTGTGTTCGCCTAGTGTCATGGATATGTTAATATTGAGGTCTAGTGAGTGGGCACCTGCACCTGTTCCGGTCTTTGTTTTAGAGCCGTCGGTGTATATTCTCACTTCCTCAATGCCTGATTCGTCCTTAGGACCTTCAGATAGTTGTATGTGGTAAAGTTTGTCTTGGATTGGTTTCTTGAGCATGAGGTCGCACGGGGCTGCTATTAGTGGTTGGTATTCCAGCGCCCTTTCAAGTATACGTGCGTGTGGACTTGTGGTGGTTCCCCATATTCCAAGATTGTTTAGTCTAAGGGCTGACATGGTCGCCTCTAATTGTATATGTAGATCGAGTGGCGCTAATTCGAGAGCAATTTCGAGTGCAGCAGCCGGTGTTGTTCTCATGCAGCCCGTGACGGCCGCGCCTATCATTCTTTGAAAGCGCTGCAGCTTCGTTCTGGCTGTGCTGAGTTCTGTTCTGATCCACCATACTATGGCTCCATAGGTTAGTGTGGGTCTTACGACGGCAGTGTAAAGCCATCTGGTTACCTTAGGGGAGAGTCCCCATGTTTTCCCTAGCATTCTCCTGCATTGGTAAAATGTAGTACATGCTTTGTTCAGTTTGAAGTCAAGATGCTTGTTCCATAGAAGCTTGCTGTCTAGTATGACCCCTAAGTATTTGACTTCGTTAGTTAGTTTAAGTTCTGTGTTGAAGAGCTTGGGCAATTTTAGGTGCCCAAGTTTCCTTTTGTTGGTGAACATGATGAGTTCTGTTTTAGCTGGATTAACCGATAGATCGTGTTCTTTGCACCAGCTTTCAATGGTTTTGAAGGCATTCCTGATTTGGTCACATAGTATGCTTTCAAAGCATCCGGTCGCCAGGATAGCGAGGTCATCCGCATATCCTACTGTCACAAGACCTCGACCGTTGAGCTTTCTCAGTAGCTCGTCTGCTACTATGTTCCAAAGTAGCGGGGATAAAACGCCTCCTTGAGGGCATCCTCTCGCTACTATGCCTCGGGTTGTTTTATTTATCGTTACTTGAATGGCTCTATTTACGAGCATGTTGTTAATCCATTCAGCCAGTGTTGGTTCAACGCCGTAGTTGATCAGGGCTTTGTTGATACTGGTGAATTTTGTTTTGTCAAAGGCTCCTTCAATATCTATGAATGCTCCGAGGGTTGATTGCTTTGACGTCAATCCTGCACCTATACGGGATACGACTTGGTGTAGGGCGGATTCCGTTGATTTGCCTTTGCTGTAGGCGTGTTGTTGAGGGTGGAGTGGTATAAGGCTGAGTGTGTTTTCACGTATCTCTCTGTCACATAGCCTTTCAAGTGTTTTCAGGAGAAATGACGTGAGGCTTATTGGTCTATAAGACTTAGGCTCAGTGTAGTCACCTCTTCCTGGTTTTGGTATAAAAACTACTTTGACTTCTCTCCATTTTTGAGGTACATATTTATAGGCAATGCATGCCCTAAATAAAGGCACTAGGTGTTCTGCCAGTGCCTTATTGCACCATCTTAACATGCCCGGAAAGACTCCGTCTAAGCCTGGCGATTTGTATGGGAGGAAACTGTTAATTGCCCAAGTAACCTTTTCGTGGTTGATCATATTTTGAGCTGTGTTCCAGTCATGTTCGTCAGCGATGTACTCCTGATGTTCTTCCCATTTGTTGTTGTCAGTTACCTGACAGCCAGCAAAGTGTGTGTTAATCAGTACCTCGCTCGTTTCCGTGTCCGTTTTTGTAAGGGTATTGTCAGGTTTTTTTAAGCTGCCGAGTGTACGATCAAGGTCTCTTGCTAGCAGACCTCTGACTCTAGCCGCCTGACTGGTATCTTCTATTGCGGTACAGAATTTCCTCCAGCACTGTTTTTTCATCAAACGTATGCATTTTTTGTAGGAAATCCTTGCGCATTGGTATTTGTCCCAGTCTTCTTGTGTCCGGGTGTTCATGGCTCTGTTGAACAGTTTCCTTACTTTGCTTCGTTGCCTCTGCAGTTCAGGTCCCCACCATTGTCGTTTTGGCTTTCGTGAAGGCACGACAAGTGGGCATGATTGTTCATAGCTGTGGGTTAAAATTTGCGTTAGCTGGTTAGTGTAATTGTCTAGTTCAGCTACTGTTTGAATGTTTGCTTTAACACCTAAACTGTCAAGTTCTGATCTAACTAATTTATTATATTTTGTTATGTCAGTCTTACGTGGACAGCGTCGGGGTTGTGGTGGAGGGATTGTCATTTCCAGGTTAAACCTTATCCATCTGTGATCTGAGCACGATGCCTCGTTGGATACGTGCCAGTCTTTGGTGAAGCTTGAAACCTGTTCTGTGCAAAGTGTTAAGTCAATTATGGTTTGGGCTCTAGAGGTGACAAAGGTCGGTTCCGAGCCCCTATTAAGGAGTAGAAGGTTAGTAGTTACAAGGTAGCTTACCAGTTCTTCTCCGCGGTCGTTACTCTTGGTGCTGCACCAAAGTGTGTGGTGCGCGTTGGAGTCTGTGCCAACGATGAGTTCCACGTTCTCCCTTTCGCAGTATTCAACGAGTGACATCAGTTCCTGAGTTGGTATCGCTTCATCGCTAGGTAGGTAGGCTGATGCTATGACTATTTGCTGTGTGCTATGTTGGGGAGATAGAAATAGTCTAGCAGCTGTTAGGTCTCTGGAACAGAGTTCGGTTATTAGAAATGTCCTAATGTTCTTCGGAACAACAATGCAAGTTCTAGGATTGCTTACAGAGGCGTTCAGGAGAAGTTGGCTTTCCGGTGTTTTGAGACCACATATTTGGCTTTTTCTAATCCAGGGTTCTTGGATCAGAGCCACAGTATCGGGTCTTTCCTCCAACGCCCTGCGTAGGGTCGCAGTGGCAGTGAGGCTGTGTTGTAGGTTTGCTTGAATGATTGGTATTGGTTGTTGTTTTTGGGGATTGGGGAGGTTGGTTTTGGGGATTTGGAGAGGGGAGGGGATGGGATTAGGGGTTGTTGGCAGGACTGTTTTATGAGCGCTTAAGGGGGGAGGAGTCAAGACAGCTGTCACTGACATCACTCCCCTCCTCGTCGAGAAAGCAGTCCTCGTTCATAGGAGTTTGAGGACCCTGGACTGGCATCGGATCTGGCGTCCTTTGGGATGTGCGGAGCGCCAGAGATGAAGTAGGGATGGAGCTGGGACCAGGAACAGGTTCGGTTTCGACCGCTGGTCCAAGGTCCTGAGTTGGAGGTTTGCTCGCGTTGTCGCATACCTCCTGCTCTTTGGGATCTTCCTCCTCTAAAAGGCGGAGGTAAATGTTGCCAAAGAGCCAGTATAGGCGCCGCTGCTGTAGCTTCGCCTTCTCGACATCAGCCTCGGGAACGCGGAGCACCAGGTGTGTTCCAGGTGTACCCTTCTGCACCTGTTGCTCGACGCGGATCGGTTTCCACGAGTTGACGTTGAGGTCCGTGTTTTGAGCCGCCAGAATCCTGCGTATGTCGTCCGCTTGTCCTTGAATTGGGACGAATAGACCGCACAGGACTCTTCGCTGGAGCTCCTTTTGCCTTTTCAGGACAACTTTCGCTCCTGCGACCGGCGACTCTAGTTGTGAGACCATACGTTGGAGCCACTCTAACGTATAGTCGTCCTCGCACCACAGCTTGAGGACGCCATCGTATAGGTGTGCTCGGCCCCGGAAACGGACTTTGGAGGTTTGGGCCGTGGTGATCGGGTCAAGGAGTTCCTTGACAAACCTGGCCTCCATCCTCTCACGCATCTCCGTGGCTTGCTCCTCGGTAAGGTCTTGGTATGGCTCAACCGTTAACGCCACCATCAGGTCGTTCACAGGAACTTGTGCTGCTGCGTGGCTATAAGAGGCTCTGTTTTTCTGTGACGATCCTGGCTTCGGACGCTTACTATCACCTGTAGGTGTAGTGCTGTCCTCTGGCCGGGACCGTTTAGAGCTCTTTGGTTGAGCGGTTGGTGTTGGGTTGGTGGTGTGTTTGGTTGCAGCCTGGGCTTTCGCTCCTGGCTTCCCTCCGCGCTTCCCTCGGGGTTTGGACGATCGGCGAGGTTTCGGTCCACTGACGCACAAAGACGGCTCTGCCTCAGGCTTCGCCGAAGTTGGCGCCCCGCTAGGCGGGGCTACAGGCCTAGCTCTAGAGAGCTGTGGCCCACAGTCAGCGGTCTTCTTCCCCACCTGTGTCCTCACCTTTTGGGATGCTGCAGTGTTCAGCTGAGGAGGAGGTATCTTAGCTATCTTCTTGTTCTTCTTCTTACGAGGAGGAACAAGATTCCAGCTAGACCCGGCTGCTGGTATTGCTGCTTTAAGAGCAGACAGTTCAATGACCGTTTCCTTCGGCGCAGCCTTGGTTGATGGCGCTCCGATGTCGGATCCGGTCGATACTAAGTTACGTCGTGGCGCATCCGAGGACGCAGCCGTGGACGTAGACGGTCTGGGAGTTGTTGTTGGCGCATCTAGTGACGCAGCCGATGTAGAGTTACGCGCATCTAAAGACGCAGCGGAAGTGTTGAAGAAGGTGTCTCTTGTGTTCGCCATTTGTTATGTTTTTTTGTATTCATTCTCCGACGGGCCTCACCCATCACAGAGCCCGACTAGGGGAACGGCGTGCGTCGGCCTCTTACCGCACACGTCCGCTAAGGCTACCTCGGAGAATATAGGTCCCTTACACGTCAGCAAGACGAGACGCCACGTTGCGAAGAATTCCGAAGCTCCCGGGGGCCAAGAGCAACCCACGAAGTCGCTCCGGGTTCCGCGCCACGCCGTCTGTCCGCCTTCATGTAGGAAACCTCGCCTAGTGACCCGAACCGAATCCGTATTTGGCGAATACTTCATCAGTGTACCTAGCAGTCGTCACCCACAGCCGATTGATCCCTGTTGGCTATTCTGGGACCTCCCGTCTACACAGAAATAGGGACCAAAGAATGCGTATTGAAGTCACCAGGCAACTGACCCGGCCCGATGTACTCCTCAACACTCCAGGACTCCGTCTTCCTGCTTACGGGTCGCCACGCACGGCACAAACACGTGGGGAAGCTTTTCTATCCGGCCCCGATGCCGAACCTGCCTGAAATTAGCCCCGAATTCATAGCAGTCCCCTTATGAAAACACACTAACCTACACTCTTATGTACCCCTGATTCTACTAAAAACCCTTCTACCCCAAGAACCTACTAGAATTTACTGATCTACCCACCCCCGATCCCTACCGTGTCAGGTCACTAGTTCCTGGCCAATACTAACCCGAGGATATTATTGGTCAGGTTAAACAGGACGCACCAGGGCAAGCGGGCTAACCTTCCCGCCTAATCTTGGATTCTGAAGGAATGATAGCCATAGCCACACGTGAAGGTTACCCGACCTAGCGCCCCTATAAAAAATTGTAATGGAGAAGTGTTATTTTTCGGCTATGGATATATTAATGTTGAAATGTTCTAGTAGTTGACACTGTCGTTGCTTGTTAGATTTAGTCTGTATCCTAATATAGTAAATAACAATTAACTTTAAAAAAAAACTGAATGTAACGATACGCGACATTGAAAGCTTTAAAATCCATACTTATATTATAAATGGCAAGTTATATTGTGTGTGTCTGTTTGTTTTTTGTTTTTGTATTGTATTGTACCTACAAAGCGTTTTAATTTCTAAACTCTGTCTCTGTCATAACGCATTGGACATCTAAGTCGTCGAGTGTACCACTATTACGAGTCGCCCCGTTACTGCGAGCTCAGCCTTTGATGCGTCTGACAGTTTGCGACCAACTCCTTTCAATTTAGGATTTAAATAGTTTTAGTCCCTTTAGTCCGTTTAATTTTATGCTCAGAACATTATTGCGTTTGATTTTGGAGTGCTTTTATTGATTAACGATTTACTGTGTTTTTTGCGATGTATAATAATTATTTATAATATTTGTTGTATAATGAAATAGTTTGATATTCTATATTTTTTTAACGTAGATATGAAGGACCAGGAATGTTAAAATGGTCATTTAGTGGACGGTTTAAAAAAAAATATCTAATCTGCCTCGGTGGCGCGGTGGGCGAAGGCCCGCTTGCGGCGCAAGAGGTAGCGGGTTCGATTCTCGCCGAGGGGGTTTTTGTATGTTCTGCATGCACTTTCTCCTTGGTCTGGGTGTTTAATATGTATAAAAAAATATCAACATATTTATTTCCATTTGTATTAAGTATATCAGATGTCTGGTACCCGTTACACAAGCTTAGGGCTTACCACGGGGCAAGATATTGTTTGAATTTTTTTTTAAATAAAATGATGTTTCGTTAAGGTGCCCTGTATCCTAGCTATGGGAACGTAAAGAGTTGTGCTTATGCCTATTAGATATGTCACTTATACGGTTCACTCTAAGACATTGCCATCTCTAGGAAATCACGAAATAATTTCACTATCAAGCAACTTGTACCCTATCATTATTAATTTTACACTCCCAGGCGTATTACCTCATAAACTCTGTTGAGTTAACACAACCTAGCTATTTCCTCAAGCAGGTCAGGAGAGTATCTTCCACACTAATGCCACATAGAGGAATTGTTTTCAAGTTTTACGATTGCCGAATCGTAAAAGTCTGCCCTCGTAGCGGCGCCCTAATTCCGCAGTGGAGCTGCGTTCCTAGTTTATTATTACGTGTTCAAGTGTTTTACAGCCTGTTTTGAATAATGACTTTTACATTGGATTTTACGCCTTTCAAATGTAAGTTGCTGTTTTGTTTGTTTTTAATTATTTTGTGTTTTAGGGTAGTAGGAAATGATTTTTTTATCGAGATCGGCCCGATAAGTTAATTTTGATACTTTCACTAAAGATAAGGAAGACATGATTCTGAAATGTTAGACTATAATTAAATTTCACTGTAATACATAAATGTATATTTTCAGAAAGACTACGCGTTTATTTATTAATCAAAATCCTCAGTTCTTAGTATAAGTTAAAAAAATAACATATAATTTATGTCGTAAGGCACAAAACGGATTTACATTTCAATAATAGATAAAACAGAATCAAGAGAAAGGCTAAGATAAATACATTTTCACCCGTGCGAAGTCAGGGCGGCCTGCTAGTGATACCCGAATAATATTTCAGATTCCGTAGCCAATATGCTCAACAATATAATCTTATTCACATGACGTAAACCGTAGTACGTTTACGAGATATTGTACGGTAGCCCTGAATATATCAGTAAATCAGTATTTAGGTCATCGAAGGTATAGCACTGAGGAATCGCTAATAAATAACAAAGCTATTATCCGATTAATTTCGCCCCTTGTTTAATATGTTAATAGCTCATAAACTCGCATCACACCGGTGCTCTTGCATATCATTAATGCATAATTTCTCACGTGGTTTCTTTTGAAGCTTCATTACCATTTTGGTATGAAGATAGTTTGTGTCTCGGGGAGGAAGGGTTTTTCGGAAATAACGGAATATTCACTTCGGAAAGATCTTATAATCTCATCAAAGCCGAGGCTAAGCTTGTTATTTAAACAAATTAAACGTAAGTGGATCATGAAAGATTATGTTTAATAGCAATATATTGCAACGATATCTTAGAAGTCGTAACAAACTCGTTTAAAGTTATAAGTGTACGGATTAAATATAAATTTATCAGTAATCGGTATTAGGTTATTATTGCATATAATCAAGAAAACATGGACTTTTAATATATTTTACGATAGTACACATGACACAAAATAGTTTAAAAAAGGCAAGATACCGTCAAGCAACTTTTTAGGCACTAATTGCAGCTATGCGTTTTTAAAGATATTTCGGTCAAATAGACTTACCACCATATTCATTAAAATTTATATTTCTGGCTAATATAACGGAACCAGCTAAAACTCACACTGAACCTATTTATGAAAAACGTATTTTATTAAACGATATATTAACCTTTAAACCCTTAAAGTCTGATTGAAAAAGTGAATTATTTTGATGAAAATCAATAACCCCGTCGTGATTGTTTTATCGACCTATTATGGACAGAAAATATGTAATGTTATCTAAATACACTAGCATCATGATATAGGTTAAATCCTGTGTTAACATTATCCACTGAGCGCCCCGGCCTGTACTCTATCAAATTAAGTTGCCGGAACCGATGTTTGAGTTCAACCTTCACGTCCAAACACCCAGAACTTTGCTAATTAATCTACTCTCCATAAAAAATGCCAAATTTGTGTTGGAAACTGTTCCTTTATTCTTTGCTTGCACTTTATAACTAACACGACATTTATAGTTAAAAATATGTACCTACTTATTGGTCACAATGTTAGCTAGTCTAGCTAACAAGTTTAGTCTGCTTTCACACAAAGACTTTGCCAACTTTATCTATTAAAAGTGAACGATTCCGTCACAGAATTCTTTGCTAGGCTAGATTTAGGCCAAACAAAAAAGAGTTTCGGGTAAGATACAAAAAAATGATAATTCTCAACTAATGATCGAGAATTTTGTTGAGCGAGTACACTAACACTATACTACTTTGTTGCACAAGAGATTATACCACATTTCTACTTGGCATATGGTGGATATCAATCGTTGAACGGCTGTATAATGTCCTAAACTTCGAAGCAAAACTTCAGAAACATGATAAATTAACATTCATTATTCTATTGGTTCAGAACTATCTAGTTTGCCACTGTGTGGCTCGATATGCATCGCAACGAAGTTTCTTATTTGATATTGAGCTAGGTTCAGTTTATGAATTCGCCCGTCGGGGTCGGGACTCAATTATACGTGCTTCAGAATCTCTCAACTCGAATCTATTCTACTTAAATATAAATAATACTAGTTTTAATTATACACTACATAAATTTATATAGTGTCAACTAATTTCCCAGCGCTGAGCGACTATTAAAATAACGAGCACTACCGGTGTAGTGTTACCAGCGTTATATTAATTTGTTCATCAAGTTTCCAATGTTATTAGTTAATAGTTATTATGCGAATTTAAAATATGATAAAATTAATTTGAAATAAAAAAAAGAATTTATTCCAAAACTATAGTTTCCTTAAAATAAAAAAATCACATTGTAATGTTAATCGATTTACATTAAACATTTATATATCTAAGAACACTCGCGCAAATATCACCTTACATACAAGTTCGGTAGCTTTGATGCCACAGAGACGTCAAACTTATAACAAATAACTAATTTTCGGTCATGAGTTAAAAAAAAAATTCACCTTTACTACCTCATGATTATCCACGACATCCATAACCTTCTCTCAAACTGCACTCCAGACTACAGACCAGGATCAATCTTCAACAGTAACTCTAACTCGTCAACATCCTGCAATATATTTGTTTAGTTTACTTGAGTATTTCCAATTCAAATACACTTCCCCGGGCATAATTTGCCTCCATTAGCCGGGACATTCGTCTTCCTAAGCCGCGGCGGCCGAGTCGCGGGGTGTAGTGGCCGTCCACCTTTGCCGATCGGGTTATCAACTTTACTCGCTACTGAATTCCGGAGGTCTTTGTTGTTTATTTATTTACTAACTAATACAGATAATCCAATTACACTAGCTAATCCAAGTTCTATCAAAACACGATAATACATTGCAATCAAGACAATGTCAAATTATATAAAATAGTGATACCTACAAAATTAATAACTAAAATCTAAAATGTTAAGAAATATTATAAGTATGTCAGTTATTTAGAGAATGTCATAAATATTAAAAATTGCATAATGTGATATCAAGTTCACAAAAAATATTGTATTTGTATGAAGTTATGAAATGTTTGAATTGTTTTGATAAAATTTTAATTTATGAATAATATTGTATATATTCAAAGATGTCTAAGAGACTGCGTTTCTGAGATTTGTAAAACAAACAATGGAAATAGAAAATCTGTGTTTGAGTTTTACTGAAACTCCTTAGATTCTCGGGAAAAGTCACTGTACTTAAGCCGTTTTGTTTGAATATTGAATTCCTGACTTATTCTAGGAAGAAAATATCGAGGTAAATTGTGTTCTTAAACTTCAGATGTTTTATGTTGTTTCTTGAATCCGAAGCATTTCACGTGAAACGCTTTTGCTTTTTTAAGTATTCTTGAAAGAATCATGCTTCTTGCATTGATTACTATTCAGTTACAGGAAAGTGGAACTTTATAATGTAAAGTTTGAAAGTTACCTCACTCAGGTATCGAGTTAAGAATTTTCAATCGTTTTATCGATATTTCATATCGTCGCGGGCGCGTTCGCGGTGCTCCTGAAATGATGTTTGATTCAAGTTTCTAATGGAGTTTGTTGCGAACTTGTTCTGCAAATCTGCAGGCACATTGAATTATTAAATAATATGTGATTTATAAATACTACCTTTTAGATCGTACACTGTTCTGTTACATCTTATATAAGCCACATCTGTGTCATAAGCTGTCGCCATGATCGAAATTGGTCGGACACACACTGACACACACATATTTATGATAAAGGAAATTGAATTTTTATATCTCTATTGAATTATTTATATCTATTAACCTACTCAACCGATTTTAACTCAATTTTCAGCAATAGAGTAATTCAAGAGGAAGATTTAAATGTCAAGGTAATTTGCACTCGCGCAAATCCGAATCGGATTGCTAATTTAATAAAGAAAACATCTTATACATATCTTTATATATGTATATAATTCTTCTGTGAGTGTGTATGTCACTGAACTTCTCTCAAACGACTGACCGATTTTGATGAAATTTTTTGTGTATGTTCAAGGGGATCTGGGAATGGATTAGATTCACAATACGGTCAACTGGATATTGTTTTTGAGACGTGGGACAGGACAACGTCTGTCGGGTCGACTAGTGTTATATAAACTTCCTCTAAATATGACTTCTCGTTCAACCTAGTTTATTTTGCTCTATTTCTTGATTATAGGGAAAATGTTATTCTCTCTCAATATACTGCGAGTTTACGATAAAACGTGTCCAAATAAAATTACATTACATCACTGCACAATCAATTTTATCCAGCGCTCGCTTTGTTACCGTTTTAAAAATAATTTACGGTGAACATTTCCGACTATCAATCCAACGGAAACTGAAATGGTATGAAATTCTTATTAATTCCATCACAGCAGTTTGCCATTTATTCCATTATATTGTTTAATAAATGACAGGTATTCAATTATACTACGAAAAAATACACATTTTTTGCCACTACAAACAATTGTAGTTATTTAATCTGTTTGCATGCGAAATTTGTATTTTTATGTTTGTAAATAAAATTGTAAATAAAATTGAGTGATAGCTGCATTGTTGGCTATTTGGGCTTGATTACGTTTAATTGACAAATAGATAAATGTTTACAAGTTGTTGGTTTTACATGATTTTGTTATGCTTTTGAATGTTAGGTTTTTAAAAAAGCCCTCAGTGTTCACACTCTTTTTAAAGAGTTTCATTTTAAAAGGTTTCAATTACTGTATAAGAATAAATTGAGCATATATAATTGAATATTTAAATAAATAAATATTACCTTGCGCTACAGGTACTAGACATCTAATGCACTTAATATAATAGAAACACATATATAGATATTGTTTTTTATAAATATTAAACACCCAGACCAAGGAGAAAGCGCGTGTAAAACAAACTAACTCTTCATACCTCGGCGGGAATCGAACACGCTACCTCTTGCGCTGCAAGCAGCCCACCGCACCACTGAGGCAATCAAACCAACTTTAAATATACATGATAAGTAAGGCTTATACGACTTTTGTATACCTTGTATCTCTACTATTGTGTACATATGCCCTAAAATATTCAAATTGCCCTAAAGTATTAAAATCGTTAAAAGAGGAATCGCAATCCCGTTTTATCCTTGAGCTTACATTCATTTCTTTAAAAGCTAGCAATCCCAGTGGATTGATATCTGGTTATTACTATTTGTGCTAAGTTTCAAAACGATGCTTTGCAGATGAACTTCCATTTGGCTCGGTCGGGCCCGAAACGTTTAAAAAGACGACTTCGATTCCAATTCAACTAGGCTTGTTCATTTCCCCCCGGGCTTGGATGGACGGTTATACATTCAATAGGTAACAAAGTTGCCTTATTTCCAAACTTTTAATTAATACTCACTTTTGCTGTCAGCGACGAAATTTACTTTACGAATTGTCCATTTTTACATTATATTAACGTGCAATAATCTCTATATTTGGTAACATTGCAAGCGTGTTATTTCGTATGCATAGTTGTTGTTAAAACACGCACCGATATTTGCTAATTTGCGGCTAGATAACTTTATGGCTTTGGTAATTAGGCCACTCAACGAACTCCAAGATATAAAATTCCTAAGACCTTCTGATGTTTTGATAACTTATATAGTATTTTAACTTCTTCCCGTAGCCTGTTGTGCATCATATAATATGTCACCGTTTTGATTTAATGTAAAAGTTCAGCTAAAATATTTCCCCTTAATCCGAAACCGTTCACCGGTGGTACATATTAAAAGCAGTTAGGAATAGTTGGAGGATAAAGCCTCCGGTATTGTGAAGTTAAAGTACGAGACGACCCCGTTTCCGCTCTCGGTTCAACGTACACACAGCTGTCTTGAAAGGACGCTATTCCAAATCTATTTCTTGACAAGTTGCTTTTTTCCGCGCCTGTTCGTGGCAGATCTGTGGTGCCATCTAGCGGCGGGGCGCGGGAACGCCGCGGGCGATGGAACCAAGGCACCCCACACTCCAGCTAGAAGACGCGTCGGTGGGGGTTACTCTGAGTCTGTGCGCTGTACTCTGTAGTACGTTATGCTATTTACATTACTACGACGCCGCATTTACTATGCTTAGGTAGCAGATTGTGAGTTAGATCGCTCCCATCGTCTGATCGGATGCTGTTGTTCTCTTGCATTTTCAATGACGTTTGCTAAATGTCTGGTTTAGAATTGGGGATTTGTTGTTTACGTTGTTTTGTAACATTTTGTTAGGAAAATAGCTCACACACCAAGTAAACAACAGCTGTTTAAATATATAAGCAGGTATATGTATAAATACATTTTATATTGACGTCTATTTCTGGCAATCTCTATGTAAATTTCGAATCGGAATGTGAATTTATTCCTTTAACCCTTGATATATCGGGATAAGATGGAAAATACAATCTTCGCGAATGAATATTTTTACAGCTACAGATTTTCCTGATAGCTTATTTTTGTATCACATGTTTTATAGAATTGTTAATTTATAATAATTTGTCTCTTATGGAGTTTTTTAAAGCAATTTGTAAGTGCTCTAAATACTATATCGATAAACTTTAATACCACCTGTCTTTGACAATTTATCACCATTGAAATAGGCATTGGGTTGTATTCAAGAGATTTGAATATTGTCTGCCATTGCGAATACCGGCGTAGACCGGACTATAGCGGACTATAGCCTGTAGAGGACTATTGATGCGCACCGATTTAGACTATTGACGGCCTTTAGCACTCGAGATAGCTATTTATCGGAATTATATTCTGCAAATGTGTAAATGACTAGGAAGATTTACGACTTGCAGTTACCCTGATGGTAAACTATGTTAACTACTTACCTGTGCTTTTTGAATAGGTATTTCCTGTCTTTGCGAATTGTGTTATTTAAAATAGCGATAGCTCTTGAGGTGATAACTTCTTATGAAGTAACTTTGGTGAGGCGTTTTTTTCATTAAATCATAATATTTCATTTAGTATAACCTTATGAATCGTTGACTAGGTAATTTAAATACGTTAACTAAACAAAATCCATTGCAAATAAATGACGTGCAACCAGTTTGCACCCAGATGAATAGCGTGCTTACTTGTAATATATTCTATTTATATTCTTCATGGTAATGTCCTAGAGTTTCCTAGAAATTGCCTGCGTTCGTGTCTCATTATCTCCTGTTCATTCGATTGAATGGAACTGTACTTATTATACGAGCGAGTGAGTTCTAACAAAAAACTATTGGATTTGAGCGAAAATCACTTGCTATAATAATAAGTATTTATTACAATTGAAATAGGAAAAAAATCTGTGTCTTTTTGTACCGGAACAAATAAGCGCAAAGGTAATCAGGGTAAGGTAATCCGCAATTAAAGAGGGATGAAATGAATATTTAACTAATTTAATAAAGCTGTATATTTATTTTAAAACATATCAAATCACCGTTTTGTTAGTTTCCGGTGTTTATAAGGTATTTTCGCTTTAAATAAATAGAATTACAATCGTTTCAAAGCCTGATTGCAGCTAGTTATTTTATAAAATATAGTGTATATTAATTGTAAGAACAAGTTTGTCTTTTACGTCGTGTGAAATATAGACATGCAGTTATAACGCGGACTACCTATACGGTTATGTAGAATTGTGGGTTATACGCAGAATATTTAAGTGCCGCCGCTCCGGTGATAAACCGTGTATCGTAATGTACGTTCGAGAGGATAACTTTATGTTCTCGAATGTATATTGTCGCATGAATGTCATAGTACCTTAGAAACACTGGTTTTTTCATAGTTATAAAATTCTATTAGTAGAAAGTGATATTTAAAGTTAACCTATTAAAAAAAATAAAGATTACCATACTAACCTTTATGTTCCATGGTATTTTATGTTAAGCGACGTAATTTAGATAATTAGAGTAACTTTCGGTTATTAGTAGTTTCAGTAAAGATTTTTATATGATAGGTACGTGATCCGATATTCACATTTTAAACATTTCATTGACTGTTAGGTATGTTCTAATGAGCATAAGTAGTGTGTTGAATTTATTACACACTACTGCCCTCTTTTTTCTAACCATAATATTCACTCAAATAGTAACGCCTGACTAACGCCATCTGTTAATTATTGAACGCAACAAAAACATTGTTAAAGTTTTCTTAGAAATAACGTAATCAACAGTGAAAGAATTATTACCTATTACAAAAAAAAATGTTGTTAAACCACTTTAATTGGATAAATTATTATATTACGGTTTGTCTGAATAAGGAACTGTTGCTTATGAATTTAACATTAATTATTTTTTTCTACTTTACTTTTTGTTTCATCAATGCCACCTATTAACGTGATAGAAATTGTGATGTTTAAAAATTTATTCAGAACCGGGTAAATGTGCTATTTTTACATGATTTATGCATCAGAAACTGTATAATCCATCCTCTGAACTTAGTCAGGTGTGAATCCGACGGAACCATTGTGCTTTATACATTGAGGCTTAAATAAATATTGGTAGTCATTTTAACGATACCAATTTAATTATTAAATTAATTATGAATAAATAAACAAAAATTTATTGTGAATGTAATATTAACATTGTTTTTTTCTTAAATTAGCTTATGATTCTCACAGAAAGACTGTAATGAATTAAAACGTTAAATCAAGTTTGCCCTTCACGTAACCTAAGGCAGTTTTTTTTATATGGACGATAGATCCTTGTTTGTTTACAATCTTAACTGATCGTAAGAGTCGATGTGGACGAAGATGGATCACAAAGATCTAGAAGGAACCTATTCATTCTTGACTTGAAGAAGTAAAACACAAACGCGACGCAAGCGCACAAAACAGACCGCCCTCAATTACTCTATGTTATCTCTTCATGTTACAGTGAATGCTAGGTGTTTCTGAACTATACTATTTATCAATAACATTATTAATATTTTGTTTTTTTTTTGTAATCATGACTTTAGTATTTTCGGTATATATTTATTAATATATATTTATTAATATCTACAATAAATCGACTATAAATAGTAGTGGCGGCTGTATACAGGGCATCACATTATAATGCTGGGCACGTTCGCCTGCCCTCACAGAAGGGATAATACGACCACGTAGGTACTTTGCGCTTCCTTAGTCCTTCGCGTTCCCTCACACTGTTCTAATGATGGATGGGAATCATACACCAACCCTATATTACTAAGTGTCTGTCATACATCAGCTTATAATACCTAGTTATCATATAATGTTATGGAAGGATCTGAGTTAGGTTTTCTGATCGAACAAAGTGTACAGACAAATTTATGTTGGGACTGTTTTATTTTACATAATTATTTTATTTATGTATTTATTTTTATTAAAACTATTTTTTTTTTATTTTGATTTTTCAATTTATAAAATTGCGCAATTGTTAGTGCTATTAGTTAGCAAAATTAGTGCTCATCGTGGCTTGCCTAATATTTCTACACTATTCATGATGAATTCACTGTACTCACCAAAAAGCACCATAGAAGTCACGGTACGTCGCTATACAATGAAAGAAAAAATGCTTGTGATAAAATTTGCACTATTTATGTACAGCAGTGCCCCAAGTATTCTCCGCGTTGTAATGATTTTCCCTCGGCACGGCAATTTCCCGTGCTTACTACTATCATGACCTAATCCAATGTCCCATCACCATACTAAGTCAGGCCTATCGGTGCAGCCGTTTTGCTGTGAAAGACGTACAAACAAACACTATAATATACCATTTAAAATAGTAGGTAAGGATTACATTTCTCACATCTCTGTTTTACATTCGATGAATTTACATATTCAACATTACAACCCTTACTCAATTGATACATGCCCAAAGCGAACAGCTGTAGAAGTCATCTCACCCTCTATGATAGCAGCTCTATAATGCATAAAGAGCCTTATTGTTCAAGCATAGAGATTATTTTACATTGCTTTCTTGCTCGAAGTGAACTCGCGTCACGTCCCGTTACGCAATGTCCACAGGTTTACACGTTACAGAATTTATAGCTGGTCTTCTGGGCTTAACATCCATAAAACACCTCTGAATTTATTCTAAAATTTTATGTGTTGCTCTATTGGTATTGATTGCGCTAACGGTGAAGGTAAACATCGTGAGAAAACCGGCATTAATCTGAAAACTTTGAAGAGTTTGAAGTTCATGTAATAGTCACCAACACGCACTTGGTCAGAGTGGTGAATTAAATCCCAATTTCTGTCATTAAGAGAGAATTCCCTGTATTTTAGCAGTTAATTAATAGGTGGGGTGCTTATGCTTCAATTGTACCGGAAAACTCTGGAGTCCGTCGATTGACTGTCTTCATTCTACCTAAAACTTCTACCTTCCAAAACTGCATCTGTAATAATGCTTTAATATCAATGTACAGTTCTCTGTTGGTGGTCCATAACATTGCCACGAAATGGGCAAACAAACAAACCATTGATGCGATAAACAACTGTTAAATGCCAATAAATAAACCACTAACTTAATATTCATGGAATGTGCTTATTCCAACCTACCATGCTATGGATACGTTGTTATTGATCAACCAAATAAATTAGAAGAATGCATTGAGCTTTATTTCCTATGAAAATATGAATGAGCAAGTCTATCAATAAAATTTCCCATGGAATTGAGTCATAATGACCAGACAGTTCCCACAATTCGCCCGGAACATTCGTTACGCTGCGTGGGCGCACCGAATGCCGATAGATTCAGATTTCGAACGCGTCTCATTGGATCTACTTACACAATAATTCACTGTATCGATCTTTGTTGGTGATCTTCACTTTTTGTAAAGAAACGGTACCATTACGAACAAAAGAACGTAGAATACAAAATTATCTCATGTACAGCCATCTACAAAATTAAAAAGAATTCTACGAATATACATGGCATCAATCTTCGTTTTCTTTGAGCCTTTTAATGAGTCCTTTAAACGTCCGCGGCATTGTTTATGTTTGCTCTTTAAACAATGCTCGTACACCAAAATAAACCAACCGGAATCAAAACGTACATAAACAATCTCGTATCATGCACTTCTTTTGTTCGATATTTCTAAGCTTCAATATGAAAGACGACTCCAATCCACAAGGACGACTGTGGCCCTCCATCCTTGCGATCCTTCTCGAAACGTCACAACTACACGTTTATCGAGTAATCAATATAATACTCTATTGTTTTCCACAAAGAGCGTCTTTTCCTCCGTACGAGATTTCGCCCACTACCTAAACGGATGTAAAATGATGGGAAACACGCCGCAATTTGAACTTTACACCGACGAAGTAGGTTATATTTCCGATTGAAGGTGGTCATGGCTTGCGGAATATTCCTCAGTTAATACCGGATGAAATAATGGCGTCTGAAATCTGAAGGCGCAGCTTCGCGCTTTCCGTTTCCCGGTTAAGAGCTAATTTTTTTTCTTGTTTGAGTTTGTCACAGCTTTTCCGCTTGTTAGGTGATTTTCGACGAGCCCTAAACGACGACGCTCTAAAAAGACTCCTTTGAGTTTTAAGCGGAATTTTGATAACGTTTTATGAATGCCATGAAAAAGCGGCGTGATTTTTATTACCATTCCGCCAACAAAGTTGTTTACTAGATTCAAATGAACTTTTCGCGTTGGCAAAACAAATGTGTTTTTACTGTAGGCTCGAATGGGATCAAACCACGCCGTTTGTTTACTGATTGCTCTTCTGATTTACTGCACGTTGAAGTTTACGGGTCCTCTCTGTTTCATAGTTAAAAACGGAATTGCTTTACGGTACCCTTGATTTACTCATACCCTATTTTACGTTGTCTAACTATAATTTAGATCGATGTTGTACCAGTTCCGCAGATTTATCGACCCCTTTTTCTCACGATAACGCTAAGCCCTTGAGCATAAAGCCATGATAAATTATATTTCTATTCAACTGTAACCCAATATCGCAAAAATTCATGTTGACCTTGCTCTAGCCCAACCGAGCAGGAAGAGGGGCGCAAGGTGATTCTCCGCGCAACACAATAGCACACCATTCGCCTTAATGCGTAATGGCTGTATACAAACAATTACCATCGCTACTTGTTCGCTTGGCAATAAACTACACAGGGGAGCAACCGACCGAGTTGAAACCCCCGCTAATGCTTCCCGCCAACTCAAAAGCAGGAGCTTTTTCATTTGACAGGCGTAATGCGAGGGTCAGCGCCAACGTGGCGAACTTAGATATGCATATGAATTAAGGGCTGATTGTGTTAGAACCGACCTGTTTAATTTTCCAGTGTAATACTAATTTAAGGGTTGTGATTTCGCTTCGCTCATGCGAAACCTCACCCTCCCGATGGGCCTCCGTCAGAACCACGACGATAATAGTATGGACTTGGGAATTTCTATATTCCAACAATTGACATTCTTGGTGATTGTTGCCGTTCTGTCTCACGATGTGAGCGGAAGTTGTTGGGCCCATTGTGTGCTGATGGTTACGCCAAGCTAATTATAAGTAAGGTAAATTGATGTCACATGGACCAGCGGTCGTCTGCTCAAACCATCAATTGGTCGAGGATATGAATGTTGGTGTGTGTGTCTTAAAATAATCGCTCACACTGCGCTTCTCGTTGCTATTAAGAAGATTATCAGATGATTTGATGCTATTATTGATGGTAGTAAAAGATTTATCATTTAATTCAGTAGGTACTAGGATAGCTAATTAATACTCCTATACATATTGATAGGAAATATAAACTAAAAATATTAAAACTAGATTAACGAAATAATGGTTAGTTGCAAAACCAAAAGCGTTTGCTCGGAAGTGGCAGAAATAATATCCTCGTTACAAAAGTTTGGTCTTCAAGTTTGCAAGCGCTTCGTAAAATCGTAGACTTTATAATCCTTATTTGTAACCGGAGCACTGTAGAATCCTTTGTAGGCAAACTACTTGGCTCAAGATAAGCGAGATTCCTTTGGATAAATTATGCCACATTACGATATAATTAACGGTAACGTAAATACGAGTTTTGTTCAGAGACAGTTTTGTTAGTGTATTATGTGTGATAATTAATAATGTAAATATCTAAGAAGGTAGAAAATATTTCACTGATTTAGTTTCAGTACGTCTCTGACAGTTAAATAATCTATCTATTAATGGCTCAAGGTTGAATTTCGGCCTTCAAGAATAAAGGACCAACTTGAACTCAGATCTAAAATTCGAAAGCGTCAAGTCAATCGCGAATCAATCTGCTTTATGAATATTTATCAAGCGTCGTGGAAAATGTTTTTCAAAGAGTCCTATTACTCAAAGTAATAAATGTTTAGTTGCGATGCGATATGGTGGTGGGATACTCTGAATTCTTGATACAGAAATAGTCCTGCGTTCAGAGTATTTGTCTGTCCATATGTTTCGACGCCTGTTCTATGCGTGTTGTATTTATAATCGTTTTCAGTGCAGGCTTAGGTTTGATTTTAATCTTGTGTTTGATCAAATATTTTTTACTTAAATCTGTTAGCATTAATAAATGTATTTCTTATCTATTGTTGGCTAGCCTGTGTTTAAGTTCATTCTGTGTTCACTCATTCCCTCTCCAATAAAATCGACGTTCACAGTGCACGGAATTATTTTATTAAATCATTAAAATAAGACATAAATAAAAATAAGAAAATTATTCCCTAGCCAAATAAGGACTTCACCAAATTCCTTATAAAAAAATATCTACCACAGTTTTATACTAATATTGTTTATTTAAACTCTGTTGCTTGAGCACATCGACCAATTAAAATAGTATTTTCGGGCGTTTTCCGACTATGACGAATAAAAATATACCTACACAATACATATGATAGATATATAGATGATAGAAAATACTATATGACACACACCAAACCAAGAAACAATATAATTATGAAATAAAAACGAATCCTAAAATGCGTATTGGGCGGATTTATTCCTTAAAGCAATTTACCACTGAGTAGTTATGAAGATCATTAATTAATAATTGTCTTATATAATGAACATTTGTCTGACTTTATGTTATTATTATGTTTGGAAGCCTAAAGCTGTTCTATAGATGTATTTTTTGTCAATCTCTGTCTTCTAATAATTAAATAGCATCGATTGCTTATCCACTCAGTTCTAACGTTGCATTAGTGCATCGAGTGACGCGCCGGAAAGGGACCCGCGGTCAGTACACTCGCGCTCGCCGGTGCGTCGCTACGTCTCACGCTCTACGCGACAGTACCTCGCTACCTCACCACGTGCCGCGCAAAAATAAATAAACGCTGCGAGCGTCGTTACGTCGCGTCGCGTGTTAGACGCCGCCGCAAGACCATTCGCGCCGTAATACCTACTTGTAACTAAACAATACTTTATATTATACATATTTAGGTATAATAAAAATATAAACAAATAACTTACTGTTATTAAAACATGGCATTTGATAGGATGCATTTTTGGTAGAATAATCGATGCAATGCAAACATGTAGATGTTAGATGTGAGTGAGAAATTATCAAACCCCGATTCAACCCCCCTCATTCGGCGCGAGTAATAATAGCCGGCTGAGTGCGGGAGGGTGGCGTGCACCCGATCACGTACTGCATACACTTAGGGTTATCAGATGTCCGGAAATTGTCCGGACAAGTGATGTCATGCTAGCTGAAAACGCGTTTACATCCTAACGGGGAATTCAGAATTGTGATGACGTTTTAACTTGCTCAAAGCTATGAGAGTAAAAACCATAATTTGTTGCCGGTTTTCCTTAAAGATAATAAACAGACAATTTTTCACAAGCGTAGGGTAAAATACCAACAAATTCACAGCTTGTTTGCTACGCTATCTCGTTGAAATTTATGACGTTCCTCAATTTTTTTTGATATTTTCATATCGTTTTGGTAACCCTGCACTACGTGCCTACAATAATACAACTCCCGACCCGAGTACATCCGAGCGCTAGAACTTTATTACAAGACGATAAGGTATAAGGTCTCTCCTCGTAAATATTTCAGCAATTGTACTCTAGTCGCTTCCAATTGGGTTATTCCAGCGAATCGAATATTTTGTAGTTGGAAATAATTTTGACAAACAAAGTTACTTTAATATGCGAATAATCTGTTTAACTATCCATTAATGAATAATTTGTAGGCGTAAAAGAAATGTCTCATTGTAAATTTAGCTAGTTTGCTTGGCAAATGTGATGTTTTGCGTGTTTATATTTCAGGTCAACGTATCTAGTATCTACCTCTATTATCCTTCACGTGATCTTGTTTGTTATCTGATGTAGTAGACGCGTGTATACGGTAATACCTACTCGATTACTGTACAAATATATTTGAATCGTATATTTTATCATAATTTTCAAAATAGCCTGTATCGCCTCTCTTGCTATAGTTATACTATCTTTCTTAGATCCCGCTCGAAGACCGTGAAGAATTGTAATCCATTAAAATTGGTCCATGGGGCACCGTATGATTTTTAACAATATTGAGAAGCCCTTGAGAGTTGGCCGGATAACCCAAACACTCGACTGCTCGAAACTTTTTATAAATTGAACTGTAGTTTAGTTTACTATGTACCTTAAATTGATAGGGCACTTTTCCTCTTTCATTAAAATATCCAGTTAGTCAATACTGTAGTTTTGGTCTTGCCTTATTTTTTTTTGTTTGGGAAGGGGATACCTTTCTTCTGGGCAAAAGCCTCCCTTGCTTCCCTCCAAAGTCATGCCTTTAGCCATTGAATTTGTTTTATTAATTTTATTATGATATCTTTGGCCAACACTGTAGGGATTACTCACAATTTTTGAACATTTCCTTAATTCTTATTTTTGCTACCAAAGTTTATAAGTATTAATTGAAAGATTCCACGAAAAAAGGAACACGATCATTCTGATTAATTTCATGAACGGCGATGATTTCTAAGATAATATTTTAACTACGTCATTCATTGGCCATGTTAGATCGAGCGATCAGTTGCACAATCAGTTGTTGCGGGGAACGCGGGAAGCACGAGCCTCCTTTGTCACCACCTGTCCGTAATAGCTTTCGGAAGACGCACAGTTGTGTGCCAACAGACGGCGCAGGCGCATCTGCCCTGCTGCTTCCCGCCAATACGCACATGTGCTGTTCTTAAATACGATCTATTACTATAACAAATCTTCGAAGATTGAGTTTTGACTTAGACGTAAAGATAAAATGCACATGTGCTATTCCTGACTCAAAATAGGAACTTCTTTGCTATACTAGATTTTCGAATATAGTAGCGCGTTTTGGCTTTGACTATAATATATTTCAAGTGTGTTTTGCATATAGCTTCCGCTCAATTTTTTTCGGACACTCATGCTATCGGATACAGTGTGAATTACAATGATACCCAAAGACGTGATAGTTGGTGAAGATTAAGTGTGAGATGGTCGAAGATAAAGTGCCAAAATGATGGAATTACTGGCTGCGGATTTCGGATACAACAATCGGATGACACTGCTGCAGCAACTCATCGACTGTGGGGATGTCTTGCTGGGAAATCAGCTTTATGGTATGATCTTTGATTTTTGACCAGAACAGTGTGTGTATGATGGTAACAGTTAACTAGGTTAATAAACGTTTACGGTCACTTGAAACGTTGATTGCTACTTCCTTACCCTGAAGGGTATTTAAGGTTAGTTGCTCTGGTATTAGGGTTCAAAGTATCATACAAAAACACAGTAATATACCGGTTATCAGAAAATGTATATGATACTCTTATTTAATTTACTAAAGGCTCGTCTAAAATTAATAAACAAATAAATAGAATGAGTAACTTTGTTATTGGCTAAAACATGTCCTATATTCCATTTAGAAAACTTAGCAACAATAACTTTAGTATTTGCATTAGTTAAACAATGCACATTGACGATAACATCAGCATTCACACAAGTTCCATCGACATTAAAAACTGAAGGATGCCGTTTTTTGCAAATGAATTTAATTATGGCGTCACTAATTACGCAGAAATCGCTCACCGACAGGTACCCAGTGTATTTTATTTCATTGGAAGTCAAACAGCATTATTAATGCGCGCCGCTTGCTAAGAATTAAGACTTGTGTCTCTTAATATTGACTTAGTGAAGTACTATCAGCTTTACTGCTGCGGTATAACGCCCATTATTGTAAAGCTTGGGCTATTTCTGATCCAGCATACCTTTGACTTTTATATTAACACTGTCAATAGGCACTTGAAATTAATCTTCATGAGTTTGTAAGTTTGATATATCAATTTTATAATTTTCAGTTTTATTTAACACATTTGTTTTAGTATTAACTTTGCATTTATTGCTGGATTCTACTATTGTATCATCTGTGGATCCGGTCCGCCGTGCGCACGCGTCGATCGTATCGTTGCTTATTTATTGGCGCATTGTTTTGTGTCGCCCTTGCGAATTTTGCCGCTTTAATTAGATTTTTGTATTGTTTATGATTATTTCATTTAAGAAACGCAATGTTGTTCATGTTTAAATTTGCATTTAAATTAATTAATTTCAGTTACAACCTTGAATAACACTTTTCACGGAAGTATGTTTCTTACGTTATAAGTTACCTTGTCTTCAACATATTCAGTTGTGTAAACAGAATCTCATTATCAGTAAATATAAATACCTAGGTGTATGATTATATTCTCCAAGTGTTGCATAATGCCACATTCTTATTATGATGTCTCCTTCATTGGAAAACGAACACCTCTAGTTGTGTAATTATTACATCTGATCAAAACACACATGTGCCTCTGTATGCGTCGTTTTTCTTTGATGACGTGATTTATATGTGTTTCGGTAATTTGCATTGTTTTTTCCAACTTATAATTCTTCTATTTAGACTATAAGCTCGAGGGTTAGTCGTTTTTGCATCAAATAGCTGTTCTATTACGTTGGTGTCGGTGAATTATGTTCTATCATATTATATTGAACAAACAACAGTAAATCTAAGCACTTTGAGGCGTAAGGTTGAATTATAGCCGTCGATAAGAATTCCATTTTAGCCTCAATCGCCTTAGTTGGCTATGTTTACACGAACAAGTCGAAGCACTTGAAATTCGTACTATATTGCAAATCATGTTTAAGTTTTTAAATAGTTTAACATATACTTCAATTGTATTTCAACCTGATTATGTTTAGAAAACAATGAAATAAAAATAACTCGTAAAGAATGGTCTTCTATGAATTGAACTGTTGCTAATTGATCGTTATTACAGAACCGCCGTCCTACCCGTTTGTCATTACACTAATACAGTAATGGCAGAGTAAATGTCGTATCCTAAAGAAACATCACGGCGTAATTAATACTCTTCTACTAATTATTTTACAATGGAGGCAAAAAACTCAGACGTCCTAACCCTTGCGACCTCTCTTCGTCTTCTTCGAGCTATTTCGTATTGTTGTACACAATATGTACAGTTTTGATTTAAACTATTGTTTAAGTCGCCTTTGTTAATTTAGCCCTTCAAGTTGAGCGGTTCTAGAACTACTTTCGAAGCGGGATTCTTTGCGTAATTCCTCGAGTACATACTCGTAGTTCCGCCTTGATCTTAATTATGCCGCGGCTACGCCAAGTGCATTGTGTTGGGGCACGGTGGTCGGTCAAGCTCGGTCCTTCCCGTTGGCCGCTCGTCAAGCGTGTCTCTTTGTGATTCAAACGATGCAATGCGTTCTCGGAAAGGTGTAAGGTGAACCATTATGGTCTCGTGTTTGCCGCTTAACGCTTAAGATAACTAAAGCATAGTTCTATAACTAAAACTTTGGTTGCGCGATGAAAAATCATTTGTATAAGCTTATTAGGTAGAAGTGCTGCTTGCGGTTCATCCCCTTTGGGCTCAATATATCCTCTCAAGTTACGAGCACTAGAGGCATTCCCATCATTAAGGTCGGGACATGTTGACGCATTAACGAGATTTCGAAATGAGTCGGACCTCCCAGTTGCTGATTAACATGACAATAGCACAGAAGTTGTAAGCGAAGATGCATATTTTAACATACAATATTGTAAGGTTAGCAAAATAAGCGGTTTATTTTATAAGATCGGATACTCTCGTATTACATTGAGTAGAGCGCAATAATGTTACAGATGTTTGAATTTTAACAAAGTATAAAATTAAGTTGATTTCGCTGTCTATCCACACACTTTCCTTTAAACTAATAATTAATGATTTTAATGCAGTTTTCAGTGATAGATAGAATAATTGAAAACAATGTACACCCGTGCGTAGTCGGGATTTGTTGCTAGTAACTTAAACATACCTTTTGACTTCATTCTAAGTCACAAAATTCTGTATAACTGGGGTTTCTAGAAAAAAGCGCCGTACAGAATTTGAAATTATTTCAAAGAACATTTAAAATTCCAAGGCCACACGTTTTATTCTATGAAGTATGACTGGTGTACACAGACGCGGAAACTTTAATAGTTTCATAAGAAGGTACGTACGATTACGTTGTTTTGTTCAACGGTTTATGGACTCGTCACCGTGTGAATTGAACATCGGGTTACCGAGTTGGGGTCTCACTCGCCTTGAGCATGCTCTAATGAGCTAGCTCGCCGCTGCGAATATTAGCAAATATGTGCTGCGTAGATGTTTTTAGGAGGTTTTTAACACTGTTGGAAAAGTACGGCGCCGTGTTGTCTCACATCAAAAATCTTTATCGTCAGCTATTTTAGATAGCGTTACTTTTAGCTAGAAAATATTAGTGATAACATGTTTGTGTGACTTGACAGTTTAAAAAGTGTTTAACCTATTTACGATGCTTATTAAATAAACATCTGGACCCAAAAGATAAGAAACGAAACCAATATAATAGCATCGCGGCAGCTGGCGATCTAAACAATACGTCTTAAAACAAACAAAGAATATGTAAACAGTGAATGCTTTCTGCTGTGTAAAGCAGAAATTGGACAGTTTTGAGCCCTATTGTTTCTTCCATATGCAACAAAACGTAATAAATCCTCTAACCTCAGAGACTCTTAACTGAATTTCACTCTAACAGGGGCAACATTTTTTTCTTCGTGATATTTTTTATAACTCCAAATACTTTTTCCAAAATACAGATGTATACCCGTTATCTCAATAAATGAGAAAGCTCGTTGTTCCGACGTTTTCAGGGAAAATTAAGAGCGTGGTTTTTCCTGTTTGGAGGCAGAGGCAGTAGCTACTTTCATTTCGCGTTGAACTGTATTAAAGTCCAGTTAGCTTTCAAGCCATTTTTTAGTTAAAAAGGAATAACGATGCTTCTAATATTTTGTAATAATCACGTCTGTTGTTTAAGAGTATTTGTGATATTCATACTATGATTTAAAGGCCTGTTTCACGATCTCCAGGGTAAAATTAGTTATGATTAAAACCCAAAAAAAAAAAAATTAATATCAGGAAATATATATTGTTCTTCAATGGTCAAACCATTTATTAAGTTTCGTTAACACAAACATTATTTTACGAAACATTATAATTTCCATACTGAATATTAATTGCATATAGGGTGCATCCTAAATTGGGTGGGTGGTTGGTGGGATTATCCTCTGAACTACTCGTTACTTATTTTCTCTTGTTCTCGTTTTGTTTCCTGTAAGAAACAGTTTTGGAAGAAAACTCTTCTGTTGTACAATTCACCTTTTGTACATGAATTTATCACGTATTATTAAATATACAGTAACTCATTTCTGAATTATGTTCAGAAAACTAGGTCGCGCTATCCGTTTCCGCCTTAACAAAGTAATGTGTGCAGTTGTGCACTATATACGCCTGAGTTCGTGGGTGGTCAACGCATAACGCTCCTTAGACGCGCGACACGATGAACGTAAGAATGAATGAAATGAATGAATGATGAACGAATGAGTTTATGCCTTTATTGTGAGAAACTAGTTCGTTCCTATGCAGAGGCTTGGGAAATTTACGTACACATTTTATATTAACGTGGTTAATACGTTAATATTTGTCTATAACTGACATTTAATTCGAGGAACAAACTCTAACTTTTCCTTTTTATTAAAAACTAGCGGCCCGCCCTGGCGTCGCACGGGTAATAAAAGTTCCCGGCAATTTTTCCTTATTTGCTCACCGTTTAGACCTACCCTGGACTACGACAAACATTTTAAAACCAAAATCAGCTCAATCGGCCCAGCCGTTCTCGAGTTTTAATCAGACTAACGAACAACAATTCATTTTTATTTATATAGATAAGATATGTCGCGTAATTTGATTAAAATCATACGTATTCTTTCTTATGAACTTGAGCCAAACTTTAACAGTAAAATGCATTGTCATACTCGCCACGCTTGGCAGGCGTGTAGGCGATTGCAGTATTCGATTATGTGTACCAAGAAGACGCTGCTACCTTCTAGCTAGTTTTTATTGACCGGAAGCAAAGCTACGGATTATTAATTATAATTTAACGAATGATCGATTGATACTTGCGATCGCATGTTTACAAACCATTAACACGTTGACACCTTACTATTGGCTGTAAATGCTTTTAATCCCATTTTTATCAGTAATTGACGAGCAAAAACCCTATAAAGCAACAAAGTAGTATTAAACATCAAAACCGATCACGGAAAACTGTTTAGTAATGACTTAACCAAACTTAAACGACCTCTTAAAGTGCACTTAGCTAAATACCGTGGCAGATCTTTATCGTTAACCTTGTTTTGTAACTCGACTAAATAGAAAGAGGGTGAGCTGAGTAATATTAAATCCCTACTTATAGTACTTGTTGGGTTAAGTATACTAGGATTGTAAAGCTTTGGACGAAAGTAGCTTCAATTATTATTCATAGCAAATCTGACACAAGTCGCTAAAATATTTATTATATTGCAATTCTATTTAAAGTTTAGTTTTCTTCTTTGACGAGAGACGACGGCCTTAATTCACCACTGAACTAGCCGTATACCATTTGTAAAATTTAAATAAAGCAAAATATTTAGCAAACATGTTCAATAAAATCGCTCGCTGGAAACTACGTATTTTAAATGCATCAGTCCACACCTCATCGCATTGATACAAATTCGCAGTAGAATAAAAGCCTATGTGATGCGATTTACAAGTCATAGAAATTTTATTCACAATTTGAAAGCCTTATCGCAGTAAAAGGGATTTAAGCCACTCCTGACGAATAGCTAAGCAAGTACAGTACACCTAAAATCCTTCCCAAAGTCACATCTCTTCATCGACCCCTGCGTTCATCGCCCTTTCGAATAGACCTACTTCTGAACCATAATTAAACTCAGATTAGCGGTGGAAAAATAAGGACATCGCTCACTTTACAAGGCAAATAAGGTTTCTTGTGTCCTTTAAATTTTAATACAGAACCTCAACCTTCCGAAATTGTTCCGGTCTGGTACGTCTGTTGTTTTTTATTGAAAGGACTCAAGACCAGAAGCCTCACAACATTAAGAAGTTTAATCAACATGATATTTGTAGTCATAATAACCTTATTAGACTATCATAAAACATTCCTTAATTTTATAATGCACAGAAGCGTTTATTTTATAATGTGATGCTTCGTTAAGTTCCATTTATATGACCGTTCAAAAAAAATATTTGTTTCACATTACACTACACTTAGCTGTCCGCAGTAATTGTAACAAGTTCTCGTAGTTATATAATGTAATAATCTGTGATTAAGTCCAGAGTACCTAGGTGGTAAAATTAAGTAATTATGATACCGGAAATATCTAGAGATCTGCGAACGAAGGGAAAATAAATACGTAGTCTTTTTAGTTTTGGATTGAAAGTTCATTCTAGAGTTATGTTACCTGTATTATGTTTTCAAATAACTAAAATTACTAAAATTTACCGTTTAGTTCAAAATGGAAAGGTATCGTACGAACCGTAATTTATAACCAGCGATTTGAAACCCTAACTTAGTATAATCATACAGTCGTTAAATCGGGGCGAAGCCTAGTAGGTACATTTGTCTGACAGTGACAGGTGTCCATCGACCTAAGCGGTAAGCTAACCTACCCGGTGTCGTACGTTGAACTCCAAGGGCCTTCGGTCACTGTCTTCAATTGTAACCCCCCTACGTAACTTGTCCGTCGCAGTCTAGCCGCGGTAACACTGTTTACAGTAATGTAACTCGGCCGAATCACAGTAATACTATCTATACAGTATTGTAACTCGGTTCGGAATCTTTTAATGCCTGCAGCATCGCGTTAAAATGCGGTAATACCTAATGCCACCTAAAGAGTTTTAATAATATCTACCTACTTTTAGTTTAATATATAAACAATTGAATGTTTTTATATACTGCTCGATTAATAAAAGTAGTTTTACCTAGTTTTAATAGCACCGTTATTGTTTAAAATATAGCACACCATCAATTTGTCACTGCGTTACAATCGCGACTGACTGTATGCTGAGCGTATGCCGGGATCAAGACGCGTAGGATTAACTGGCTCTTCGAATGTTTCTTTAAAGTTACAATTCTGTACAGATAGTAACTGTGGTCACGCAGTGCTGCCAGCTTAGCCGCGTCTCGACAGATCTAGCCACTTTCAATCAGGCTTTGACTTTGACGGCTTCTACTTCGGCTTGTTACTCTTGTTAGGCTTTAAGGACTCGTTGTGATAAAGCTTTTGAGGACTTTGATGAATGGTGTTGCCATGTACTCTGTGATACATGATGGTCGTGTAGTTTATTGTCCTGTTTGTTGAAATATTCGAGCGATCCTTGCAAATATAAATAGAGCGACTTGTTGCAAAGCTTACACATAAAAACGTTCTGAAGTAACAAATATAAATTACACCAAGTAAGTTGTAAGTGTTTTAAATATTTAAATCATCTTACAATACTTATTATCAATCAAAGCCCCGCCGCGACCGGCTGTCCTTATGTTCGCTGTAAACTCAAAAGCTACAAAACGGATCTTCGTGCAATTTTCAGCAATACTTAGAGCAATTAAAGAGGAAGGTTTTTATTTTATTCTCATTCAGCGTTTCAAGGTCAAGCAACTGAATCTCTTTTAAATATAAACGCATACAATAGATACAAATTTAGTTAAACTTTATCAAAAAAATATGATCATATTGAAGCTGTCGTGTTATTTTAAACCAAAACTATGTTTCTATTTTACTGTCTTTAAATTTTATTGTTGCCCTAATTGGCTTGTTTTATAGTTTGTACATGTTTTACGATAAATCGCCAGTGCTAGGTTGGGTCGTAAAATGTGCTTCGTTATTTATTAATAACGCTCAGTTAGTTTCTTACACTTCTTAAGATGTTTACATGAACACTACTAAAAACAAGTGTTCTATGTGAGTCAACTAAATAATATTTTAAGAAGTTTTTACATTTATATGTATCACATTCACATTACAAAATGTCATTGACTTTCCGGTTAGTGTTCCTTTATATGTGCTGTGTTATAATATCTTCTATCATTGTTATGCAGAATTATATCACCCCCCCCCCCCCTCCCGCCCCCTGTCTCCCTCCACTCTTGTTTTGTTTCACACATTATCCATGAAAAGTAAATGCCTAATACTTGTAGATTCTGAGAGATATTACTTATTACATACAATACACTTTATTGAACACCAATTTAAAACAAAACAAAAAATTAACCAAAATATAAATATATTTTTGTTACTAATTTATATCACTTAAATTTATTTCTACCAGAAAACCTTTGGATGGACTGGAATGAACGATAATGATATTTATGTTTTAATATGTGAACATTTATATAATTCCCAGATATCACCTAGCGTTCCTTTTGAATCTACGGGAGTCCTATTAACATCTCACAGGAGCTCAGAAACATTCCACTTTTCGACGTTAACTTGTTAACTTACTAATTTGACAGTCAAACAGTAACTCACGACTTGGAATTACTCTCAAGGGGTTATTGTGAGAAAACTCATGTTTACATAATACATAATTATGTATACTGTGTGGTTCAAAGCTCTTATGCTCGTTTTAAAGCTACCGGCGCGGTGTACAGGCGAGAGGTTAAACGTGAAATAATATTGGCTTTCAATGTGACTTGTTTGAAGATTCTTTCGTATCGGATTATGAGATATTATAACTGTTTTTTTGCTTATCGTTATCTCAACAATAGTACTTTTTGTTTAGTTTGTTAAAAACCTTCAAATAAGACCAAGTTTATATACGGTTTTTTTCTGCATGGCGAGTTTGGCAAGGCGCTTGAAGCGACAAATAAAGAGGGGTTATGCGTTTAACAGAAACCTTTTTTTGTCTGAAGGTTTATAGTGATTCCTTGCATATAGTTTAAACGGAAAAAAATCCGATTTAGGCATAATAACTCAGATGTTTGACACAATCTCGAAGCACATTACCTTAATGTTGGAGCCGGCCACTTAGGCACTTACCGCCGACCTAAATCCGACCAATAACATTAACTACATATCTCGAATGCCCGAGAACAATCACGAGCTCGCTTGTACCAGAATTGTTTACATTACGCCACGCCTAAGTAAACATGGGGCGACCGCGCTGCGCCCTGCACTGGCTGGAGAGAACTCCGTAATTATACGAAATCTTCAAGACTAGAGTGAATCCTACTAATATTATATGCGAAAGTTCGAGGACAAAAGAAAGTGAATTATTGTGTGTATTTGTCGCATTTTCACGCACAAACTACTGGATGGATTTTAATTAAACTTCACAATAACCCCTCATCTATACTAATATATAAAGCTGAAGAGTTTGTTTGTTTGTTTGAACGCGCTAATCTCCGAAACTACTGGTTCGAATTGAATAATTCTTTTTCTGTTGGATAGTCCAGTTATCGAGGAAGGCTATAGGCTATATAACATCACGCTACGACCAATAGGAGCAAAGATATAGTGGTAAATGTGTAAAAAACGGGAGAAATTGTTCATCTTTGAAGCCTTCCGTTGCGTGCGCCGTGAAAACGGTTCAAGATACACAAAAAATATGTATTAAAGAATAATAGCTCTTTTAATGATCTTAAAAACAGTCTGCGATAGTATATGTCTATCTTTTAAGATTAACTCACAAAAACCGTTTTTATGTTACCTAATTTGGTCGAAATAATTTGTTTAAGTTGTATCAACATAATAATATTAATCTTTATTCAAATAAATATGTTGTTGGTTAAGTGTACTTCATCCATTATAACGCGGGTAGCACCGCAGGGCACAGCTAGTCATATATATAGCTATAATATCAGAATAATACATTGGCTAATTTTTACCGCGATACAATACCGCTTTTCACGGGTAAAATACAAATTATAACGAGCAAAGCCCGATTCGAGTTAAATCTGGCTTGGGCATAGCTGTATTCTCAGTGATGGACATAGGCTACTTTTGAATGCGGGCTAATTTATAATAACGCGGGCGGGCAGCTAGTAGGTTAGAAAACGTCCTGGTTAAATATGAAGTCAGATATTAAGCAATTAAGCAATGGATTTGAATAATGAGAAAGCATTTAAATAGTACTTACATTAGTTAAAGATTATTGTTATTGGTAAGCGAACATATACATTTATCTGCTTAACTTACGAAAATTTAATTTAATTATTGAATGAACACATTAATAAGTCAAGACAAGACTAATTGCTATTGACTAATAAGCTGTAGTGAAAATCATATTCAATAATTAAAATATGAAAACGCATATTTAACGTATTTTCTTGCTTTTAATTCCTTTTAAACTAGGGTATAGTTTATTTAAAATATATATATTGCATTCGTCAGGCATGTTTACGAAAGAATAGTAAGTAAGAATTTCTAGGAAATAAAATAGTGTTGCGATCTCCTTCTAAACTCGGAATTCCACGAAGTTAGTTCTTGGAGGCTTAATTTATTACATAGAATTTGGATTTCTGCAAAATGTAAATAGAATCTAACAAAGTGTAAAAAATATGTAGGTATGTATTTCTAGAAAAGATAACTTAAACAAGAAACGCAATGAAAAGTTACATTCTCACCTTGCACTAGCTAGACTTTATTATATTATTTATGATAAGATACTCATAATAGATACGGGGCTAGATGCTGTTGTGTGGATTGTCCGGCAATATTTATTATTATTATTAATATACATTTATTATTCCAATGAACATAGCTTATTATCATAATCATGCACCCATTATATTTGATCAATTCAGACACGCATTAACCACTCCTAAACATAAATAAGTTTAATTTACAGCTACACAAATTGAAAATAATTCGATTATTTTCTCACGTTAACGAATAAACCTATTTTGCAATAAAACTACAACACAATACGAATCTAGAGCACGTAGATTACCTTTATAATCATTTATTTACAAGCAATATTGAATTTAATTTAGTCGCGGCGTTATTCATTATATCAACTACAGAACATTTCACTGTAGGACATACAACAATACAAAAACACTTTATTTTACACACAGGGAAGTAGAATACAACAACACGTAGATAAATAAATGTACAATGGACGGCTCTATCGCTAAAAAGCGACCTATTCCAGGCAACCTTAAAATGTTGTGAAGGCTTTGCGCATAAAAAAAATTGCCAGACTTAGCCCCCAATTTCACCACTTTATGCTGCAAATCGAATTACCAAATTCATCCATTGAAAAATGACAATTAAATGTCGATTTGATCTCAGGACGTCATTAGTTTAGCCTGTTCTGATGGCGTTTATAGCGAATGGTAATAAATCTAAATTTAAAATTTAAGAAAAACCCCCGATTCCAATGCCTTAATTTCCTTAAATGTAAAACAACATAATATTATGTAATGTGGACGCGATGCGTTTTCATTTGATACCCCACACTAGTATATTTACAGATTTTCGGTTTTGCTTCCCCACTCTCACCCCCATAACTTTTAAACGGCCCAACCGATTTTCATGAAACATGTCTAAGAACACTCGCGCAAGACTCACCTTTCATACAAAAAAAAACTAAATTGAAATCGCTCCATCCGTTCGGGAGCTATGGTGACACAGACAGACTGACAGACACACAGACAGACAGACAGACAGACAGACAGACAGACACGTCAAACTTATAACACCCCTCTTTTTTGTCGGGGGTTAAAAACGGGCCAATTGTTTTAGCCGTTACAAGCTAGACCGTAAAACATTTAAATATATTACAGTCACAGCCGAAAATTCAAAAATTCAAAACCCATTTATTATCCTTTTGTGTTCTCGACGTGTTAATAACTAGTTACTAGCTGCCGCAAGCTAAGCGCACTGCAGGCCATACGCTCATAAAAGTGATTCACTTAAACAAAATGTCAGTTTTATTTCATTTCGCTATTGTCTCGCACGCATTGCGATGGTAACGAATAACGAATTCCCACCATTCCGCTAGTATCCGACGTATTCTAGATAAAAGGTTGTAAAAAGCCCACCCGGTGTTTATTATGCATCGGGTTATTTGCGAGTGGCGAGCGCGTAATGAACGCGGGATTGAAGGAGAATGGAGCTAGTTCACTGTTTTTTTAACTAGCAGATTTGTAAGCAAATAACTATACTGCGGTAATTTTACCATATATCATGTAAAATATAAAGTAGAGTAAGGTAAAGAAAAACATTTTATCTGAAATGGTTAAAATGGTATCTGACGGTGAATCCCAATAACTTTTAAGAACACGCGCGTAAGTCGCCTTTAATTCGAAAAAAAAACTTAACTGAAATCCCCTCTCTCATTCGGGAGCTATGATGCCACTGACAGACAGACACGTCAATCTTATAATACTTATAATACCCCTCTTTTTCGGTCGGGGGTAAAAACAAAACTACCTACTTGGCCCCAAAAACGTACGATTTATTGGTTTCTCAACCAAGTATCAGAAATACGAGAGTTATTTGCAAATTAAAATATTTATTACAAATTCACTGATATCAATAAAAAAGGCTGAAAAAAGTTTTGTACAGCCTCCTGAAAACCGCGTGGTGATAGGTATTATTCGCAATACGCAATTTAACCTGAGCACGTACATGTAAAATATAAATCACCTCGTTACACAAATGCGACATGGCATCTGAACATTTAAGGTTTCAAGGTTTTTACGTGTTGGATAAAAACATTCCTGCCCGTCGCATGAGTCTAGACTCTGCTATAAATTACATACAAACTAAGGTTACGATCTATCTCGCAAGGTGCCCACAATGACCGCCCGATAGGTTTACCTCGGTGCTAAGTTGTAAACTCAGTTTAGGAGGCTTATTGCTATCCTTGCTGCTTTACTGTGTGCTAATTGGCTGCTATGTAGGTACTATAATATTGGATAAATAAGCATTTGTTTGACCACTATCGCACCTGATGACAAGGCTAAGAAACAGGACTCCAAAACACAGCAATGTCGCTTTGCGCATAGGGACTGTCCAGACAATAGTGAAAAGCCTTGGTCGAAAGCTACCACCGGAACTTACATGTATACTCGGGGGTAGGAACTAGAGACTTGAACGTTATGACTTACATACCATATAAATTGAATGTCAAGTTCTTTGTTTGTCAAGCTCTATTAAATTGCTACCTTATCATCATTTTGCTGTGATAATATCCCAACAACAAGACGACCTAACCCCTTAGGCGGCTAAGGTCATCTTTCCGTCTTAAATTGATTGGTCTTATCTCTTGTTTGTTTAAAATCTGGTTTAAGTGTGAAAGTTCAAGACCAATATTACTTAATCAAGAATTCCCAGACTTTGTTTCGTACAGTGCGAAATATTAAACACTTTCAAACGTTTATGTGCGGAATTGCGCTACAAATATTCAATTGAGATTTTACAGTGTGAACTAACAGTTACTTTTCATTGTTGCAGGGTTGGACAACCGGATATCAAACTCCAGGAGCTCCGTCTCGCCGTAAGTGTCTATTGTTATCTCAAACCCTTTTGTGTCATACCTTCGACCTTTCCTTGTCAAGTACTTCCTGAACTTGACTTGTTTTTCAAGAAGTCAGTGTCAAAAGAAATAGGGCCCATCTATAGTGATAGCAGCATTCTCATTCAAGGGTAAAGTATAAAATAACAATACATAAATTCAACCTAAACAAATAAATTGTCATCTTAACTTTAACTATAAATATTGAGTTAATTTATAAAAAAAACTAGCTGACCCAGCAAACGTTGTTTTGCCATGTAAAAAAATAGATAGTAGCTGATTCTCAGACCTACTGAACATGCATATAAAATTTCATAATAATCGGTTAAGCCGTTTCGGAGGAGTATGGTAACTTACACTGCGACAGGTGAATTTTATATATAAGATTATGTACCATAGATATCTGTAACATAATAATTTCAGTCATAATACTTCTAAAACTTGCACAAAGGTGTCCTTAACTAATCTTATCTTCGATTATCTAGACTGAAGACGACTTGCATCCTGTATATTTGTTCCTATTATCAAAAAGAGGAAACAAACTCCTTTTTACATTAATAAATAAAAGTATGAGGTGGGTAAAAAAATTCTAAAGTTCATAAGCTACCAAGCTATTAATTCAGCTCATTCTTATCCGTTTGTTTTCAGTGACAGAGTGAATAAGGACCTCGGGCTGTCGGAGAGCGACGAGGAGGTGGCAGCGGCCGCGCACAGGATAGGACCGTGAGTGCTTCTTGAGTACCCTACTAGCAAACTCTATCTATAATTATTATAAGTAAAAGAATCCCGCCGCGTCTATCTGTCTGTTTTTAACCCCCGACCAAAAAAGGAGGGGTGTTATAAGTTTGACGTGTCTGTCTGTGTGTCTGTCTGTCTGTGGTATCATAGCTCCCAATCGGATGGAGCGATTTCAATTTAGGTTTTTTTGTATGAAAGGTGAGTTTGGCCCGGGTGTTCTTAGAAATGTTTCATGAAAATCGGTTGAGCCGTTCAAAAGTTATGGGGGTGAGTGTGGGGAAGGAAAACCGAAAATCTGCAAACATACTCGAGTGGGGGTATCAAATGAAAGGAATCGCGTGCCTTAACTACTAAATATTATGGTGTTTTACTAATAAGGAAATTAAGGCAAAAGGTAGGGTGATGCAAGACGAATGGTTTTCAATCCGCGCAAAGCAGGAAAGGGCCAGCTAGTACTTCATATTTTGCAGATACAAGCGTCATAAAATATGTTTGGACTTGTATTTGTAATTGATTGTTAAAATCGTGGCTTAAATTTACGACTGCATACACACATCGCATCGCACATGTAACCAACAGTTCTAGAATCTTCTAATTAAACTTCAAAGGTACTTTGGCTTCCAAATAGCCATAGTTCTTGATTATGTGTCAACTTGTCACATAATTTACGAAAGATATGCGCTAAGATATGTGCTAGGAAAGGGTGTGTGATGAATTTTGTAATTAAGATGATGTTTTTTTTAGCTGGAACTAGACATCATTATACCGCTCATCTCGGTTCAGAGAATTTTCCTAAGTCCATTAATCTAGTCAAGTTATTTCTGTATGTATGCTAATATGTCTGCAAGATACAATAATATATTATTAATCCTGTATTATTTATTACATTTGTTGGTCGTTCTCCAAATGAATTCGCGTCTACGTCGAAATCTCAGTGAAATTAGCATCGGTATTAATCATAATGATTTACAATAATTTCATTGAGGCTTTATTTTTACGAGTTTCTAATGGATTCGAACTTGCGCTCTTGCCTATAACAGTCAGTCACTCACTGTCACATAAATTGTGATTCTGCTGTAATAGTCTTAGAAGAGTCAGTGGTATGGGTGATGGAACTCATCAATGAAGTATTATCTGTCAGTAAACTTTTACTGCAATACCATACAGGAAAATTATTAGTTTGACGTGAAAAACGTTGTATAATTTGTACGTGTCAGGTTTAATTATACAAGAGGAAATCTTTAAGCCGGGTTTTATTGTAAGTTTACACCTATTATCGTATTATAATTGCTATAATTTTATCAATCAACTTCACAAGACAGCTCATGAAATAGTCAATAAGTATACTAACACATAATGATAGCAGTGTTTTTATCTTTGTTTAATATTATTTTCTAACCTACTAGGCTCGTTAAGACCCTTTCACAAAACAAACCGTAAACAATGGCAATATATGTATGTGCCTGCACTGTATAGATAGTGTGTTTTGCTGTATCTATATACTAGCTGTGCCCCGCGGTGTTACCCGCGTTATAATGGATTTTCCCGCGGAATGACTTTTTCCCGCGGTAAAAAGTAGCCTATGTTATTTTTCAGGCTCTAGAGATTTTGTGTACCAAATTTCATTTAAATCGGTTCAGTAGTTTTTACGTGAAAGAGTAACAAACATCCATACATCCATACTTACAAACTTTCGCCTTTATAGTATACTAGCTGTGCCCTGCGGTGCTACCTGCGTTATAATGGATGAAGTACTCTTAACCAACAACATATTTATTTGAATAAAGATTAATATTATTATGTTGATACAACTTAAACAAATTATTTCGACCAAATTAGGTACCATAAAAACGGTTTTTGTGAGTTAATCTTAAAAGATAGACATATACTATCGCAGACTGTTTTTTAGATCATTAAAAGAGCTATTATTCTTTAATACATATTTTTTGTGTATCTTGAACCGTTTTCACGGCGCACGCAACGGAAGGCTTTAAAGATGAACAATTTCTCCCGTTTTTTACACATTTACCACTATATCTTTGATCCTATTGGTCGTAGCGTGATGTTATATAGCATATAGCCTTCCTCGATAACTGGACTATCCAACACAAAAAGATTTTTTCAATTCGAACCAGTAGTTTCGGAGATTAGCGCGTTCAAACAAACAAACAAACAAACAAACAAACAAACAAACAAACAAACTCTTCAGCTTTATAATATTAGTATAGATGTAGACATCAACGGACGCGTTAAACAACGCATCATCGAATTTGTGCCAGACGCGTCGGCCGACGTCAAAGTACATCAAATAGACGTCTAGACGTAGTCAGAATCATAGATATATATTTAGTCAATGACCGAGCAATGTGTTTTAGCGTAAGCGTTGCGTAAATTTATCTATTAAGGGATCCTGAATAAATAGATAGCTATTTACATATTTAAAACAGAACAGAGGCATTGCCATAAAAAATCGGAATGTCGTAGTTTTTAGGGTACAGTTCAGTCGCTTGGCTGGAATCTCTTTATGTGATAAGGCCTCCTATCGTTAGAAAATAAAGTATTCACTCTTTTATGTTTGTCTCACAGGCTCCTATCACCCATCGAGTCCGGTAGCCCGTCGTCAGGGAGCTCCTCCCCCTCGGACTCGGAATCGGAGTCTTCCTCCGCGGAGTCGACGGCGCCGCCGCCGCCCGCGCCCCCCGCGCCGCCCCCGCAGACGGCGCCGCCCACGGAGCCGGCGCGCTCCTCCTGGGGCCTGGTGAACTTCGCGCCGCCCGCGCCGCCGCCGCAGCCGCAAGACCAGACCTACGACTCGGGGAAGGAGCTGAGACATGCGCTGGCCGATGTTAAGGGCAAACCCGTGAGTCGCTTCTATATATCTCAAGATTTACACCATAATTTCGGGCGTAGGTCGTCGCCGCAAGACCAGACTGATCCGGCAATCGGTTTGCCAATATCAATACCTTATTCTTTATGTTAATCCCCATTATTAAGATTAACTCACTAACATTATATCTTTATAAGCGAAAGAAGAGACCAAATTAACATGGATTGTCCCAATATCCGCTTATATTATATTCTGGTATACTGAACCTGATTACTGGCATTCCAATCTTTCCATTCTATTGGCTTGAAGGCAAACCAAGTCAAGATGTCGCAACGTAATTCCTTTTTTTTTTCCTCCTTAGGAGGAAAGACGGTTTTGTAAATTATATTTCGTCAGTGTTATGTCGATATGTGTAATGGAAAAACCAGTGTGTTTTTTATCAATTACTTAGATTTAAAACATTAATTGTTGGGATTTCCATCAAGTTGGAGTGTGAAGATATCTAAAATTGGTTTTAAGGATTGCCATGAATAAATAAATCAAGCCGATTTCTAAGTATAATCAGAATTCTACGAAAATAAAACACTGTAATATAATAACAGTACATCACATGCAAGTGCAGTGTTATTCGACACGTTTATTTAGAAGTAACGCAAACGTTCCCAGGTGTAACACTACACGGCTCAAGATACGCTTCTTTGTAATTCCGTACTTGGGTATCAGTGCTTAGTAAGCATTTTGCTCGGTAGATTCAATCTTTATTAACATTACTTTGTTACTGGACGATAGGTTATTATAACGTATTTTTTCCATTGTGAACAATAAATTGCATAAAAAATTGTAAATATTAGTATTTTCTCCTAAAATGTATGTGACTCTGTGTTTTTATCGTGGGGGGAAATTATTCCCACTAAATAACTAAATTCGTACCTATGTTACACGCGAATCAACTCTAAATAGACTAAATCACAGTCGTAATTCGTTCAAGAACCAAATAATTACGAGACGTTTACGACTAAAGTTTAATCAGTGCCCAAATTATTACAACAAACAAATGGAAAAAGTTTTGGGGTTTTTGAACGCACTTTTGTATCAGCTAATGGAGGAACGCGAAGTAGATTTTAGACAGAAATGGGTGAAACTAGCCGTTCTGAAGTCAAATCTCAGGAGAGGGCTGTTAGCTTTCGAGGATAGTTTGAGAAGTCAAGTGATTCTTGGTGATAGGAGCCAGATGTTGGAAGAGTTTTATAGCCTGAAGGATGGGATTTGGCAGGCAGTGGGCGCGGTCCATGGGAATTTGGTTTCTGCTTCCATTGCTTCCGAGGTAATATTTATAAATAAGCTTTTAGACTTTTTTCCTAAGATGTTATTCCCCTTACAATTACAAAAATGTGGGCCACTGAAAGTAAGTTTGCCTACAAAGGCTTGATGTTTTGTTTGTTTGTTGATATTTTACACAAAATGTTTTCGTGGTGCTTCATATTGAAGTGAACATAATTGTTAGTTACGGAAGAGGGTGCCTTCTAATACAAGTATTCAAAAATCAGAAGGTATCCAATACGGTTGTGCATACTTGTATACTTTCATAATGAAAATAAACATTTTGTAGTTGTATTTTGATTTTACGAGAAGCTCTGAAATGTCAACTTACCTAACTTCTATAGTGTATGTTTAAAAAGCTATGTTATGATGTTGACGGCCATATAGCCAGTCACGGACGCCATCAAATAAAAGAAAAAAAATAAGAAGTATGTTACGATGAGTTTAAAATAAATTGTGACAGTTATGACTAAGACACTTTGCAATGGCGCCCACTGGCAAGTGTTTCTCCTTAGCCTGAGAAATGACATAGGTAATGGGGGAAAATCCATTAATACCTCGGGTAACACCTTGGGGCACTATAGTACTTAATAATAATAATACACTTATAACAACGGTGGCTTTTATATTTCCAGTCCAAAGTCCAAAACTTTATCATCAATTTATTCAAAAATTTCCCTTGTTTATGAGTGATTTTTGTTTGCAGAGTCCTATATCGGAGCTCTCAGATTCGCCGACGTCTTCGCCCTCGCCCGGCCATCGGCGGCGGCACAACCACAGGACTTCCACCGCCTCCAGCGATGAGGACACCCCCAACCATGCGGTAAGGAAACTGAAACCTAACTTCTTATGTGAGAGGCAGGCAGCTGTCTGTTTATAAAACACGTGTCAAAGAATCTGTCTAATTGAGAAGTGCTAATTATAATTAATCTGTATTTATCATGAATTTGAGTGTTCTCCCATATAGCCAAGACTGCTTCTGGTCTAGTGTGCTCCCACTTACCCACAACTTTTAACATAACAATAAAAATCCATCGCTTTTACCGATAAATCCGCCGATTGTATCACTTGTAACGTTTTACTGTTTATTTGTAATTTAGTACGTAAGAAATGGTAAGCAATATGTAAAGTAAAAGTAAAGTAAAAATCATTTATTTGCGACTTCAACTCACATACATTCATACACATTTAATTATTATACACTACACTATTAAACAGGAACACTCAAACTTAACATTAACTTACAAGTAACTAACTTAAGGTTAAAGCTAAAGACAATCTAGGTCCTTTACATGTGTGTTGCAGTGCGGCAAAAAGGTAATTGGTGCTCAGTGATTAATGTTGCACAGGGTGCAACCACTGATATGATATGATAACATAAAAAAATGTAATTCCAGTCGTCACCCCGCGTGCCGAAACGCGGGCGTCCGGCCAAGGCGTCCACGTCGGACGAGCGGCCGGTGAAGCGCGGCCGCGGCCGCCCGCCCAAGCCGCCGCGGCCGCCGCCCGCCGACAGCGAGGAGGAGTGCCCCGCGCCGCCCGCGCCCCCGCAGGACTCCAAGTCGCACATCTTCCGCAGGGTCAGTATGCAGCTGGTGAACATTACACTTCGGTAGGCTTCTGCAGAATTCTGACGATATGATATTATATCTAACAAGAGATAAAACCTGTGTTGTTTGTATTCGCTTCTCAAGACCAGTCTTTGTCGACAGACAAAACGAACTGTCAAGACCTTTATATTTCCATGATTTATTTTATGTATTTGGATGTTTAAGAAATGGGCAAGTATAAGGATTACGAATTAAAATGGAAGAAATTTACGTGGTGTATCAAGAAGACCACTCATATTATAAAATCTGTCTGATATTTTAGGGATTACCTCACATATATTAGACATTTATCTCGTAAATTATTGAATAAACTAGACACGTTTAAAAATATATGAGATGAAAGATGCACTTTTTTCGACTAAAGCCGTTGATAATAAGCCTCTATTTCACAGGTGTTTGCCCCGCCCGGCGGCGGCAAAGGCGGCAAGGGCGGCAAAGGCAAAGGCGGCAAGGGTAAAGGTCAGGTCACCATCATCGAGGTGACGGCTCCTGAGCCTGATGACGACGAGCAGCGTCGCTCCAAGAGGAACGAGGAGGCCCTCGCGAGGGTTTCCCCTCCGCCCGAACCAGAACCCGCTCATCGGAGGAGGGATGTCAATGAAAGGTGAGGTCTAAGGTCATAGTGATAACAATATGGTCTGATGATGAAGTCTCAAAGGTTTTTTTGTCTAGGTCAGAATATTAGCCTGTTCCATTTATATACATATGTCTTATTACCACACTGCTCCAGTAGGGTTATGTTTTTTGAGAGGCTGTTTGTATTTATGCATAATTGTTTTGGCACGCTCTGTATCCTGAATGGCTCGATGGATTTTAGCTTGAGAGATGTTGTTAGATTCATATTTTGCCACAATAAATACAAAATAGCGGATTTTTGGCGCCAAATTATACTCTTAATAATTAGGTCGCATTTAGGTTATCTATTTTACCTAAATTATGCTTGTCTTGTACTCACTCTGTTCAATTTTGTGAGTTAAATTGTATAAAAGTTACTGGCTCATTAAATATTTAAGAAGTTACTGGCTCATTAAACAGTTAATTATTAGTTCGGGAGCCTATGGAATCTTTTCTGAAGTTGTAAATTATTTTATGGCAATGAAACTTACTTTTACTAATAAATGTGTATTGCAGGATACAAGACCGCGTGTCGATTGAGCGCGCGGAACACCGTCGGTCGGACGACCGCCACGACCGACCGCCGAGCCGGCCCCGACCAGACACCGACAATGACAAAATACCAACAGGTTACAAAATCTTCACATTTAATCACCACATTGCCATTATCGAGAAAGCAATCACAGTTATAAGTTAATATAAAACAAAAAAATTACGAATTTATGCTATAAGTTTTATTCATTTGAGTAAAGTTTGTAAATAAAATATTAAAGTGTCCATCGAATCATAGCGTTTTTGCATAGTTTGAATATTTAATTTTACGTTGCACGTTTGTTACATCCAGAACGCACCTCCAACGACCGGATAGCCACCGAGCGGACGTCGAACGACCGGATACCCAGCCACAGCGAGCGGTCCCGCGACCGGACGCCGAGCGACCGGCTCTCGGTTGACCGGACGCCCAACCAGCGCCGCTCCACCGAACGCAGCTCGTCCGACCGCTCCTCCCTCAGTGACCGGTCCATGACCGACCGGCTCTCAGTCTCCGGACATTCGACCGACCGCCGATCTACCGAACGTCTATCCGGTGACAAAATGTCACTAGACAGACTACCCTCAGAGAAAATATCACACGAAAGAATAGCCATGGACAAAGCACAAGAACGCCTATCCCACGAAAGGATAGAAAGCAAAATGTCTCGCTCTGAATCTAAACTACATGACAGACATGACAGCAAAATGTCCATCGAACGATTGACGGATAGCAAAATGTCCATCGACATGGTCCCAATAGACAATAAGCTGTCAATCGACAAGTTGTCTATAGACAAGCTCTCAATCGGAAGGCTATCCGATAACAAACTGGCAATCGACAGATTGACGGATTCTAAGATGTCGATCGAGCAGCTGTCGGACTCGAAGCTGGCGATCGACCGGTTGGACACCAAGCTCGTCGATCGGTCGATAGACCGGTCGTACGTGAGGGCGGAAGCGGACGTCGGGTCCGGATTGAAGCCGGGTCGAGGCTCGGAGAGATCGGAGGATCCTACGTCTATCGGTGAGTGTCCATTATGGCCGTTTTTTACGACCTATATTATCGGTTGAAATTTAAAAATGTACATAGTGGAGGAATCGCAGGTGTCCACGACGCAGGCTTTTCTAGTCTAGCGTAGACATCCCCGGCTCACCATAATCAATCTAGAATGTACGAATTTGTCATAGTTTTAATCGATTCAAAGGTAGATCGTGAATGGTAATTTATGTGAATACTTATTTATTTACCGTAGTAGTAAAGTAGCGGGTTGCATTGCAGTGAGTCGTCGCGCGCGCGTGATGGTGCGCATCCCGCTGTCGCGGCTGCGGCCGCACGCCGCCCGCGCGCTGCAGCGCCCGCGCCGCCCGCCGCCGCCGCCCGCGCCGCCCGCGCCGCACCAGGTATGCACTCACCTGTACCTCACACTGCGGCCGCACGCCGCCCGCGCGCTGCAGCGCCCGCGCCGCCCGCCGCCGCCGCCCGCGCCGCCCGCGCCGCACCAGGTATGCACTCACCTGTACCTCACACTGCGGCCGCACGCCGCCCGCGCGCTGCAGCGCCCGCGCCGCCCGCCGCCGCCGCCCGCGCCGCCCGCGCCGCACCAGGTATGCACTCACCTGTACCTCACACTGCGGCCGCACGCCGCCCGCGCGCTGCAGCGCCCGCGCCGCCCGCCGCCGCCGCCCGCGCCGCCCGCGCCGCACCAGGTATGCACTCACCTGTACCTCACACTGCGGCCGCACGCCGCCCGCGCCGCACCAGGTATGCACTCACCTGTACCTCACACTGCGGCCGCACGCCGCCCGCGCGCTGCAGCGCCCGCGCCGCCCGCCGCCGCCGCCCGCGCCGCCCGCGCCGCACCAGGTATGCACTCACCTGTACCTCACACTGCGGCCGCACGCCGCCCGCGCGCTGCAGCGCCCGCGCCGCCCGCCGCCGCCGCCCGCGCCGCCCGCGCCGCACCAGGTATGCACTCACCTGTACCTCACACTGCGGCCGCACGCCGCCCGCGCGCTGCAGCGCCCGCGCCGCCCGCCGCCGCCGCCCGCGCCGCCCGCGCCGCACCAGGTATGCACTCACCTGTACCTCACACTGCGGCCGCACGCCGCCCGCGCGCTGCAGCGCCCGCGCCGCCCGCCGCCGCCGCCCGCGCCGCCCGCGCCGCACCAGGTATGCACTCACCTGTACCTCACACTGCGGCCGCACGCCGCCCGCGCGCTGCAGCGCCCGCGCCGCCCGCCGCCGCCGCCCGCGCCGCACGCGCCGCACCAGGTATGCACTCACCTGTACCTCACACTGCGGCCGCACGCCGCCCGCGCGCTGCAGCGCCCGCGCCGCCCGCCGCCGCCGCCCGCGCCGCACCAGGTATGCACTCACCTGTACCTCACACTGCGGCCGCACGCCGCCCGCGCGCTGCAGCGCCCGCGCCGCCCGCCGCCGCCGCCCGCGCCGCCCGCGCCGCACCAGGTATGCACTCACCTGTACCTCACACTGCGGCCGCACGCCGCCCGCGCGCTGCAGCGCCCGCGCCGCCCGCCGCCGCCGCCCGCGCCGCCCGCGCCGCACCAGGTATGCACTCACCTGTACCTCACACTGCGGCCGCACGCCGCCCGCGCGCTGCAGCGCCCGCGCCGCCCGCCGCCGCCGCCCGCGCCGCCCGCGCCGCACCAGGTATGCACTCACCTGTACCTCACACTGCGGCCGCACGCCGCCCGCGCGCTGCAGCGCCCGCGCCGCCCGCCGCCGCCGCCCGCGCCGCACCAGGTATGCACTCACCTGTACCTTACACTACCTTCCTAACTCTGTCACGCTACGCGATATCGAAACGGTCTAAATAATAATAATAATCAGGCATCTAAGGCCCATATAAACATATACCTTATAGACTAACGTAGAAAAAATTAAAATCTTATAAACTTAAGTAAACTAAAGTGTCAGCATCGTGGATCATCTGTTACGGCGGTGTCGCCTTGCAGTGTAGGCGACCGATGAACCGTCGAAACTTGACCCCTTGCGGCCAAAACTGCTCATTCAGGAACTAAAAGATGCCATTGATGGATGCTAAAGGATGCCATTCAAAGTCAAAGCCACATGGGCAGGTCAACTTAAAATTAATAAAACTAAATAGTTTAAACAAAAAATATCAAGGAAATAACATTGTCTTGACAGTTCGCTTCAATGTTCTATACTGAGTTGAGAAGCGAGTTGAACGAAACAGCTTTATCAGTTATTACAATACATTCACGGTGCGTCCGTTTGGAATGCTTCTGAATGGAACACTTCCTATTGGATATACATACGCGCCATCTTTTATTTTCGATAAGATTTATATATTCAACCGACTTTCAAAAAATGAGGAAGCTCGGCGCGTATTATGGTTTTCTTAATGGCAGCATTTTATGGACTTTTCAATCGATCGCTAGTAGTGTACGGCTTTCTACGCGTACTTATGATAAGGTGAATATGTCTAATCTGCTATATGAATGGCATAATCTGCTGAGTCACCGATCGAAATGTGACAGTATTGCTAATTTTATACAACAATATTTATCCATTTTAGAGCGGAGAATTAGCGGCCACTAACCACGAGCGGACGGGGAGCAGCGGACAAACCCCGATCTACTATTCCTACTTTGAGCGGCTGCCAGCGGACGCTCTATCCGACGAAGAGAGAGATCACAAGTAAGATTAAAATGACTACTATATTTAAAAAAAAAACTTGTGATTGTTTTAGGGGCGATGTTTCCAACATGACAATAAAATAAACAAACTAATTATGTGGAAAGATTGCGTTATAAAACTTACAAACTAAAAACATTGAAGTGAGATGTCAACTCACTTCAATGTTTGACGGGTAATTTAAAAGACAAAGTCAAATCGTTTATTTTTTAAGAAGCACATGGGTGAATAAATAGCTGATATTGTCAAAATGGCGTTCAACTGAATAACATATTTTTTACTTAATAATTTTATTTAACTCGACACTGGCAAATTGTCGCTTCAAGCGCAGAGTCCAATTATAAGTAATTGAATTGAATAGTATACATGGGCAGGTCAACTTAAAATAGATTAAACTATTTTTTTTTTAGTAAAATCTCTATATAAAAACATTTTGTTTAATTAATTAAATTATCAGGGAACATAACATCAGACCGTTTAATGCAACTTCAATGACCTAAAAAACAAATAACAATCGCCATTTACCTTTACCAATTTCTAATGATCAACAAACTTTCAGATACTACCTAGAAGAAGCGACTCGCCTGCGGACGGCGGCCGACCGCGAGCAGGAGCCACTAACCCGCGTCATGCTCTACCACGAGTCGGTACTGTGCTTCGTCCTCACCGGGCGAGTGCTCGAACTGGAGCTCGACACCAAAGGCGCCTTCACCATCTACCGCGAGACCATCGAGTACATCAAGCTCATCCATTCCATGCCGCAGCGGTACCGCGCCTCGCCGCACGGGACCTTCAACAAACTGGATATACTGAGGTGAGTAGTATTTCAAACTGGATATTATATAGATGGGTTGCACTGTGCTCCGTCCTAACTGAGCTGGTGAGCTAGACACGTTCAATATCTACCGCGACACCATTAGATACATCAAGTTGGTTCTATACTCGTGGCACGGGACCTTCGACTAACTGGATATACTGAGGTGAGTAGTATTTCAAACTGGATATTATATAGATGGGTTGCACTGTGCTCCGTCCTAACTGAGCTGGTGAGCTAGACACGTTCAATATCTACCGCGACACCATTAGATACATCAAGTTGGTTCTATACTCGTGGCACGGGACCTTCGACTAACTGGATATACTGAGGTGAGTAGTATTTCAAGCCTGATATATCTAGATGGGTCGGACTGTGCTCCGTCTTAACTGAGCTGGTGAGCTAGACACGTTCAATATCTACCGCGACACCATTAGATAACATCAAGCTGGTTCAATCCTCGCGGCACTGGACCTTCGACAAACTGGATATACTAATGTGAGTACTACTGTGCTCCGTTCTTACTGAGCTAGTAAGCTAGACACGTTCACTATCTACCGCCAGACCATCGAGTACATCAACCTGGTCTTCGAAAGTAATTCCTCGCTTCAAGCAAAACGTGGGGTCTAAAGTGTCAGATTAATAAATAAACAAACGTAACCATAGAATCTATAACTTTTCCATGGTTTCTAAATGAGAATTTAATAATTTTGTCATCGACAACTAGGTATGCCTGAGGCCACAAATTATATTTGCAGCGCCACTAATTGATTCTTGATGCTTGACCTATAATGTTTTATAGCATATTTCACCATCTAATGTCAATTAGTAAATCGTAGCATATAGAGCTATTAACTCAACTGACAACTGTCAGTGACTGACTAACCGAGATTGCTTTATATTTGAACAATTGACAAATTTCCCACTGAGATAGTGGAAGAGGCTCTTAGTGTAATGATATTATAATGGTAAATTTTGTTACAGCCTAAGAGTTCAAGCGCTCCTGTACCTGCGAATGTTCAAAATGTACAACCGCGAAGTGAAGGAATACAATAAGATTGTCACGGAATACCAGCAAAAGGTACCTAAGTATACTTACTGTTTAACATGTTTTACACAACTGTGTTATAACCAGAGATGTGGGAGGCTGAGCGAGTAATGTTATTATGAAAAACCAATACCAATACAAATAAGTAATTTAATTACTTCTCTATAAATAAATTATCTTTGTTAATATTATTCCGATAAATTTAATAAAATTCAGTAGATTAATTTATTGCACCAGATATTTATACAATAACTTTAAGTATTATTTGAAATTATCACTCCTCTTTTTTGGTTGGGGGATAAAAATACATTCCTCGCTATGCATCTGAGCACACTGTGGTAAAAATGTTAATTTATGGTGATGGAGGAATGCATAAGCCATTTACTTTGTGAAACATGCTCATTATTTATGATACACTTGTCATGAGTTTTGCATTGAATTCTTTCAATTTTGCATGTAGATTTTAATTAGATTTCATTTAAAGGACTTGGGATATTTCCGTTAACACATCATTTTATCAGTCAATATGGGTTTATCAATTGATAACTTTTGAGTTAATTCTTGCAAGTATTGTTTTGGGAATGTATTTATAGGTTGGTTAGGCTTGAGCGTGAAACCAATTAAAAATTTGTTTTGTTTAGAGTTCCGTAGCCATATGGCAAAAAACGGAAACCATTTCTTTTTCGTGTATAACAACTTGCGCGTTCGGTAAGAAAGAGCGATGTCTGGTCTATTAAGAGGACTTTATCGTGGTATAATTAGTAGCGGTAGAGTATATAATGTCTTCTTCTTTCGTTATGTATGTATATGGGTGTATAATTTTTGAGTATAGTTCTCAAACTAAAAGTGAGGTCGAATTCTTTGAAATATTATGGTTTTATCTCTTTAGATTTTTGGATAGATCTATCGTAGTATAATTAATCGCTTTATGGAAATGGTGCAGTGTTATTTGTAAATGTGCAATCCTGGTTAGTGGGTAACACTGTTTGTTTTCTCAATAAAATAAATATATTTTTAGTTGAGGACTTCTTTTACTTTTTTGGATAAAATTTCTGTCTTCTGTTATTTATATATGGCGTGATATAAGTTGTGAGAGGAGTTTAATGTTGTCAGGTCTATTAAAGTGTATGGTTTTGTTTCTTTAGATAGATTTATCATAGCATAATAAATATTGAGAAGGATTCTATCTTTGGTTAACTTGTAAGCGGAGTTTAAAAGTGTTTTTTAATATCGGTGGTGACTTCAGATTACCATTCCCCATCACTAGTCAGGAAATATTCATTTATTTATGTCTGCCGTTGTGGCCGGCGTCGGCGTACTGCTTGCTAATAGAACTAGGACTACTTTGTTAGCTTACGCTGGGTGTTTTGTTTAGGTGAACATACCTTGAGATATTTTTTGATATTGTTGTGGGTGATACTGACAAGGATTGTGTTGTCGTTGGACATGGCCGATTTGTTGATATTGTCTGCAGGATATGGTCTTCGATACACCAAATTACGGTCGCAGATTTACTTCCAAATTTGTTGTAAAGAAGTTCAGACTTTCTGTATATTTAAAGCATTCAAACGTCGCTGCTCTAATTCCGCGTTTTGATGTTCCCAAATCCTTAAAGAGTTATGTCGGGTCTATGAAAAGTAGGGTTTTGTCTGTTAAGATGGATATATCTTAGAATATTAGTTAGTGGGAAAGTTTCTGTTACTATTTCTGGGCTATATAGACATAGACATAATTTTATTTACTACAGAAACACACACAAAAATAATACAGACTCAAAATCAACATACATTTTTAAATTACGAAACATATTAAAACACAGAGTATGTATATATGTATACTAGCGGCCCGCCCCGGCGTCGCACGGGTATAACATTTTCCCGGAAAATATTCGAATTTTTCTCGCCGTAAAAACCAACCTATCTCTCAAGTTGGATCGAACTGCACATGGTGTGCGAATTTTATTATAATCGGTTAAGTGGTTTAGGAGTCTATTGAGGACAAACATTGTGACACGAGATTTATATATATTAAGATATAGAAACACAGAGTGAACAGGTACGTGCGTGCTACAGCAGTAAAAGGGCAACGGCCCAGCTCTACGTCCACCGGTGTTAACAGCGAACGCTGGTGTACAATATAATGGTGGTGGCTTCCCGTTATCACTCCCCATCACTAATCAGCCAGTGTACAACTAAGGCTATGTCTCAGCCGGCGTGCGCGGAGAGCGCGTCCCCGCTGTCGCCGACGCCGTCGCCCGCGGGCTCCGTGGGCTCCGTGGGCTCGGGCGCCTCCGCCTCCTCGGGCTACTGCTCGCTGGTGCACTCGGTGCCGGCGCACGCGCACCAGGCGCTGCTGCTGCTCACCAAGTACTACACGTTCCTGTACGTGGCGCACGACCTGTGGGAGCAGGCGGACAACTTCTGCAGGCTGAGGGCTAATCAGGGTAACACAATTTTTATATTCAAAAATAATAACGTAGCAAAATATAACTACACTGAAAAATCATAATATTTCGTTTTTAAAAATCATCATCATCATCATTTCAGCTATTAGACGTCCACTGCTGGACATAAGCCTCCCTCAAAGACGACCAATCATTCCGATCGGTCGCCACTTGCATCCACCGAGAGCCAGCAAGTTTGACTAAGTCATCCGTCCATCTTGTTGGTGGTCGTCCGACGCTGAGCTTACCGATTCGCGCAATAGTTTTTAAGAATAGAATAGAATATATTTATTGCATAAAATACATGTGGTGACATGGTTGCTACGTGTTCAGAGTTTTATTTATTCTGCCCTAACGAGCGCGCAATATTATTAGTTACATTTGACAAAATTAAAATAATTAAATATAATGTCACAAAAAATAATAATTAGGTAAATAAATAAAAAAAAGTGTGTGTGTGTCCGGGCCTTATAACTCAAATCTTTTCTTAAGGAGTAAACGCCAACAATGGAATTTATAAATAATGTGCCAATCGTGCGTCGTAGCTGACAAACTCACACTTTTTTATTTTATTTTTTCATTTTAATTTCACGGCTAATAATCAACCGTATTCCCCAGATTTATTCATCGCCGTGGACCGCAAATGCGGCCCCCTGTCGCTGTCCTCCACGTTCCGGCACCTGGTGCAGTACGTGCGGCACGCCATCACCCTGCTGAAGAGCACGGCGCCGCGCGAGTGACGTCCGGCCCCGCCGCGCCCCCGCCCGGCCCCGCCGCGCGCCCGCCCCGCCCCCCCGCCGCTCGTGCACGTCGCGCCCCACCTCTACGCCAGCCCCCACTACCTCCGCACTCTCAAACTGGACAACCTGCTAGGTAAAGGTTTCAGGCGGTGATGCGAGCCGGCGTCAGTGCTTCGATAGTGTTACGGAGATTGTATGCTCTTCCAAGTTGACAAAGCACGGATTTATTGTGATCTTCTCAAAATCTGATCGACAGCAGTTCACGTAATTTTGTATTTTATTGTCTGATGTAAATTATTGAGCGCGTCTATATCATTTGGTACTCAAATTGATCTTATTGTGTTCCATTAAATATACCTGTCCACGCATAATCAAAATAATGCATAATGAAACTCTCCTCTCATTTAATATCGAACTGTTACATTTTGTTTATGTTGGTCAGAGTAAATACATATAAATTTCGCAGGTATAATGTTGTAAAATTGTAATGACAAAGGTCTGAATATTCTCAGGGGACTTGAAACTGATGCGTCGCGCTGTTGATGCATCATTTTCAAAATGGCTTCCGATATGGCTGCCACCCGAGCCCGAATTGACGGCAGCGGACCTGTCTTCGCATTTTATTCTTCCCAAAATCGATGACCAAAAACGATTGTATATTATGTATGAATTGTAAATAAGCTTCGTTGCCTAGCAACGACTTCGCAGAAACAACTGCTTTTCTTTATCGAGCCGTCTCCCTCCGAGGCACACTAGATGAAAGGGAGGCAGTTACAAACTTTGTATGTATTTAAGTGATAGACTAATCATATCTTAAGCGTTTTTCGTTGTAGTAATCTTCCCTTTTTGAACTATAAACTTTTTACTGTCGGTACAACGTTCAGTATTCGGGAACACGTTACGAATCGATCGTGTAAACGGGATTATACGACGAAAACATTGGCCAATGGCCATCGAGGGCCAATCGAGAGCAATCTCAAATGTATGGGATCACAGTAGTACGTTGCAATACTCGTTCGACTCTTTCGCGATTCATTTGCCCCGTGTGAATGAAACCTTATTGTTGATAAACACTCTTTAGTTTAGTTTTGATGTAATCGATTTAATAAATCATAATGACATAGTTCAATGGATGTTATGGAGTGGAGGTCTTTTAAATTATTTGCTTTTAAACATTTTGGGAAATTTAATTTTGATGTTTAGCAGAAATGTTCCTATTGAAAAGTGGATAATTGAATAGAACAATGTTAGAGCAAAACATTTTTTTAGAATCGAGAACATTTTTATTGAACATATCAATTGTTTTTGAGATAATTGAATGCAATTGTAGTTTTTGCTAGAAATATGATATTGCACTAGCCTGCCGTCGCGGATGTCGGACCGCCGCAGAGACAATAAGGCATGCTAGGGAAACGCTAGATTTGTTCTCCTTGTTACTAAAACTTAATTAAATTTAATATTATAATCTTACTAAATCTGTAAAATACAGTTTTATCAAATTAGAACAAATAGATCGACTGTTCAATTTAATTTTCATAAGAGAAAATGAAGTTCAAAATATTTTTTAAATTAAAATTTTGAAGAGTACAATTTGAATGTCTGACAAACATATAACAACAAATATCCGGAACACCAATATTATATCTATACCTCTCGGTTGTTTATCAAATTTATGTTGTGATTGTATATACATATTATACATTTTGTAATGCATATACATGTTAGTGCCAGATAGGATTTTGTATGGACATTTATTGTATGAAGAGAGCATCACAGAGTTGGAGCGCCGCGCTCGGCCGCGCAGGCAGAGGGTGCCTGTACATATTGATATAAGAAGCATCATTTTCATTCTATATTTTAATTTATATGTCTATATTTAAAATTAAGGAGATAACATAGTAACGTTACGCGAAGGGCGCGTGGCTGAGGCCGGCGTATTTCATGTGACAGAAGCGTTGAGTTTTTTAATAAGACATTTATTTTTTAATAAATTTAATATTGTAAATGTTTGTAGAGAGCTTGCAGCGTATGGTTTTAGTATAGATAGTTTGTAAGTGAATGGTCTAGCAATAACTCGACCGGCGGTTTTTAACCCAAGCTAGTTACCCGGATGTAGCGGCGAGACAAGTATTCTCTACTTTTTGTTTAACGGCGGTTTGATCAAATTATCGTATTCCCATTGGCTGGTTAATATCTAACACCCGCAGACTGATCCGTGTTGAAATCAGAGGCCCGGAATTAGTTTTATATTAAATATAGTTTTGACGTTCGAAACTCAGATTACAGAAAAAAAAAGGAGTGCAACTTTGCTTCACACTCACACTCGTTTGCGTATCTGAATGTTTTTAGTTTTGTAAACTGAGTTTGTGATAAATTAGTATAATAATGAAGCATGCCAATTATAATAATAATACAATTATCGAATCAATTTGTTAATTAAAATATAATTAATTGTCTTGCGGGGTTTGTTTAGAAGGCCGAAACTTCATGTTTTATTAATCTGATGCAAAATGTATCTTTACCAGGGATTTCTTTGCATCGAATGATATTTTAAAGATAGTTAAATCTATAAATTTGAAATAAATGCCTTATATAATGTATGTTAAATTGTCAGTATGCATAATTTGATCTAAAGCGTCATTTTGGTGTAGTAATTCATTAGTTAAATACTGCCTTAACTCAGACATCAAAGAAATCGGTACTTACCCGCACAAATATTTATTATTATGTTTAGTTTTGATTATTTATTAATGGCAATTGTATTTATTTTGAACTTTGAGCGAAGTTTACTTAAATTTATGATTTTATGAGCTGAGGCATCGTTTGTGCATTTTAAACATCTGGTCTAAGACGTGCCCACAGATAATGTTATTTATTGAGTTCTAATTGTAGGAGCCGGTTTTTTAATTATGTCGTTTAAATGTTGTGACAACGGTAGCTTTACTTACAGCAATGGGATTTCAGTGCTCTGTGTAAGGGCGGAATTAACTTGCAATCACAATATTGCAATGTTTTGCTAGGATTCCTTTTTTACAAAGAATACTGGATAACTAAAGCTGCCATTGCATGATAGTTATAATAAATTATCTTCCATTAACGCATATAAATCACTCAAATTTGCTTGAATTATATTATTTTAGAAATCACAAATGCATCTCCGTTTGGAAACTCTTTAAACTTTTGTTAACGTTCTTAGTTCTTTAATTCCATTTATTTTATTATTTTTCTTGGTTCTGTTTTGTTGCTTTTATTTTTAAGACGAACTGTAGGTAATTGTCAGAGTGTCATATTCCTAAATGGTACCATACGACTATTTTCATCACTCGCATTAATTATTTAGACGATTAGCTAATTTAGTGTAATTTATGTTTAAAAATCTTAATTTTTGAGGGATGGAATCATTTTTTATAGTTTTGTGTTAGAAAATTATATTCATCGCACATAACACTTAGTACCTACAAATTAATTAAAGTTTAATTTTTTTGACATTAATTTTCTAAAATCTCAAATTGTATAGAGTCCTAAAATCGAGACCAAATTATTGACAAATTGATATTTAATAAGAACAAGTTGACGTTAAATAAAACAACTGTAGGCTATTATTATTTAGAAAATTGTAATTACTCTGTTTTCATTTTTATTAGAATCTTGTGTTGATAATATGTATGATAATTTGTTTTTTATTATTATATCGCGTTAAGAATTATGTATAAATTTGTTTTCCTCTAATTTTATTATTTGTGTAAGTATACCCTATGTTATTGATTATAGAATACATTAATTTTTATGTACGATTGCTTTTGTTTTCTTTTTTGTTCCTTTTTGTTTTTGCATGATATTTTTTGTTGCCACATTAAATCGCACATGATCATATTTCACGTCAATTTCTTAGATGTTCATATTGTTCATGTAGATATAAATAGGATAATGACCGCGCGAAAATAAGTGCTTTAATAACAATTATCTAGAAAAATCGCCTTAGTCAATTTGACCGGAAAGTTAATTAAAGGTACTGAAACTGATTGAATTAACACAGCTTAGATTTAAGAGTACCTGCCCTCCTGATGCAAAAATCTCGATTTCTGCTCCTTTGAGCGAATAAATACTACACGCACATGACTTATTTAAGAATATTTGGGCAACATTTCATCAATCAGTAAGCTCCATGCATAAATCACACTTTGAAGTCATCAATTTCCTAAAGTGTCTAAGGGCCACTGCAGAGTGAGGACTTCAGACAGCTGTCAAACATAAAATAATAACTTTGACCTGACGCTACAGTAACGCCTCTAGCGGCGAATGCACTAGCGGCTATGATTGAATGCAAATACCAATGATTCAAATTGGTAACAGTTTATATTTGGTAACACTGGAAGTGATGCATTTTATGAAAAATTTACCTCAAAACATGCCAATACCGCCCTTTAAGAATTCAACAGTAATTTACTTTATTGTAATAATGTTATTTTTGCGTTATTTGGATAGTTTTGGACATATTGGTATTATCAAAGGGCAGGACTCTTAGGAAAAATCTAGTCGAAATGTTTTAGGTACCACCTTCTTATTCTGAAGAACCGTAACGCTATTCCAGGCTGACATTTCAAGAAAGCTTCTTGACGAGGAACTTGGTCTTAACTACATAAAGGTTAGAAACTTTCCGAATTCCTAGGAAATGTTCTTGAACTGTCAATCTACCACAAAGCAATATTTAGGAACGTGATGACTTGCATAGTATAAATAACTGCCAGTAAAACGCCTTACCATATTTCATATTTAAGGCTTAGTTTTTGTCGCCTTGTTAATTCAGCACGGTTCAATAATAATCCGTTTTCAGAATAACTTACGAACGAAATAAAATTGATGATTTTATTTACATTTATCTTAAACGGTATTATTCGTTTAAGAATGCAGTGCCTTTAATAATTCGAAAGCAATTATTGACAGTAAATATTGAATTGGAACTGTGCTGAATTTGATTCAACTATATATATGTACCTAGTAGTACAAAATTGTACTATATTGTTCTCGCTGCAAGCTCAGTAACTATAACTTATTCAGTGTTGCAACCTGCGACGCGATGGAATTTACTTTCGAAAAGAATCTGAACTACAGTTATTAAGAGCCTTTTTGATCGATACACTATCGACCGCTTATTAGCACTGTAAATTAGGTTCATAAAATAAATATATATCTATATTATTCTGCTTTTTTTCGAAAAAAATATATATAGAAAAACATATAAACACCAATATATTCGTCACAAATTATGTAATTTAAAAAAAACAGCAAATTCGTAAATTTTAACGTTTCTAATTGTCTTTCATATTATTATTTTTTTATTTGTTTTAGTTTTGCAATAGGTTCAGCAGAAGCATCTAAAACACCGTGCCTATACGTAGCCTTGCATAACAAGGAACCTATTATCGCGCGCTTGGTATACGACGTAGTTATAATGCGAAGATTTATGTATAATAAATTCAGATATAAATTATTAATAACAGCAGCTAAAATATAAAGAGGGCCAGCATTGCTCATTACCAATGAAATATCAATAGCGCATTTATTATCCTTCTATCGTTGAATTAATATTTGACATAAATGTGATGTTTCTTCATTGATAATGGTCAGTTTATATTACTTTGATAGTGATTAATGTTGGGCAAAATATATGAAGTTATAGGTGCCAATATTACGCCTCTAAGTATATTTTATAGAATTCAGAATGTTAACCAAAAAGTATATAACAATATCTTATATAGTATATTTTTTGTTATAATGATCAGATGCAGTTTGTATAAAGCATTGCTATTTAGTGATGTGTACTATGGAAAGGAACATATTAAATGTAGTTACTATAAGTTACCTAATCACATATTATGCACCGCTTGATATGAATATAGGGAGAATAACATACCTACATGAATTCAACAGAATCCATAAGTAATAGAATTAATCAGCGTATATTCTAAACTCCATTCTAAATCGCTTGTTATATTGGATAGTTGTACAGTTATAGTGCAATATTTTTGACTTTTGCATGACCGATTTAGGTGTTATTATCATATATTCAATAGTTACATTGGATCGCCGTTCGCCTCGGGGTAGAAAAACGGTTTTATTTATAGTTTTTATTTATAGTGGATAAAGTTCAAAAATTAAATTGTGCCTTAGTGAATTTCCACGGAACTCTTAACAGAATCGGTTGGGAGATATTTTCTTTAGGATTACCAATCGGCTTCGCAATATCTCACTGTACACTATTGCACGACTAAAAGCAGTACCTCTTCAGAAATAAATGCAATAATATTAAATATATTTTCTTTTTGATGTTGTGGTTAAAGTAGTGGTATGTTGTAGCAATAAATAAGTGTGGCAATAAGAGTTAGCGTTTGCTTTCGTGTTTTGAATCATGTATTTTAGAGTTCCCAGTCCAAGCGCTGTACACTGCTTATGCTAACGGACAAGTTCAAATTCTTGAAGTTTTGAAAGTATATTTTATAATTCGGATGTAATTAGTTTGTAGTTATGGATTAAGTATTGTGGGATCGGTGTTCAAGATACTTTTGTAGCACGCAGGACCTACCACGCTTGTAGCGATCTTGACCAATACTGCTTTTATAAAGCCCTTCTGTACATAATCTATTTCATAGAATCAAAGTTTTCGGGTCAATTGATCAACGTTTAGTTGCTATATCGTGTAATTATTTTCCTACTGTTGATTTACCTCAAACTAGCTTAAGACAAAGTGCCAAGAGTTCTCTCTCAAGTGCAATTCCTTCTCAATTATATTTAACTACTTATACATCTATTTGATAATCTGCCTGTTTCACAAGCCTGGATATCTCGCTTGCCAAAGTTTCCGTACGTGGGATACTTTAAATAATCTTACACCCGCTAGGAATATTTTAGATTCATTTATTATTGTTATTAGTCGAATATGTTTTCATATAAATGATATAAGTAACTGTTTATATATGTTTATAAATAACTCTTTTGTTTTTAGAATTAACATACGAATTGTTAAAAGTATCCCGCGAATTAAAGTGAGAAATAGAAAATAATGTATTAACATTAGCATGTTATTCTAAATTATGTTTTGTAGTGACGTTTTGTCGATATAAGAACGGATGGTCGTGTTAGTAGAGAATTGGTATGTCTGTTCTGTTGCGATGCTCCATCGCAGGAGGGCTGGTGCCGAAACCCGGGAGCGGGGATGGGATCGAATGCGTCGTTATCGTTGAGAAATGGTCGGGCCTTCGCTGTAAGATACAGCTCAAGCATTCGTTTGTATCGAGTAGAGTATATTTAAGGAAAAACAAATTATAGTTATAAAATTGTTTACCACACCCGTTTCTGGGTGCTAGACGAAAATATTATTTTTCTTAGATCACAATATATTGTAATAAAATAGTAAAGTATATAATATGCGGCCGGCGGTTGTACTTGAGGTGGAGAAGGCGACGGCGGTCGATTTAAAAAAAAATGATATTTTTTTACAGCGGCCTCACCGCCGAGAGTACGGCCCTGGCGCCATATTTGTTACGTTTAAGAGGAAATATCTATTGTCTAATCCGAGGTTTAAATACCAACACTTTTTTATAATACAATAATTATAGAAATTATTATTGAACCTGTCTTTTCTTTACCACTCACAATTAGTAATAATTAGTAGTAAACTACAAAGTTCTCAGAACATGCCGATTTTTAGAATGTACTAATCCTTTACCTACATTATATTCTTGACCTAAAGTATCTTACCTACTTTGATATTCCAAAGACAATAATGGTAATTGTCTCGTCGACTATCTTACAAAATGCAAGTGCCAGTTAAGTAATATCAGACGAATATAAATCAGCTCTGCTGTATTTGTACCAAAAACAAGGTACTATTTCCTACAGAGTGTTCGATTCTGAAGTAATGCCGATAATGAGGGTAGTTAAATAAATAAATGGGAAGTCTAAGAATGGCTAAAAGATAACCGTACCGCGCGCTGGTGTGAGAAGACGTTGTTTGTTATCCCGCGTTGAAAAGAGTTGGTACCAAGGTAGGTTTTGTTAACTCTATCTCGGCATTGGCAGAATCGTTACTCTTTAACTGATTTTCCAATAAGCACTGAAATATGAAGGATATTTCCGTACCACCACCAATAAATATAAAAGGGGATTGGTAATATCGTTCACAGATAAAACTGCAAAGTACTAGCGTAATAATATTATTGATAATAAAATGATATCAAAACAAATAAATCATCAAAAATTAAAATATCAGGGAAATATAGTGCGCTACCTTAGTTAGGTAGGTAGCCTACCTTTAATCACATTCAATTAATAAATATGTCAAATTGCAAATACCTAGTCAATACAAATATATTATTCTCAAGTTTCACTAGACACAACATAACTCTTCTATAACTAGAGCTGATACAATAAAAGATCTTGGTGTAGTCTTGCTAAAAAACTGGGTACTTCTATTTGATGAACATATTAATAAGCTAGTCACATAAATCTAAATTTAAAATTTAAGAAAAAACCCCGATTCCAATGCCTTAATTTCCTGAAATGTAAAACAACATAATATTATGTTATGTGGACGCGATGCGTACCCCATAACTTTTAAACGGCCCAACCGATTTTCACGAAACATGTCTAAGAACACTCGCGCAAGACTCACCTAAATTGAAATCGCTCCATCCGTTCGGGAGCTATGGTGCCACAGACAGACAGACAGACGGACAGACACACAGACAGACACGTCAAACTTATAACACCCCTCTTTTTTGGTCGGAGGTTAAAAAGCATCTGGGGTTTCTTTTGCGATTTAACAATTTGAAAACTTTTAAAATCATGGTCGTTTGTTCGAAGAGTTCGGATTCAGAGTATATTTCACAGGTGTGGAATCCGCGCTACAACATATACTCAGCACGTTTGCAACGCATTCAAAAAGATTAATGAACTTTAAAGCCAACTTCTTCATTCATCTTGCTAGATGTCGTAAGTTTTTTTTTGTCACTAAACGAACGTATATTTCTGACCTAGTATATTTACATAACTTTGCTGTAACACAGTTTCTAACGTGTACAGGAGGTCCTAAGGACTGCGTTAATTATGGAATACTTTCTTTGGTTGATAAATAATTGATTGATTGATAGCGTTGCAAATGGCTCTATTGACTGCCCTGAGCTTTTGGAGTTGTTGGGTCTGCGTACATCCACGCATTGAGGAGACATGTCCCTTTTGTTCGAAACAATTACAGACAATATGCATTTTTCATTCTTGCAAGTAGCCCCTTTCATTCCTTGGTTAGTGCAGATGTTGACTATGATATTTTCAAAATATCAGTAACTAGGCTTAAAAAAGTTCATAAGTAACACACACAGTTATATTTTATTTATGTTTTGTTTTTATATATATTTTATAATGTAGGTATGTTAATATTCTTTTTATTGTAACTAATTCATTTTCTATATGTGAAAACTTTTAAATGGGCTTCAATTCGAATTATATTAGTTTTTTCTATCTTAATGTATAAGCTGTAAGTTTTCCTAAGACCTATAAATAAATAAATAACAAGTGCCATCAACCCCCAATATGTATGTAGTTTACTGTGTGTGTACTAGTGGTGCCATCTAAGCCGAGTTTCGTGTAATTTATTCTGATAGAAATTAGGAATACCTATTATAACATCTATAAGTCAGTAAGCTTGGACTCAACACGAATTAAGTGAATGTCGAATGAAATACTGAAATTAAATGAAACAGCATTATCTTTAAAAAGATTTATTGATTCAACCGCGGACGTGTTTCTTCTTCTTCTTTCGTTTACTCTCGTGCGCTTCTATAAGTTCATCTATTTCCTTGCTGTCGTCGCCGAGCCGTTTCTCACCGCTGAAATAAAATAACTTTGTTATAGTTTCACCATCATCATCAGTCAAGACTTAAGTCATCCACTACAAGAAAGCCGTGTTGGCTAAGTGGGAGCAAACTTGACATACATTGCGCAGATCGTGGGTTCAACCACGGGCTCCCACGGGAGGAGATGAAGGGCAACATATCTATACTAATATTATAAAGCAGAAGAGTTTGTTTGTTTGTTTGTTTGTTTGAACGCGCTAATCTCCGAAACTACTGGTTCGAATTGAATAATTATCTTTGTGTTGGATAGTCCAGTTATCGAGGAAGGCTATAGGCTATATAACATCACGCTACGACCAATAGGAGCAAAGATATAGTGGTAAATGTGTAAAAAACGGGAGAAATTGTTCATCTTTGAAGCCTTCCGTTGCGTGCACCGTGAAAACGGTTCAAGATACACAAAAAATATGTATTAAAGAATAATAGCTCTTTTAATGATCTAAAAAACAGTCCGCGATAGTATATGTCTATCTTTTAAGATTAACTCACAAAAACCGTTTTTATGGTACCTAATTTGGTCGAAATCATTTGTTTAAGTTGTATCAACATAATAATATTAATCTTTATTCAAATAAATATGTTGTTGGTTAAGAGTACTTCATCCATTATAACGCGGGTAGCACCGCAGGGCACAGCTAGTTAGTTGCCTATAATTTTTGGAGATTTGAAACAAAATACTCCCATTTTCGTCGTTGGGGACTGAAATATCATACACAAACTATACCTGATTGTGGTTTTATTATTGGTACCCACTGTAATACCATAAGCCTTTTTCTAAGTATTACATATAGACCATACAAAATGGTTGCACGGCGGTAAGAATACAATATATGAAATGAAATCGATGGAGATCATTATGGGCGTGCTAAGAGGTCCTGTAATATAAACACCTGACACAAACATTTAAAATACCACAAGGATGGTATTTCATTACATCTTTGGAGTGGAGTTAGATAATTTATATTTTATGGATTTACATGACTTTTATCCAGTTTTCAACTTCCTCTCGTTCGATGTCCCAAACCCATGTGGGATAATCTGGTAGCCATTAATAGTTATTTATTGATAATAAATTATACGACACAATTACAGCTAGTTTTAAGTACCAGCACAATCATGGCTTGATCAAATTCAATTTTTTTGTTATGTCGATAAGCCTTCATTTGACCACAATGTCACCTGATGTAAAGTGACGATGTGGTCTAAGATGGGACCTAGAAGGTAGATGCCTTCTCCGGACCACATTACGAAACACGAAAAAATCGCTTCACGCACCGGCTTAGCCCGGAGGGTGGTGACAAGCCGCGGCCGAAGCCTCCAACCAGAGACTGTTCTTAGCACCACCCGGAGGTCACGTGTAAGGATTCAGAGGGTTACCACTTACGTACGTGACGAAACCTCCAAAATAATAGATAATAGAATATAAGTAATTGCATTGAAACTTACATCTTGACGGATACGAGTTGCTTCTGCTTGCCGTCGAGCGCCTTGCCCCAGTCGAGGTCGCTGCCCTTGATCCGGTACTGCGCCAGGTCCTCGCCCATCAGCCGAGACAGCTCCTTGCGCTGTTTGCGCTCCAGCTCCTACACAACAAAGGTATTTTATTAACCCACGACCAAAAAAAAAGGGGTGTTATAAGTTTGACGTGTCTGTCTGTCTGTCTGGGACATCATAGCTCCCGAACGGATGGAGCGATTTCAATTCAGTTTCTTTTGTATGAAAGGTGAGTTTGGCCCGGGTGTTCTTAGACATGTTTCATGAAAATCGGTTAAGCCGCTTAAAAGTTATGGGGGCGAGAGTGGGAAGGTGAACTGAAAATCTGCAAATATACTCGAGTGGGGTATCAAATGAAAGAGCATCGCGTGCACATTACAAAATATTATGGTGTTTTACTTTAAGGACATTATGGCATTGGAATCGGGGGTTGTTCTTAAATTTTAAATTTAAGTTTTATAAACAGAGTCGAACACTAATGGATTGCTTCACCATCTATGAGTAAAATAGACAATAAATAAATAAATAATTCCGAACTAATCACACAGCATTAATTAACCCCAAACTAAGCAGAGCTTGTATTATGGGTTAGGTGACTGATATAAATAAATAAATAAATATTTCCGGACAACCTACACAACAACATCTAGCCCCGTGGTAAGCCTAAGCTTGTGTTACGGGTACTAGATATCTGATATACTTAATACAATATACATACATATATAGATATTGTTATTATACATATTAAACGCCCAGACCAAGGAGCAAAGTGCTTGCAGAACATACAAACAATTTTTACCCTCGGCGGGAATCGAACCCGCTACCTCTTGCTCTGGAAGAGGACATTTGCCCACCGCGCCACCGTTTTGCAAATACATACTTATGTATGATACAAGTTCAACAGCTTGTCGGCATCGAGCTTAGATTGTCGCTTTTGCCTAAAGTTATTTCGGATACTAAATAATTAATTTTATAAATTGAACTGTATTAAATTAGGTATGTAATGTAGTTAGTTTTAAGTTCTCTTTTGTAATAACTTTAAACAACAAATGTTTTTTTTTATTCTTATTCTTAATTCTTAATAAACACCCAAACCCGTAACCAGAAATTGTAGATCGTACAATATCTGGTCCCCCGGAATTGAAGCCTCAATCTCGCCCACCGAGCCACATAGTTTGTCATATATCCTACTAATAATAATTTTAAACTTAAAATATTATAAACGTGATGGTTTGTGAGTCTGTGAGTCTGTTTGTTGCTCTTTTACGCAAAAACTACTGAAAGGATTTTGTTGACTACTTTTTAAAAAGCTTGTTACATTGTTATTTCATGACCGCGCCCGCAAGTTAAATTAAACAAGCAACTAGGGTAGAGATTTCTTTATTTGCAACCATGCTACGTGGGCAAATATTGACTATAAAAATAACTTAATTTAATATCTCTATTTATCACGGACAAGGCTTGCGTCCAGCAAAATTACTAAATCATTTACAACAAGTACTTTTAGTTGCCACTACGTACAGTTTAAAAATATCTATTTCAGAAGTCTTCTAATAAGCTTTAGTATTCTAATAGTAATCAGCGCATGGTGCGTGGTTGACATGAACGACTATCCTTTTACTTTAATACTAATTCCATCACTATAGTTATATGGATATTAACGCAGCAGGAAAAGAAAAGAAAAAATACAAACAGACTATCTAAACCGTTTATTCCAAACCAGAAATCCAGCTAAAACAACAACGGAACATACCTTAGCCGCCTTCGACAACTCGGCATTCAGGCCCTGTTTGACCGGCGTGGCGGAGTCGTCCGCTGTTTTATCATCAATGCCGATTTCCTTGGCCACGGAGCTTTCCAACACCGAGTTGAACGTGCCGTATATCTTCTTGAACGCCTCGAAAAACTTCGCGAGGATCTGCGAGCCCGGCAGGCCTAGCTCGCTCGCTATATCGTCTGTGTCCTTCATTTGGAAACCCATTGCTATGAGGATCACCTGAAATAAATATTGCAATGAGTAAATTAAAAAAAAATATTTATTTCAGCAAAAAACATTAAGACTTATATTCTAAACACACTTTAAAATAAAACTAATAGACGTAAGGTGTCCTTCAGTTATTTGCAGATAACTTATAGAGCAGACTGTATATCTGGTGACTTCTTCACTAGGCTAAGCCTGTATCGAAGAAGCCTGTAAATATACCTACTTTATTAGTAAATTTAGCCCGAGGCATTCACAGAATTTCCATACCATAATTAGCCTAGGCGAGTAATTTTGGAAAACCTTTTTAATTAATTTACATTACATTATAAACATACCACACCAAACTACACGTGTGCTAAAGTTCAAAAAGATTGAGTAGATTAAGAGGTAAATAACTTTTAAAACTATCAACTTTTATCGATATAAACATAACTGTCTATTATTAAGTATATAAAATTTCTAGTGCCCGTAGCACAAGCTTAGAGCTGACCACGGGGCTAGATGTTGTATTGTGGAATGTCCAGCAATATTTATTTTTATTTATAGTTTAGTTACACTGCGAAAAAAGGTTTATTTCTTAAGGTTAGGCTGTTACCTGTTGGATGGCGTCCAGCTTGAACCGAGCCTTGCAGTGGAAGACGATCTGAGCCACCGGCTCCAGCAGGTCCGCGATCAGTCTGTAGTCAGCTTGCTGCCGCGTGTACGCTTCTATGCGAGCCAGGTCGTGGCCGGAGAGCGACTGAGCGATTAGCTCCTTTGTTAGTTCTGAAAAAATAATAATAAAGATGTTTCAAAATTGATATCTAGGGAGGGGGTCGAAACGTGAGCTAATGACGAGTATATTCTCTTTTACAATCTATCGATTTGAAAGTAAATAAAGCCTATCTTAACTATCATAATAATAATCATTAATTAAATAGTAGTTAAACATTTAATTTAACTTTTATAACTTCAACCAATAGATTGGTTGGTCTGTTAACACCCAAATAACCAAATTGTCGTGCGCTAGGCATTTATAGCGCACGCTTATACGTAGGATATTAATAATCTATATAATAACTTGCAAAATAATAAAGTGAAGTGTAAATTAATTGGAAGATTTGAACCTGCTGCGCCACTGTGGCAGTTAGTACTGCAGTCAAAATATTTCCGTACGTCCGTAAGTGGTAACCCTCTGAATCCTTACACGTGACCTCCGGGTGGTGCTAAGAACAGTCTCTGGTGGTAGGCTTCGGCCGCGGCTTGTCACCACCCTCCGGGCTGGGCCAGTGCGTGTAGCGATTTTTTCGTGTTTCGTAATGTGGTCCGGAGAAGCCATATACCTTCTAGGTCTTCATGCTCCATATTCTTCTTCTTTAGGTGCCACTTCATTACTGCTGCTGCTTGCTGGTTGGCAGTCAGCTCCTTAAATTTATCTTTGTTCATGGCGATCCTGAACAGCCGTTCTATAGTTTTAATACCAGTCCAATGTCGAACGTTCCGAAGCCGTGACATTTCACGTCCACCAACTCTGCGCTTTCCGGCAATTTTTATTATAACAGATGGTACCGTGGGTCACGAAGTATGTGACCAAGATATGCGACTTTTCTTATTCCAATGGTCCGAACTATTTCCACTTTCTTGCCCACACGTGACCTCCGGGTGGTGCTAAGAACAGTCTCTGGTGGTAGGCTTCGGCCGCGGCTTGTCACCACCCTCCGGGCTGGGCCAGTGCGTGAAGCGATTTTTTCGTGTTTCGTAATGTGGCCCGTAGAAGCCATCTTCTAGGCCTTCATGCTCCATCTTAGACCTCATCGTCACTTTACATCAGGTGAGATTGTGGTCAAATGAAGGCTTATCAATCATAAAAAAAAAAAACGCTTAAGCACCTCAACATTGGTAATGTGGTCCATCCAGCTCATTCGCAGCGTTCTCCGATAGCTCCGTCTCAGACCGCATCGTCACTTGACGTCAGGTGAGATTGTGGTCGGATATCACTCACCGGGCCTGTTCACCTTGACGTGGCCGTTGGCCAGGGCCTGCAGCGCGAGCGCGGCGGGCAGCGCGCACAGCCCCCGCGCCAGCAGCCGCGCCAGGCGCCGCCGGAAGTCGCCGCTGTAGGCGCCCAGCCAGGTGCCCTCGCGCAGGGAGCGCACCATTATCACTCACCGGGCCTGTTCACCTTGACGTGGCCGTTGGCCAGGGCCTGCAGCGCGAGCGCGGCGGGCAGCGCGCACAGCCCCCGCGCCAGCAGCCGCGCCAGGCGCCGCCGGAAGTCGCCGCTGTAGGCGCCCAGCCAGGTGCCCTCGCGCAGGGAGCGCACCATTATCACTCACCGGGCCTGTTCACCTTGACGTGGTCGTTGGCCAGGGCCTGCAGCGCGAGCGCGGCGGGCAGCGCGCGCAGCCCCCGCGCCAGCAGCCGCGCCAGGCGCCGCCGGAAGTCGCCGCTGTAGGCGCCCAGCCAGGTGCCCTCGCGCAGGGAGCGCACCATTATCACTCACCGGGCCTGTTCACCTTGACGTGGTCGTTGGCCAGGGCCTGCAGCGCGAGCGCGGCGGGCAGCGCGCGCAGCCCCCGCGCCAGCAGCCGCGCCAGGCGCCGCCGGAAGTCGCCGCTGTAGGCGCTCAGCCAGGTGCCCTCGCGCAGGGAGCGCACCATTATGCAGGAGTGCTCCCCGGTCAGCTCGTTCGCTTTTTGGCTGGAGACAAGTTATCAATTCATCATCATCACCCTATTAACGTTCCCACTGCTGGGACACAGGGACTTCTCTCTTGACGAGAGAGATTAGGCCTTAATTCACCACGCTGGCCAAGTGCGGGTTGGTGAATGTCACATGTCCTTCAAACTCTTTTTAAAGTTCTCAGTACATGCCGGTTTCCTCACGATGTTTGCCTTCACCGTTAAAGCACGTGTTTAAAGCGCACATAAATTTCTCAAGAAGAAAAATCCAGAGGTGCGTGGCGGGGTTTGAACCCACGACCTTCGGAATGAAAGTCGAGTGTCCTCCTACTTAGCCAACACGGCTTCAATTAATAAAAGTAAAGTTCTACCTTCTACATTCTACAGTGGCCTTTCTGCAATTGGGCGTCTGTCTTAAAATGCCCCCATCTCCCCCCGTAAACGCCGTGACTCTCACGTTTTAACTCGAGAACTGATTGTGCCGATTGTTTTCCAGTTTAATAGGAGCAACTGTCATAGTTCAAAATCCGCTCGCAGAACAAAAACCGAGGTAACAAACAAGCAAATATACTATTGAAAAGACAACCTTACATCTTTTCTTGTATTTGGTCAAATTATTACTTAGCCCCGATCTCGATTTGTTACATAAATTGGGGCTTAGTTTCTAATTGCATAGTGTATTACGCCTATTTAGTTACGGCCTAGTTAGAGATTTAAAAGTCATGACTTTCTAATTACAATACAAGCTTAGTACAAACACTTTCAGCATAAATAACAACTCAAACTAAGTGTCCTAACTATAAAATATTTAAAAATTCACAACATATTTCTAATTTACAATATATTTAACTTGTAAGTATTTTATTTTGATTTTAAGACATCAAAATAAAAAATTATATAGACCAGACCTGTAAAATCAAAAAATCTATACGCGTACTACGAAAATCATTAAAACAACGTACATTCTAACTGTTTTTGGAGCTAACTAGTAGCTGGTTAACAATGTTATAATCATAACTTGGGCTTGAAGTATATTTGTAAGTGTACAAGTTTTTATTTAAGTATTTTTTGTATAAGTACTATAAAAATCATGACGGATGCCTTTTATGGGCCCTTAAAGTATTCAGACCGTACCATCCTCACCTAAGATACACTGGCACATATTTCTGTGACTTCCAGAACCGCAGCAACTCCTCGGTGAGTCCAAAACTGGTGCCCAGGTAGTCCAACCCCTCGGCCCTTACTTCCGAGAGCCGTTTTAACAACGTCGGCGGCTTGGACCTGGAAACAGATTGTTATTATGTTAATGTTAATTTTTAAAATTCAATAAAATACTCACTAATTCTTATGTAATGTATTTTCTTCAAAATTAATTTATGTACATACTTAAGTTTATTTATATCAAGTTTATATATAACAAGTAGTTTAGAAATATTATTATAGTTTATGCCCTCTTATTTTTATTTGTTTATTTAAATATTAAATTTAAAAAAAAAATTCATGGTGACAGTCACTCAGAAGGATTAGTCTGAAAACCAGCGTTACCCTGTAGTACTAGTATAGGGTAACATTTCAGCTGAGACTAACTCCTTTTTTGTGCGCGCAGGCATTCACAATCTTCGCTCATACATACCTACTATAGGTAGGCCTAGACTTATAACTAGTGTCCTACCTATTTACTGTCCTATGTGTTCAATGTTAGTTTTTTTGATTTTCATGTAAATAAAACATTACAAAAATTTTGTTTCACTAATTTTGCTATTATTGTTATTTTTTATTTAATTAATTATGTTACTGAATGTTAATTGTCTGTGTTGTAATTTGTCTGTACTTATGTGTGTGCAAAATAAATGCTTTTATTATTATTATTATATTATTAATTTATTTCATAACAATTGTTTTACAAATCGCGTTGAAAATATCTTAATTCTATGTCTTAATCTAAAAATTCAATAATCATTATAAGCATGTAATAATAATAAGCCAATGGTCATGATCATCATCGTAGCGGGTTCGATTCCCGCCGAGAGATCAAGTATTTGTATGTTATGCAAGCACTTTCTCCTTGGTCTCGGTGTTTTAATATGTTGTTTACCCACCGTAACAGAATTGTTGACTTATATCATACCAATTTGTAAATTATTTAAAATTTGGTCCTAGGCGAGAATCGAACCATCTATCTCAGGAAAACCTCCACTAAACCACATAAATCATCAACATAGAGAATAAATCTTACTATTAAAAATGCGAAAGTTTGCAAGTTTTGTTGTTTATTGTAAAGTTTGTGGGAATGACTTAAGCTGTTTATTGTTCCAATGCGGCTTAAGCTGTTTTTTTTTAATTTAAAATGGTGAAGGAAAATCTTTATTTCTAATACCTTGGATTAGGACTGCGCTTCAGGGATGCGTACTCGAAGAAAAATCCCTTATTAGTTATATATCATAGTATATGTTAGTCATTAATGTATTTATTTATATAGCTTTGTAAGATATTTTATATGTATACCTGGTTTGCGGAGTACAAGAGGTAAAGTCCATATGCATACTGCGTTAAATATGTAATTATCATCATCATCACCCTATTAACGTTCCCACTGCTGGGACACAGGGACTTCTCTCTTGACAATTTCAATTTTATGTAATTATGTCACTTTTTTCTTGATTGATTGATACAAACCTAGGCGTGATATTCTCAGTATGCAGAGAGTTTCCTTTCCCGCTGGCTTCAGTATCCACAGGCTCCGCCTCGCCCTCGTCAAGGCAGGGTACATCCCCGCTGTAGTACGCGGCTAGTTGTTGCAAAGCGCGCTTGCCGTATCCCATCTGTTAATTAAAATTACAGTATAGAAATTGGTACCACAATTAAAATTAATTTGGTTCTTAACAAGGATGAATCATGTCAATGAGGTTATTTCTTGCAAAAGAATAAAATAACTAAAGTAAGAGGTATGAGTAAAAATTGCAGTTAGACTTTTGACAATTCGAAATAAATACAGCATGCATTATTTTTTTTTAACGAATTATTAAGAATTTATAACGAATTATTTTAAATGATTTTCCAAAGTGTATAATTAGTACTTTATCTATCCTGTTTTCCCGATAAGGCGATGTGATCGCTCAGCGACAAAGCCTTTTTATTGTTTTTGTAAATAAAAAAATAAAAAATAAAAATTTATCCTGTAGTTTCAGTTTCTCAGAATATATAATTATGACCTTAACTCGTTAATCCCCAAGCGGTAGCCGGTTACCGCTTACCTGACCTTATTACCTGAGGTGAGGGTCAAGGAGTTAATTATAACTTTATTGATTATCATAAACAATATTATGACTTAAAACGGGTAAAATACCATGATTAGAAGTTTTTATAATTTTGAATAAGTTGTGGAATTGGGGAACCACGTTAAAAACCAAATTGTGACTAATAAATAACTTATATATTATTAATAAATTACTATTATGACAAAATACAAGCAATGCATCGTCCTATTAAGATAATGGCAGAATGATTGAAATTTAATTGTGAATAGGATGAAATAGATAGTTACCCTTTGATAAGAAGGATGGGTGGCTATCCTTACAATCCTGGCTCCTGCCAGCTGCGGGAAATCCTTATCCCCGTACTGTTCGCAAATGTTCCAGGGGATCAGGTCGCCGGCGGCTTTTCGACCTCGACCTAGGCTGTCGCGGACTGACCTGGAGATTTACATACATTTTAGAATATGTTTGTTTGTCCCGTTGTTTTACACTTAAGTCTTCATTTGACCATAATCTCACCTGATGTAAAGTGACGATGTGGTCTAAGATGGAGCATGAAGGCCTAGAAGATGGCTTCTCCGGACCACATTACTATAGGGTACTATTACTTATAGGGTAGATGACAAAAAAAATATAATTAGATTGCTATAAAAATTGTTCTATTATTTTTTCTTTATTCTTGCAAACGAAAAATCTAAATGATACAGTGCATTGAAGTTTCCTACTCCGAAACTTTGATCTTTATCTTGGCACTTTCTTATTAAATTGATAAAACAAAAATATTTGTCCAATATGGACGGGCTAAACAGAATACCTATTGTTTAAGTAGTCATCATGCCTATTATAAATACAACAGGACAGAGAATCAATGGGCACCCTTATGGCTAACAGAAATTTCTCTCGGGCAACAGTACAATAGTATGCTATTATAGCATACATAGTCTTAAGAATGCGACTAGACTTGGCTAGGACAGTTATTTTATAAATGTCTAGAATAGAATAGAAAACCTTGGGATAGACAGGAAAAGAAAGGGACGAAAAGACAGACAGTAGCGTAAAATAAAAAATAAAAAGGTGTGTGTGCGATTCACACACGATAGAAGTGAAACTTCAGTAAAGCGACAAAAGAATCATCATCATCCTGCCCTTGTCCCACACTATGTGGGGTCGGCACAACATGTGTTTTTCTTCTATTTCCCTCTATCATCCGTCATCTCAGCACTCACTCCTTTCTTACACATATCTTCTTTCACACAGTCCATCCATTTTTTCTTCGGTCTCCCTCTTCCCACATATCCATCCACTTTCATATCTAACGCTCTTCATTCTTTTGTCGCTCTAAAGCGACAAAAGAATGAGAGGAATAAAAAAAATAAAAAAAATAAAAATAATAATAATTCATTCCGTTGCATCCGGTTTGAAATCGCAACGATTCTCAAGAAGTTTCACTTCAAAAATACACAAAGTACTCAGATAATAAACCTAAATATTATACTAGGATAGTTTATCCAATGACTTACTTGTCAGATATGACTCACTTGTCAGATATGACTTACTTGTCAGATATGCTTCCCTCGAGGCACATTTGTATGACGCACAGCACTTCCGGCAAGGAAGTGGAGCCGGGCGGGGTCGGCGCGAGCAGCACGAACAGGCAGTGCGCCGGCGCGTCCGCCAGCAGTTGGAGGTCGTTGGGACTGTTCTGGAAGTTACAATTATTATATTTTAGCTAATGACCTAATATTTTTTGTATATATATTTTACAATGAGGATCACCCAGTTGGAGGTCGTTGGGACTGTTCTGTTACAATTATTATAAAGTCAAAGTCAAAACGTTTATTTCCTTTGAAGCACATAGCCCACATGGACAGGTCAACTTAAAATTAATAAAACTAAATTGCTTAAATAACAAATATCAAGGAAATAACATTGTCTTGACAGTTCGCTTCAATGTTTTATACTGAGTTGAGAAGCGAATAGAACAACACAGCTTTATCAGTTATTACAATTTTGTAGTTATTATAATTTTGGAGTTCTTATTTATAGGGAAGCCGTGTTGGCTAAGTGGGAGGACACTAAGCCGTGTTGGCTAAGTGGGAGGACACTCGACTTTAATTCCGAAGGTCGTGGGTTCAAACCCCGCCACGCACCTCTGGATTTTTCTTCTTGAGAAATTTATGTGCGCTTTAAACACGTGCTTTAACGGTGAAGGCAAACATCGTGAGTTTAAAAAGTGAGAGTAAAGTTCTCAGAACATGCCGGTTTCGGCATGTTCTAAGAACTTTAAAAAAAAAAAAACGTTTGGAGGGCATGTGACATTCACCAACCCGCACTTGGCCAGCGTGGTGAATTAAGGCCTAATCTCTCTCGTCAAAGAGAGAAGTCCCTGTGTCCCTGCAGTGGGAACGTTAATAGGGTGATGATGATGATGATGATTTATAGGTAACTATTATAAGTTTAACATTTACAACAAAAAAAATGTAAATATTTTTTGTATATATATTTTACAATGAGGATAACCCAGTTGGAGGTCGTTGGGACTGTTCTGGAAGTTAGAATTATTATATTTCAGCTACTGAGTTCATATTTTCTGTATTTTTTACAATGAGGCTAACGGCTTGCTTCACAAAATCCGAGTAAACTAAGCTATGTTTAGTTATGTCAAGAGCTATCCCGCATTATCACATGTGACTGAGTGAAATAGATCTATATTTTAACCATTGTATGAATCTTGAATCCCCGGTAAGAAAAAATGGATGTACTTTGCTAAGGAGGGCATGTGTCAGAAAAGATATGATTATAATTTGTGGAATATTATCAATTGTTTTGTATTATCAGGCATTATATTGTACATATTTATTTTATTTATTGTCTAACTTTACTTGGAGATAGTGAAATATGCCCTATGTGTTCCAGTATGGGAATAGTAATGAAAACATTATTTAGTTATTGTTTGTTTTGGCTAAACCGACTTAAACTATCACTGGTAGATCTAGTCACTTAGGCTGATATTTCCATGGGAAATGTTTGTGAAGAATTGATACAATACCAATGAAGCGAGAAGGTAAGGAGGTTAAACAATTATATATGAATATTATTAAATCACATTTTGCTTAAAATTATATGACATTTAGTATTTGTATTGACATTTTGTATTCCATTATTAGGACATTTATTTATAATTAACATTTTCATTGACATTGTATTTACACTAGACTGATAAAAACAAGTTTATTTTGATTAGGTATTTATTTTATGCTATTTTTTAATTATTGTATGTTTTTTTTATTTGATTTAAAATTTTAACTTGTGTGATTTTTATTAATTGTGTATAAATTGTAAAACTTGACTTGCCATGTATAACGCCCAGTTGTATTATTATGGTTTATAAATGAAATTGAAATATAACCTCTTTCATTGGTAATAAAAAGGTTAAAGTTATAGACAAGCGAATCATTACAAAGGAGGTAAGAATAAATGTTTGAGGAGAGCATCTATTAATATGCCTGAAAAACAGGATTCTCCTAGTTCAGGCAAAATAAATAGTTCTAATTAAATTTTTAGGAAAAATCCTTAAAATTTAAACATTTATTCTTACCTCCTTTGTAATGATTGGCTTGTTTATAACTTTAACCTTTTTATTGCCAAAGAAAGAGGTTATATAATTGTTTAACCTCTTTACCTTCTCTCTTCATTGGTATTAAACTAATTTTTCACAAACATTTCCTATGGAAATATCAGCCTAAGTGACTAGATCTACCAGTGATAGTTTAAGTCGGTTTAGCAAAAACAAACAATAACAAAATATTGTTTGCATTACTATTCACATACTGGAACACGGCCTACTTCACCATCTCCAAGTTAAGTTAACAAAAAGGGTTAAAATAACGAGCTATTTCACTCAGTCACATGTGATAAAGCGGGATAACTGTTGACACAACTAAACATAGCTAAGTTTACTCGGATTCACTCAAAATTCATTGACAAAAATGTCAACGTTAGCTTTAAGTGATTTTCTGAATAAATATGATTATTATATACCTCTGCCTCAGTGGCGCGGTGGGCGAGAGTCCGCTTGCGGCGCAAGAGGTAGCGGGTTCGATTCCCGCCGATGGGTCAAGTGTTTGTATGTTCTGCAAGCACTTTCTCCTTGGTCTGGTTGTTTAATATGTATAATAAAAAATATCTCTGTATGTATCTATATTATATTAAGTATATCAGATGTCTAGTACCCGTAATACAAGCTAAGAGCTTACCACGGAGCTAGATGTTGTTGTGTGGATTGTCCGGAAATATTTATTTATTTTTATTTATTTATTAATACCTTGTAGTGACTGGACACGTATATAGCGACGAGCCGCTGGAGGAAGGCCTCAGTGGCGCGGTGATAGCAGAAGAGCGCGTCTCGCTGCACCCGGTAGAGGTCGCAGGCCGCGGGGGGCGGGGCGCCGGCCCCCGGCGCGGGGGCGGGGGGGGACAGGCACAGCAGGGAGTTTAGCCAGCCCTCTACGGCATCACCGGCTCGGTAACGGATCGGTTCTTCTAACTTTATCTGAAACAATTGTATTGATGTTATTTGCGGAAATAAGCTCGATTGGAATAGCAAACGCAGGACGCTCATCAAATAAATAAATAATAAATAAATTACAGAAGAAGAATTACAGAAATTCACTTACTTATAAAATATAACAAGGCGCCTTACAATTAATGGTACACATATATAAATCTTAATTTGAAATTTAAGAAAAACCCCCGACTCCAATGCCTTCATTTCTTTAAATGTAAAACAACATAATATTATGTAATGTGGACGCGATGCGCTTTCATTTGATACCTCACACTAGTATATTTGCAGATTTTCTGTTTTCCTTCCCCACTCACACTATGGGGGTGACCCCATAACTTTTAAACGGCTCAACCGATTTTCATGAAACATGTCTAAGAACACCCGGGCCAAACTCACCTTTCATACAAAAAATTGAAATCGCTCCATCCGTTCGGGAGCTATGATGTAACAGACAGACAGACACGTCAAACTTATAACACCCCTCTTTTTTGGTCGGGGGTTAAAAATAAGGTTAAATTACATAAATATCCAATTTTTAGGTTACAGATTCAAACAATAAATATAAATTCTAAGGTGGTAGTTTCGGCCTAACGGCATAGGAGAGATGCGCTTGGACGCAGGATATTCCGAGTTTGACCGATTTGATTAATAAATTCTTAACTAAGCCAAATACACAATAAACATTGTCAAAAAAGTGTCTAACACAAGGTCCAATTGCTAAAAACGGCAATAAATACTATTCCTCAAATGGAAAATCATTACTCTTCTGGCACAGTCCATCCATCATTTCTTGCCAGGGTTTCATTCCAGTTGAATAATATTCTATACTCTTAAAAACGACAAATCATTTTAAAAAAAATTATAAATGATATTCGCCTGTTTTTATTATAAATACACACACAAAAAAATAGTCAATTATAAGAGAGAGCCAAGTGTAAATATTATTAGTATAAACACTAACACTAACAACCTATTCAAATGCCCACAGCTAGGACGCAGGACTCTACTTCTACTTCTCGCTTGACGAGAGAGATTAGTCCTTAATTTGATTTAAAATCTCATATATCTCAATACAGAAAGGCTTAAATAAAGAAACTCACCGGTGGCGGTGCTTTATGGTCGTTCTGTAGCTGCGCGAATAGTTTCAGAGACAGCGCTCTGCCCGTGCCCTCGTAACCGGAGACGGTGGACGAGAGCAGCGCTAGTGGCGCCTTGTGCGCCGCGGCGGCCACGTGAACTAGGGGAATGGCGGCCGCCTCGTCTACTAGTACCAGATCCGCTGCTGACAGGAGCGAGTGGTCGTCTGGGGTTATGTACTGGAAAAATATATTATTTATGGTTTTGTTTCTTTTCTAGGCTATTGGCGATGCAAAGATTATCCGCACGCCTCTAGCGGCGAAACTTAGAAACTGTCTAAGAACGACACTTTGTTTGTTTATATCTGATTTGTATTGATTATTTATGTTTTCCCTGTCGTTAATTATAACGAAAACAGTCAAAGTGTCGTTCTTAGACAGCTTCATAATTTTGACACTAGAGGCGCTAGTTAGAATCTTGGACTAATATAATAATAATATTTATTCAGAAAATCACTTAAAGCTAAAGTTGACAAAAATCCTTAAAATTTAATTAGAACTATGATGTATTTATTGTGCCTGATCTAGGAGAATCCTGTTTTTCAGGAAAATAAAAGTTATCTGTGAATAAAAAAAAATGTAACAAAGACATGGTCCCATAAGCTCCCGAACTAGTATAAAACTGTATTTAATTACATGACAAAACTGTTTATATTTCCCATAAGAAGTTAATACTAAAAAAATCGGAAATTAGAGACGTAAAAAATAATCAAGAGCCGCTTGGAGACATCCTACTCTTATAATGTCAGTTAAAAAGCATATAAAAACCCAACATACCTGCACAGTCTGCCGAGAATTCCTCACAACATTAATCCTAACAATCGCCTTCTTAAAATCCGGGTTCGTCGACCTCACAATATTGTAATCTATATGCTCTTGATATAGGCAAGCGTCCAGTCCTTTCAGCACGAACTCAAAGAGAGTTATCAAGTTCTCTGGGTGAGGAGACGTCACGTATATGTTGACGTAGCCTAGCGCTACGGCAGCGGCGACAGACAGACCTAAGCAGGCTGACTTGCCGCGCCCTCTCGCGGCGGTTAGGCAGTGTGGAGGTCTGGGAAAAGGAGATATAATGTATTTATTACTACGAAAAGATACAATTATTTCTTAAAAAACTTAAATATACTACAAATACAATCTGATCGTAGAGCAGTTTAACATCTATAAAAGAAAATATCTGACAGTTTCCTCACTAGGCTAAGCCTGTATCGAGGAAACTTTTTTACGACGTTAATATAAATGGTAAATTGGTAAATTGTGATGTTTTTGGATATAATATCCTATTATCAAAACATAAAACGGATAATATACCATGATTTAACTGTTGCAAGCGCCATGATCACGTCATAAACGGGTTTTATTCTCGAACGCAACTCGATCACGACACACTACACTGACCATGGTATGTTACCCGTTTCTAGTTTTATTATTGTTAAAAACCATTTTAGTTTAAAAAGGAATATCCTATTCATTTAAACTTCTACATGTACAGCTGTGAGTTATGAAGTAATCACAGTAAATAAAATGAAAGTATGATTCTTTTATTATCAAGTATATCAGATGTCTAGTACCCGCAATACAATTAGAGCTTACCATGAGCCTACATTGTGTGGATTGTCCAGCAATATTTATTTATTTATTATTTTTTATATAATCAATCAGTAAGTTTGGTGTTAAGTAATAAGTAGCGTCTACTAACACAGGCGCATTTAATCAAAGAAAGAAAAGGAGATATAAATATAATATTCTTAGAAACTGTTTTAAATTAAAAGTAATTTAATTAATTCTCTAGGTTTTTAATATTGCAGAAGTTGTGTTTTTCATTCTTACCTAGACTGTTTATCAGCTAATGTGTTGATCAGTGCAACCAGAGCAGTTGCCTGTTCGTATGTTCTACACAACGCCACCAGAGGGCCAGCCGGCGGCGAGTCAGATAGAGACGACACTAATTCTGTCAGCTTCGGATTCACAGTCTGTAAAACAACAATTAGAGAAAAAAGTTGACACTGGCAAACTTATATGTATGTCAAGAGCAGATTCTTTAATATGTTTTACATTATTTCCATCACAAAAATTTTATAATTTATCTAGTAGCAAGCTTTTTTACTTTATGAATTTAATAAGATTATGTAAATAAGTTATGTTTGCTTGAATAAAGAAAAAGTATGTTTAATTTTATTTTTATTAATCGTAATGATCTATTTCTTTTATATTAGACATCTACCCTAATAAATACCTAATTCTGAGTCTTTATTTGATTCAAAATCAAATAAACAGCAAAAAAATTTACCTCAGGTGTAACATTAACAGGTTCAACTTGAGCAGTTTTTGAAGAAATGGGAAGTACTGTCAAGGCATCATCAAGCACCAAACATCTTGGATTGTCGGCCAGCGATAGCAGGAACCTTTCATTGAATCTGTTTACTACTGTATCATGAGCTTCAGTCTTGAATCTGTGGGTTTTATAACATAATTGTTAACAACTTAGCTATCCCTTGACAACAAAATATACAAATATGCCATAATAAATTTAATATTTTAATTTCATTTAATTTTATGCAAGATAAGCCTTCATTTGACCACAATCTCACCTGATATAAAGTGCCAATGTGGTCTAAGATGGGGCATGAAGACCTAGAAGGAAGATGGCTTCTCCAGCCCACATTATGAAACACCAAAAAATCTTTTAACACACTGGCCCAGCCCGGAGGGTGGTGACAAGCTTGCGGCTTGAATATATATATTTTTTTTGACAGTTAATTAAAAATATAATCCAAGGTTGCATCAAAACATGAGTCACCAGTGACTTTGAACTTATTCCAGCTAAGTTCCTAATGTTTAAATATAACATTAGTAAAGAAAAAATATAGGTAGAGCTTTTTAGGACTCGGCTTAGCTAATAATAACATAAATAATACCTTGCATGTACGTCCATTGTGATTGAATGAAGTTGTCTCAGGGAGTCCATAGATTTAAGAAGAAATATTATTAGTCCACCTCCTTCCACTGTCTCTATGGTCCGTGCCATTAAATTTGGTGTCAGTGCTTCAAAATCCTAAAATAATATAAGTAATGTTACTATAAACTAAATTTAAACAAATTAAATAAATTAAAATGTTAAATCACTACATACTTGTAATACACAAACTCCATATGTCTGTCCGAGCATAGCATGACTTTCCGAATAGTAACGGCCATGTATGGTAGTAGCAACTCTGAATGAATCAAAGAGGGACTCCTCTGATACTTCAAGTTTACCTGCTGCAATTTTCTTAGCTCTTTTACGACCATGACTGGAAGTTGAAATGAATAAATATTACACATATATTAAATTTATTAAATAAGGAATTAAGAAAATATTATTAAATTTTGTAGTATTTTATTTACTTACTTGCTAATAGCTTCATCCTTGTTTTTATAGCACCAAAGAACTGTAGGCCTGGCCTTTACAGTGGATTTTACCAGCATGTCATATAGAATTGGGACCTGAAATACAAAACAGATTATTTAATCAAATACTTACTAGACAGATGATGAGACATGATTTCATAAAGTTTCTATCTAACTTCTGAAGTGGCACAAAACAACTAATTTACCTGATCTCGGCCCTTATCCCCGACAAGTAGAATCATCGTACGATGTCCTAATTTAACTCCATTCTCTATCATCACCCTTATGCGGTTATCTATCTTCTTTTTGACCATTATTGCGAAAATAAAACTTTATAGACTTGAATAATCAGTATTCAATACACATAAATTCTAACCTAAAAGTACAATAGTACAAAATCAAAACAAAAGTTGCATGTTACTATTTTGACAGAATTCTGACAGTAACAGTACGCTACGCAGCAATTGACATTGGCATGGCATGGCAAACTTTTGTTTTGGAAATGTCTTTGGAATTAATATCAATTATCAAGAAACTGAATTAATAGTTTACAAATTTTCCGTTTGTAAGCTATCCAATCCAATTTTTGCCGCCCTGACTTTTGAAATTCAATACCTACGCTAGTTCAGTTCCCAATCATATTTATTACTCTTATTCCGATTTAGAAATTGCATTGCACATAGAGCTATGCCAAATATTATCCAAAAAAATAAAAATATCCAAGTTTGGAAGAATGTTCTCCGAATTCTGTTTTCGCAGAACAAATATAAAGATGTGCTTTTATGTATTCGATTCAGTCCGTAAATACTAGATATGGATATACAAGTAGTATCAAAACTATATACCGTAACCGTATATAAAAAAAGTATATTTTGTTTTACGATTTATAATTTTTTTAAAATTTTTATAATCTTACCTTGAGATTGAGAGGTATTCATTAAAGTAAAACCTGTGGTCAAACCTTTATTTTTAACTTCTTCTAGGGGTTAAGAAAAATTAAATCAACTGTTATGATATGAGGCTGAACATGATGTAGAGCTAGAGATGTGATTAAATAAAAGCCATCTTTACGAAAAAAAAAGACTTTCAAATCAAAGGCGATACAAATTCTGAAACAACTTTTATAGTTTTGGATTTATCAATGTAATACAAATGTGCGAATATAAAGGTGTAAGCAAAGTTTTGGTCAGTATGGAGAGGTCCGAAAATATAAGACCTATGAAGATTTGTTCTTAATTACAACTTGTAATTTGGTAGGAATCGAACAAAGGCTTAAAAAAAATTGTTAAACGCTATTTTTATTTAGATATCGGCTGTGTATGTCATACGCATAACATTTTGCTATAAAAAATGATTTCTATACTAATAAAATGCTTTGTTTTCATACCATAATGACCAAAACGTTTATTACTCTATAGCATTAAAGTTTCGAAGCCGGGGCTTGTAACGTATTTATTCAATATATATCGTGCGAAAGCGTTACGTAACGCGAACTGTTTGTCTCTATTTTTCGTTTGTTTATACTAAGTATTTATCTTTTATAAATACTTAGTATAGACAATTTATTATTCAAAGTCAATAGCTAAAGTCAAAACGTTTATTTCCTTAGAAACAAAAGGCATGGACATGTCAACTTAAAATAATTAAAACTTTTTTTTAACAAAAATTATCAAGTAAATATCATTGTCTTGACCGTTCGCTTAATTGTATTTATTTTGGTTTACCTGCGCGCACGGAAAGACCACACTGACAATGACATTTTTAGATGGCAATATTTTTCTATCCGTCAACCAATGAAAATTAGGCTTAATTTGCTTGCTTGTTTGTTTGATTGTATGGTTTGGTTTGTTTGTTGAAGACGAGACGAAACAAGCAAGCGGATTCCCTAAAAATCACTTTTAACTAGTTCAGTTTTGAAAAGTTAAATAAATTAATTCGTGACTGAAATGTGAATAATCGGGATTGTTATATTTATAAACTTCTCACCGGCGCTCAGAAGCAGCTGAGGCTAGCGTTTTTCGGTATACTTGTGAACATCCAAGCTGCCGCTCCAAGTCGGAAAAATGGCTAAATCACAAATAAACACAAAATCCAGCAGCTACATGAGAGATAGGGAAGCTTTCCTGAAAGAGCTTCGGCATTTCAACGAGAGTAAAAAGTAAGAATCCGTTTCATACATACAGGTGTATGCATTCTTCCAAAACTTACGCAAACTTGTTGTTTCAGTATAACATTGAAGCCCCCCATCGTGAATGGTATCGAATTGGATTTGTATCTGTTTTACTCCTTGGTTCAACAAAGAGGTGGTATCGGAAAGGTATAGAATACACTTATCATTTTTGCATGTATATACCATTTTGATTTCGTCAATGCTTTTGATATACATTTAGCTGAGAAATGTATCTTTCAGGTTAATCAGACTGATGTTTGGGAAACATTTATGCGACCATTGCAACTACCTCATCCTTGTGTCAATGGATCTACATTACTGCGCAGGATCTATGGAATACATCTAGAGAAGTATGTAACATCTTACAGCTGCTATATATGCTATATGTAATCTATAATATCTACATAAAACCTCTAAAATGCATTCTTATACTGAATGTTTTTGTCCAGCTTTACTTGACCAATCTTGTCAAGTCTAAGAAGTATGATGGAGCATAGGATTGTACTGATAGAATAAAGTCATTACTCTTCTGGTCTGATTCCTGAAACAGTTCTTGTACTGTCTTGCAAAACAATATTCAATTAAAATTTTCTTGGAAATAATAAACATTATTAACTTTTCGTAATAGCAAAAGTCAGCGCTGGTAATTTCTACTCATTTTCACGAAAAAGTTAAAATATTAAAAACTTCTCTCATAAGTTATCTGCCCCCAGGATGAGTAGAGTATGTATAAACTATCTCCAGGTATTTAGAATTCTGAGAAGAAAAAATAAATATAAAAAGTTAATAATTGTTTACCCAGTAGCAGGTGTAATCATCTGTCTATCATGTATTTCATATGTATTTCATTGTAATTTAGGTAGTAAAAAATTTTTTTTTGTTGTTCGTATTATTTTTTATAATGTTTATCTGTATAATTAAGTATATTTTATTAGTGTTTGGAATTTATATCTGTGTAATGTTAATATTTTAGATAATAATTAAGTTAAATACATTGTCGTTCTTGGTATGTGCATCTTACTGTTAAGACCATGTAATTATTATACCTTAAATAAATAAAATAAAATCTATTTGGTTATTTGTATAAATTGATTAAACATTAATGACCATTTTCAGATTTGAGCGAGCTAAGGGACCTCCAGGTAGAGATGACGATCTTGACGTAGAAGAAGAGCTGAGTAGACGCGGCCGCGGCAGCCATATGCCTCGAATAATGTTCAGTGGTGGTACATACATATCAGGTAAATTCGTTAAGAGTCTGTTTCATCACTGTCTGAAGCCACTTTTGAACCTGTAAGTACAACTTGATGAATTAAGTAAATAATTTAAGTGTTTGAAAGTAATTAAACAGACTCTTAGTGTAGATACCTAGAATTATTTATTATACTTAAGTGTGCATTTGGGAATTTTTGTGGTGGTGTGATTTGAATTGACAAATTTTACTCATCAAAAAGTATACATGCATTTTTTATCCTGCTTCAAATATCATGAGGTAATAGGAATTCAGGAATGCTTTTATATGTGGTTTCTTTATGTAATTAAGTTAGTAGGTACATGAAATGGGTGTGCATGTTTAATTTTTGCTGTCAAGATGATTTAATTTAACATCATGATTCTTCATACATGCAGGATCTTACAGCTGTGTTTTATATCATAATTCATTCATTGCTGTACATAGGTATACAATACTTAAGTTCTCAGACTGACAGACTCTCAGACAGACCACTGGAAAATATTGAATTGGTGAATTCTTATTCTCATTTATTATAATTGCGCGATTTTCAAGCATGCCCATACCACTTGCATACTAAAATCTATAAATCGTCATAAAATATTCATGAACATGACAGCAAAAAATGTGTGCCTGGTTTGGATCTCTCTGACTCAAAAACCGCAACTGAACAGTTTTTATTCTACAGCGTCAGGAGAAGCCTTGCGTTCGTCGCAACGGCCAACTGCCACTCATTCAGAAAGACTGGCGTTATCTCTACTGTCTCCGATGCCGAACGAACAGGACTTTGCAGTCAATGTGTGCACGGTGTTGGCAGCAGATCATTCCAACCGTCTGCCCTTGGCTGCTACACCACATATATTGGACTTTTTGTTGGCTCATGCTGGAGTTTATAATCATCGTGAGTGATATTTATTAAGTCTTGAAATATAGGAAACATGCGGCTTCTTCCGCGTGAATTTTAAAGTAAAAATTTGCATACGTTTATTATAAATATCTAGAGTATAATACAAATTTTGAGTGAAAGGTAACCTACGCTATTCTCCGTCCTCGGGACCATATTTGCATTATGTTAATATGCATGATATGGATACAAACATAATATGAACTGGATAAAGTGAATAGGTAACTAACTTACTTTCGCATATATCTGTCTTATATAAATGAGAAAGCCGTTTTTTCCACTGACTGAGATAAATCATAAAATATTTGAAACTATTATACCTAGAAACTTGAAATTTGGCAGTTAATTTTCTTATAGGGTATAGACGTCCGCTTAAAACCTATTTTACGAATCAATGATAAAGAAACTCGCGTTTGTACATACATACAAATTTGGTTCGCGTTATATTCGAGCAGAACAGAAATAAATATGTATTATTTCAAGAAATTCAATGAATACCCAAATTATATGACTGTAAACATTATTTTTAGATGTGTGTGTGAAATAGGATTTATTTATGCTATGTATCTAGTTAAACTTGGTATTCATATTCATATTCATTTATTCGTTGATTCATGTGGTTACAAATGGTGTTAAGTTTTATATATACCCTGACATGAGCCCCGTTAAATAAATAAATAAATAAAATTTATAAGCGAGACTCCTTAGAACTTACCACATGATTAGATGTTCCTGATGTTATTTTCCAGTAATATTTATTTATTCACAGCGAGTCTCCGCGACACAATCGGGCGCTCATACTTCGAATGCCGCGGCCGCTTCCCCGACGACTTCTGGAAGCTGCGCGCCGGCGGCGGAGGCGCCAGGGAGCTGGCTGACGAGACCAAGTTCACCCTGACCTTTGATGGAGAGCAACCCGACATGATGGTGCAGGCTATGGCGGCGCATAACAATCTGACGGATTGCTTGAACATGGATGGGAATTACGATGATTTGGAGAAGCTTTCGGTTGATTCTGTAAGTAACTTTTACCCTTTTTTAAATAATTATTGGGCTCATTCTTGACTATAGACTAGCCCGAAGGCAGATACTAGGTCGTAGGGACGACGATTCTTTCCTTGCTGAGCGACTCTGAGCCTATTCTTAACGCCTAGCATTCGTTTTACGGATTACTACAGGTAGATCGATATCGATTACCGTCGATGGACAGTCTAGACAAATACGGGTTTATGGGCTGCTTGATTTTTATTTATTTTATTAATGACTATATCTATAGTCCTAAAGACTGCTTTAATCTTTGGGTTTTAATAAATTATTGATTGATTGATATCACTAATTTATATGGTTAAAACTTACATAATACAAGAGAAAAGTATACTTCTGAATGTGTATTTTTTTGTATCTAAAAATCTATATAAAGTCTGGCACATTAAACCTGCTTAAACTACCCGAAACTAAACATAACTCAGTAGATTGGTGGCCGCACAGGTCCGCCTATGGTTGAGAGTTCTTTTCTATCTACAAATTCAAGGCCTGAGTTTCTCCTATCTATCCATGTATCCTAAAACCTGTTGTACAACAAGCTCTACTTAGTTTGGGGTAGATAAATAATAAAATAGACCATCTTTATATGTACCTATATAAATCTTCTGTCCGTGTGTTAGTCATTGAACTCCTCCTAAACGGCTGAACTGGGATCGAGACTTTTTTAGATTTACAATATGGTCAACTAGGGACCGCGAAGAGGGGGGGCGGACCGCTAGTAAATATTAAATCTTTTATTCCATTCCAGGATCACTTAGAAGACTGGGTGACAGAACCATCTGAAGAATCCCAGCTCTTCGCTCCAGCTCTGTCCGGGGGTGCCAACTGTTTTTATACGCAAAGGGTCTTGCAGATCGCTTCAATAGTACGCTCCTTGAGTTTCCATGATGAAAATGTGCAATACTTGGCTAAGAACACCACGCTGATTAGGTAAGATACAATTTATGTTTGGCTGACAAAGTATATGACGGGAGTGCTTGTAAAATCTCAGTTTATCTTTTAAAAAGTAATACCAGGCACTGCCATGCTACATCAAAATTAGATTACTAAAAAGTAAGCTGTATTGTATGTACAAATCAAACAATTTTGTCTATTTTTAACCCCCGACCAAAATAGAGGGGTGTTATAAGTTTGACGGGTCTGTCTGTCTGTCTGGACATCATAGCTCCCGAACGGATGAAGCGATTTCAATTTAGTTTTTTTTTTGTATGAAAGGTGAGTTTGGCGCGAGTTTTCTTAAACAAATTTCATGCAAATCGGTTGTGCCGTTTAAAAATTATGGGGGTGAGAGTGGGGAGGGAAAAACGAAAATCTGCTAATATACTCGAGTGGGGTATCAAATGAAAGCGTATCGCGTGTACATTACAAAATATTATGGTGTTTTACTGAGGAAATGTGGGAAATGGGGTTTTCTTAAATATTAAATTTATAGAGTTTAACGTTTTTGTTAGAATATTGTAGCAAACACTTGTTTGTTATTGCTTAGCTAACAACAATACAATACAATACAAACATTCTTTATTGTAACACCACAATAATAGGAACATACATAGGGGATACATATTTAATACAGTGACAACATTATTTTTAAAACCATTACTTGTAACTTGTTGCTATAAATATATTAATATTTTTAAAATTGCACGTTGGTCGAAGGTCTGCTTGCGGTGCTAGAGGTATCATTTTCTCCCTGGTCGGGGTGTTTAATATGTATTGTTTTAGATTCGGAAGAATATTCTAATTCAAACCAAATAGAGTAAAACTTTTATTTACACTACTTAACTTGTAAGAGTATTCTTATACAATAGTTTTTAGTTTGTATGATTAAATAATAGCGATTTAACTAAACAAATTAAAATATTCGACTTATAGATGATATTTTGCAGGTTTTTGCTTCTCTGCGCTAACTGCTGGGTTGGGACACTGCGACAATCTGGACTAGATACACTGGGAAATGTATCTACTGAACTTATTATTAAGGTAAGACTATTTTAATTTGTTTTTGTTTACCAAATTTACTATTTGCTGTATGCAGGAAATGTTTTAATAAAAGGAGTTACCTATACTGTAATTAATTATGATTGGAATGGGTTACTAGTTAACATAATAACCATAATAAGATGTTAGTGTTATTATTTTTTTGTATACCTCTAAAATGGTGCCGACATTTTTGTATGAGTTTGGCGCGGGTGTTCTTAGACATGTTTCATGAAAATCGGTTGAGCCGTTTAAAAGTTATGGGGGTGAGAGTGGGGAAGGAAAACAGAAAAACTGCAAATATACTCAAGTGGGGTATCAAATGAAAGCTCATCGCGTGCACGTTACTACATATTATGGTGTTTTACTTTTAAGGAAATTAAGGGACTGGAATCGGGGGTTTTTCTTTAATTTTAAATTTTCTTTTAAACTATACATGTTAGAGATTTGGTTCAATAACACTTTTTGTTTTACTCTGTCGATTGACATGCGTTTCATTTCTGGCCGTAAAATCACGTTTTTCTCAAAATGGCGGATGAGTGGGTATGCCAAAATGTTGAAACCCCTTTTGCAAAATAATGATCCAGAATATACGGAAAACAATTTAAAAGACCTATAGCACATTGTGATTTGCGACTTGTGACGTGTAAGAAGAGGTAGGCCGAAGAATAGATGGATGGACTGTGTGAAAGATGACATGTGTAAGAAAGAGGTGAGTGTTGAGATGACGGGTTATAGTGGGAAATGGAAGCAGAAAACATGTTGTGCCGACCCCACGTAATGTGGGATAAGGACAGGAAGATGATGATGATAATCCAAATGATGATCCAAAGACACTTTTAAGCGCTCCATAAGGAAACACTTTCTGAAGCGATTGTATCAATAACTTATCACATTACATTATTATTATCATTATTTATTATCTTTTCCACATCTAGTTGTATCCTATTTCGGTTTTCATCATTTTTACATTAATTGATGTCAAATTATGTGTACTGTATTTAATTTATTTTATTTTATTTTAATTAATAACATTGATTAGTTTTAAGATACAACGTGCACGGAAACATTGTTACCAAAATACAAGTTGGCAGGTAGAAAATGCCTAGGTATTAAGCCCACCTTTTTGTACACAATTCACCTTTGTGCAAATAAAGTTTTTAAATTAAATAAATAAATGATTATGTACAGTAAAGAATAATATCTATATATTATGTAGGCCTATTATATTTAGTATATCAGATATCTAGTACCCGTTACACAAGCTCAGAGCTTACTACGGGGCCAGATGTTGTTGTGTGAATTGTCTGGAAATATTTATTTATTTAGTTAAATGATGGGATTCGCGACTTATTCCTTGCTTATCCCCAGGATCCAGCTACCTGCCTGATCTCCCGGCACATCCTGTCGACCATCCAGTCGGCGCTGGTGTCGGCCGACCGGGCGCGCGTGCTCGCCGCGCTCGAGCTGCTGAACAAGCTAGCTCAGAACGAGCTCAATGAGGACGCCCTGCTCAAATCTTTGGAGGCTAAGGTAAACTTAATTATGGCTAGTGTAATATCATAATAATAATAAATAATAAAAAAAGGTGTGTGTACGATTCACGCACGATAGAAGTGAAACTTCAGTAAATCGACAAAAGAATAAGGATAAAACAAAAAACAAAAAAAAAAACTATGCAAAAAGATTTTGTTCGGGCGGTCACCCATCCAAGTACTGGCGTCGCGCAAAGTTGCTTAACCTTGTTAGCGTTTAAGATTGGCTTACCCGACAGGTAAGCCAATCTTATTTCCACTTCCGTTGCATCCGGTTTCAAATCACAACGATTCTAAAGAAGTTTCACTTCAAAAGTTTTATTGAGTAAAAAGTCGTATATAGCTAGTAGGTACATTCATGAGATGATATCATCATCATCACCCTATTAATGTTCCCACTGCTGGGACACAGGGACTTCTCTCTAGGCGAGAGAGATTAGGCCTTAATTCACCACGATGGCCAAGTGCGGGTTGGTGAATGTCACATGCCCTTCAAACTCTTAAAGTTATCAGAATATGCCGGTTTGCCTCACGATGTTTGCCTTCACCGTTAAAGCACGTGTTTAAAGCGCACGTAAATGTCTCAAGAAAAATCCAGAGGTGCGTGGCGTGGTTTGAACCCACGACCTTCGGAATGATAGTCGAGTGTCCTCCCACTTAGCCAACACGGCTCGATAGTGTAATATAGGCCGGGTCAAAAAAGATATCCATGTATGCCCCGTGCTTCTAAGGAAATAAACGTTTTGACTTTGACTTTGAATTTATTCAAGTGCCACTAGCACTTGAATAAATTCATTCCCATGATGCCGAAAAATTACAATTTTTATGGAGTTTACTCCTTAAGAAACGATTTGAGATATAAGGCCCGGTACGGAAATTTTATGAGGAGTAAAATCAAGTGTAACACGAAAAGTTGAGGCGTTACGTAGAAAGAGATTGAACGTGTAAAAGAATGAGATGGAATACATTACACAGCGTATCTCATTCTCGGGGTCTCCTCTTTGCGCGATACTTCGTAGTCTCACTGTATTTTATTTATATTATTTTGTAACATACTTTATGTAATACGCTTAATTGAAGTAATATAAATAATCCGAATAATTACAGATATATGTTTGTTTCTCTTATTATTTTAGCAGATGCGTTCATTTACCCTTTTTTTCCTATTCGATATATATCATAAAATTATCGTTCGTTCCTTACGAACGAAAATAAAAATAAACGAAGTAAACTCCAATCGTGCGTCGTAGCTGACACACACACACTTCTGTTTCAGGTTTACGCCGATGTTTGCGCACTCCTAACCCTTCGAGATATAATGGTGCTAGTATGTACTTTGGAGTGCGTGTACGCATTGACGTCACTGGGCGACAGGGCGAGCGAATCTGTGGCTAGGGTGCCCGGGCTTGTCCACACATTAGTGTCTCTGGTCACTGTTGAGGTAAGTACACAATATAGCTCAATCTAAACTGAATTGGCAGCGGCGCGTCGATTAGTATAAATAAGGATAGAAAATCATTTATTTGTCATAACATGAAAAGCCTTTATCTTCTTTATAAATAAAAATGAATTGTTGTTCGTTAGTCTGATTAAAACTCGAGAACGGCTGGGACGATTGAGCTGATTTTGGTTTTAAAATGTTTGTCATAGTCCAGGGTAGGTCTAAACGGTGAGCAAATAAGGAAAAATTGCCGGGAACTTTTTTTACCCGTGCGACGCCGGGGCGGGCCGCTAGTTATGAATATAAATATCAAATATGACAAAGAGGGTGACCATTTAGTAATATGCTATGATTGAGCAAAAATAACAAAGCATTATAAGCCTTATGAACAACATATAGAGTGCTACAAGCTTGATAGAATGAATGAGTATGAAGTAGAGCCTACGGGTCTCAGTCTTTCATATTCCTCTGATAGTGCAGTGCTGTTCTTGGTGTGTACAATATCTATTGCTATATCATACCCGGATCCACCATACCTTCTATTGCTATTCTATTGCTTTCTCTCTCTTCGTAACAAAAGCTATATTAGATCTATGTATATACAAGCGCTATCTAGCATTATGATGGTGCAGTGTTTTCTTGGGGTGTAATAACAATATCTATTGCTATCTCCTTGTTAAACAGTTTTTACGTATTATTTATCGTTTATTATCTTAATATACATAAATCTCGTGTCACAATGTTTGTCCTCAATGGACTCCTAAACCACTTAACCGATTATAATAAAATTCGCTCACCATGTGCAGTTCGATCCAACTTGAGAGATAGGGTGGTTTTTACGGCGAGAAAAATTCGAATAATTTCCGCGAAAATTTTATACCCGTGCGGCGCCGGGGCGGGCCGCTAGTATCACTATAAGATAGCCTATTTATCGACGAAGGCTATAGGCGTTAAAATACGACGTTCCCGCTGGAAAATCCATACAACACAGGCTACGCCGTGCCTTGTAAAGCTTGTACGTAATAAAATTAATATATATTTGCACATTGTCTCACTTTTTGCAATGCACAATTCTTTGTAATATTTATGTTGTTAGTGTTTTAATATAGAATATTGTGTTGTAATGTAATATTTGACTTAAATGCCAATACTTTTTAACAGGCACAAAGCTACGGACCGAAAGCGTGCATTTTAATGCGAGTCGTGGAAACTGTGAGCGGGCCGGCGGCGCTCGCGGCGGTGCAGGAGAGGGACGCGCAGCCTCCGCCGCAGCCCCCGCAGCCGCAGCCGCAGGTAACACCTTGTATATGAAAAAAAAATGTATAATAAAATATAACTACAAGAAAAAAAAAATCTAGAGGTGAGTGGCGGGGTTTTCATTTTTTTTTTATTATTATTGATAAGCCTTCATTTGACCACAATCTCACCTGATGTAAAGTGACGATGTGGTCTAAGATGGAGCATGAAGACCTAGAAGATGGCTCCTCCGGGCCACATTACGAAAAATCGCTTCACGCACTGGCCCTGGTGACAAGCCGCGGCCGAAGCCTACCACCAGAGACTGTTCTTCTTGAAACTGTATGTGCGCTCAAAAAACGTTCTTTAACGGTGAAGGCAAACATCGTGAGTCAACCGGCATGTTCTGAGAACTTTAAAGAGTTTGAAGGGCATGTGACATTCACTGGAACGTGAATAGAGTAATGATGACGATGAAAAAATATCTATGTATGTATATTATATATAGTATATCAGATGGTACCTTCTAGGTCTTCATGTCCCATCTTAGACCACATCGTCACTTTACATCAGGTGAGATAGAGGTCAAATGAAGGCATATAGAGCATAAACAATAAAAAAAAATGGCTAGTACCCGTTACCACGGGGTTAGAGTTTACCACGGGGCTAGATGTTGTTGTGTGGATTGTCCGAAAATATTTATTTTATATATTTTTATGTTTGCGGGCAGTCTACACAGCACTATCAGGCCCTGTGGTAATTTCTTGAATTTGTTTTCCAGGTACTAGACACAATAATCTTTTTTTAGCGTCACTTGTTATATTCCTTTTTATCGTACATTGCCACACAAAACTTCTACTGTAGCTTGAAGATATATGTATAAATATATCAGTACATTTTACGTAGCACTAGTCTGTATTTTTTCACTGACTATTAAATTTACTATGACTGTGATAAATTATTAAATACAATACAATACAATGCAATACAATACAATACTCTTTATTGAACACAACATTATAAAACACAAAAAAAGATAAAAATGTACAAAAGTAGTGAATAAATAGTTAAAGAAATCGAATTGTTACGGTTACTATTGACAGTCCATGAAATATTTAATCTGTTTTTAACAATTGTCCTTATTCACATCACCGTATACTTGCAGACACCTCAAAAGCAAGTCATTCAGCAAGAACCAACTCCTCCGACGCCCGTGAATCAACCTCAGACGCCTGTCAATACTTTACAACAGTCGCATATGCAACAGAGAACTGTACAGGTAATTAATTAATGAATTATCAATTAATTGATTTATAAGCTGAAATTAAGAAAACTGCTACCTGGCAAGGTCGCCATATAAGGTTCGGCTGTCGGCGCGCTGAGGCGCTCAAATGAAAAGGTGTTAGCTCTTCTAAATCTCGATTTATTCTGTCTAGTAAGTACACGTTACAAATGATATAAGCATAATATCTATCTAAGTTAAGATACATAGTTCGTATAGGTGTAGAGGCATACAGCACAATTGACTTTCATGTGAATTTTGACTGTCTAAGCCTATTAAAGTGAGAATGGTTGTTAGGCAACTTTAAATCGATATAAGTATAACTCAATCGGATTGAATAATGTTGAAAGAGCACTAAAAATGTTTTTTTAAATACCATTAGACACAATATATTAGGTCCTTACATATGAAATTGGCGTTTTGTATGGGAGGAACAAAAAGTCGAATATTTTTTAATATAATATATTTAATTAATCAAAGTATGAACCATTATTTTCTATGCACTTTTGCCATCTTATAGGTAGTTCATTGATCCCTTTACTAAAAAAACCAGTCGGACGGGAATCAATAAAATCTTTGAAGGCGATTTGGACTGCCCCATCGGAGTTGAATTTTTTCCCTTGCAAGAAGTTATCCAAATTTCGAAAAAAATGGTAATCTGTTGGAGCAAGGTCCGGGGAGTACGGAGGATGTCTTAGACTTTCCAATTGAAGCTCTTCTAATTTAGTAGCCGTCTGTTGCGCAGTGTGTGGTCTAGCGTTGTCGTGAAGCAGCAGTGGCGTGGAGCGATTGACCAGCCTAGGTTGTTTAGCCGCTAGCTTTTCCATCATGGTTTGCAATTGCTGACAATAGACATCAGCCGTAATAGTCTGGCCAGATTTGAGAAAACTGTAATGAACAATACCGGCACTAGTCCACCAAACGCTTACAAGTAACTTTTTTGGGGTTAATTTTCGCTTGGGGCAGGATTTGGCTGGCTGGCCAGGATCCAACCATTGCGCTGAGCGCTTCCGATTATCGTAAAGAACCCATTTTTCATCACAGGTAATGATTCGGTTTAAAATACCTTCATTATTGTGCCGGTTTAGTAATGTAACGCAGCAGTCGACGCGCGTTTGCCGGTTTGCTTCAGTCAATTCGTGAGGTACCCACCTTTCAAGCTTTTTAATCTTCCCAATTTGCTTCAAGTGAATTAAAACAGTTTTATCACTAACACCGCAGCCTGCAGCTAACTCGGACGTGGTTTGCGATGGATCCGCTTCCACAATAGCCTTCAACTCTTCATTATCAACTTGAGTCTCAGGCCGTCCACGGGGCTTGTTCTGCAAGTCGAAATTTCCAGAACGAAAACGTTGGAACCAAAAACGAACTGTGTTTTCTTTTGCAACACGACCGCCATACACATCATTCACCCTTCGAGTTGTTTCCGCAGCACTAGTGCCACGGCGGAACTCGTACTCGTAAATAATGCGATATTTTAAGTTTTCCATTTTGTAAAATGAGTGACGCAAACAGAAAAAAACAGAAGAAAAAAAACAAATGAATGACGATCATCGAAGCACAAATACATGAGTCTATAGCTGTACAAATTTGAATTTGGAATTCCTTACCAAAGAGGAGAAATTTGTGATTAAAGTGGCCAGTACGAAAAACGCCAATTTCATATGTAAGGACCTAATATATAAAAATATCTTGTGTCACAATGTTCGTTCCCGTACTTCTCCGAAACGGCTTGACCGATTCTCATGAAATTTTGTGAGCATTATTGAGTAGGTCTGAGAATCGGCCAACATCTATTTTTCATTTTGCAAAACATCATTTGCTGGGGTCAGCTAGTCTAATATTTAAAATTCTCGTGTCACAGTTTTCGTTGCCATACTCCTCCGAAACTGCTTATAGATAGAGATAGATACCGGTATCTACGAGTATCGGCCAACATCTATTTTTCATTTTGCTAAACAACGTCAGCTAGCATTTTTATATATACGGTTGAATTACACAGAAACCACAGTGTATGGAGTCCAGATATCATCCTTAGTTTTTCTTGTTTAATCGTGAACATTTTTCTTGTTCAATTTATAATAATAGTTGTAAACTTAATATATAACATTATTTAAGTGAAATTGTACTGATTTGACCTTTCCCAGTGTACTTTTGTATCGAAAAGGAATAAATGAATTTGAATTGAATTGTTTTTTTCTGTAGGAAAACGAACATTTCGCCCTAGCTTGGCTGCGTTCTTCCTACGAGCCGCTCCCGCCCACGGACAACAGCGCCTACGACGCGGGGGAGCTGTACAAGCTGTACATAACCTGCTGCACCAAGCTCAACAGGAAGGGAGTCATATCACCGGCACACTTCCCTAGACTCGTCAGGTAATTCAGGATTCATTCAGTATTCTACAATTTATGGTTTCGGGTCTGGGTGTTTTCTACATATCATCTTTATATATATAATTCTTCTGTGAGTGTGTATGTCACTGAACTTCTCTCAAACGACTGGACCGATTTTGATGAAATTTTTTATGTGTTCAAGGGGATCTGGTAATGGTTCAGATTCACAATACGGTCAACTGGATATTGTTTTTTGAGACATGGGACAGGACAACGTCTGTCGGGTCGACTAGTCATATATATGTATTTCATCATCATCATCATCATCACCCTATTAACGTTCCCACTGCTGGGACACAGGGACTTCTCTCTTGACGAGAGAGATTAGGCCTTAATTCACCGCGATTGCCAAGTGCGGGTTGGTTAATATCACATATCCTTCAAACTCTTTTAAAGTTCTCAGAACATGTCGGATTCCTCACGATGTTTGCCTTCACCGTTAAAGCACGTGTTTAAACCGCACATAAATTTCTCATAAATGTAAAGAAGTAGAATCCAGAGGTGCGTTGCGGGATTTGAACCCACGACCTTCGGAATGAAAGTCGAGTGTCCTCCCACTTAGCCAACACAGCCTTGAAAAAATAGGTGTAATTTTTTAAAATAATTTATATGACGGACTACTATTTGTTAACCCCCGACCAAAAAAGAGGGGTGTTATAAGTTTGACGTGTCTGCCTGTCTGTCTGTTACATCACAGCTCCCGAACGGATGGAGCGATTACAATTTAGTGTTTTTTGAATGGAAGGTGAGTTTGGCCCGGGTGTTCTTAGACATGCTTCATGAAAATCGGTTGAGTCGTTTAAAAGTTATGGGAGTGAGAGTGGGGAAGGAAAACAGAAAATCTGCAAATATACTAGTGTGGGGTATCAAATGAAAGCGCATCGCGTCCACATTACATAATATTATGTTGTTTTACATTTAAGGAAATAAAGGCATTGCAAGCAGGGTTTTTTCTTAAATTTTTTCCTTAAAAAAACACTTAAAATAAATCCTTTCAGTAACTCTGAATGTTTTGTTTTAGAACCGTGTTCGGCGGCACCGTTGGTCCGAATCAAGTGACCTTAGCTTCCGGAGAGACGCAACAAGTGTACATCGGCATTCGCGCACGGAACCAGAGCAGACCACCGGCACAACCAAGTAATTATCATTAGAAAAATGTAATAAATTTCACGTAATTTGGACGAGAAAAGTTGAAAATAATGAAGTTAACCATGTTAACCAAGTTCTTACTTTTACGTTCTTATCCAAGAAATGTATACCCTGTTTTTCCACTCTTTAGGATGTGTTTTTTTTTTATTTATGGGACCAACTTTGAGGTATTATACCCGTTCCAGTAAAAATAATTATTAAAATCGGACTTATCAGTAAAAAAGTTTTGCGTGGTCATAAAATTAAATATAAGCGCGTCGAATTGAGAACCTCCTCCTTTTATAAACCTTTTTATGTTTTTTTACAAAGTGATAAACCCCACTTATAGGTTGAAACTAATATTCTAAAGTTGTGCCGAAAAAATTAAGACGAAGTAACGTAGCTTGCCAGAGCGAGATGCGGGACTCGAACCCTCGTCTTCCATTATACGCATGGATGTTTTTTCGGCACAACTTTAGAATATTAGTTTCAACCTATAAGTGGGGTTTATCACTTTGTAAAAAAACATAAAAAGGTTTATAATAAGCAAGAGCGTCATCAATTTCCATTGAATCTGAATTGAAATATCAGCTATGGAAGTAGAATAGTTCTAGGATGTTCTACTAGATGTCGCTAGTACGAGGCGTAACTCGTAGGTGCAAGTGTCGAAGAAATTGAAGCGATGACTTAGTGGCGAGGTTAGTTTAGTTGGTCAGAACATCCATGCGTATAATGGAAGACGTGGGTTCGAGTCCCGCATCTCGCTCTGGCAAGCTACGTTACTTCGTCTTAATTTTTTCGGCACAACTTTAGAATATTACTCGTCCTTTTATTTTTAACCCCCGACTAAAAAAGAGGGATGTTATAAGTTTGACGTGCCTGTCTGTCTGTCTGTCTGTCTGGGACATCATAGCTATGAATGGATGGAGCGATTTCAATTTAGTTTGTTGTATGTTTCATGAAAATCGGTTGTGCCGTTTATAAGTTATGGGGGTGAGAGTGGGGAAGGAAAACCGAAAATCTGCAAATATACTCGAGTGGGGTATCAAATGGAAGCGCATCGCGAGTACCTTACAAAATATTATAGTGTTTAACTTTTACGGAAATCAAGACACTGGAATCGGGGGGTTTCTTAAATTTTAAATTTAGATTTATATCGGTAGCGAACAATTTAACATAAGAAAGAAAAGAATTAATTAATTTATCTTCATATTTTTTCAAATAGAGTTTAATTTGGCGACAAGAATCCACCCTTTTTGTATTATTTTGATATACCCAGTCACGGTAAATACGAATCTAGCAACACCTCTCAAGCTAAGAACGAATTAATTATAGGCTGGGGGTTCACGAATTATGCAGGCTTCTTGCAAACGCAATAGCTGAATGTCTTTGGGGAAGGCTTAGCTCTAGAAGACGTCCTACATCTTAAATAACGATTTAGTTAATGTTTTGTAACAATGACATATAATTTAATTTAAAAACGGGTATACATGATTATGTAAGGTATTTTATATTATGTCTGCGTGGTTTGAGTACCTCGCTGTAAAACAGTTTCTTACTAGCCTAGAAGATATTATGTAATACTTTATTTGGTTTTGAATGAATGTTTTGTTTTGATTTGATATTATTTCTTCAGCTGGGCCAGCGTCGCCGATACTAAAAGCACAATTGACGATCAAAGCTGCAGGAGAATTGAAAACACCTATTTTACAGCAACAGGTTAGTCGAAATATAGTATTCGCCAAGCCGTGTTGGCTAAGTAGAAGCACACACAACTTTAATTCCGAAGGTCGTGGGTTCAAACCGCGCCGCAAACCTCAGGATTTTTTTTCTATAAAAAATTATGTGCGCTTTAAACATGTGCTTTAACGGTGAAGGCAAATCGTGAGGACGGCATGTTCTGAGAACTTTGAGTTTGAAATACATGTGACACCATTAACCCGCACTTGGCCAGCGTGGCGAATTAAGGCCTAATCTCTCTTATTAAAAGAGAAGTCCCTGTCCCAGCTGTGGGAACGTTAATGGGGTGTTGATGACGATATAGTATCCCAGTGGATTAAAAATAAAGCTAATTCTGATGAAGAATAAAGAAGAATACTTCTATATTATTAAATAAAAAATTAAACATTGTATAACTTAACATCATTTTTCTAAGCCTAAATGAGTGTTTGAAATTAAATGTCTGCCACTAGTGGCGCGGTGAGCAAATGACCGCTTGCGGCGCAAGCTTAGCGGTTTCGATTCCCATCGAGGGGCTTAGCTTAGCAAAGTGTTTGTATGTTCTGCAAACTCTTTGGTATCTGGCCAAGTCTGGGTGTTTAACATGTATAATAAAAAAGATCTATATATGTTTGTCTATTATATTAAGTATATCAGATGTATAATACCCGTATGAATACCACGGGGCTATAACGTAGTTGTGTGGATTGTCCGGAAATATTGAATTATTTAATGATATTTTAGATTAATATCGGGATATTAACCATGATTATTGTCTTTCGAGTTTCCCGATAGTTGGGCTCAGTTACGTGCGCAATGATCACGTGAGAAACAAACAAAGAATGGGTATAACCGTTGATTTCAAAAGTTATAAATGCAATTTTGTTTACTTAGACGCAGTCGTCAACGCACCTAACCCCAGATTCCAACGCAACGAACACCACGTTGATAAAACACCTGCTAGCGAATAAAGTAAGCTCCGTGCAACCTCAAATGCAAGTAAGTGCATACTAACAGTACTAACTAGAGTGATTTGGGTTTGGGATAACTTTTACGAGAAAATTTTTTAAATTTGAAGGGGTTCCAACATTTTGTCATACCTATTAAGGCCACCATTTTGACAAATAAACGAGTTTCTTTTATGGTAGATAAGCCTTCATTTGACCACAATCTTACTTGATGTAAAGTGACGATGTGGTCTAAGATGGGGTATGAAGACCTAGAAGGTTTTAAGAGTTATGACTGCCTCAGTGTCTCGGTGGATAATGGACCGCTTGCAGCGCAATAGGTAGCGGGTACGATTCCCGCCGAGGGTTAAGTTGTTTGTATATTCTGCAAGCACTTTCTCTTTGGTCTGGGTGTTTAATATGTATCAATAAAAATAAATCTATCTATGTCTTGTACCCGTAACACAAGCTTAGAGCCATATATGCCATACCATGGGGTTGTTGTGTGGATTGCCCAGCGTTATTTATTTATTTTGTTTATTTAAGCCACAACAACAACAGTGTTTTTCATAATGGCGGACTAGTGGGTATGAAAAATGTCACAACCCCTTTAGTCAGTCGATTAGATAGGAAGAACGTAATTAGTAATTCGAGCATATCTCTACTATGTTCTCATTTCTTTTTTAATTTATTTTTTTAAAGTGCTTTGTCACAATTCTTCTTCTTACACATTTATTTTCTTCACAGAATTTCAGTAAAAAATAAAAGGTTCTATCTTCGACGCATTTTTTATTCTTGCTACCTCTGAACTTTTACGCCATGAAAATACTTAATATATAAATGATTATATTTCATTAACTTTTGCTTACTTTCAACTTTTCCGTTGGTCTTTGTTATTATATTCGCATATGTCAAATGCAATATTAAAAGCATATTGTCATAAATATTTTTTGTACCTGTTTTCATTGTCTTCGATATTTTCCGTACTACAAGTCGGTTAATTGTTGTTTAAATTACTTTAATTTACTATTTTTTTTATTGTTTTGATAATCTTTGTCTCGGGAAGGTTCTTACGTAAGAAAATGAAGCGCAACTTTCCCTAGTTTTCTTACATAGTAACCTCCACCAAACAGTACATTGAGGAAATTAATGCTAGGTTAGGCCATATTATATCAAGGCATTTATATACATTATTATTTATATAAATAATGCTATATGAATTTGATTTTTATACCTGCAATTTTCACAGTAGTTGGAAATACTAGCAGAAATAATGGTGATCTTTAAACTTATTTGGTTCTATAGAAAATGCTACAAAGTTTTAAAAAGGTATCAACATTTAACGAATTAAAACCTAACCAAGGCATGTAATTTCTAAATAAACTAATTGTCATTGCATTAAAATTGTAATGAAATGTAGTAGTTTCAAAGGCATGTAATTAAAAAATTTTATACTAAATCGGCATGAGTTTTTAGCCTTGTGAAGCATGGACAACGGTTAAGCTAATTAAAACACGAACTTCTATTAATATAAAAGTGTATTAAATGACTAGCTTTAGTTATTTAGACGCATGATAATGTTGTTGCGTAAAAGAAAAAATGATTGCGTCTTTAGCCGGATTAATACGTTAAAACTAAAATGTGTGAAGTGTGTGCGCTAACTTTAAACTATTGAAATATTAAATATTTGCCTGATTTTTTAGAATTTACTTTACCTAAATTGTAAATTTAGTTCATATTAAGAAATCTATGATCTATTGACTTGCATCAGGCTAATAAATCTAAATTTAAAATTGAAGAAAAACCCCCGATTCCAATTCCTTAATTTACTTAAACGTAAAACAACATAATATTATGTAATGTGGACGCGATTCGATTTCATTTGATATTCCACACTAGTATATTTGCAGATTCTCGGTTTTTCTTACCCACTCTCACCCCCATTACTTTTAAACGGCACAACCGATTTTCACGAAACATGTCTAAGAACACTAGCGCCAGACTCACCTTTCATACAAAAAAAAACTAAATTGAAATCGCTCCATCCGTTTGGGAGCTATGGTGCCACAATAGACAGACAGACAGATAGACAGACACGTCAAATTTATAACACCTCTCTTTTTTGGTCGGGGGTTAAAAATAGGTCATTATAGTAAAGCTCAAGATAAAAGAATGTAAATGGCAAATATTTAAGATTTCTTCCACTTTTTTTTTCACGGTAATATTTCATTATTATTTGTATTTATAGGTTGCGCAAAGGCAGCAAAACCAAGGACGAACTAATACCGTTGTGGTACAACCGCCTACTCAGGTAATATTTTTTATTTATTTATATTTTTTTATAAATATTATATTTTTGAACTATATAGAAGATTTGAATTTTGTATGACATTTATGTTTGTATGATCAGTGCTTGATAGAATTTAAAGTGATTTGCTTTAAGCATGGTTAGCATGGTAGTTTCAGAAAGTTCTCGTTTGACTTCCGGAGTTGGGCTATTCGTGTGTGTTACTCAATATTTTTGGTTACCTGTAGAAAATATATTCAAATAAATGTACATAATGTTTTTGGAGAAAGATGGAAAGATTAAAGGCGGGTAAAGGAAGGTAGATTTTGTGGATGGTGGACTTATCTAATGATACAATCGTTGTCCAGCTATATATAATACAGAGTTTTTGCTTATAGAATTAAAAAAATACAGAATTACTCATTACTTGCGTGATTCTTGGCTTAAATATTTTTAGCTAAAATAAATATTCGTTCTTATCAATATTTATATATAAATGGGGTAAAGAATATCAAAAATAGGTCAAATCAGCCTAAATAAGTATAAATCTTGAAACTTTTAATGTCATTAAATTTTACTTTTAAAAAAAGGCTTATTTATTTTATGAAAAGTAATTTTTTAATTTTTTTTTAACGTTTTATTTTGTTTTATTATTCATATGAATAGGCAAAATATCTTTACGATATTTTTTATAATAACAAGATGGGCTAGTATTACAAACATGTTATAGCATAATATGTTTAATTATATTATAATTGTATCATACGTATAGGGTCAAATGCATAGGTTTATAACGACCAGTTACAGTCAAATATTAAATTGAATCATACATATTAAGAAAAATGCAAAGGTTTAGAAGGACCAGATATAGTTAAATATAAAATTTAATTATACGTTTTGGGACAACTACAAAGTTTTAGAAGGACCGAAAATAGTCAAATATAAAATCTTGTCATACGTATTGGGAAGAAGGTAAAGGTGGGATTATTCTCTCAGGCTTTGGAAGTGGATCCCGAGGAATTGATCAAATGTACCGCGATCACGCCTGTCGGTGTGGCCAGCATTAATCCTGTGCATGACAAGGTGAGTGTAGATAGCATGTTGTTGTGTTTGTTTGTGAAGTAAGTTTTATACCGCGATTGGTATTTGTGATGAACATCGATTAGGTTCGTTTCAGGGTGTTAGTGACTCAGTGTTTTGTGTCGAATGACCGCGTAATGTCGCCTATATTTTTGTCTTGTCAATATCATACGGGCTTGAAGTTTGAATTAAAAGTCTATGTGCCAGTGGTGCCATCTGCGCCGAGTTGTCGTAATATCCCCCGTCATTTCTTGTCAACTTCATACTGCCTTGAAGTTTGAATTTAAAGTCTACTCTATGTGCCAGTGGAGCCATCTGCGCCGAGTTGTCGTAATATCCCCTAGTAATTTCTTGACAACTTCTTACGGCATTGACGTGTGAATATATTGTCGTGCCTTTATTTACAATGTTTATAATTTTTTAATCATTAGAATAATATGTTACCTACACCAATGCACATTGAATGGCACGCGAACGTTATTTATCATTGAATGCGCTTTATGAGTTTTTTTTTTCGTTTTTGATTTGTTTTAATATCTGCATGCACATATTCATTGCATTATAAATACGGACATAACAAACCAATGAAATGCATTTTAGGTTATTCAATAATTAACATTGTATTTGTCTCTATCTCTCAGACTTGCATCGAAATTATTTACTTAACAAGGTTACTTTATTTAAAAAAATGTGCGGTATATTCGGGAATAAAAGTGTGAGTTTGTAGTTTTTAAACCCTAGTAATTACTTTGAAATGTTTATTAAAGTACGGTACTTATGTTTGTTTTTTTTATTTCAGCCCGTGGCCGAAGAACAAATTGGTAAGAATTTGAAAAATATTGTCATGTCATGAATATTAAGCAAAAATTATTTAGCTTCAATATTATGTACCCCGGTACTTAATATTTAATAGAATAGAATAGAAAATACTTTATTACACACCAGATAAAAAAATACAATAAGTAATTAAAACTAAACCTAGAATGCGTAATGGGCGGTCTTATTGTTAAAAGCAATTTCTTCCAGACAACCGTGGATGGAGAGAAAAAAAATTATATGTGTTATGGACGGTGGCTTATACAATATAAATACCTAATATCTAATTTACCAAATATCTAATTTAGTTTATACTTTCACAATAATTTAATTATTTTAGTACCAAAAGAGGAACCAGTACAAATCCAGATCGACGAGCAGACCCAACTTACAATAGTAAGTAAATATCCAATTTTTCCATGTTTTAATCAAAAAAGCTCATTCATTAACTCGCGTAATTTGCACCCAGAAGTCTAACCAGAACAAAATGTTGGCTGATCTGCTCGAGAAGAAATCCAACCCGCCCGTGCAAGTTGTTCAAATGACGCCGCAGATGGGAGCGCCCACGATTCAGATCACCGAGACGGGTCAGATCGTGCAGGTGAAGCAGGAGGCGCCCGTTATACAGATCAGCGAGGGAGGTGTCGTCACTGGCGGACAGTACTTTCAAATCAAGAATGATCAAGGTAAGTTAATGACCCGTCAGATGGGAGCGCCCATGATTCAGATCACTGGGACGGATCAGAACCTGTAAGTCAAGCAAAACGCGCCTATGATACAGATCAGTGAGGGAGGTCTTGTCACTCGCGGACAGTACTTTCAAATCAAGAATGATCAAGGTCAGTTAATGACCCGTCAGATGGGTGCGCCCATGATTCAGATCATTGGGACGGATCAGAACCTGTAAGTCACGCAAAACGCGCCTATGATACAGATCAGTTAGGGAGGTCTTGTCTTTAATAATAATAATAAATCATTTATTTAAGGCTTCTCAGGCACATATAAACATATTCCTAAAAGACTAACATACATACAAATATAAATCTTATATACTAAAAAATACTTTTGTTTTAAAGTAGCACCAGTTACGGATAAGTTGAGAGGGAATAGATTAGCGTGGTATGGACAAGTCATGAGAAGAGATGAAAGTCATGTAACGAGAAGAGCGTTAGATATAAATGTAGATGGATATGTGAGAAGTGGTAGGCCGAAGAAAAGATGGATGGACTGTGTGAAAGATGATATGTGTAAGAAAGAGGTGAGTGTTGAGATGACGGGTGATAGAGGGAAATGGAAGGAGAAAACATGTTGTGCCGACCCTACGTAATGTGGGATAAGGTCAGTACTTTCAAATCAAGAATGATCAAGGTCAGTTAATGACCCGTCAGATGGGTGCGCCCACGATTCAGATCACTGAGACGGATCAGAACCTGTATGTCAAGCAAAACGCGCCTATGATTTAGATCAGTGAGGGAGGTGTCGTCACTGGCGGACAGTACTTTCAAATCAAGAATGATCAAGGTAAGTTAATGACCCGTCAGATGGGAGCGCCCACGATTCAGATCACTGAGACGGATCAGAACCTGTATGTCAAGCAAAACGCGCCTATGATTTAGATCAGTGAGGGAGGTGTCGTCACTGGTGGACAGTACTTTCAAATCAAGAATGATCAAGGTAAGTTAATGACCCGTCAGATGGGAGCGCCCATGATTCAGATCACTGGGACGGATCAGAACCTATAAGTCAAGCAAAACGCGCCTATGATTTAGATCAGTGAGGGAGGTGTCGTCACTGGCGGACAGTACTTTCAAATCAAGAATGATCAAGGTAAGTTAATGACCCGTCAGATGGGAGCGCCCATGATTCAGATCACTGGGACGGATCAGAACCTGTAAGTCAAGCAAAACGCGCCTATGATACAGATCAGTTAGGGAGGTGTCGTCACTGGCGGACAGTACTTTCAAATCAAGAATGATCAAGGTAAGTTAATGACCCGTCAGATGGGAGCGCCCATGATTCAGATCACTGGGACGGATCAGAACCTGTAAGTCAAGCAAAACGCGCCTATGATACAGATATCAGTGAGGGAGGTCTTGTCACTCGCGGACAGTACTTTCAAATCAAGAATGATCAAGGTCAGTTAATGACCCGTCAGATGGGTGCGCCCATGATTCAGATCATTGGGACGGATCAGAACCTGTAAGTCACGCAAAACGCGCCTATGATACAGATCAGTTAGGGAGGTCTTGTCTTTAATAATAATAATAAATCATTTATTTAAGGCTTCTCAGGCACATATAAACATATTCCTAAAAGACTAACATACATACAAATATAAATCTTATATACTAAAAAATACTTTTGTTTTAAAGTAGCACCAGTTACGGATAAGTTGAGAGGGAATAGATTAGCGTGGTATGGACAAGTCATGAGAAGAGATGAAAGTCATGTAACGAGAAGAGCGTTAGATATAAATGTAGATGGATATGTGAGAAGTGGTAGGCCGAAGAAAAGATGGATGGACTGTGTGAAAGATGATATGTGTAAGAAAGAGGTGAGTGTTGAGATGACGGGTGATAGAGGGAAATGGAAGGAGAAAACATGTTGTGCCGACCCTACGTAATGTGGGATAAGGTCAGGAAGATGATGGTGATGATACTAAAAAATACTTAGTGTCCGTATCATGGTATCATCTGTTACGGCGGTATCGCCTTGCAGCTCAGACGACCGATTAGCGGATAGTTAATGAACAAGTTAAGTTGACGCCTCAGATCCGCTGTCGTCGGAACGATTGCGCCGTAGATGGGAACATCCACGATTTAGGTCCATCTCAGATCTTGAAAGCAGTGTATAATCCTGTAAGATCTGCTTATGCGAATTGTTAATAACAAGTATCCTTCGGCTGTCAGTGCTCTTTTATACCTCTATATTCGTTGCGAACCAAGCTGGTTTGGGTAACTAAGGGGTTATGTGCTTCAAAATACGTGATACGGGACACAAATGCATACACTGTTCACGACACGGTGTTGCGCTTGTTTCATGTGTTTTCGCACGATAACTGGTTCACCACTCTCTTGGTGAATGGGCTATCTTAGGTTAACACGTTCAAGCAAACAATCAAACAAACTATTCAGCTTAATCATATTTATTATAGGTAGTATTGTCTCTATGTCTGTACACCGCTTAAGATAAATAATGTTTAACAATGTTTCGATGTGTGTTTTGGTTCGAATCCATCTGCATAAAACATCTGTTTCAGGTCAAGTAATCCAATTGAAGAACGACCAAGGGCAGATAATCCAGCTCAAAAGCGACCAGATCCAACCCTCGCTGATCCAGTTCAAAAACGAGCCGCTGATTAAGACGGAACCTGTTCCTCAGCTGATACAAGGGGTTGTTCAGATCAAGGATAAGGAGATAGTGGAGCATGTCTCGACGGATCATTCGTATACTGAGCCGCCGGCGAAGAAAGTGAAACTGGAGGAGAAGAGAGAGGTATTATGCTTTGTATAATCTAAATTTCAAATTAAAAAAAACCTCTGATTTCAGAACTTTCCCTTAAAAGTCAAAAGTATTATTTTGTTATTTGCACGTGATGTGCTTTCATATTTCAGACCCCACTCGAGACATCCCACAATCTAAATTGAAATCGCTTCATCCGTTCGGGAGCTATGATGTTCCAGACACTCAGACAGACACGTCAAACTTAGTATAATATTAGAGATATTCCGTTTCATAAGGTTATTAATAGTGCTTGTAGTTAAACGCACCTCTTTAATAAGAAAATACCGTAATAGACGAAATATTGACAGATATTATGCCTAGTCGCAAGACAGCGCTAATGTGCAAAACTATAATATGTACGGCAGATTCCTAAATCTATAAAAAACCTCAACGATAATTTATTTAAATCGAAATTTAACAATTTTTAGTGCAAAAATGTTATAACGTGATTTAAATGAATAATTTATTAAACTTATTATTATAATTAAAATGAATCATATTATTTTATAACTATCTTATATATAAAATTCGCGTGTCACAATGTTCGTTCCCGTACTCCTCCAAAACGGCTTGACCGATTCTCATGAAATTTTGGGAGCATATTGAGTTGGTCTGAGAATCGGCCAACATCTATTTTTCATTTTGCAAAACAACGTTTGCTAGGGTCTGCTAGTTAATTATAAATTTCTGTCATGTAATAAACTTTTGCATGCTATTTAAGTAGAAAATAATTGGGACTCATTTAATATTAGGTCCTTACATATGAAATTGGCGTTTTGTATGGGAGGAACAAAAAGTCGAATATTTTTTAATATAATATATTTAATTAATCAAAGTATGAACCATTATTTTCTATGCACTTTTGCCATCTTATAGGTAGTTCATTGATCCCTTTACTAAAAAAACCAGTCGGACGGGAATCAATAAAATCTTTGAAGGCGATTTGGACTGCCCCATCGGAGTTGAATTTTTTCCCTTGCAAGAAGTTATCCAAATTTCGAAAAAAATGGTAATCTGTTGGAGCAAGGTCCGGGGAGTACGGAGGATGTCTTAGACTTTCCAATTGAAGCTCTTCTAATTTAGTAGCCGTCTGTTGCGCAGTGTGTGGTCTAGCGTTGTCGTGAAGCAGCAGTGGCGTGGAGCGATTGACCAGCCTAGGTTGTTTAGCCGCTAGCTTTTCCATCATGGTTTGCAATTGCTGACAATAGACATCAGCCGTAATAGTCTGGCCAGATTTGAGAAAACTGTAATGAACAATACCGGCACTAGTCCACCAAACGCTTACAAGTAACTTTTTTGGGGTTAATTTTCGCTTGGGGCAGGATTTGGCTGGCTGGCCAGGATCCAACCATTGCGCTGAGCGCTTCCGATTATCGTAAAGAACCCATTTTTCATCACAGGTAATGATTCGGTTTAAAATACCTTCATTATTGTGCCGGTTTAGTAATGTAACGCAGCAGTCGACGCGCGTTTGCCGGTTTGCTTCAGTCAATTCGTGAGGTACCCACCTTTCAAGCTTTTTAATCTTCCCAATTTGCTTCAAGTGAATTAAAACAGTTTTATCACTAACACCGCAGCCTGCAGCTAACTCGGACGTGGTTTGCGATGGATCCGCTTCCACAATAGCTGTAAGGATGGATGTCGGAGGCGAGTGAAACCACTGAAGTCTAGATGATTACTATTCTTTATTACGATACATTAATACTTATAACACAGATTATAGGTACATAGTTACTACATCTCATTTCCACCGCAATAAGAAAAATAAAATAAATGATAGTTTATTTTATTTAAATCTAATTACATTTTCTTAAGCAAATCGATAAACATAATGATAACATGAATTAATATAATTTTAGGAATAATTTTTACTTGATTAAATATTGTATAATGTTCGTTTATAATACCTTAATAAAATATCTTACTAACTATGATTACATTGTAGAATCAGGCGGTACATATCGCTTAGTCCTGTTCTTGTGTACTACATACATTTTATTGTCCTTAATAATTTCAACATTTGGTGAACAATCTTTAATAACAGAATAAGGACCTGAATAAATGCTTTTAAATTTATTTCCTGTCTCATTTTTTATTAAAATTAAATCATTTGGCATATATGTTATTGGATTAATATTCTGATCATATCTTATTTTCCTATTGATTTTACTTGAAATAAGATTATCTCTTGCCTCTTTCTGTGAAGTTTGGATTCTGTAACGCAATTCTAAGGGATAGTTATCGAAATTATAAAGAGGGTCTATCTTTTTTGAGTTTAAATTCGATGGTAAATTACTCTTTTTGCCGAAAACAAGCTCAAATGGAGTGAATTTCGTCTCAGTGTGTACCGATGTATTATACGAGAAACACCAAAATGGAAGCCATGTGCTCCATGCATCAGAATGATTTTCAGTTTGTATTCGCAAATAGTTACCTAAATGTTTATGTGAATTCTCCAAAGCGCCAATGCTCTGATGATGATATGCTGTTGATTGTAACTGTTTTATATGTAAAAGTGTACATACCTCTTTCATTGTAGCTGATAGAAACTCGGAGCCCATATCTGTTGCTATACACCTTGGAATTCCATACCTCAGAATAAAATTATTTACAAAACTCCTAGCTACTTCTACTGAAGTTTTAGATAGTAAAGGATAAGCTTCGATATACTTACTTAGTTCACATTGTATTGTCAATATATAGGTATAATTATAATTATCCTTGTCTAAAGGTCCTATCAAATCTAAAAATATTTTATCAAACGCTGATGTTGCCGTTGAGGTAATAACCATTGGTTCCTTTGTATGATGTGATGAATATTTTTGTTTTTGACATTTGTCACATCTTTTTATAAATTCTGTAACATCAACTTCTAGACCTGTCCAAAAATAATATTTTTTGATATTATTTACCATTCGTCTAATGCCCGCGTGGCCACTAGTGGGCAAAAGATGAAAGTCATTTATTATTACACGTTGGTCATCTTTGTTATCTATCCTTTCTACATCTTTTAAAATACATAATCGTGGACCGGTCCAATTATTTATTTTCTGTACCTCTTTAATTACTTTTTCTGTGAAAATATTATTATTATTATTTTTTATAAAATATATTTCTTTTATTTCACACTTTCCACATAATCTTTCCAAATCTCTCACAAATTCGCCTGGCGATAGTTGCGATTGAGATGCTGGATTGATAAAAATGGTACTTACACATGGTACATAACACAATACTTTACTTTCATATTTTATCTTTTTTTCATTACGGTACCGTTTTAATTCATGCGCACTTATAAAACGTAATTCAATAAATTGCTTAGGCTTACGTAGCATTTCGACAACTTTCGGGTGATCAAGCCGATCGTCGTGAGAAATTACAACATCTTGTTGCTGTTGTGCCTGTTGTTGTTGCATTCTTGCTTTCTGTCCTCTCGTCATTACATTCATGCTGCATAAATTCATTTCCTTTAATTCCTCCGATGTAATACGCAAGCGTGACATCGCGTCAGCTGCTGAGTTATTTTTCCCTGTTATATACTCCACAACAAAATCATATTCCTCTAAAATAAGTCTAAATTTCATTAATCTACTCGAAGGATCTCGCATACTGAATAAGGCTAATAGAATCAAAATCTTTTGAGTTTTGAATATCAAGCTTTATCTGTGATAATTCTATGTCATTATCAGTTGTATTTAATATACAAATAGGTATCTTACCATTCATTGGAATTGTTAGCGTACTTGCAACAAAAATACCTTCCGAAATCTCTTTCGTACATACCACACATTCCTCTGTCAAATTCGTACTCACATAATGAATAGATTCAGATCTAGCAGGTAATTGCATTGCATGTTTAGAATTGTTAATACTTAAAACGATCTCATTTCCATTCAACCATAATGACAACACGTTGTTATTTAAGTCGATGACCGATCTGTACTTGCCTAAAAAGTCCTGGCCTAAAATTCCATGTGCCTTACACGGTAGTGAGGCAAAAACATAAAACCTATGTCCAATTATTTGGTTATGAGTCCATAATGATAAATCAACATATCCTATTGCTTGAACTCTACCTCCGATTCCATTTATGATTATGTTCTCCTTACAAATTGGGATGTTGAAATCTTGCACATATTTATATTTTAGGGCTGAAATCGATGCGCCTGTATCTAATAACCAACTAAATGATTCACAATGATTCACAAATAATTTAATGCAATAACTACTGTCACTAGCTAAAATATTATATTCTTTAGGCACGAAAAAACTCATTTTCAAAAGGAGGAAGCTCTTCTGATGATGCATTTAGCTGATGTTCTGTGGCAAGGCGAACTTGTCCCTGGGTCGGTTTATTTCCTCTATAATTATTTTGAAATAACTTACCCCTGGATAAAGCTTCTACATTCGGCTGCCAACCTCTGCCGCGGGGCTGATATCCACGAGATACTCCCGAGCCACGCTGCTGAAAACCACCTCGGTTGTAACCACGAAAACCACCTCTGAAGCCTCGAAAACCACCTCTATACGCACCTCTGTTGTAGCCTCTATGACCGTTGTACGCCGGTTGCCTGGAATTGTTTTTATAATACGCGTTATTATTGTTTCGGGATATTGACAAAATGTCCCCAGAAAACGTCATTGATGACGTGTCCTCATCTATCGCAGCTTGAACTGCGTCTTTTAGGCACTCGAACCTCTGAGCTGAAATGATGGTACTAATCCTACGGTTCCGTAACCCCTCACTAAACTGTCTTACAGCCTGTTTTTCATTTATAGTTTTTAAAACATCATACTTCGTCGAATCACCTTCTGATTGAGCAATTGTCAAACTCACAAACATTTCTGAAAGTTTCTTACCAAAATCATCAACTGATAAATCATTCTGCTTACAGCTGAGCATTTGTTTTTGCAAAGCACTTGCTGATTTTTGTGGCATTAACAATCTTCGCATGTCACTCAAAAGTAACTTCACACTGTCATATTTAGATGCTAATTTTAGTTTTGCACCTTGAGATAACCTAGTTCTCAGAACGAAGTTGATCAAATTACAATGCGATTCATTAGCAATAAGCGAACTATAATAATCAATGCCGTCAATTAATTTTTGTGTGTTAAAAATGTCATCCGATATAACGGGTAATAAGTTCAAAGCAATTTTCAGGTCAAATTCCATTTTTACACAAGTATTTTTTACCTTTTGTGTTATTAATTTTATCTCCGTATACAAAGTATTAATATTCTCACAGTGTTTCACAATACAATCTTTTTCTTCTTTACTTCTTTCAATTTTATTTATCTTATCTAAATAAATATTGTACTGATTAATAATAACACTACATTCATCTAATTTTTTCTTTGAAATTGTAGTATCTTGTCTACGAGAAGGTCCTATTTTAATTAAATATTTCCTAATCTCTAAAAGTTCATTATAAAGTTCATTTAAATATTCTGCCATTAATTGTCATAAAAATAAAAATTACCGATTTAAGATAAATATAATACACATACCTCTTATTCTATTTAAATTTTACCGTAATAAACACTCCGCTTATTATTGTTCATCTTCCAGTTTAGATAAGTACCCATCAATAAGATCCGCACAAGTTCATTCACATTATCAGGTTTCAGTTCTATACGTCTTACTTACACTTTTATTTACGCGTAGGTACCGCACATATCACCATATCGCTCATATTCGTATTTATCACGCGCGATTTCGATATCACTATTATAATAACACTTTCACAACACAAATTTTATTACTTATCTTCTTCGATCTTCAAGTCTGGGTAAAGCTGCTGTTGACGACGACGACGCTGAAGAAACGATCCCCGATTTGTCATTTCCAACTGTTGTTGCGCCCAACGCATATGGCATTTTTTATACTGTTTGTAAACGAAGTATATTACAGCGATCAATAGGAGAGCGCATACGACGAACATTGCTATGCTCATCATCGATAGATGACTTTTTATATCTTCCAAATGTCCATTGTTGGAACCTGCTGCATTTTGGTTAAGAAATACGGTTTCTTTTTGTATATTTGAACGACACATTTTTATTTTTATTCTTAATTTCACAACACTTAGGTGTCCGTGTTACGCGTTCCAAACATGGCACGGTTCGCCATGTAAGGAGCTGGCAGGGTCGCCATGTAAGGATGGATGTCGGAGGCGAGTGAAACCACTGAAGTCTAGATGATTACTATTCTTTATTACGATACATTAATACTTATAACACAGATTATAGGTACATAGTTACTACATCTCATAGCCTTCAACTCTTCATTATCAACTTGAGTCTCAGGCCGTCCACGGGGCTTGTTCTGCAAGTCGAAATTTCCAGAACGAAAACGTTGGAACCAAAAACGAACTGTGTTTTCTTTTGCAACACGACCGCCATACACATCATTCACCCTTCGAGTTGTTTCCGCAGCACTAGTGCCACGGCGGAACTCGTACTCGTAAATAATGCGATATTTTAAGTTTTCCATTTTGTAAAATGAGTGACGCAAACAGAAAAAAACAGAAGAAAAAAAACAAATGAATGACGATCATCGAAGCACAAATACATGAGTCTATAGCTGTACAAATTTGAATTTGGAATTCCTTACCAAAGAGGAGAAATTTGTGATTAAAGTGGCCAGTACGAAAAACGCCAATTTCATATGTAAGGACCTAATATTAAGATCTTTTGTAAACAACATTATGTTGAAGCAAATTAATGATGATTATGATTATGAATACCTATGGCCGTTGGTCCCTGTTCTATGTTTCCTTCATTTTTATAAACTTTTTGTATTTAATCATTATTCCAATCTTCCAGATAAACGCACCGCAAGAAACTGCATCGAAAACCGCAGCTAATCTCTACGCAGCGCTCGCAGCATCGGCCTTGGAAGATGAGGAAGATTTGGTATGTGGCATCTGTTTAATTCTCAGTTTTGCTTAAAAATCATTTATTTCCAAATGTTTACTACTGCTGTCACGAAGAGACTTCTCTCTTGACGAGAGAGATGAGGCTTTTAATAAGGCAAATAAATGTTTCATTATACAAAATAAAAATTGTTTTTATTCATAATCAATTAGTTTGAAGATTAATAAATAACAATTAAGCCTAAATCTAGTTCTTCTATTAAAACACAAATATGCGTCTCAAGATGTTTAAGACCTTAAAATATAAAATAATAGTATGCATATCATATTTATGGTTGTATTTTGATGTAATATATTTAAATTGAAAATAATCTTACAATTAAGACATAAAATGCTATACACACTATCCCATCAAATATTGTGTTTAAGACTATTAGACTTGATATCTATGAGGAAATGACTAGCAGTAGCTGATATGATATCATAATAGAAAAATTTGTGAATTACTTTAGCATCTTAATTATTTTTATTCTTTGCAGATGGTTCAACCGAAGCCGGAACCAGAAATCCAGCCCAATGTGATTATGTCTGGAACCAGTGAGAACCAGCCGATGATAATTCAGGAACCTATTATGCAGGTAAAGTCTTCAATAGATTTATAATCTTATATAGAAAAATTCCATGTCACAATTTTAGTTACCGTTTACAAGATTTGGTAAAAGTTTACCAAATCTTATATGCGTATTCAGTAGGTCTGAGAATCGGCTACTAGCTATTTATTTTGCACAAAACGTTTGCTGGGTTACCTTAACTAATAATATAATAATAATTATTATTATTGAATGCATGAGATATGGTACATACAAGATATTATAATATAAATAAGGTTCACATACTTTCTCACTAGCGGCCCGCCCCGGCGTCGCACGGGTATAAAATTTTCCCGGAAATTATTCGAATTTTTCTCGCCGTAAAAACCATCCTATCTCTCAAGTTGGATCGAACTGCACATGGTGTGCGAATTTTATTATAATCGGTTAAGTGGTTTAGGAGCCCATTGAGGACAAACATTGTGACACGAGATTTATATTTATTAAGATATAGAAAAATTCCATGTCACAATGTTAGTTACCGTACTCCTCCGAAACGGCTTTACCGACTTTTACCAAATCTTATATGCGTATTCAGTAGGTCTGATAATCGGCTTCTATCTATTTATTTTGCACAACAACGTTTGCTGGGTTACCCTAACTAATAATATAATTATTATTATTTATTGATATGGTACATACAAGATATTATAATATAAATAAGGTTCACATACTTTAGCCAAAAACATTGTGGTTGAGCGAAATAGCTCTATATTACAACCCTTCTAAAATTTTACTCGGAAATTGTGAAACATATTTTTTAAATATCTATGCTTCTGAGCATCCCTTATTATATCTACGGGTTTTTAATCTATTTAATTTCGTATTGTATTTTGATGTTTTTGTACTAATACTTTATATTAGAATATAAATAACATTCTAGGTACAACAACCAACTCTACAAGTCCAACAACCGACATTAGTTCAGCAATCCGCGATTCAAGTGCAGCAGCCGACCTTGCAAGTTCAAGGCAATACGATACAGGTTAGATAAGTTACCAACCCGCACTTGGCCAGCTTCTGTCACTGAAACTGTTTATAGCGCAGGTTATGTACCTAACTTCGGAGTTGCCATAAAGATATGATCTCTCATCATCATTTTATTAACGTTCCCACAGCTGGGACATAGGGATTAGGCCTGAATTCACCACTCTGGCCAAGTGCGGGTTTCTGAATGTCATATGATTTCTGCCATCACACCATTAAAGATAATGAAATAAAATAACTTATATGCTTCGGTGGACTTTTTATCTATTAGCTTTCCTTTCTATCCGTTACAAGTTACTTTGCGTTAATATGACATGCACGTTAAGCAAAACGATATTATGCATAAAATAAAATATGACATTTATATTGACTTTCCATAAAATGAAAACCTCAGCATATATCCTCGCCCGTATTGATTAATAAGCATATTAAATTATATTTATAATTTAATAAATTATATTTCATAGATGCAGCAACCAATTCAAGTCCAACAGCCGATGTTACAAGTTCAACCTATGGATGTGCAGAATATTATACAGTCTCAGTCAGGACAGCTCATACTACAAGGTAAGTAAAAAAAAAAAATTTGAAAAAACATGTACTTATAACTAATTCATTAAACTGTAGAACAGTTATTATTAAGTCCTAATTACATTAATGATCGTTTAAATTTTTTCATAAGTATCTATATATTCACCATTTTATATAGCTAATGAGTTTGTTAGTTTGAAAAAAAAAGCTAGTTCGTTAATCTCAGGATGTACTTGTCCGATTGGATAAATTATTTCAGTGGTAATATAGTCCGTTTATCAAGAAAGGCTACTTTCAAGGAAAATCCGTAAAACACAACGTCGTGGAGTGAAAAGCTATCTTATAAAATTATCTAAGCTACGCTCATTTCATATAATTTAATAATATTATAATGACATATTATAATTTAATAATATATGAATGAATTTTGGATATTTTATTAATACCGGCTTCCCCCGGGCATAATACTCATACTTTCATCATTATCACCCTATTAACGTTCCCACTGCTGACTTGAAGAGAGATATTAGGCCTTAATTCTACATAATTCATATTCGCCGAATTATACAAACTAAAAAAAAATTGATTGGTTTTGTTGACTTATGCGCTTACCAACACATTTTGCGATTATTTTTTAAATTATAGTTATCTGCTAAGTTGCACACTATATACGGCTATTTCCTAGATACAAAAAAAAATATACATTTCAACAGTCAATATCATTCTTTTTTTTTATGCTCTATAAATCTTTATTTGACCACAATCTTACCTGATGTAAAGTGACGATGTGGTCTAAGATGGGGCATGAAGACCTATAAGATAAATGGCTTCTCCGGGCCACATTACGAAACACGAACAAATCGCTTCACGCACTGGCCCAGCCCGGAGGGTGGTGTCAAGCCGCGGCCGAAGCCTACCACCAGAGACTGTTCTTAGCACCACCCGGAGGTCACGTGTAAGGATTCAGAGGGTTACTTACGGACGTGAACAGACAAAACCTCCAAAAGATAACATTGAAACTAAACGTGCTTTATTCACAGATAAAGGCATGGGTCAACAGCAACAGTTTATGCAGCAACAACCGATGCAGATTATCGCAACGCCTAGCAACGCTCAAGGTATGTTAAACATATTATTTTGAGACTAAATTAAAAATTAAATGAAAATGAAGAATGAAAAAAATTATGTGTGTATAGTATTACTAATTAGTAAGTCGTTCTCTCTCGCTGTTGGACAAAAGCCTTTTTTTAGGGGTCCGTACTTAGACGGTAAATAGCAATTAACCATATTACTGAGACTTCGTTGTTAGTTCTTCCGTCCGTCTGTCTATCACCAGGTTGTACCTAAAGAACCGTGATAGATAGATAATTATATAATAAATAAATAAATATTTCCGGACTACTCACACAGCATCACCTTACCCCAAACTAAGCAGAGCTTGTACTATGGGTGTTAAGTGACTGATATACTACATATATACATTATTTTTTTTGTAAATACATACATATGCTACATAGAGATCCCATACAACATACATGTTTTTATAAAAAGTAAAGTAACGTTGCGCTCGGGCAGTACTTGGATGGGTGACCGCTCTGACTGCAACTTTTACCATTTTAGTTTTCTTTTACTTACAAATATAGTAAAAGCTGTCGAATTACACGGAACCCGCGCCGTAAAAGCCGTGTTGTCTCAATGGGAGCACACTCGACTTAAATTACGAAGGTCGTGGGTTCAAACCCCGCCGCGCACATTTCTACTTTTCTTGTCTCTAGATTTATTACTAGTTTAGGTCAAGATTTTACTAATGTTTATAATAAAAATATCTATATATGTAGGTATGTATATTATATTAAGTATATCAGATATCTAGTACCCGTAACACAAGCTTAGAGCTTACCACGGGGCTAGATGTTGTTGTATAGATTGTCAAAAAAAAAAAAGTGCCTTCATTTTATCCTGGGCTTTCACGTCGGATTCTAACGTTGCTGTTTTTTTTGTTTCAGGTGGTATAAGCTACATAACTCAGAATATACCGAGTAATATGATGCAAAAAACAATTATTATTGTTCAAGGACCTACAGGAGGTGGTCCCCTTACATTAACAGTAAGTTTCACTTCAAGAAACAGCTTAGTTTATTTAATACTTTTAAACTTAAAAATGACACATAAACCAAAATCTAAATCAAACTGCGCTTTATATAAAACTGAGCAATGTTTGGACAGTCTTTAAATAAGGACATATTATTTTATTATTATGATATTTGCGACTGTGTTATAAATATGTATTTGACGGCATTATCAAATGTGTGAGTTGGAAGATGTTTGTTATTCACCAAACAAGTGTGTGTGTTCACCAAAAAACACAACACACTTCTGTTTTTCCTAAGATGTGTCAAATGAACTTCAGGTTATTCGAAGGTAACAAATGTCTTGCACTTTTCTGAGGAAAAGCCTTAATCTACTTCTGGCCAAAATATGAGTAATTGGATTGATTTAAATGATAGTTTGAGAAATTAATTTGCAGACAATTACAAAAATATATCTGAATAATAAGGTAATGCTTGTGAATAATTTATCATTATGTGATGTTTTGCAAAAGGTGAACAATCCAGGAGGTTTGGACGAGGCAACACTAAACAGCCTTATTGCGCAAGCAACAGAGGCGATAACCCAACAGCAAATTATACAGGTTACTTAGACAGCTTCAATTGGGTTCATCATCTTAATTTCTCTTTCTGTTCCGCTCACTCATATGCTGTATGCCAAATATTAGTTAACTTTTTTTTTTTATCTTTAAAATTTTTGATAGGTACTTATTGCGATTTAAACACAGAAAATTACGATTTATCGGGCAATAATATAATTAGGCTTAAAAAATTATTTTCACATTCCATATTCATTTACACATAATTCGAAGTTAACTAACTTAGACTTAGGTTAACTAATGAGGTAACTTATCGACTTTAATGTTTATAAATGATAATAATTTAACTTTGTATGAAACCGTCAACGATTGTTTTATTTACTCAATTAAATAATGTATAGTAATGAAACGACTAATATTAAAATAAACACATTTAAATGTTTGCTTGATTTGAGCGACAAGTTCACAGTGGACGTGGTCGGCCGCTTATGTTCAGTAATATTCAACAAAACAAGCTATAGGTAGTATCCAAATAAACTCACTTTTCAAGTTTACGTTTAATGTCTTTATTTGTCACTCAATAATTAAAAAAAAAACGTAGGTATCATCTTAAAAACAGTAAAAACGCCATTTTTTAAATGTCAACTTATAGTAAAGCCACAGTTTGAGCGGAACAGAACATCATCTAACCTATCTTATTTGCAATTCACTAATTTAATGGTTCTCAGGCTACTTTCTGTCTCTGGTTTTAATTTGGACTCACCGACTCACAAGAACATTTTTATACTTTGTTGCTCTAACAATAGTTCTAACTCTTTTTCTTTGCGCAAGATAATCGGCCGTTTTATCGACTTTCACTGTCACGTGATAAAAAAAACATTTCTTGTCTGTGTCGTTTTTGCACGTACAGTACTTAGTCGAAAAGACGGCCTTATTCATATGTTTAATTCTTTTAGTGTAATATAAATAATTAATATGTAAGTAGAAAGTGTACGCAGAAATCGAAAAGGTGCTATAACTACTATACCTCTAGTTTGACAATCGTCTATGACCATCAAGTTTTTATAAGCTTTTTGTGATTTTTATATACAGTGTGCCCAAAAGTTGAAATTATCATGTCTACCCTAAGTTTCTGCCTTATGATTGTATTTTGGGACATTTCTTATATTATTTTGGTGGTTGCTACTTTAGTTTGTACATAACATATCGTACATAGACATTGGTAAAATCAGGTTTTGAGGTGTGAAATTACAATATGCTAGATGACTAAAAAAAAATTTTTGTCTGCCATTTAGGTTACATGTTTTTTCTTTTTATTCTAATGAAAAATCAATACGATTCAGTGTATTGGGTGACAACACAATCCCCCACACCGGAATGTTGCTGCTCCATAACTTGGCACCTTTTTATCGAATTGATTAAACGAAAAATATGTGTTCAGTGTTTTTGGCCGGGCTAACAGACGGAATAAATAGCGAAACTACCTTTTTTTGTAGTCATCATGCCTATTTGTACCTTATCGTCGTAAACATACAGTGTTGTGACACGCACGCGGTAGTATCAGCAGCCGATGGTGTTGTAATTTGTGCCTTTTCGTGACATATATACGGTGTATTCTAGAACGGCGGCATGTTGCCCGGCGCGCGGGTGATAGTCTCCCAGCCGATGGTGGTGACCTCGCAGTCTCAGTGCGTGGCGAAGCACACTCTTGCGCAGGTCTACCCTCCTAGTAGACGTTTGTAGATAGATGTAGCTATGGGTTGACATTTGGGGAAACTAGAGAAATTTTTGTTAATATAATAATTTTTATTTGAGAGATGATAAGCTTAGGCTTAAGGCACCAGAGATATGCGAGATTACTGGTTATAAAGTGTGCCAATAAGTATTCAAATTAAATTTTCTTTATTTGCACGAACATAAGTAAAAATCTCGTTACATGGTGATAATTAATCACTGAACATGGAATACCCTAAATTAATAAAAGGAGGACGCTTCCACTGGGGGGCTCACTTTACAAGCCATTGATCATCCAGAAATATGTACTAAAAGTTAAACTGATAGTAACAAGAACAAAAAATAAATATCGTATCTTAACTATTGAAAAACTTCACAGCAAACAGCGTTTACTGTGAGATATCCTTAAAAAATAAAATGTATGACCTTTCTACAAACCCAGATAAGAGAAATATAAGTATTTCTGTTGGGTCCATAAATGCAGGCTTCTCTCACCTCGCATATCTCTGGCGTAAGCGCACCCTAAACCGTTGCAGCTAGACTTAAACGAAAAATATATAGTTTTTGTCTTCTGCTGGGTCTCTGGAACCTAAAACTGTATATTAATCGTCAGTAAAACAAGACTTGCTTTAAAAGTTTTCTTCTAGCTGCGACTTGGGTAAATGGGCCTCTAGAAATCCATGTATTAAATCCATTGGGAATTTGTATTGTTGAGTCAGAACCAGTTTTACCACAAATTTCTGTTTTTTTTTAAAAGTCAACTAGTAGCTATACTGTGCTTTAGGGGCGCCATCTGTTGCAGTTCTATGTTAAACTGCTTGATCTCTGTCTAAAAACTTATATTATTTTATTTTTTATTATGTAGAAGATTTGCTATTGGAATAAGAACAAAAAAGTTAAAAGAGTTATTTATCATCACTAATCTCTCAAAAATATGTAAAAAAAAACAATAAAAATAACATAATTTACTCGCTCTTTTCAAAATTTATTTTTATTTGGTTTACCGTGTCTTTAATGACTCAAAGTCTTGTTATTTTGAATTAATCTAAACTTCAAAAATCTTTTGTTCAAAATTAGCTAGAATTGTGTAGTTTTTGTCTCAAAATCTAGACAGAGATCGGCTTATAAGTAAAACGGTATATGGGCGATTAGGCATGTTGGAAATTGTATACTTTTTTATACTTATATGTATGCTCGAAAACTTTTATACGGGACCGGGAATGTGAATGGGTACGGGAACGGGTAACGGGACCCTTATTCGTATTATAAATAATATTATCACAATGGAGATAATTAAAATATAAATAATATATGTAGATCTTCATTCCTTATGTAAATGTAATAATGTGTGCTTTTACAATAAAAATATTCTTATTCTTAAAAAGGAACGAGTTGCATGATTCTAGGTAAACTGTTCTTCAAAGCTTTGATGAAATGAGAAGAGAGTTTCTTGATCAAAGAGGTACAAATGCTATAAACTCTGTCTGTGCTAGAGGCTTCATCTGCGCTGAGGTTCGCGCAATATTCTCTATTCCATTTCATATGGTTTAATAGTTATATTTGCGAATAAGGTCCCGTTTATAAACTTATATCCCCAATAACTTAACGTGCCGTGAATGTTTTAACTATAGCTTAATGTTGTAGCTTTAAATGTTAGATATATTTAGCTTATTAATTAGCTATATAGCATTGCATGTTGATTAGTAGTAATTACGTTGTCATTTAGTTGTTAGAACTACATAGAAAGTAGATCAAGCGTATGAGAAGTTTATTTAATTTTATATGTATTTAAATCTTTATATCTATTTACAGAACGCACCTACTCTCACGCAAAGTCAACAGCCGATTATTACGACGCAACCGCAGCCGCACAAAGCTCAAATTGTCAACCCAGGTCAAATTGTTAGCCAAGGTCAAATTGTCAATCAAGGCCAAATTATAAACCAAGGTCAAATTGTTAACCAGGGTCAACAGCAGGTACATATTTGTTTAGTAATCGTTCTATATGTAAATTTATTTTATGGTTTTGTACGGATATTGCTTTTATTTGGTTAAGTGCATACTATTATCGTTATTATTATTCTTTATTAGCACATATATATATAGTCATATAAGTTTTATTTTATTTAATCTACGAATGCTAACGATATTTTATCTAATATAGGTTTAGTTGAATATCTCCCATAAGGGGGTAGGTATGGTGTGCGATTCAAGGTAGTTATAAATATTATGATTTTTCTATCCCAAAAGCCATCGCAAAGTGTAAAATTATTTAATTTTTTTTATATAAAAAATAATCTAACAATAAAATTATCATGACAAAGTTTAATAACACGAATAGCTCCATAATAAATAAATACTCGAATTACAATATACAACATCAATTATTTCCATTGTTTTGCAAATCTTACAAACGTCGTACATCAAATACAAAAAGCAAACAAATTGAACATATGCACTTAAAGATAAATGGGAAATAAATTTATTGTAACTGTCGCTCTTTTTTCACTAGGGCTAAATGTAATAAGGTTGCCTGGAAGGGATCGCTCATAGCGATAAGGCCGCCCTTTGTACCCTGTTTTTAATTAGTTAAGGTTTTTGTAAAGTTTATTATTAATTTGTGTGATGTACAATAAAGTGTATTATTGTGTGTGTTTTCTATTCTATTCTATAATATTATAAATATCCCACAGATTGTTGTTACCCAAAAGAACCCGCCAGCTTTAATAAGCACGTCCACCGGCAACCAGATATCGGGCCAGCAGATGCTAGTCAACAACCAGCAGGTACTGAAGGGGGCGACGCACAAGTACACGCCCATACAGCCGCAGCGGCAAACTGTTCTGCAGGATACGAAGACTGCTAACGCTGTAAGTATACTAAAAAAACTAGGTCTTCATGCTCCATCTTAGACCACATCGTCACTTTACATCAAGTGAGATTGTGGTCAAATGAAGGCTTATCTATCATAAAATAATAATAATAATAATAAATATTGCCTTACAATCAACGCAGCGACATCTAGCCCCGTGGCACAGTGCAAAAGCACTTGTGTTAAGGGTACTAGACATCTGATTTCCTTTTTTTTAATATACATATTACAAGGGAAAAGTATCTGCAGCTCATACAAACACTGACTTAGCTGCTTGGCTATGTCGTAGAAGCAGATTAGCTCATTGAAGTGGCAGTAGGCAAGCGATATAGCACTTAGAGTGATGCTCTTTGCGGCCGATAAGTTCTCGAGAGGCCACTGATAGCCGAGGACGTCCACCCACTAAGTAGAAGGATGACTTGATAAAGGATGCGGTTAGGCCGCTTTCCACCGTAATTACTAGAAATGTTTGAAGGTGGCCTATATCCAGCAGTTGAAGTCCTACGGCAGAAATTATGAAATATGGTCATTACGGTCATAATTCATAATTTACATGCCATGGAACCTATGAATGGCCATGGGACATTCAGAGGTTCATTCATATTCCTTCGTAAAAGAATATCAAGGGTGCAGACCATAACCCTGCACGCCCGTCCAATGCGATTTGGGCAATAAGGATTTTTAGACATTTTAGATTATTTCTCCGATGAAGAAAAAAACACTTATGAGTGATTCTTTAAAACACCATTCTATCACCTATTTGTTAAATAATTATTGTACTGAAATAATGTGTGATAGGCTATAGCTTTGGCCACCATTTTTTTTAAATATCATCCTAATATTTGTTTATTGTTATTTGCAGAAAGCGCAACAGCCAATTGTAAGGCAAGTTATATCCCGACAGCCAATCATGGTGGGCACAACGAAAATTGGCGAAAAAGAAACGATTGTCAATCAACCAATCACAGAGGTAAGATTGTTTTGAAGTATATATAATACCTTTAATATAATAAGTGTAAAAGTGTAATGAAATGAAATATATATTTATTTTGGTACATAAACAAAGAAATAAATAGATAAATAATTAATAATTATAATGAAATAAATAAGCAAATCCCATCAAAAACAATACTTGTCAAAAAAACCAAGTCGCGCAACTCAGTTGTTCTGCGGTAAAAAGGGTTTGGTCCACTTTTGTAACTGATCTTTCATAACCAGCTATGAACACGGATTTTTTTTCTTTTTTTCATAACCAGCTTCGAAAACAGAAATAAAATTGTCCTTTTCATTACCAAGTTTCATAACCAGCTACGAAAGGAGTTTTTTTTCCATTTTCAAACCTGGTTATTAAATAAGAAAATTTTGTCCACTTTCAAAGCTGTCTTTCGTAACCAGTTAGTAAAATATAGAGGAGAAAACACACTTTTCATTAACGAAGTTTTTATTAACAAAATTAAACTCATTGTAAATAAACAAAATTAAACTTATTGTAAATAAACAAAATTAACCTCATTGCAAAATAAACAAAATTAACAAAATAACTTTAAACTAAAACTTATAAGGGGCAATAAGTTCCAGGCAATGCCCAACAGTTATAATATTTGTTTCCAATTCCTCGATGGCAGAATTAATTTCGATGTCAATTTCTTCGTAATTTTTGGATTTAATACTCTTGCTACACATACGGATCTTCGTTTCTTTTACTAATATTTCCAAAACTTGTGCCAGAGATGGATTTTTACGCCCCACGTATTTATTTAACCGAGCATGCCATGCTTCGAGATCATTTGTTGTTCTTATTTCCTCTTTATAACAACACCATTTTTTTATAAATTCTATGTCGCTTAACCAATACTGATTGAAGTAGGAGTTAAACTTTTGTACATTTTCGGACTTGGGTGTTTTTTTCATTATATATTGGTAGCCTGACATTATATATTTTAAAGGCAAACGAGCCAAGCCAGCATATCTAGCTACATGTCGTGTTTGGACTCTGGACTTTATTCCCAATGCCCTGGCTTTCTTAAACAGGCTATTACTAAAATGGAAAAAACATCCTTTTATAATAGTTTTAGGAAACACATTTCGAATCGCCCTTATTGCAGGCTTTTCATAATCAATTGTGACTTTTTTGGGGTACCATGCAGGCAACCGACTTTTTATTAATTTTAGTAATATTTCGTATGTCTTCACATTTTTATTGTGCATAAAGGCATAAAATAGAGGAACGACTTTGTTTAAAGTTGTACTGTAACCATGGATGGAATATAGTTGGGAGAATGGTGGCGGGCATGACTTAAAGGTACCATCTAAAAAAAAGTGTTCGAATCGTTGTAAGATATTATTTAGATAAGCACTGCAAAACACTAAAATCCTCGTCGCGTCATCAATATCATTATAGTCCGCCAATAGAAAAGATTCAAACTTTTTTGGCACTGTTACTTCTGAAGGCAACTGAAAATGTAATTTTGACACACCCAAGTTCTTGTTTCTTGCTTTGTACAAACCACTTTTCATATTATTAAACTTTGGCAAATCAGCAACTAAATTAACGCCATCGTCTTGAAGATGGCAAAGCATATTTTCAAATTGTTTTTGTATAGGTTCGGTATTTGAGCAAATTTTTGTTTTTAAATCATGAACTTTCATCAAAATTTCAATTTTTGCCGTCTCTGGTCGACATTCAGAATTATGTGGTTTTTCTTTTATAACGATGTTTTCTCTGGTAAGTGTAATATTGCCTGCACATCCCTTAAAGCTATAGCACTGCCAAAATGTGCTTCCATCAGTGTATACTTTTCTCCGGTGGAATTGTCGTCCTTCACAGAGCAGTTTAATGCCTCCACGCTTTGTCGGAATAAATTCCATTTGTTTTATTTCACTGGACTGCATGTTTACTAGGTAGATGAGTTGTTGATTGCAAGTAAAGATTTGATTGATAGGACAAATGACTTTTAAATGTCATTCAATATGTTTATTCTTTACTGGCCAGTATACAGTATCCATACATATAGTTCATATATTAGATTTATAATCGCGTACATACGAAAATGGAAATAAATCTAAAGACAGCTATAAAAGGCTACGTCCCTTACATCCAAAAAGTTGGTTTCACGTCATCCAGAATTAAAATAAAATTTTAAATTATGTACCACGTTATCCTCAAGATTAATAAAAGTATCGTTAACAAAAAACTTACTTGAGTAATTTATATTTTATATTGTACTGTGTAATTCGAAAGAATAACACAATATAAAAAGCCAGCTTTTTTGACTCGACTTCGCACACCTTGGGCAAAGATTATTATTATTTAAAATAAAATCTGTATAAGTAACTAGAATTTATTTAAGGCCCAAGTATGTGGTACTTATATATTGTTATCTTTAAAACTACATAACCCGTTCGTTTGTAGCTATGAAAGTGGACAAAATTTTCTTATTTAATAACCAGGTTTGAAAATGGAAAAAAAAACTCCTTTCGTAGCTGGTTATGAAACTTGGTAATGAAAAGGACAATTTTATTTCTGTTTTCGAAGCTGGTTATGAAAAAAAGAAAAAAAATCCGTGTTCATAGCTGGTTATGAAAGATCAGTTACAAAAGTGGACCAAACCGTAAAAAGTTGTGAGATCCAAGTAAATCCAAGTCTTCAAATTTCGTCTCAAAATTCTTTAATGTTTTATATAAATCGACTGCCCCTACGTAAAATATCGAAAGTGAAAATTTTGTATTTTTTTTTATTGCTCCAATACATTCTATGTTTAGTATATTTCTACACTAAAAAGAGAATAAGCAATAAAATGCCCATTAGTTCATATTTTTCACTAGTACAGAATCGATACTGAACCAATGATCCATCGTTAACGATCGAATGTTGAATTTCGAGACTATACGCGGATGAATGGCCCGCGCGAGCAGGACGTACCTACCGTTTCCGATACTATGCATAATGAATCACTCGAAGTATAGTATCGAAAGTTCCAGATTCGATTTAGTACATCGATATCATTTTTAGTTGGGGTATCGAAAGTGACTGTTTCGATATTATTTGCTGGTATTATTTTCATGTGCATAATCGAATCTGGCACATTCGCTATTATACGCAGTTGCATGAGTTATTAGCCCTATCGAAAATACCATTTACGATAGTTTTATTTGGAGTTATTTTGTTTTGTAGTTTTATTTCGATACATTATGTTAAAACAAAATCTAGTTAAAGTGATATTTTGTTTATTTTCTTATTTAAATACTTACATTATGTTAAAATAATAAATATTTTATCATTTGAGTGTCACCACTGCCTATAGAATCTACTTTTTATGCATCAGATTGGAAAGCATTAGAAGGAATAATAGACGATGAGCTATCTTCAGATATAAATATTCAAATATCAAATGATGATAATGATAATGTTTCGGTTATACTCGATAGCTCTGAAGTGATTCCAGTCCCATCTCCGTATAAAGATTTCAATCATACACCATTGCTTGCTTGTACATCAACAATGTTAATATGCATCTGACCAGCATACTAACATTGTTTCTCCTAAACTGGCCATACCGAGCATCGCGTCACTTATAATAACCATATCAGAATGTGATTCTCCACTTACGACGGTGTCAGAATGTGAATCTCCATCAGCTGTTATAAAAAGAAAAAGGATAATCTACCTTTAAAGCGAATCCTGGAAAAAAAGGAAAAGGTGCCAAGAAAACTGGATAGATGTAAAAAGAAAAGTAGCAGTATGTTAGCAGGAATGGTAAAATACATCATAAGAGAGTGTTGAGGCCGATCTGTAAAGAAAATTGTATTTTAAAATGTTTTGAATTGTCCTCAAGGGGATGTGGGATTATTCTATTATAAACGGAAGCTATCTTTGTACAATTTTACTGTATTTGACATTGGGAAAAAAGAAGGAACGTGCTATATGTGGACAGGGTGTACAGGCAAGGGAGGGGCGAATGAAGTTAGCAGTTGCTTACTCGAATTTGTTAAGAAAAAGGTAGAACAAGGTGCCAATAAATTTCTTTTTTGGTCTGATAACTGCACTGGCCAAAACCGCAATCGCATAGTATATTCATTATACATGTACATGGCCAAAAAATATAATATAGATATTACACATTGCTTTTTAGAGCCAGGGCATACACAGAACGAGGGCGATTGTGTTCACGCTCTTATCGAACGAGAGTCTAAAGGGAAAATGATTTATACTCCTAATCAATGGCTTATCTTAGTTCGTTGGTGTAAAACAAACGGTCATACAATGTAGTAGAAATGGGTCAAGATGACTTTATTTTAAAGAATTATTAAATAATCTTAAATGGGAAAAAGATATGAGAAATTAAAATGTTAAGTGGAATAGTATTAAAGAAATTAATGTGATTGAAGATGATCCAAATAAATTGTTTATATTTTAAATCCAACCTTAAAAATAATGCTTCATGCTTATACACTTTAATAGAAACAAGAACAGTTTCTCTCCTTCTTACACAGAAGGAGAGAAACTGTTTCTCTCCTTCTTCCACAGAAGGAGAGAAACTGTTGAATTAAATCAATTGTATTCTCAACAACTGCCAGTACTTGAAGCCAAATATTAGGTCCTTACATATGAAATTGGCGTTTTTCGTACTGGCCACTTTAATCACAAATTTCTCCTCTTTGGTAAGGAATTCCAAATTCAAATTTGTACAGCTATAGACTCATGTATTTGTGCTTCGATGATCGTCATTCATTTGTTTTTTTTCTTCTGTTTTTTTCTGTTTGCGTCACTCATTTTACAAAATGGAAAACTTAAAATATCGCATTATTTACGAGTACGAGTTCCGCCGTGGCACTAGTGCTGCGGAAACAACTCGAAGGGTGAATGATGTGTATGGCGGTCATGTTGCAAAAGAAAACACAGTTCGTTTTTGGTTCCAACGTTTTCGTTCTGGAAATTTCGACTTGCAGAACAAGCCCCGTGGACGGCCTGAGACTCAAGTTGATAATGAAGAGTTGAAGGCTATTGTGGAAGCGGATCCATCGCAAACCACGTCCGAGTTAGCTGCAGGCTGCGGTGTTAGTGATAAAACTGTTTTAATTCACTTGAAGCAAATTGGGAAGATTAAAAAGCTTGAAAGGTGGGTACCTCACGAATTGACTGAAGCAAACCGGCAAACGCGCGTCGACTGCTGCGTTACATTACTAAACCGGCACAATAATGAAGGTATTTTAAACCGAATCATTACCTGTGATGAAAAATGGGTTCTTTACGATAATCGGAAGCGCTCAGCGCAATGGTTGGATCCTGGCCAGCCAGCCAAATCCTGCCCCAAGCGAAAATTAACCCCAAAAAAGTTACTTGTAAGCGTTTGGTGGACTAGTGCCGGTATTGTTCATTACAGTTTTCTCAAATCTGGCCAGACTATTACGGCTGATGTCTATTGTCAGCAATTGCAAACCATGATGGAAAAGCTAGCGGCTAAACAACCTAGGCTGGTCAATCGCTCCACGCCACTGCTGCTTCACGACAACGCTAGACCACACACTGCGCAACAGACGGCTACTAAATTAGAAGAGCTTCAATTGGAAAGTCTAAGACATCCTCCGTACTCCCCGGACCTTGCTCCAACAGATTACCATTTTTTTCGAAATTTGGATAACTTCTTGCAAGGGAAAAAATTCAACTCCGATGGGGCAGTCCAAATCGCCTTCAAAGATTTTATTGATTCCCGTCCGACTGGTTTTTTTAGTAAAGGGATCAATGAACTACCTATAAGATGGCAAAAGTGCATAGAAAATAATGGTTCATACTTTGATTAATTAAATATATTATATTTAAAAATATTCGACTTTTTGTTCCTCCCATACAAAACGCCAATTTCATATGTAAGGACCTAATATAAATATTTAATAAATTTATGTAACACTGCAGAATACCATAGATATTTTAAAAGTTTAAAATACAGTCTGGAGACATCTGGAGAAAATTCTGATGATTCAGAATAATCAGATAATATTTTGTATGTAAATTAAGATTTGATTTTTCATTGCTAGATTTAATTAGGGTATAAAAAATAGTACCTACCTAATACTACTAGTGAGAGAATACCTACTCTAATAATTTGTTGTTGTTTGTATAATTCTTCTACATTTTTTGGTTGCTATTTTGAGATTTTATTAAAATCTTACACAGATTTTTGTTGAAATAATGTTACATTTAATTATAAGCTAAAATAGTTAATGTCATTGATATTAAGGTATCAATAATTAGCCCAAGTTAATTTTGATCTCATTATGCCTATGTAACTTTGTGATTCTAATTTTGATTTATCTTTTTGTTTTATAATTGCATAAGAAGTTTACATTGTTTTTGTTTGTTTAATTACTTTGAAAAATATTATTTGATTGGTATTTTGAGATTTTATCAAAATCTTACATAGTTTTTTGTTCAAATACAAAAATAAATAATGTCATTGAAATTAAGATATCAATAAATAATTATGACCTAACCCAAGTTGAATTTGATATCATAATCTAAGCCAAATGTAACTTTGTAATTCTAACTTTGATTGAGTTTCAATTAAACCTTTGTACAATAAACTAATCTTTGCTTTTTATGATAGTTTATGATTATTATTCATCCTATTAGTTAATTATTTTAAAGGTACAGTATTGAAACATACAAAATAGTTCCGTGTAATGTATTGAAAATGGCACTTTCAATTTATTTGCTACCATATTATCCGACGTAAAGTACTGAATGAGTCACTTTCGATAAACTTTAGTTAAATTGTTCCAAAGTATAGTATCGAAATGGGCAGTTTCGATTATTCTCACTAATCAATAAACGTAATAAAGTATGGAAACTAGCATTTCTCAAAAACTATAAGGAAATTTGATAAAGGGGTATTATTAATTTGTTTAGTAACACTATTTCTGGATATATCTCAAATTATTTGGAGTTAGCTCCATAAATAAACGTTTTGTACACAAAATAAACTTCAAAGCGCTCTCCTGTAAAGTACCAGTTTTCCATTTCGATATTATACGTAGGGGCAGTCGAAATATATTAAGACTTGGCCATCGCCTGAAAACACGTGTTAATTCAATCGCCTGAAAACACGTGAAAATTCAATTATTTAATGCGATGGCCAAGTCTCAATATATTTATATAAAACATTAAAGAATTTTGAGACGAAATTTGAAGACTTGGATTTACTTGGATCTCACAACTTTTTACCGCAGAACAACTGAGTTGCGCGACTTGGTTTTTTTGACAAGTATTGTTTTTGATGGGATCTCATTTCTTTTTGTATTTTGTAGACAGTTCTACTTTTTTCCTTTTCGGTACCTTCTACTTATTGTATATATGTACATATAATTTTCTTTTTGCCGGTCTAGATTGGATTTATTTATATTTCGCATTGTTATTACTTTAGTACAAATTTCGTATATACGTGGCGTTGCGACAGCGCCCTCTATACCGGTATTTTCTAGATTTTTTAGTTTTTCCTTGATTCATACACCAAACACTACTTATATTCCAAATTTGAAGCTTCTAGGTCTGCAAGAAGTGCCATAGAATTTTGATGATCGGTGAGTCAATGAGTGACAAAATTTAAGAAATTTGACCCCTTATAATTCTTAAAATACTGGTTCAAATTGAATGAAATTTGAAATATACCGTGTCTTTACAATGCCTGCATGGTTACTGAAAATTTCAGTCTTCTAGTTTTATCCACAACGAAGTTACAGGGGGTCGAAAATGGCCTGAATTGCTTCGAGAAAAGGTACGACAGCGCCCTCTATACCGGTTTTTCTAGATTTTTTAGTTTTTCCTTGATTCATACACCGAACACTACTTATATTCCAAATTTGAAGCTTCTAGGTCTGCTAGAAGTGCCTTAGAATTTTGATGATCGGTGAGTCAGTCAGTCAGTCAGTCAGTCAGTCAGTGAGTGAGTGACAAAATTACGAAATTTGACCCGTTATAATTCTTAAAATACTGGTTCAAATTGAATGAAATTTGAAATATACCGTGTCTTTACAATCCTGCATGGTTACTGAAAATTTCAGTCTTCAGTTTTATCCACAACGAAGTTACAGGGGGTCGAAAATGGCCTGAATTGCTTCGAGAAAAGGATAGTACGGCCGTGCCGCTTTTTTGCTCGACTTGGTGGGGGCACTGCCGTGCCCCCAGATTAAGCTCTCGCTAACCCACCTGCCAAGTGCGGTGACTTTTGGAACGAACGAACTTCCCTCAATATGTTTAGAATAGATGAGGGAAGCCTGTAACCGACAGATACCTACGGCTTAAATGATGATGATGATGACTAAAGTTAAAGCCAAAATATAAACAATAGGCTTGTTGACTAATTTTGGAAAATAATTTTAATTGATTCCTTATTACAAATATGGCTGCAAGTTTTTCTTCATTAATAATCTGATGAAATGAAAATAAAAATTCTTAGAATGTATTTTCAAATATTATTTACTCAGTATGCAATAATTATCTTCATTTATAAACTGATGAAATGATAATACATCCTTAGAATGTATTTTCAAATATTATTTACACAGTACTTATACAATAACATTTTCTCATTAAATTCCCGGGATTGATGGCATGTCCATATTGAGATATTTTCATGAAGTCCCGGCAAATTGCACTACCTATTCCCATCAATGCAGTTATTACATTGTAAACATACCTCATTAATATTTCGGCAAAAAAACTAATGCATTATGGTTACGTAAAATGGTGTGTCATGCACAACTTTGTAATTGGCGATAGAAGTTGTGAGACACTTTATGGTAATTTACTCGTCATCTTGAATAGTAGCTAGCTGTTTTAAAAATCATCATCATCATCATCAACATCATTTTGCCCTTGAATAGTAGCTAGGCTGTTTAAAAAATCATCATCATCATCATCATCAACATCATTCTGCCCTTGTCCCAGAGTATGTGGGGTCTTGTGGGGCACAATATGTGTTTTTTACATTTCCCTCTATCACCCGTCATCGCAGCACTCTTAAAGGTGTGTGTGCGATTCACACACGATAAGTAAATCGACAAAAGCATGAGATGAATAAAAAAAAACAAAAAAAAAATTACTGTGCAAAAAGATTTTGCTCGGGCGGTTGGATCCAAGTACTGGCGTCGCGCAAAGTTGCTTAACCTTGTTAGCGTTTAAGATTGGCTTACCTGTCGTTTTTTCCGTTGCATCCGGTTTGAAATCACAACGATTCTAAAGAACGTTTCACTTCAAAATATTTACTAGAAATCTAGTAACAATTAGTTTCATATTAAATGATCATCAACTATTATATTAGTAACCAAGCGGCCTGCATCCTTGAACCTTGCTTTTACCAATAGATTCATTTACTTGATTACAGAAAGTGTCTCCGCCGACGGTAATCAAACCCGCACCGGCTGCTACGCCGCCTCCGCCGCACACACCGCCTCTAGATGATACACCCTGGATCTGTCACTGGAGGGGATGCGGAAAGTAAGATCTATGTTTTCTTCTTAATCGGTACACTCTTGCCAGAGTGGTCGTGGTCATCACTGGAAGTTTCCATTCCTCCCTAACAGCTGCTCGACTGGCGCATTCGTATAAGGGGTCGTCCATTGCTGCCTTTATTTGATCTGTCCACCTCAAGTATGTAACCTATATGATAAAAGATTTTTGTTTAAATTTTATCTAAATTAATTATTGACTTTTTGCTATTAATATTTTCTTTAAATTTAAGACAATATTGAGGAAATTGATAATAATTTAGAATCGAAATTAATTAATTTTATTTTGTAATAAAACATAAAAACTGTAACATTGAGTCAAATGTAAAAATATTTCTCTTGTAAGTGAATTTGTAGTTCTTAAGAGAAATAAAATATGATCTTAAAACCGAATTCAGATACAATGTTTAAATTGTGAATTGTGAAAAATATAACAGCTAAACATTTTGGTTTGATTAATTTTAATGTTGTCAGCGTTGTCCGTTGTCAGATTTCAACATATAATAATACAAAAACGTTCTTCAATGTGTAATAATATATAATTATGTATAGTGTATGCTGAGTTAGAAGCCCTTTTTGGACACTGTTTAAGTGATTTTAGATACATAATATCTTAATTCCAATGCTTACAAAGTAACTTAATAAATTTAAATTTAAAATTTAAGCAAAACCCCCGATTCCAATGCCTTAATTTCCTTAAAAGTAAAACACCAGTATTTTGTAATGCGCTGGCGATGCGCTTTCATTAGATATCCCTCGAGTATATTTGAAGATTTTCGGTTTTCCTTCCCCACTCTAACCATAACTTATAAACGGCACAACCGATTCTCATGAAACATGTCTAAGAACACTCACCCACCAGACATACTACGCCAGACCCCACCTTTAATACAAATAAAAAACTATAATCGCTCCATCCGTTCTTGAGCTATGGATGACTCAGACAGACACGTCAAACTTATAACACTCCTCTTTTTTGGTCAGGGTTTAAAAATAACAATCAAATTGTTGTAATAATCGATTATACTTATTGACTTTACATTGCATGACAAAACAGACGATTGGATTATTGAACATGACATTCAGATAGCCAAAACGCAAAATAACGCAAAACTAAAAAATCTTATTTATTTATTTCTGTATTGGCAATGCCAAGATTCGAACTAGCTCCTCTGGTGTCAAAATTGTGAAGCTGTCTAAGAACGACACTTTGTCAGTTTTCGTTACAATTAACGCCAGGGAAAAACATAAATAATAGATACAAATCAGATATAACTTCAACAAATAAACAAAGTGTCGTTCTTACACAGTTTCTAAATTTCGCCGCTGGAGGCGTGCGGGTAATCTTTGCATCGCCTCTTTGAAGTGGCAGTGGGCAGCTTGCTGGCTCACGGTGGATGCAAATGGCGACCGATCGGAATAATTGGTCGTCTTTGAGGGAGGCTTACGTCCAGCAGTGGGCGTCTAATGGCTGACATAATGATGATGATTAAAGTAAAAGTAAAGTAAAAAGTAAAAATTTCTTTATTGACATAAACAAATGTTTAAACAAAGATATAGACCCATAGGCTCCCGAACTAGTAAAAAACTGTATTTCAGGAGCCAATGGTTTCTCCAATATGATGGCCTATTACAATTTATGTCTCTATAAATTAAATAAAATTAACAAAATCTAAATGATAATTGTAGGTCGTTCGAGAACGCCGGCGAGGTGTTCAGCCACGCGGCGCGCACGCACTGCCCGGACGCGGCCGGCGGCGAGGCGCCGTGCCTGTGGCTGGACTGCGACCGCGTGCCGCGCCGGACCTTCGCGCTGCTCAACCACCTCACGGACAGGCACTGCTCGCCCAAGGTACCCTCATCATTCGAGAACGCCGGCGAGGTGTTCAGCCACGCGGCGCGCACGCACTGCCCGGACGCGGCCGGCGGCGAGGCGCCGTGCCTGTGGCTGGACTGCGACCGCGTGCCGCGCCGGACCTTCGCGCTGCTCAACCACCTCACGGACAGGCACTGCTCGCCCAAGGTACCCTCATCATTCGAGAACGCCGGCGAGGTGTTCAGCCACGCGGCGCGCACGCACTGCCCGGACGCGGCCGGCGGCGAGGCGCCGTGCCTGTGGCTGGACTGCGACCGCGTGCCGCGCCGGACCTTCGCGCTGCTCAACCACCTCACGGACAGGCACTGCTCGCCCAAGGTACCCTCATCATTCGAGAACGCCGGCGAGGTGTTCAGCCACGCGGCGCGCACGCACTGCCCGGACGCGGCCGGCGGCGAGGCGCCGTGCCTGTGGCTGGACTGCGACCGCGTGCCGCGCCGGACCTTCGCGCTGCTCAACCTCCTCACGGACAGGCACTGCTCGCCCAAGGTACCCTCATCATCATCATCACCACCCTATTAACGTTCCCACTCCTGGGGCACAGGGACTTCTCTCTTGACGAGAGAGATTAGGCCTTAATTCACCACGCTACCCAAGTGCGGGTTGGTGAATGTCACATGTCCTTCATCATACTCTTTAAAGTTCTCAGAACATGCCGGTTTCCTCACGATGTTTGCCTTCACCGTTAAAGCACGTGTTTAAAGCGCACATAAATTTCTCAAGAAGAAAAATCCAGAGGTGTGAGGCGGGGTTTGAACCCACGACCTTTGGATTTAAAGTCGAGTGTCCTCCCACTTAGCCAAAACGCTTTTTTTTATGCTGAGTTAGAAGCCCTTTTTGTAGGTCATTCGAGAACCCTGCAACCTCAAAAAGAAAGAAATAAAATCATTTATTTCGACAATACAAAAACAGTAAAATAAAGTATATTTAAATTCCAAACTTCAATAATAATAAATCTAAATTTAGAATTTAAGAAAAAACCCCGATACCAATGCCTTAGTTTCCTTAAAAGTAAAACCCCATAATGTTTAGTAATGTGCACGCGATGCGCTTTCATTTGATATATTTGCAGATTGTCGGTTTTCCTTCCCCACTCTAACTCACATAACTTTTAAACGGCACAACCGATTTTCATGAAACATGTCTAAGAACATTATCGCCAGACTCGCCTTTCATACAATTAAAATCGCTCCATCCGTTAGGGAGCTATAATGTCCCAGTCAGACAGACATACAGACAAACAGACACGTCAAACTTATAACACACCTCTTTTTTGGTTGAATGTTAAAAAAAAATACAACATATACAACAAATATAACAGTACTACTAATTTGGTTGACATATAAACATTGTGAGCCGAAATAGGCGTTGCCTCTGCATGCGTATTACTCAACTACTAGGCATACATATTACTTTTTAAATTGTCATGGTTTTTAACAATATTATGACTTACATCGTGTGGAAACCGGCATTTTCTTTAAAACTTTAAAAGAGTTTGAAGGACATGTGACATTCAACAACCCGCACTTTCCCAGCGTTGTGAATTAAGTCCTAATCTCTCACGCCAAGAGATAAGTCCCTGAGTCCCAGCAGTGGGAACGATAATAGGGTTATGAATTGAATTCATTGATGATGACTTAAAACGGGTAACCATAGTATGTTACCCGATTAATGGTTTCTGAGTTTTCCGATATTACGACGCTGTTGCAAGCGCCATGATCACGGAAACAACTGAATTGTCAGTGTCTTTGCGATTTGGGCAGACGGTTATTCACAAACGAAACGGTCTACCCTCTTTCTGAGACTTATCGCGAGGTTGACAAACACTAGTGTTACTACCACTTGTTTCATTCTCGAACGCAACTCGATCACGACACACTACACTGACCGTGTCAAAAATCGTCAACGCATGGTATGTTACCCGGTTTAAGTCATACATAAAGATCTTTCACATTGCAATGGCTGTGGTGCTACCGTGATCGCGACGTTCGCGAGTCATTAACATCAATCTTAGGCAGTCATAGATCTATGAAGGGAGGGAGGATCTAGGTGAGATGTATGCTCTGAGTTTATTTACGGAACTAATTCAAACAGATACGTATAAAAATGGGTAGAATTGAACTCTTTGAATTGGTCATTGAACTCATGGAGAAGGCCATTTAGCACGTAGAACAAAAGTAAGCGTAGCATAGGATGTCCACTGACTTCTACGCATTATGCCCCCAGTTGTAGGTCTTTCAACAACCATTAAGAATGTGACACAATACAAACTATATTGATTGACTTAGTAAAACTGTTCTTAATTTTCATGTTATCTTTCTGTTTCAGGCTCTCAAAACGATTTACAACACGCGAAAACACGCCGCGGCCGAAGCGGAGGCGAACAAACCAGTCGCATTAGGGTACCCGCCCAACGCGGCGTTAGCGGCGCTCAACAAACACGCCGTCGATATGTTCAACCCTAGAGAACTTATGGTAAGCAATCTATTCAACCTTAACTCCTGGTGACTTTTTAATACTGTAGGATTTATCAGACAAGGCGTTCAGGCGTGTTCCGCGTTCCGAACAACACAAAAGATAAATACATTTTCCGGACAATCCACACCACATCTAGCCCCGTGGTAAGCTCCAAGCTTGTGTTACGGGCACTAGACATCTGATATACTTAATGTTATAGACATACATATACAGAAAAATGAACCTTATCAGTAACTCTTTCAATATGCATCATAAAATACAGCACTTTATTTTGTGTCACATTTGACCGGTTCGATTCCCGACTGAGGCAAGCGATTTTTCATAAATCCTTAAATGCAGTATTTATTGTTTTTAAAAACAAAGGAAAGTCTCCCTTACACAAAATGTGCTATTTACAATATTTAAGGCAGTTGCCATCCATGTGGCATTCGATTTTTCCACCCAGTATATATGATATTTCTACTATACATATAAAACACCCATACCAAGGAGAAAAGTGCTTGCAGAACATACCAACATTACCAACGCTTGAACCCCTCGGAAAAGAAGATTTTTAGAACGCCTGACTTTTCTCTAACTGATAGAATTCTATACAAAGATATTCAATAAATGAATATCAACGGTCACCTAACCCCAAACTAAGCAGAGTTATACTGTGGGTGTTAGGTGACTGATATACTATGCATAGATTCACTTTTTTTTGTAAATACATACTCAATGGGACTCAAACATATTATAGTCTTGTCAAATATGTACACTCCAGAGAGGTTTCAGACTCCGTCCAATGCGAACCCTTGTAAATATAGCCCGGAGTAATGGTACAACTATTTCTATGGCAATTTAAGGAAAAATTTCGGAGAAAAGCCAGAAGTTGACGCCGATTGAAACGACTTATGTTAAATTTGGTGAATACTACTGTAGCTCCGTGTAAAATTAATTTGCGGAAAATGCTTCTAGCACAATTTCTCGAGAACAATTTCTCGACTAATTTTCTGCATAAACTGACTTATTAATGATGGGATGATTCGGTCCGACTTTTCTATATCCATTTTTTTATATCCACGGGTTCGGAGATCAAGATCGGATGTAGTGCGAAACCGCTCCAACTTAACTAAGTGACTGACGATACGTTTCAATATTAACAATATCTTGTTAGGTTGTAATTGTCATTTGAACAGCAAAAGCGAGTTAAGTTGTAAGGTCCTATTTTTGGCGAGTTTAGTCAAGCTACTTAATACTTAACTCGCTTCTGTGCTAACTGTAGTATAAATAGATCTTATTTCACTATCCCATCCGCCAGCTGAGCGGCTTGCTTTAGCTTAGACACAGGGGCCCAGGTTAAGTTATCTCGACCGAGAACACAGTGTGTACCATGATTTTAGGTCAGTATGGAAAGGTCTAAAACTATAACACATTAAAACTGATTATGTAATACTTTCTTTGATCTTTAATATATGATTCATTGACCTATCGATGTACAAAAATGACTATATATTAATAGAAATGGTGTTTAGTTTTATTTTACAAGAAGGCCGGGTTCCATACCGGAGCTAAGTACAAGTTATTTTTCAAATGTTATGTGTTTTTCATTTTGATAAAATCCATGTCATGGTTCCTAAGAACAGGCCTTCGTTTGTCTTATACTTTCAGACCTTCCCGTACTGACCGAAACTCATGTTTTACACAGTATATTGGCACCTCATTAAAAGTCCCTCAATATAATTTAAACTGTTCAACGTAACTTGACCAATTAATGTTCTGGCTTGCGTTAATAGACAGAGTTATTTAAATCTGGTGTCTCTTTTGTCGTTGTTTCTCAGCAGAAATAAACGGAGTGTCTGAAAATAGAGGAATAAAAATAAAACTTTTTCCACTACGGATTTTAAAACACATTAAATTATCTATGGTCTATTGCGCACGCCATATTTATATTATATTGGAATATTTAGTCCGTTGTTGACAGTCCCTATACAACTTTTACATCAAATCAATCATTCATTCGCACGTGTGATGTACTAACACTGTTGTATGCGCGTACACAGCACCGAGCGGAGCTCAGTCGCACGCATCTGGAGCAGACGGTAAATATTCGTGTGTGTGTGTGTGTGTGTGTTTGTGCTTGTACGCTGAAGCATTCTACTTTGGCATAGAAGTATTTTTTACCATATACCTACTGCGTTATTTTTTTGACATATAAGTTGTTTTAAACATACCTACTGCGTTATTTTTTTTCTAGTTTATGTCCGCCATTTTGAAAAACTATGTTAGGTCGACGGATTCAAATAAGCTTTACAGTTAAAGTTACAGCTGTTATTTTTTAAGCATTTGTCCACCATTTCGTGATAATTATGTTTAGTTTGACATAAAAAATTGGTTTGGCAACTTTCAGAAAAAAAAACAAACAATTAGACGTTTAAAAAATGTCACGCAATCCCATTTTAAAATTTAAATATCAATTTGTAAGCCGATTTTTATTTTAAAGAACTTCCTTCATATTTAGTATTTTATTATATTAACGGCTTACACAAGCGATCATTATAACAAATACGTGTTTGGTGCTATGCTATGTTGTGTTATGCTTTCATTAAACATACTGTTTTAACAATGTTTCTTATTTTTTGTAATTTTTTTATGGATTTTAGGCATTTATGTTTAGCATGCATTCACTAGAAAACTATCTAAGATACAATATACTTCTTTGTACAAGTATATTGGCCTTGTGGCGAAATTGACAAGGTAACATACCATTTAAACAATATTCCTAAAATCATCAAAAAGATTACTACAAAATATTTGTTAGTAAAGTTTTTTTTTGTTTCTATTAGGATTAGGGTTGATGTTCTAATATAAAATATATATTTTGTTTTTCATACATGGAGTGCTAATTATAATTATTCTCTAGTTGTATTAGTCGACGCCGGGTTTCATTATCATGGTTATACATATACATATTTATTTATTTAGCAAAACAGTGTTGGTCGTTGCTTTCTTTGTAATTTATGTTTAGCATGATAGAGTGGGATTAATATAAGAATATTTTCTAATTACTCTATTTTTTTATAGGACGAGAACGAAGGCCCTGTTACAAAAAGTATTAGACTGACGGCAGCACTCATACTCAGGAATATTGTCATTTACTCCAACACTGGCAGACGGTACGTGATTCCCAAATACTGGTATTTGTATGCTGAGAGGTTTTTAAAACTTATGTATATCAATTAGACTGATTAACAGATGGAGGACTGGTATAAATTACACAGGTCAAATAACGCGATATAATGGATTTTCCCGAGGTAAAAAGAAGTCCTTTATAAGGTTCTAGAGTACCTGTGTGTAGTAAGTTTCTTAATTTACAGCGCTGAACTTACGTCCGACCAAAAATCGGCTGTACCTACTTATTATAATGTAGCCTCTGTAATTATTTTCCGTATATTTGTCTGTGTTGTACTGAAATAAATATTCCGGGCTAGGCCATTGCGTGAAGCGATTTTTTCGTGTTTTTATAATTTGGTCCGGAGAACCACATCGTCACTTTACAGGTCACACTTTATCAGGTGAGATTGTGGTCAAATGAAGGCTTATCCAGCATTAAAATATATATATACAGTCGTGGTCAACTAATTAGGGACATGCAAGATAGTGAAGAACAATAACCGGTTATGTACATACAAATATAAAACCCTATTGATTTCTCAGTAACTATTATTTGCATAATTTGGTCCGATTATTATGCTTTAAATGGCTGTAAATAAAAGAATAAATAAATAGAAAAAAGTATTTAATATCAAAGGTTGACCATGTATTCAATTTTAAGGTATAATTCTGTAGCTGGACATTTAATTAAGGACAGTAAACTATAATGAAAAATAGAGTTAAACAAAACTAATAATCTGCAGTATTATAATATCTTTAACAGCTCCATTTTATTACGTGTAAAATCAGTACCCAGTAGCAAAACCTTTGTTAGTAATTACCGCTTGACACCGATGTGGCATAGACATTATCAGTTTCTGGCATGTTTCGACAGGAATGTTTGCCCATGCCTCACAAAAAGCTTCATTAAGTTCATCTAAAGTTGTGGTACGATAAGTGGCTACTTTTTTCTTGATTTCGTACCAAAGGTGCTCGATTGGGTTAAGGTCCGGGCTATTTGCTGGCCAATCTAGCACCGATACTGACTGACTGGTAAGAAACGATTTGACTGAACGGGCGGTATGTTTCGGGTCGTTATCATGCTGAAACGTCCATATAATAGGGAGATGCTCCTCAGCATAGGGAAGCATCGTTTCCTCTAATATTGCCTTGTATTGATGTTGGTCTAAGTTACCCTGAACTTTCCTCACAGGTCCCACTCCACGTCCAGAAAATGAACCCCACATTTTAATGTTTCCACCGCCATGTTTCACCTGCTTTTTTGTGAATCTTGGATTCATTTCCGCTTTTACTGGACGCCGTACGTATTGCCTTCCATCTGAAGAAATAAAATTAACCTTGGTCTCATCAGAGAATAATACATGTTGCCATTGGGCGTAGGTCCAATGTCCATATTTACGTGCAAACGCCAAACGAGCATTTCTATGTTCTTTCTTCAACAACGGTACTTTGCGAGCCACTCTTCCGAACAACCCTGCTTCTACCAGACGTCGTCGAACGGTTCTCGCTGAGACACCAGCTCTTTCGTCTGTCCCAAACACTTCGTGTTTAATTAAAATAGAGCCTAGAAACGGATCTTTCTTAGCTAACCTGGTTATCATTATATCTTCTTGCGGAGTTGTTTTTCTCGATCTTTTTGTTCTGGGCACATTTAAATCTGTGTTATTGCGTCTGACATGTTGCACTGCATTGTATACCATAGTTTTTGAACAATTTAAATGTTCTGCTATCCTTCGGTATGGCCAACCATGCTCGACAACAAACTTCATGATAATTTTTCGTAGTGTTGGATCGCAACTTTTATTTTACCCATTTTTCTTCAAAATATTTTTCAAAACTTAAAATAAATATCGGGATTGCCGCCAAAACTACCACGAAACAATAAGAGAAGAAGTAAAAAAGTATTGAGATTCAAATTTTGGAAATAGAACGCAATATCTCAGTGTCCCTAATTAAATGGCCAGCCAGCATTATTTGAACAAATAGCACTACGATAATCTATCAGCTATACTGTAAAGAGGTTTAATGTTTAAGAAGTTGTTATTGTTTGTATAATCGGGCACATAAATTACTAATTATACTTACATGTAAGAGATATGGAATATGCTTTAGACTCGTTGGAAAATAAAAAATAAATTCACAATTCGGTTTAACCAAAGAGTGTCCCTAATTAGTTGACCACGACTGTATATATATATATATATATATATTTATAGCGATACTGTACAGTAGTAGTAGTAGTACATTCAGTACAATACGAATCGTATTTTCGGCAAAGTGTGTCGTCAGTAGTTCAAATAGCATTTCAGGCGTAAACAGCTCGAACTTCTGGTGCGAAATTTCGTTATATTGCGTTTCAATACTAAATTTAATTTACTTTGTTTGCAGACAGCTTCGTTCCTACGAGTCGCACCTATCGTCCATTGCCATCAGCAGCGTAGAAGCCTCGCGCACGATTGCCCAAGTGTTATACGACATGAACAACATTTGAGACTCGCTCGACGGGCCTATGCCCGTTGGACGGTAAAAATACCGTGTTTACGGTAAATACCGGGTGTACGGTAAACTGACTGTGTGAACGGTTATTATGTTTTATAATGCCGTGTACAATTAAGGAACAATGGATGAAAAACTGCAAGCTACTCGGCGCTCATGTGAAATATATAAAAATACTGTGTGATTAATGCTTACACGTTAATTCTATTTTCTTCTTTTCAAAAATGTTTAAATGTTTATCAAGCCTTATCGTATCGTATTGAATATAATATCGTATTTAATGCCATCGGCTTTATTTAGTCATTTTCGTAGTGTATCACAGGTTTACGGTAAAATGAATTTGTGAACTGTGTTATTGGTAAAGTGGCTGTATAACGTCATTTCCGTTTATAATATTTTTTAATTTAACAATGTAAAACAATAACATTGTAAAGTTTAAAGACACAAAAGCATAAGACGTCCTCCAACGAGATGGACCATGGAATGAAACGAAATAAACGCTGTACAGAAATACCATTATTAGGTATTTTTATACGACAAATCGTTTAAGTGTAAGATTCCGTCGATTATTGTAAAGCACATTCAAAATATGGTTTCAAGTAAAAACATCCCTTCTGGATAACTTAATAATTATGATGTTTATAACTAAAATATTTTTTTATGATAAGGCAATCATTTGGCTTGAAATGAAGATTTGTGCGCTAAAGTTGAGTGTGTGAAATTCCTATATATATTCTTATCTCTTTAAATAATTTATAACCTTTAGAAGGTTAACAGACTTTTTTCTGTTTAGAGTTTTCAAATTATACGTTATTGTATGTATAATAATAAATACTAAAGGGATTCCAACATTTTTGCACAGGCACCTGCCCAGTCAACCATTTAAAATAATGATATTTGGAGGCGTTTCATTAATGGCCGCCAAATCACGTTTTTTTTTCAAAATGGCGGAGTAGTAGGCATTCCGAGCTCTAATCTAAAATGTCGGAATCCCTTCACTTTTAGAGAAAGTTGTTTTTGTACTTCATTTACTAATGTGCATTTCTAGAAATAAGATAAAGTATTAGATGTAATATAATGTAGAGTATTTTTGAAAAACAATGCATCATATTTTTAACAAACTTAATCAAGTATAAGCAGTGACAGTAGAAGTATGGAGGTGTAGAATCTAAGTAAAAGTGATTTGATTTAAAGTGAATCGTTTTATTGAATTTCCCATAACTGATTTGGGTATGTCCCACTTGTCCCCTCTAGGATTATCCTCTGGGACATCCCATTAGCGATACCCTAGTTGTCCCCTTTAACGGTCAATCAGAGTGGACAACTGGGATGTTGAATTTTTCGATGAGTTAGTTGTCCCCTCTGGAGAAGTTGCAGTAAAATATTGGTAGAAATAACGTTTATTAAAACATAATGGTTTGATATTGTATTCATTAATTGTTCAATGGGGGGAAAATGCCAGTTATTTTACAGGATGGTACAAATCATTAGAGGTTTTTTTTAACGACTATAACGTGAGGAGTGTTTTTTTTTTACTTATACCTACACACCAGAGATATAATCACTATAATACACACTTTTATAATCTATGCCCATGAATGCCCTGTGCTACTAGGGAAATAACCATTTTGAATTGAAACTATATACTTGTTGAAAATTGCGTTGAACTGAGTAGGTAATATCTTTTTCACTTTATAATTTTATTTAGCTCGACATACGACGAAGACGCAAATTGCCGCTTCAAGCGCAGAGTCCAATTTACAAGAAACTGAACTGAACTGAATTGAAACTTTGACATTATGAAAATATTATAACTATCACCTTTTTGCACATTTAAATATTGCTGTGCGCCCGGCGCAATATGACATTAAAAATAAAACTTAACGTCGTCGTAGGCTACAAATACCATTTTTGCACGGCCAAACTTGATGGCTATTAAGAATGAGAATCATTTATTTGCATAAAACATAAGTGTTTACATGAAATTATTTTAAAAATAGTGTTCTACATGTTTTACCAATACTGAAAATTAAGTTATATTTTACAGTAAATTATTAATGAATTTGTACCCAAATCAGTTGCGCTAAAGTGTTTGTTGTGCAACGCGGTCACCGAACAGAGATCTTAGACAATCCATCTTTTAACAGTATAAATATATCAGTCGGACGCATTAAATAAATATTGAAATCGGTCTCGTGTCCAGAATTCGTCTTCTCACGAATGAAATTGGGGGCAGTCAACTATTTATTTGTAAATTGTTAAGTTCTACTACAGTTCTGTTTATTTACATGTAAAATTCAAGTTTTTTATCAGTTCTAATTTAATGTCTTCCTGTCGAAATTAAAAACGGTGAATGGTGGATAGTTTATATAAAAGTAAACGCCATTTATTAGTAGAAAGTTTTTCTGTTGGTCAGTAAGGACGTCAGAAGTATATAGCATTAACAAATACTTTGAGATTTCATATTCGTAGAAGAAAATCGGTAGTTTTTTTCATGAAAGTCTCTAAAACTGGGGCAGTTTTCTGACTTTTATACATGCCCCTTTAATACCTCCCTTAAATCCTACTACTATTATAAAGGCGAAAGTTTGTAAGTATGGATGTTTGTTACTCTTTCACGTAAAAACTACTGAATGGATTTGAATGAAACTTTACCACAATATAGCTTATACATCAGAATAACATATAGGCTACTTTTTACCGCGGTAAAATAACAGTTTTCGCGGGAAAATCAATTATTGCGAGTGAAGCCCGATTTAGATCAAATTTGGCACGAACATAGCTGCTTTCCCAGTAAATTACAAAGCTGCTTTTTACCGCGACAAAATCCCTTATTACGCGGTTAAAGCAAGTCAAAGTCAAAGTCAAAACGTTTATTTCCTTAGAAGCACATAGCCTACATGGACAGGTCAACTTAAAATTAATAAAACTAAATTGCTTAAATAACAAATATCAAGGAAATAACATTGTCTTGACAGTTCGCTTCAATGTTTTATACTGAGTTGAGAAGCGAATAGAACAACACAGCTTTATCAGTTATTACAATTTTGTAGTTATTACAATTTAATACAAGTAATAATTAAGTAAAATATTACAAGTAATAATATAAACTTAAGATGAATCCTATACTATTATAAATGTGAATGTTAGTTTGTTTGTGACGCTTTCACGCGAATACTACTCAACCGATCATCATGAAACTTTGTACACATATTCTTGGAGGTATTAGAAGTAACACAGGATACTACATACTTTTACATACATAACATACTTTTTATCCCGGGAAAATATGTAATTCCGCGGGACAATACATTTAAACGCGGGTAACACCGCGGGGCACTACTAGTATAATATATACTTATGAACGAAAAATTTGGCTAAGAAAAATGGCGATGATGACGGCCGATATGATACATTTCGGGTAAATTGATAAAACTTCCGACCGCAAACAAAACTTTAAGATTGATCGTTTTATGTCCTCCATTTTTTAAACGGGGTTGTCACATGACAAGGGCTTTCTTATACTTTAGAAGTTTTTTATCTGACATCCGCATTATCCATCAAAAAAATACATTCTTTGACAACCTTAAGGGCATATCTAATCTATATTAATATTATAAAGCTGGAGATATTGATTGTTTTAACGCGCTAATATAAATAATTACTGGTCTGGATTTAAAAAAAAAATCAGCGGGAAAATACGTTGTTCCCGCGGAAAAATCCTGAAACACGAGCAATGCCGTGGCGTGTAAAACTAGTGATGTATATTTAAAAACATCAATCATCATCATAAGTCTGATAAGAAAGTTATAGAATGGAACTTCAAAATGGCTCCGACTTACTGCTAAGATGCCGTATTGGCTAAGTGGGAGGACACTCGACTTTCATCCCGAAGGTGGGTTCAAAACCACCACGCACCGCTGCATTTTTTTTTCTTGAGAAATGTATGTGCTTTTAAACACGTGCTTTAACGGCGAAGGCGAAGGCAAACATCGTGAGGAAACCGGCATGTTCTGAGAACTTTAAAATGTTTGAAGGACATGTGACATTCACCAACCCGCACTTGGTCAACGCGATGAATTAAGGCATAATCTCTCTCGTCACGAGAAAGTTCCTGTGTCCCAGCAATTTGAGCGTTAATTGGGTGATAATGATGATGACTGTTAAGAAGCCCATGTGTATGCTACTTTATATTCCTGCACCAATGTTAAAAATCAAAAAGGAAGGATAATAATTTGTGGCAACAAAACATAGAGTAGAGTAAGTAACAGAGCGCGCGTATCACCAAAACTACATTGTGCAGAACGTGGCAGTGTCCATAGACAAACGTAAACGTAAACGTACGAGTGAATATCTATCGATAAATTATATTAATTAGGTAGTTAAATACTTAGTTATTGTAAAAATATAAAAAATACCGGTATTTAAAATTATGGACCCGAAGAGGCTATGTTTGTCTAATGTGAATTATTATATTTTTCAATAAATAAACAAATAAAAATTCAATTTGAGCTCGGAATAAATGTCGGCGTCAAGTTTGGGTATGTTATGTTTGAGTCAAAATTAGTTTGTTTTAAACCCATTTGTTCCTTAAGTTTTTTTCTTTTGGAAAGTTAAAAAAGAAGATAAAAATCTGCCGGTATTTTTTTTTATCTTAGATAAAATAACGAGGAAGAACCATACTCCCAAATAAAATTAAAAAAAATTAAAACGTCGACTACAATCGATCGCGTCCCATCACTACACTTTTGACGGTAGGCGCGGTGCGCGGGCGGGTGTTTGTGTCTCCTTGCACCCCCGCAAATGGACGTGATGCCCGAATACAAAATAAGTGTAAGAATCGACATACCGATGAAATGTAATGTTAGATTTCATCTTGGAGTCCTTTCTTGTGTCATTTGACTGCACATTTGACCATTTGATTTTTATTGCCCAATTTAACAAAATGAGATGAGATCCTCACTCCGCTACCGCGCATTTACGACTGCGAACGCTCGCTGCGCGAACGTCATGTTCTTACTCGTGGCTGATGTTCGCCATTCATTATGCTCACTCTATTCTTACCATAGATACTCTAAGCAACAAAACTTCACGCCACGGGGTTGTAACCTTCCTCACGCCGTCAAAAAACTTGACAATTAAGCGTATTATATTCAAGGAACTAGTTAAAGAGCCAGCTTAAATCTGACAACACATTCTTTACGGTATCTGAAATTTCGTCCAGTGAGACTTCTATACCCAGTTAACAAGCAATGGGTACTAGCTAACCCCGGCCGCGGTAGGTTTGGGGTCCCTCAGGTGCGTCAGGTATGAAAAAAAGTAAATTTTTAAAGTATTTTACGGCGTCTGCCGTTTTAATATGTTTTAATATATCTCTGGAAAAATTTAAAAATAATTATGGCTGCTGATTTTAAAGGTTGCAACATCCTGGCAGCCACTTTTCAAAATTCGAAAAAAAATAAAAAATTAAAGTATTTTACGGCGTCTGCCGTTTTAATATGTTATCTATTGAACTATTTTAAGTTAATATTGAAAATGGCTGTCATTTTTTCCGGTTGTAACTATCCGTTTTACAGCGAAACATTACCCGCAGTCCGTGCATACGTATGTCCACAGTTGTAATTTTTACATTCGTAAAATTTATGTACTTAACATTAAAATTATATCATCATCTCAGCCGTAAGACGTCCACTGCTGGGCATAGGCCTCCCTCAAAGACCTCCAGTGGTTTCAGCTGGCAGCGGCCTGCATCCACCGTGAGCCCGCAGCCTTCATCAGATCGTCCGTCCATCTAGTTGGTGGACGTCCTACGCTGCGCTTGCCGATCCGTGGTCTCCATTCGAGAACCTTTCGGCCCCAACGACCATCTGTTTTGCGTGCAATATGGCGTGCCCACTGCCACTTCAAAGAACTAATCCGTTTGGCTATGTCGGTGACCCGCTTTCTTCTACGAATCTCCTCATTTCTGATTCGTTCCCGTAGATAATTTGAGCGACTCTGAGCCTGTTTATGAGACCAATAGTGAAGCACCACGTTTAGGATCCGTATGTCATTACTGGCAACACACATTGATTGAACACTTTCGTCTTGAGGCACTGCGGTAACGCTGCCCATCCGAGTTGGATTCGGCGACTGTCCTCTTTCTCGAAATAGGACCTACCTAATTGGACTGTTAAATTATATTAAAAAATATATAAATATACAATTAAACGAACACATACGGAACACATGCGTACTTTAAATGTGCATAATAAAATAAGGAAAAAAAGTTCCATTCTTAGGCTGTAACAAATATAAAAATATTTTAAAGATGTAAAAAAATCAAACATTAATTAGATATATTTATAATTCATATCAGAATATATTTATTTTTGGAAATAATCTATAATGATAAAATATTTTATCATTAATTTTCATCTTCGGAATCACCTTTAGAAGGTGACAAGTGACTATAAAAATAAAATATATGGAAGGATCAAGCTTGCATCAACTTTTTAATTAAAATTTTCGTTCATATCTACAAGGCTGTCCTTGTAGGAATTAATGAACAGTTGAAATCTCCCATCATCAACATCGATGGATTTTTTTAGCATTGTACATACTGCAAGTGTACTTCTGGAACTTTCTTCTAACATCAAACAGTTCACGTAAGGTATTCTCAGTCAGGCCAATGTCACCGAAAGCAGCAAATGCTTTTTGAAATTCAACGTTATTTTTTAGTAACATGAAAGGTTTTTTTTCTCAGATTATAAAAAGCTGGATTTAAATCACAACCAGTGAAAGCGTGGAAGCCAATTAAGCTTTCAGCTTTCAGCTAGAAGTGGTCCAAGTTGTGTATATATTTTGCTGACATCAATAAACCTTTCGATGTTTCCTGTCCAGGTTAGCATACAAATGTGAGAAGATTTTTCAAGTTAACCATATTGCCCAGCATGATTATTAAAATAATCTGAACCTCTAATAACAATATTAGACTGATCAATAATGCTACAAGCATGGAAAATAATTTTACTGTAAGCCGTACGGGCCAGGTGTGCCTTTGTTTTCGTAAAAGGAACTAAATCCCCACCACTCAGCCCTAACACAAAAGAAGAAAATATTTGACTAAAGAGATAGACAGAGAGAGAGCATAAACTACCACATGTTAAGTATATCGCATAAACTGCAAGTAATGTTTCGCTGTAAAACGGATAGTTACAACCGGAAAAAATGTCAGCCATTTTCAATATTAACTTAAAATAGTTCAATAGATAACATATTAAAATGGCAGACACCGTAAAATACTTTAATTTTTTTTCGAATTTTGAAAAGTGGCTGCCAGGATGTTGCAACCTTTAAAATCAGCAGCCATAATTATTTTTCAATTTTTCCAGAGATATATTAAAACATATTAAAACGGCAGACGCCGTAAAATACTTTAAAAATTTACTTTTTTTCATACCTGACGCACCTGAGGGACCCCAAACCTACCGCGGCCGGGGTTAGCTAGTACCCATTGCTTGTTAACTGGGTATAGAAGTCTCACTGGACGAAATTTCAGATACCGTAAAGAATGTGTTGTCAGATTTAAGCTGGCTCTTTAACTATAAGTTCCTTGAATTGTCAAGTTTTTTCAAGTCAACAGAAAGACAAAGTCAAGGAACTTATGTATAAGTTCCTTGATTATATTACAAACGAAATCAGAGACTAAAGATATGGTCAGTACATATACCAGATTAACACTTTCTTGTTTTTTATAAATCTACCTTTTAATAAACTGTTTCCATCCTTAGAGTTACTTACTCTATGTTTCCATCAGATTCAGCACTAGAGCTGTAGAAAATCGTATGTATTCGGTATCGAGTAACGAATCTGGAAAATAATACGAAAAAAAAACAGAATTTTCTATTGATTATGTAATGGATAGTAAATATTGTAATCACTAATTACGATATCAGAATCACTACGATACGCTTTGATTCGTTACTCGAACATAATATATATCAAAAGTAACGAGTTACGTAATGATACGAAAGTAACGAGTACTTAATTATATAGTATCGAATAAATACGGGTACGCTTTTTTACATCTCTAGTCAGCACAAACTAAATAATGCAGGGGCGCGGTAAGTATATTTCGTAATTTACTCGAAACATTCCGTGTCACTATTGTGCTGACCGGAGTCTACGTTCTGTAGTCACGTGCCCACGTACCTGAGATATTGCTGATGGATCTTGCTCTCAGGAGACCAAAGGCTATGGAAATGGAAATGAGATCTTGGGTTTCTTTGAGGCTTGTGTCGTAAGGGTTATTGAGAATTCGAAGTTAGGAATTAGTGTTATGATTTGAATATTTTATTGCCTACTGTAGTTTGGTAAGTGTACCTACTCAGGACGGGACACACTTTAGCCTGGTTTAGAGGGAGCTGGTTACCTTAGTATCACAAGCCTTAAACTAAAAGCGAAGGTAAGAAGTAAGAAGGCACCTCTTAAATCGTAACCCATTAAAGTAAAAAATTAAAAAAGAAAACTTATTTTGAACACGAACTAAAACTTTTAAAACATGCCTGACTATCAACTTAAGATGAATTCGGAGAGCTAATAATGTCCTAATACCTATGTGTGTATAGTGAACCTATAGGTGCTAAAACTTCAACGTTAGGAGATGGGTCAGCACCTTTCTATCCATACTTATATTATAAATGGGACAGTTTAAGTTTCTGTTCGTTTGTCCGTCTTACGCGGCAAAACGGCTGAACAGATTTGCCTGAAATTTTAAATAGTGTTATCTTTTAACTTGGAATAGGACATAGGCTACTCTTTGCCGCGGGAAACCCCATTATAACGCGGATAACATAAATAATATAACTTTGAAGAAGCCGGCCAGAATATTAAATCAAGTAGAAATTAGGTAAGTAGGAACCGTTTTTATATCATTTGCCGACAAACTCTAAACAACTCATAAAACAACAAATACCTAATACAAATAATGTTTGATTTCAAGTTCCGCTATTAATATATTTATTTTCCCTACAGTTTCGTAAGTATGGCCATAAAACCCGAAGTCAGAACAATGGCATTTGATGGATAGCTTTTTCGCTCATCAGTCTTCATTTCGCCACCTAAGTATAGAGAAATGAACTACAGTATCCCGTTACCTACTCCGCTTGTTTCTGGTCACCAAGCGAGGAAATATAGTTAAGGAAGATACTATATTATAGTCTGTACCTACACATAAATACACCTAAAAAACAAAAGGCTGACTAAGAAAGATAATAATAATAATAATACACCTTCAGAGGCTCTCGCTGGGAAGCTGGATCAAGGGTCAGATTCAGAAGGCAGTACTCCTGGACTCAGCGCGTATTGTCAGGAAGTTCCTCTCTCTACAGCCCTAGTCACCGGTCGCTTGAGCCTAGCTTCGCGACCAGTGATTCTCCGTTTTGATATATTTTTTACAGTAGGTAGTTTTATATAATTTATTATGTAATCTAATGTAAAAAATATATATTTTTGACGTGTTTAAAATGAAATAAAGAGAATAATAATAACTTTAGTCTCCTTATTCGGGTAAAATAAAAAGTCAGTTAAAATTATACGTAAACCTAGTTATTCTTTTTTCTTGATAATTAAAAATAAATACGATAAATTGCCTTTAAGTTTCACGTAACCTAATGCTTTCGTGCGATTTGAACTAAATGTAAGTACCTATGCTTCACCAGCTCCCACTCCGGAATTTTGACGGTCTATACTCTATAGCTTGGCACTTTCTTATTAAATTGTTTCAAACTGGTCAAGGCGTTAGTTTTTGGACGGGCTAACAGACAGACTAAATAGAATACCAATTTTTATGTAGACATAATGCCAATTTTCATAAAACATGCGGTCTGACCAAATCTGTAGATGAAGAACCTTACACTTTTCATCTAGGTACGCTAACATTTATATTATAGTTTTAGGAAGGTACGTACATTATTACTTTATTAAATAGGTAGGTGAAGCACACATACACGAGTACGATGTTATTAGGACGTTATTAGGGCGTTTATTATTATTTACAGTTAAGGCTGAATGTTTATACTGTGTTTTAAAATAGTTAAGTATTTTATTTTAAAATACGCTTAATCATCATCACCCACAACAGCTAAACCTTTTTCCCCCCAGTCCGAAAATGATAAAGAACCGCAAATTGAAAACACGAATTCTGCGCCTTCTCACCTCACGGGTCATAAATCGTCCTCAAAAGGTTCAAATTTATAACCCTCACATTCTAAGCGTCAAAACCGAGCACAATGCTCACTACAGACCCAATTTCACGACAGTGGACAATCAATAAATCCAAATCAGCGCGGACGAGCATGGTACCTACCCTTATCAAATGTTACCCGGGGGCTCTGCTCAACCCTAATGGAACATTTATATTAGTACAAGCCCTATCCGTGCGAGGAACAATTTAGGTACTAGCTTTCAACCCACCGCTCGTAAGAATAGGTTTTCCCCGGTAAAAAGTAGCTTGTATTCTTTATTGGGACAAGACAGTGTCTTGAATTTGATTGTGGATTAGATCCAAGTAAAAATTCGAGCATTGTGAACGTTCGCGTAAGATTAAACACTAATATAAATAGATCAAACGGTTTCAAACTGAAGCGTCAGAAAGACAATCGAGTAGGTGAATAAAATTTGTATCTAAATTGAGATACAACCGTTTCATGAAATGACTCGAGTTAAAGTAGCCACACACGTTAGGGTACCTATACCCGACAGATTTCCTGATCAGTTGACCGTTGCAGGCAAACTGGAAGTGACGTTGCACAACAGTGCAAGTTTCTGTTTCACTGTATACCTAAGATGCAGGTAATTTGTATACCTGTAAGTACGTGCGAGGCTTTTAGTTTGATTTAAGTTATGAAGTCATACGATTTCAAGCCATCTTACCTGTACATTTCATAATGTGATAGTTACCTACCGATAGTTATGATAGATACCGCTCAGTCATATGTATAATGTACCTTTCGCAAAATACACCCCACACGCAAAACTAACAATTCTCATTAAGTACCTTTCTCAAAACGTACCGTTAGGTTACTATATCGAGAAGTACCACTCTCATAACAATATTCTGTATAATTTAAAATTGGACATATATATCGCGCTTTATCATTTCAATAATAAAGAGCCAAAATATAGAGCATTCAAGTTTCGGAGTGGGTGCTTGTGATGTTACCATTATTATACGAGTAGGTAAATCGTACAAAAACGTTAAGTGATCAATTATCGAAATGTCATCAAGGTAAAATATTGTCAGTTTATCTTTATAATCGGTAACCATCCTAAGTACGGTCCTGATTTTTTAAATAAAGTTTTGTATATTGTTAATCTTCGGTTTAGTTAACTAAAACTCAGAGTGGTTTAATTTGAATCTGAAACTTTCCCCTAATACCTACAGAATTTATACAAGAACTTTACACGCAAATTACTGTTTTAAACAAGTTATCAGAATTTATGGATTCAATTTTATAAAAGTTTTCGTAGAAACTTTTAATTTTCTTTCCATTTGTTTCTGAACTTCAAATGTTTGGCTTTTGAAGATAACTCCACTTAATTTGGATATAATCCACAAATATGCATCATCTCATCTTATGTAGGGGAACCTGGGGAGGGTTGATCACCCCCTTTGATTATGCACTCTATTTTGTTTATTTTTTATAATATAGGAAAACTGTTTAAGCTAAACGATTCGGAAATTATCTATCTATTGATAGTTTGAATAAGAAGCAGATTGTGTCACAATTTAACTCATTATGTATTGAAACTCCTGATTGTAAGCTTTTACCATGTGTCCCCGATATTAGGGAGACTTGTTCACCCCTGTTTGGAAGCCTTGATCCTGGGGGGATCAAGTCTCCCAATTGCGTGGGAGACGTGGTAAACAGATTATTACCGTGTCTCCTCACGACTGATTATCATTGACTAAGTAACTCTATTTGCACTCTACAAAGCATATAGAAATAGAAAAACACTACAAATAGCTATGTACCATACCTTCCATTGCTACAAGTTTAATTCCCAGCAGTAAGATAACTTGATCCGCAGGGATCAAATCACCCATGATAGGGACACATGGTAAACTGATTTTTAGCACGAATGTCAAATTCAGAGGATTAATTCCTGTTTAATTCATTTACTTAATCCTTAAGAAATGAATTTGTGAGGAAATCAAATTCATGGTGATTCATGTATTTTAATGATTAAATAGGAAACTGTATATTTTTCCAATAATAACACATTTTTCGTGATATTTTTTTACTATCCATCAAGTTAACATTCGGTATTAGAAATAAAAAAAAACATCAAAAAATTAATCTTATCTTATCTTGTATTTCTGCATTTGATGCTTTTTGTAATCTTGCGAATCTTTTTAACGTCATTAGATGGACACCATATTGCTTTGAAGTTCCCTTCAATGTTTTTCCACATAATACTGCAGCTACAGCATTTTTCAAATTTTCCTTGTCTATCGGTTTTCTCTTTTTTGATCCCTCTTTGGTCGTATATTTTCGCGTCTTTATTACCTAAAAAAAATACTTGTAATTATGACAGGACTGTAAATCTTATGATTTTTCGACGCCAAGGTAGACTTGATCCCTCTCGGGGACACATGATCCCGGGATCATGTCACCCCCAAAGAAAAGGACCAAATCTCCCCAAACATAGTGAGTTTATAAACCATGCCGTACTCAAAATGAATGTACACGTATTTCAAGTGAATCAAAGCTAATGTATACTCAAATAAACTACTAACAAAATAAACATAGTCACTAATAGCATTTACTTCATATTTTAATAAATAAATCCGACTAAAACTTACCGCAAATTAAATAACACACCACGCGAATATTTCACCGTCCGCTATTTGCAAACCACTGACATTTGTCAAAGAGTGTTATGCTAGAGAGTTAAGTTAGGAATGAAGGAATCAGTGTTACCAGCTTAAAAATACGTATCACGTTTGGTAAAACTTTTAAATAAAGTTACCAAGTGTCCCCTAGGGATCGACCCTCCCCAGGTTCCCCTAGGTATAAGTTGGAAGCCAACTTTACGAATGGTTAGTATTCGTTTTGAAGTGATAACTTCTTATAGGCGGGTGAACCGGTTACGTAACGGTCCTGACAAAGGCAGCACATACAATAGACGTAAGGTATCAATCAATCACATTGTTTAATATTTATAATAAAAAATATCTATATATGTATGACTATTATATTAAGTATATCAGATATCTATTACCCGTAACACAAGCTTAGAGCTTACCACGGGGCTAGACGTTGTTGTGTGAATTGTCTGGAAATATTTATTTATTTTATTTACATTAGGCGTGCTCCTCCTCTCACTCTAGCCCACATCCCTAGGGATATTTGAAGTTATCGGGTCGGTTAAGCGTCCCGAGACGCAGACATTTTTATCAATTCCGCCATGTGTGGTGGTAAGATTTATTGTTTACTCTAGTGCCTCTTATTTAGTTAATATGCGCTTACTTTATCAGAAGTAACGATTAAAGTTTTGCTGCTAAAGCTGAAATTGCTCTTCACTGACAAGGTAAAAAAATACCTACCTAAACTATCTAAAAATACCTATCTAAATCAAGCGTGTGTGCGACCCGCAGCCGACCGCGTTCGTTTTAAAATACCATTTATAGCCTTATTCGATGAACAACGGTTGGTGTGAAAACTACCTATGACATGTGTGTACCCCACAGCCTAATGGTACCATGATAAATTATCTAGTAAACAATGCAGGAAATACAGAGAATGAGAACAAGATTTTTAATAGACAAAATAATATATACATAAAACAAATACGTATAAAACAAAAAGAAAATATCTTAAAATTGACTAAGCCGTTCACGAAATGTTTGAATTGTTTGTCTTGAGTTAATTTAGTTTTTTAATTTGGGTTAATCGATCATTTTCTATACTTCTTGCATGGATCATCATCTTCCTGTTTCTTGCATGGATCTTCATCCTTCTTCTTGCATGGATCCTCGTCTTGTTTCTTACATGGATCATCCTCCTTTTTTCTATATTTCTTGCATGGATCGTCATCGTGCTTCTTTTCCTTCTTTTTATATTTTTTGCATGGATCATCGTCCTTTGCCAGATTCTCAATTTTGCATGGGTTTTTATACTCTGTTCGGATGCCACATGGATCCATGCTAGAAGACTTGCTCATTGTATCGCTTGATGCTTTCTTGCTGTCACAGGGATACCCACCTCTTTTGGGTTTTGGGGTGGATTTGCAAGGGTCGCTAGATCCCGTCGACATGGGCTCAATTTTGGGAACCAAAAGTTTCTTCAGTTCTTTTGGGAGTTTAGTCCGAGCTGTACATTCTTTTAAGTTAGATCCGCTTGAAAAACCCATCGGATCCATTTCTGAACGCGGTTTCTTATCAAGGCCGACGATCAGTCGTTTCAACTTTGCTATTGCCTTTCCTGGGCGCAGGTGCTTCGGGCATACCAAGCTGCAGTTTAGGATAGCGTGACAGCGGAAAGCTTGAAAGTCATCGCGAAGCTCATACAAACGGTTATCGTGATCTTCATCCCTGGAGTCGATGACCCAGCGGTAGGCGTGCAGCAAGGAAGCCGGGCCGAGGAAACGGCGGCCGTTCCACCAGTAGCTCGGACAAGCTGTCGAGCAGCAGCCGCATAAGATGCATTCATAAAGACCGTTGAACTTTAAGCTGTCTGGGATGCTTTGGGCGTATTGCTGCGACCCCAATGGCGAATTAGCCACTTTCCGGATCAAGTAAGGTTTGATGCTATCGTAAGAGTTCAAAAAGTGCGTCATATCCACGACCAAGTCCCGTTGTACGTACATGTGGGGTAGAGGATAAACAGTTATGGTTTTGGCGTCGGGGACTTTGGTGATGCATGCTAAACAGTTGGATCCTTGTAAGCATATTCCACAGGAACCACAGATACCTTCTCTGCACGATCTTCTGAAGGTGAGCGTGGGGTCCATTTCTTTCAACTTGATTAGTACATCTAGGAGCATTTTACCGCACGTATTTACGTCGAGCTCATAGCTCTGTACGCTTGGGGCCTCCTTCGATTTGATGCCTCCATACCTGTAGATTTTGAAGATTCTGCGGTCATGTGCCTTCTTTGGCGGTGGGCCCTCTTTTTTCGTCGCGGGTTGGCACTCATCTTTTGCAGCAGCGGCATAGCATCTTACGTTGATTACGGACGGACGTGATTTTTTGGCTAGACTACGCAGTAAATTACGTATCATTTTCTAATATATCCAGTTTAGTAGAAGTTGACGGAATATAATTTATTTTTCTTAAAACACTAAATAAATATTTTTTATAAAAAAAACAAACATAGCTATTGCTTCATTAAAAACTATAATATCAATGAGTTTTTTGAAATTAGAAGACAATCAGATGACGTGCAGATAAATTATATTTTTTTTAAGAATTTTCCAAGGAGGTTGTAAAGAAAACTTAAAAAGTTTACTGCCTGAATCGTTGTTTTGGTTAAGTTTGCCGTATCTGCGGTCGGGCAAAAAGGTCTGATCATGACTGCCAAGTATTCTCATAATAATTCTTAGCAGTAGCCAGCAACTAAGATAAGCTGACCACCTCGTGAGGTAACCAAGGAGTTACCAACTCACAAGGTATAAAAACTAACCATCTCTTCATCCTCTGCTGACTATCATCATGATTGAAAATGTACCTTGTCAAAGACGGTAAAATTTTTTTTTTTTAATTTTGAATATTCTCTGAACCTATTATATATATTTTATAGTTATTATATCGCAGACATATTGACTTGGTTAGGGCCACAAATTCACAGTAGAAAGTCTGATGATATTGTAAACATGATGTGACTACGAAACTTTCAATACAAAAAAAAATAACGTTGTCAGTTTTAACCAAATAAACTTTTATTTTTTTATTTTAAGTCAGATAAGAGTCAATAAGGGACTTACCCTTCTCTACTCTCAAACAACAACGGAAAACCGGTACTACTTTGGTGTATATACGCCCCTCGGTAGAATTATACCGAGAAGCGACAATTTTTGTCGTCATAAAGTCAAAGTCAAAACGTTTATTACCTTAGAAGCGCATAGCCTACATGGACAGGTCAACTAAAAATTAATAAAACTAAATTGCTTAAACAAAAAATATCAAGGAAATAACATTGTCTTGACAGTTCGTTTCAATGTTTTATACTGAGTTGAGAAGCGAATAGAACAACACCAGCTTTATCAGTTATTACAATTTTTCTAGTACATAAGATTGTTTTTCATTTTGTGACGCAAAATAAAGTTTATTTTATTTTACAAACAAGGAACACTAACACATTCATTAATAATTAATTTATTACAAAGAATCTAGTTATATTTTTGTGCACGGCTTCTTAATTTCTTTTTTTACTTTTTTATTATTGGTTTCAACAAGCATCCTTTTGGATCTGATCCACCTGCAAAAACAATGGGATCTATTTGTGGAACTGCCTTTTTAGTGAGGCCCGTTATCAAATGTTTCAGTAAAAATACTATGACAACGGAATGCTTGAAAATCATCGCGAAGGTTATGTAATCGTTTGACATAGTCTACATCTCGAGAGTCGATGACACATCGGTATGCTTGTAGCAAAGCAGCAGAGCCTAGGAACCTTCGTCCATTACACCAATAACTAGGACAAGACGTGTAGCAACAGCCACTTAGGATACATTCTTACAGAACTACAAACTTGAAGCTATCTGAAATACACTGAGCGTAGCTTTGTCTCGGATCTGGCAGGGGACTACCGACTGGCTTTATTCTATCGTATGAATTTATGACGTATGATTGTTTTTACATCGCTTTTCTTGGCATCATCACAGTAACTTGATTTTTTACTCCATATTGAGATCATCTTATTAAGTCAGATAACACGTTTTAGACGCAGTTTTGACTTTTTACAAGGGTTATCATATTTGAAATAATCCAAAGTGTGAGTGGTTTCTTCGGTCGTCGATTCCTTTTTCCGAACTTGCACTTGCTTGGGTATTTGGCACCAGCAATCTATCTTATGATAATTCCTTGAAATCTCTTTAAAAATTAGGTATATAAACATACATAATATTAGATAAATCAGCATTATCTTGGTTGATGTAGATTTGTTACACGTCAAACCAAAATCACATTGGCTTTGATCCCTAACGTGGTTATTGAAGAAAATCCTGTTTCAAATTAAATTACCTTTTTGATTCAAATGAGTATTGATACAGGATGTTTTTAAATATTAACTTTAGCTTGACAAATTGCATTTCAGACATTGTTTTCAGTTATCATTCTTTAAATTTCCTCCGTTAAAAAGCCATCTTACATAGATTATTATTATTATACTAATTTGAAGCAGACTACTGCAGCACAAAGCGCTATTAATTATTTATGGTATTACTATTCTCGTAGTACTAACCAAACCTAACAACATAACGTAACATCCATATAAATTAGTCTCGGTAACACATTGTTGCCAGTGTAACTTTGTAAAACTGGCCGTAATTAAATAATTTAATACACTCTGTAGTGGCGAAGGGTACAGTATCTACATGTGTCCACCAGTCCACTCCGAGTAATTACGAGAGTGAATGGGTTATTTGCATGCCGAGCCCATGCCTTATCTTTGGGTTATCAGAGGACAGTACCTACCTTCACAAGACTTCAAAGCGACTGGGCTGACATGACACTAAATTATAAATGGGATATTTGCCAGCGCGTTAATTTTGTAAGCCGAAAATGATGCATGATTTTGTCTGAAAATTGGAATGCTTATTATGACTAAATAGCCAGAAAATTTTCAGATATTTGTATGATATAATTATGTGCCTAATTTACTTATTTGTCCACAATAAACTCACAGATTAAGTGAGAAACGCTGTTTTTATGTGTACGTGTCAGTCTGTGACACCATGCATTATTTAGTAGGCTTAAAACTTCAACCAATTAAATGCACTTTATTTTATTGGAAAGCCTTTACCCACATAATTTTATTAACGGTCGTAGCGTTGCAAAGCCGTTGTGAATGTTGGTTTGAAAGGTTGACAAAATAAATACTTCAAAAATAACACCCCTTTTTACGTGCCCACTACTGGGACACAGGGTATTCTCTCATGACGTGAAAGTTTTTTTGTGGTGACAAGCCGCGGCCGAAGCCTACCACCAGAGACTGTTCTTAGCACCACCCGGAGGTCACGTGTAAGGATTCAGAGGGTTCCACTTACGGACGTGAGCAGATAAAACCTCCAAGATTAGGCCATAATTCACCAAGTTAGAGTTGGTGACTGTTACATGTCCATCAATCACATAACTTTTTTAAGCGCACGTAATTTTTAAAGAAGAAATATCAGAGGTGTGCTCAGCAGGGTTTTAATCCACGACCTTCAGAATGAGAGTAGATTGAGCTACCACATAGCCAACAATGCTAAAATTTTAAATCTATGTAAGAACCTAAATCTGTATAGGCACAAAATCGAACATATTTATCCGAGAACGGAGCTAAATCAGACAAAATTCCTAGAACCTTGTACGAACTGGAATTCAGATTAACATCCTACATGTCGCTAACTGGGTTAGGTTCGAAGCATGCGGGCTTTGAGATTTAGATTAGATTGATATGTCAACCTATGCATATATTGGTCTGCTAGCTATCTTGGGTAGTTTGGCTTCCATCGGTATAATTGATGGGATTATGAAATCTACCCCTGGTAAGGCTACTGAAATGATGATGATGATGATGATGTTTGAATGATCTGCATTTAAACTACAACAAAAATGCCTGTGAGTACGAATATTTTGATTTTTTTGGAGGTTTTGTCTGTTCACGTCCTTAAGTGTTAATCCTTACACGTGACCTCCGGGGGGCGAAGAACAGTCTCTGGTGGTAGGCTTCGGCCGCGGCTTGTCACCACCCTCCGAGCTGGGCCAGTGCGTGAAGCCATTTTTTCGTGTTTCGTAATGTGGCCCGGTGAAGCCACCTTCTAGGTCTTCATGCTCCGTCTTAAACCACATCGTCACTTTATACCAGGTGAGATTGTGGACAAATAAAGGCTTATCTAGCATAAGAAAAAACCTTTTTATCTAGTTAACATTTTTTCGTAGAGTTTTGTAATAAAACTTTCGCGAGCCATTTTGACCTTACCATGTAGACTTACCATGAGTAGACAGACAATGATACAATTTTAGTTGTGAAAAATCTGTCAAATGTCTGGGATAACAGCATGTTGTAAATTTACAGCAGATAAAATGGAAATTCATGGTAAGGCTTCGGTCCTGTGTTCGGTGTGTATCCCTGTACTCCTTTCAAAAATAAACGGTTTATATCAGAAAAAAATGAACTATCACTTTAAATAGATAACAACATTACTAAGGAGAACGTTATGGCAAATTAGATTATAACGACAAAAATAACATATTCTACCGTCGAGATCTCGGAACACATGCCAAGATAATGGTTTTGTTTACTTCAGAATAAAGCGTTATTTTTCTACTTTACATTTATCTACTATCTACTCTATATTTATTTTCTGTATGGATAGAATTATTATCATTTAACGTACTTTTTACTTAAATGGATTACAGAAACTTTTTATTATTTTTAGCTGTAAATATTTTATGAACCTGTTCTTATAATCATGTAATTTTTTTTTAATAAATTTATTCCAATATTTTACTAAAATATGAAATTAATTTTAGCTGTAAATATTTTATGAACCTTTTTTATTTAATTTTATATTTTTTAATTTAATTTTATTCAAAGTTCCTTGTAATTGTATATTTTATGAACTTATAATTTATATTGTAAATTGACTTGCCTAGTATAACATCCATTATTAAAGTGTGGTTAAATAATTGAATTTGAATTTGATATATAAATCTGAGAAATGCTGTTTTGATTGCTGCTTGATCTGCATCGATGTTATAAAAGTAAGACATACATACTATATATTACATACAAGGACAAGGATTTGCGTCAATCTGAAATAGATATAAATTTGCATAAATGTATTTAAAAAAAAGAAAATAACATAACAATGTTAGCAAATATAAATAGAGGAACGTCGTTGGACGTGTACTCTCATAATACATTTTTAAAAATAAACAACAAATCTGATTATAGGCTGAACGCAGATAGAGGAAAAAAAACATACAAGGACGTCATAACACGATTATTTTAATTACAAACTAATTTAAATTATTAAATATAACTAAAATATTAAAAAAAAATACACTCCCACTCGAGATGCCGCTGCAAATCGTAGTTGCCACAACCCAAAATTAGAATTTGATGGAAGACCACTTTCACAGAATGCTCTGATTTTGTTTCTTTACCTTCTTGTATTTTTAAGGAAAAATGTTTATTGAATTGTTATTATTTACTTAACAAAATTTTATTAAACAATTAACGTTTTTTTTTAACATTTTGAAGTTAAAAAACTTTTTTTGCCGGTATATACATAATATAACAAGTTATAACGAGTTTATCCGAACCCGTTTCATATAACATGTAAAGTCGTTACGTAACGCTCGTGACAAAGGTGCATCCCTTTCCCTCGCGCATACGGCGGCGGTACTTTCTCATAGCGCTAGTAGTATTTATTCTTATCACTTCTGTCAGGACGAGACGTGAAGATGTTTTATTAAATTTAATACTTATGATTAAATCCCTAGTCTTTTTTATACAACGGTTTGTAAACTTGAATACCTAACATGAATGTACAGTATTCATCACTAACTGACCCAACCCAATTGGCATACAAACCACAGGACTGCAGGGGGTTACCACTTAGCGACGCATACAAAATTATGTTGTTATTTGTTGTTTTTCTTTGTTTTATTGTAATTTGTGTTGTGATGTGTCAATAAATGTTTCTCTCTCTCTCTCTCTCTCTCATACTCTAATCGAATCATCATCTGTACTCTTGCAGTTTGTTTATAGGATTGCATACAGAATAGGTTACCAGTTAGCGACTCATACTGTACATACCTACATAGTACAGATATTGATATTTATAGAGTTTGGGTAACATCGATCTGCCTTGATATCGTTAACTTACACGACAAAACTTTAGTAATAAATCAAGCGGAATTGTTGTAGGATAGTTTCCAAATACCTACCATTGGTTTCTTGCTAGGAATTGAGCTGCGTAATAAAGTCTATAATTTACCAATGAACCAATTTCTTCATACTACATATTACTAGCTGACCCCAGCAAACGTTGTTTTGCAAAATGACAAATAGATGTTGGCCGATTCTCGGACCTACTCAATATGCTTACAAAATTTCACGAGAATCGATCAAGCCGTTTCGGAGGAGTACGGGAACGATGTTATATATAAGATTCTTTGCACAGTTTATTTCTTACGTACTTCATCAATCTATAAATGACTTCATTATAGATTGCTGCTACTGCTCAAACTATCTATGCTATGCTGTCTGAGGGTCAACTCTAGTTGACCCTCAATCAGATATCAAATAGAGCCTGCCTGACAATCAGCTCTTTTATACAAATTATTAATTAAAGGTTTCTGTATACATTTAAAATAATAAAAAAAACACTGAAAAAATTAGTTTTATACGTTCATTAAGTTTTCAAGATATTACAATTTTAAATCAGCGCGAGGGCCGTCATGTCAACAATCATCATCAGTTTTCATCTATTTCTCCAATATTTCAGGATTAGTCCGATTTTTTTTGTTTCAGATCTGAATTGAACTCTTGGCCTCTTATTTAAATATGATACCTATACCTGATGCGTGCCATTATGTTGTATAATATATACCAATTTTGAAACACCTTGTATATGAGATTTTTATAAGATAAAATCACGTTCAGTCAGGTAAATGAGGAACTTGGGAAGCTTATAAAATCATACCTACTTGGGAATTTTAATCTCAGGAACTAAGGAAACGACTTAAATAATTATTTCACTGTTAGCCTAATTATCGAGATAGGCTTCAACCGCGGAAAAATAAGTCATCCCTGCGGTAAAATCTATAAAAATGGACAACGCCATGGAGTGAAAAGCTATTTGAATAATATCTATAAACTTTGCTGTTACACTGTTTTGAGTCATTGTATACCTCATTAAAAACCCGACCAATTGTATTTATTTATTTTATTTAAGGGAGATAATGGCATGAGGCAGATCCCCTATGGGCTGGATTGACCAAGTAAAATCCGCAGTGGGAGTCTCAGTGTCAGACTGCACCAAACAGGCTGCAAAAAGAGAAAGATGGCGGACGATCGTAAAAAAACTGTGTCCGTCTCTAACACCAAATGATGCCTCAATATAACCACGACCGCTCTGTCAAGAGTAAAACGACAGAGAAGAAGAAGACTTTATTTAAAACACTTTATTTGCACATAGTGAAATTGTGTACAAAAACCCGACCAATGTTTTGATCAATACAAAAGTGTTTTGACATTGAGTATCTTTAATTAAAACAAGATTGCAATCCAGTGATTAGAATAAATTTCAATAGAACAAAGCGGATACCTAATCGCGTTAGGGATAAATGGTTTACCACAGGGATAATAGCCCTAACCATTGATTAATGATGTGCCTTAAATAAGGGTTGTTACATAATGCCAGATTTGAATCAGGTACATACTGTACAAGTTGAATTAAATCATAACAATGGAGTAACAAAATTCTAAGTTGGAGCCTCACCGGTTTGAGTTGTGATTCTGACCATTTATGAATAGACATACCTCCTCATCGTTCCTGCTATGATATTTTTTACAAATTTTGTGTATTATTTTCCCCTATTTTATTAATACAAATACAGTACTTAAAATTATTCGCATAATTTGCCTGTATTGACCTGGGTGATTAGTCAACTAAAATAGTGTATTTAATACACCTGGGTGAATTGCCCTAGGTGAATTAAGTATACTCAGATACCCGGCAACTTCACCAACCCGCAATAGATCAGCCTAGTACATAGCACCTTTTTACATTTTGAAGGTTGTGTCCAGCAGTTTACGTTCCATGGTCAAATTGATGATGGTGATAATATGAGTAATAAATATGAATATATTAATCACATTAGGTACATAATAAATCTTTTTTATTTTTTTATCCAGAAAAAGATTAAGACACATCCGTAACTTTCGCACACAGGATCCTTTCTATTTTTTTTCCGTGAGAATATCCTACATTGATACCTCCCGACCCCTTCTGGGAGATATGTCAGACTCCTACTGACTAAAAACTCGAAAACGAAATTATTCGAATTTTTCTCGCCGTAAAAACCATCCTATCTCTCAATTTGGATCGAACTGCACATGGTGTGCGAATTTTATTATAATCGGTTAAGTGGTTTAGGAGTCCATTGAGGACAAACATTGTGACACGAGATTTATATATATTAAGATTAAATCTTTGTACAGTAGTAAAAATATTGTATTACCTCAAGTGTTCTGAAGTGCACAATATTGTTAACATCGGACAAACCTACGCGGCAGCAACGCGGGTCATTTTTGCCAGAAAACGTCTCGCTTTGAGTTCGCGTAGTTGTGCAAAGAGATGAAGTATGGTTAGCGCTCAAAGCTTTATGAAAGCACATCTCGAATCTCATCTACTAGTAACTATTTTTTTGCCAATACCAATTTCGTGAAAATTGAAATTCCAATTAACAGTATCCAAGACTATGATATCTATTTTCGCTACCATAAAAGATAATAAAGTAGATGAAATTTTTAACCACGTACTTCTAAAAGTAAACTTAAAGTTTTCAGACAGATAAAACTTATAATAGAAAATGAATTAATAACAATAAACCGAAATTGAAATATACTTTAGAGACTTCACGAATATTATGAAAACGAGATTGAATTGTTTTATTTCAGAAAGACATTTATGTATGTACTTTAATATTCTCATGAATACATAGTACCGTAGTTAGTTAAGTACTTTTAAACCCCGACAAAAAAGAGGGGTGTTATAAGTTTGACGTGTCTGTCTGTCTGGGACATCACATCATAGCTCCCGAACGGATGGAGCGATTTCAAATACCTTTTTTTAGTGAGTTTCGCGCGAGTTAGAATATAAATTAAATTATAGTGAGTTTCTTAGACATATATGGGGAGGGGGGGGGGGGGGGAGAGAATGGGAGGGAAAACCGAAAAACTGCAAATATACTCGATTGGGTTTCAAATGAAAGCGCATTACGTGCACATTACAAAATAGTAATTTTATAAAAATACGTCCTTACAAAATGTCCTTACAAAATCATCATCCATTATAGTATAGTAGATACTCACTGACCCGTTCCGACTTAGCAGGGTTACACAAACAATGGCGTCTATTGTCTCATAACAATACAAGATAACATAGTCTTTCCTCCACCAGAAATAGAGTAGCGATTCAATTATATTACTATCGATTTCGGCAGGCCGTAGGTAACCCATACGAGATACCCAATCTCAATCGAGGAAGTGAAACAATGCACAAACAATGTAATTGTAATCGACTCGCTGTGGCTCTCGATAAAGAGAAGGAGCTAAAGGGAGTTGAGTATGTAAAATGTGAGGACCACCAAATATGCTCCAGAGACACCAGAGAAAATTAAGAGCCACGTCGCCGTCTTTTTTTTTCCCTTATTCGCCTTTCTTCTCGAGAATAGATGAACCGAACATTTTGTTTCTTTTGTTTAAAATATGGGTAATTAAAAACTGTTGAAGCTATTTTGCATAAAAACCGGTTAAGCCACTAGAAAGGTATGTGGAGTTAAACATTAGATTTTTCATTGCCATTCATGGTTTACATCCACTTAAATTTTAACAAATACCTATACTTTTCTTAGTTATGATTTGAATGGTCATAACTTATACATTACGATACAGCAAGTTAAATGGAAATCGTTAAAGCCATTTGATACTTGATATCTAACTAAGGGGCTGGGCTAAAAGATAAATGGACCAAAGCCCCTGGCAACATCCACCACACAAATCTGCAAGCTTTTTTTAAAAAATAATGTGTATTAATTTGTTAATAAATGAAAAACCTGTAATTATAAAATACATTTAAGATTGCACAATTCATCATCACCCTATTAACGTTCCCACTGCTGGGACACAGGGACTTCTCTCTTTAAATAAAAAAAAATAAAAAATGTTAATTTATTTTTATTTAGAATGAAATCTTGTCCATATATCTTATTTCTTCTAGCATGCATACCAATCGCCATTTTGTAAACTGAACTCTGAAGTCTCAAGATACAAGCAGATTTCGCTGACATTTGTATTTTCTTTGTATGCTATGCTTTGGTAAATAAATTAATTGGTATTTTTATTATTTGTTACTATGAACAGAATGCGGTCCTCATATAATGCACACTCAATTCTACAGAGCACACGTTCTCATAGCTTTTTGTAACATTTTAGGCAGCGAGTTTTGACCGAGAGTATAATGTTGTTTTTTTATTTTGAGGTATGTTCTTTTGTTTAGTTTGTTTTGAGGGGGTTGTGTTATATTTTTTACTTTATTTTTTTAGATAACGCCGTAGTGTACATTTCTTTTGTACATGCTTTTACAAATTTCGAAAACTTGAGAGGACTATTTATTAAATGTTACACGTTAATTGCCATTTATTTAAGGTCATTTAAGAAGAATTATTTTTTTGTTAAGATGTCTCGGTTTTACAGTTTTAGAAAACAAAACACATTATTGTACACCAAAACAAAACATTGTAACAAAATTCACATTAAACTTCATGTCGTACAAAAGGCGGCCTTATCGATTAAGATCTCTTCCAGGCAACCTTAGGGTGGAAAATCAATATGAGATTACTTTTGACTTAACGTTGATACAACTTCGTCCAATACTAAATACATTTCTTTCCGTTCAAATTATAAGAGTTTTTTACTCACATAATGTAACCTTTTCGTGACAAAATTAATACTAAGCTATTTATCTGAAGTTTTCCACAGTGGTGTGTTCCATCGTTATCATTTGGCTACAGAAGGTGGATTTTAGGGCACATTTGTTAGCATGTTCTTGGCATATTAAGCGGTTTGAATAATTTAATGCACACGGTCACGGTTGAAGTCATTGACGAAAGTTATATGGCTTAGTCGCTTTGTTTACGATTATTACCTATGCTTAATAATAATAATTTATTTAATGTTAATAGTTATTTAACAGTTTTCACTGCTTAAAACCGCTGAAAAAACCCGTTTTTTTGATTGAAAATTTGAAAAACATGAAGTACTAAGAAGTAGTAAGGAAGTAAAAAAAAAGGAAGTACTGGTTCAATTTGAAAAAATATATTTTTAGGGGAAAGCTATTAAGTTGTTACCTAGGGAAAATCTATAAAAAATGGACAAAGCTAGTATATTAGACATTAGAGCTGATTATCTATAATTTTAGTGAAATTATTTCATCTTAATTAGGTTTAAAAGCATGATATGAAATAAAAAAAAATTGTATCGCTAAATTACAAAATGACTTGCATTTTAAATTTGAGATTCTGAGTCAATCTTTTGCGATCTTAAACTAAACTTAACTCAGCTATGTCAATTGAGCTGTGGTCGTAGTTTGCATCTCTTGTTTTGCTTCATAGTGAGGCAGCACTTAGCGGTTAGCGCTGCCACTTACGTTTACATTGTTATGCGATAATTAAGCACTTGCGCTTTTATAATAACGTTTACTTTGGTATAGAAGCTAATGCAGTTTTCTGCGGTTTCTGTTCGCGTAACTTAGTTTCGGCTGTTTATTTAAATAAAAAGTGAAAATGGAAATTGGAAATGATACTCTAACTTACAAAGTGAAGAGACAGGTGTTAATGTTCTCATTCACGGTATTTTTTAACCCCCGACCCAATAAGAGGGATGTTATAAGTTTGACGTGTCCGCTGTGGCCTCATAGCTCCCGAACGGATAAAGCGAATTCAATTTAGTATTTTTTGTGACAAATGATGAAAATCGGTTGAGCCGTTTAAAAGTTATGGGGGGTAAAAGTGGTGAAGGAGAACTGAATATTCGCAATATATACTCGAGTGGGGTTTTGACAATAACTTTTGGTATCAAAAGAAAGCGCCTCACGTGCACAATACAAAATAATATATTTTTTTCTTTTTAAACGATTTTTTAAAATAGGAGGATTATTTAAATTTTATATTACGATTATTTTCATAACTACTAACATCCCATTTACAACATTTACAGGTAGGCACCGTAGTAATGATTACCTTTTTTACAGTCTACAAAAGTCTACAAAACAAGCGAGAAAAGGGAACTCGTAACAAAAGGTTTTAAAATAATATTTTAACTTTTTATTTAGTATCGTAAAGCACATCAAAGTAGAAGTTAAAGGAAAGTCGTTTAGACAAACAACTTTTATAACGATTTAGAGTTATAGATTGTGGTAAAAGTTTTGGCAAAATTACTTACCTAGATACAAAAATTCTTTATTGCAGACTAACTTAAAAATAACAATTATTAGCCACATTATTAGTAGTATTACATTATTAGTATTATAGCAGATACACTGCGCAATTAGTGTATCTACATTTTCAATAAATTTTAATGATTTAATGATTTGTCATTTAGTACTGTGTTCAAAATGTAATCTTCAGCTTTCTTATAAGAAACTAAAAATCGGGGAGCACTGTAAGTTATTAATAGTATACAGCGCAGATAAAACTTGATTTATTTTCTCTAATTAGAAATAGTGTTTAAGTTTGCAAACTTTTGGAACATACCAGAATAATAACAGAACATTTCTGAAAATTGATACATAACCTAACCTACATACTATGTAGATATAGACTGAAAAAATGACAAAGTCGGTTTTTACCGCGAGAACACATGTCACTCAAAATCCTTTATATCGCTGGTGCCTCGGGGGCACTGTTAGTAAAATTGTAGTTTGCCTCTATTTTGTGACCATTTTTACCCGACTGCGAAACGCAAAGGAGTCGTAATGTGTTTAACAGTCTATGTATGTATGTACGGAATGTAGAAGTGTATGTTCCTTTGTCCCACGAAACAGACCAAACGCCTAGGCCGATTTCTATGATTCACACGCCAATCGATTTATCCCAGTACGGCGAGTGTCACTAAAGACATGAAGTTAGTGTATATTCAACATGGCGACTACTGGACGCCATTTTGTAAATATGAAAAAAATTAAGTCTACAAACTATATCATGTGGGGTATCGTTGAAAAGGTTTTTTTTTAGTTTTCTTTCAACATTTTTTGACCTGGCCGTTTTTGACCGTTTAGGATCCATGTCGAATCAAAGTTGCGTAACAAAAATTCTCACTTAATAGGCTTATAGACTCAAAGTCAAAACGTTTATTTCCTTAGAAGCACAAGGCCCACATGGACAGATCAACTTAAAATTAATAAAACTAAATTGTTTAACTCGTTAATCCCCAAGCGGTAACCGGTTACCGCTTACCTGACCTTATTACCTGAGGTGAGGGTCAAGGAGAGAAGAGACAAAAAATATCAAGGAAATAACATTGTCTTGACAGTTCGCTTCAATGTTTTATACTGAGTTGAGAAGCAAATAGAACTACACAGTTTTCTCAGTTATGACTCAGACTCAGACTGTAAAAACTTCCAATAAAGTCAAGTCGGGTATTTTTTCTTAATTTCAGGTTGTTATCAGTATGAAGTAGTATTTTATCAGTGACTGTCTAAGGCAAGAGGTAACCCTATGTGAGATCTTGCGAAAAGATATTTCTATTTGTTGTACGAAAATAAACCTCTAGATAAAGTAACCACGATTTATGACCCATCGGGTGGGTCAAGAGTGCTTCAGAAGGCTTAGATAAAAAGCTGTTGTCGGTTTTCAAGAGGCCAGTTGAGTAAGATCAAGTGCTTTCCGAATTCTATTGATATTTTATGTTTTAAGATTTCATCTTGCAATATCTGTGGTCTCTCGAACATCCTTAATGTCGTGGTAATAATATCAAAGATTTAAGGACCTTGTTTAATGCTCGATAAATTTATAAAATGCTTGCATTTTATGAAATTCTTCACCATCCATTGGTCACATCATCAATATCAAGATAAAAGTAAATCGTTTGAAGATAAAATTCTACTGAAAAAAATACTTCATAATTTTTTTTCAATTTGGGTTTAGTAAATATACAAGGTGTCTCATTTAATTTATTTAGTTTATTGCATGAACGGAACGAATACCAGGGGGGGAAAGGAGTTTGATAGAAAATATCCTTCACGAAATGGCAGCCATCACTCAGTCCACCTGCCGTTATAAGTAATTTTACTGTTCGATTAAATGAGTGCCGCGAACGCGAGGGTCTACATTTGAAGGATATTATTTTTTAAAGAAATTAAATCCCAAATTATGTATTTTAATACTCATACAAGCTAGACCGTGTCTCATAGCTACGTAGTTTATAGCATTGCGTAGTTGTATGACGTCAAATAAATTGTTTGTCGTATGACATCTCACACCTACCTAATAGTAACTATTGATAGTGGACTACAGCGAGATGGGCACGTGGCTAGGTAGCTACGCCGTAGCAGACTCGTAGCAGTAAAACAAGCTACAAAGTTCGTAGCACAGCATCAACGTGGCACTTTCACTTCAAATACAATGTGTGCATAAATTTTAATGTTTTTATAAGTGAGAAACCTCACTTTGCAGGTTAAACTATTTTTAAATTTTATGCAGAAAAAAATAAGACACATCCGTAATCTTCGCGCACAGGACATCTTCTAATTCTAACTATTACAATGGACAACATATAACTGACTCAAAGAGTGGTTTTAAGTATGTTTACTTTGAATGCAGGGTTTTGAATGTTAAAATAACAAATTATTAAAATTAAACAGATTATTGGGAAAATCAGAGTATGGTCAAGTCAGTTGGTTTTTGGTTGGCAACGTCTCAATGGTTAGTTCGATTTGTTACATTTAAATAATACTCGAAGATGGTGAGACGCCTGTTTCACCATCTACGAGTCATCATCACCATTACCACCCTAGAAAAATAAACAAAAGATAAACCGTTGTAACAAAATGAGATTCTTTTTAGAGAGATTAATTTCGTTTTTTAAACAAACATCACGTCTCAAATTATTCCAAGTGCCAAGAAACATCAAAAAGGACAGAATTATTAATGATAATGATGGCATTTCCACATAATCTTTGTGATTTTCAGGACAAAACTGAATCAATCAATGAATCAGAGTAGTCTTCCCGCAACTAACCGCAACGTATCTTTTACGTAATCAACCAAAATTGATTATTAATCCAATTTAATTAACCTGGCTCACAACACAAACTATTACCCCAGTTTGACCTCCAGATTATGACACAGGGACTCTTTCATGACGAGAGAGAGAGAGGCCTTAATTAACCTCGCCGGCCAATTGCGGGTTGGTGAATGTCATATGTTTTTATAACTCTTCAAGTTTTCAGAATATAAAGGTTGTCACGAGGTTTGCCTTCACCGTTAATACTCGTGTTTAAAGCACACATAAACTTATTACAAAGAAAAACTCAGAGGTGGGCTGGGTTTTAACACGACCTTTGGAATTCAAGTCGGAAGTTAGAGTGTACTCCCACTTAGCCAACACGGCTGCTCTTGCTCACTCAATATGCCTAAGCAGAGAAAACATCGCGTCATAGAAATAAAACAGATTTATCTAAATATTGTATATCACAAACAGACAGATGCTGCCAGGTCCAGGGTACAAACTTTCATACACTTTCACGTAATATTTGGCAGCTCTCCAACAAAACCATATTCCAGAAACACTGTCCAGCCCACATTGATACTTACCCCGGAGGAAATAAAGCACAAAATGGTTTTGAGTAATGTTGGTCAGCTGTCAAAACTTCGCTTGATATTTTGTCGATACATGTTGTTCTGAATTTTTTCGCCCTCAAAGTTCTCGGTGATGTATTGAATAATCTGAGTTTTATGATTTCTGGTAATATTGTGTTATGTTATTTTTAGGAGCTTAGAGCAATGGTTTGGTAGTAGCTGTAAAACACTTCGTTAATCCTTCAATGTACCCTTCCTAACGTCAATTGTTCTATAAACGTTTAGGGTAAACATACTGTATTAAATCTTAATGATTTTTAATAAGTGATAAACCTAATTTTTTTGGTTTAACTATTGCTACTATACCTATATATATATATAGGTATATTTCTGCATACAAATTTTAAATACTGCATTACCTGTAAATTTTAACTTCTTTTGACTTAGCACCAAACGTGAAACGTTTTAAATAGGTTCTATAATTATCTCGTATCCAACTATTAGCGTTGCGTCAATACCAAGTAATATTGCTCTAAGTTTATAGAAAATGTTATATCTTTAAAATACAAAGAGAGGTTATTGTACAATATTAAGCTAATTGTGTAAATAAAACGTCTCTGTTCGTCTTGAGCTGGATTTAAACGAACATCATAAGCCAGTGAGGATCCCAGTTTAATTAACTTATTTGTACCTATTTGCAGTGTCGTAGGCTTTGCGAGAAACGTTAAGTACTTTAATTATGTTTTGTTGTGAATTTCTGAAGTTATAGTATTTAAATTGATTTAAGCATGTGGATTGACGAAAAATATGTTATATCTTACACGTTTTTCGCTTGCAGTTTTGCGTTCTCTGTGTCTTGCATTGGTGGAAAAACAGTGTTATTTTGCTTGTAATCTTTTTATTTTGCAATTATTATAATATTATAAATATTTGTAAAGTTGTAATAAATGTATTTTTGTACAGAGTACTGGTAAATGGTAAATAGTAAACTTTAATGGTGGTTTCAGAATAGAAATACAAGCAAAATAATGAGTAGGTATCTTAAACTTAAACCTTAACATGTCGACTCAAAATCCGTGAAGTGGGAGTCAAGTCCGTGAAACGTAGTGTTGGATGTTTCCGACAAAATATTAAGATAATTTCATTAAAAATTGCCGGTCTAACCCGCATATGAAATAATAGTGTTTTACTACTACTTACTTATTAGTGGCACTTGTTTATTAAATTGATGAATAGAAAAATTGGTCCAGTATTTTTGGAGAAGCTATCAGAATACCTATTTTTTCATGTAGTTCCAAGACAAATTGTTTTTCCTGTTATTGCGAGCAGTAACCTTGATGATTATTATTATTTGTATTCAACTATGCAGCAAACAAAGTCAAACACTAAGAGTCGCATTCAACAAAAACATTTTTAGATTCCAAGCTTATTCCCAATTCACGTGCATTTCTGCATTTCCATAAAACTCCTATGATGCTATTGTGGTGCAAAATTACCATGACAAAGACCTTCTACCTCTTTCATTTGTAAGGCTATCTTTCCACTGAAGACCGATTTGAAGTCGCCAGTTTTTGAAGTAGCTTACGAAGCCTCAGTGACTCGAAGCTCTGTCTAAGGCTTAGAAGGTTGCTAGTTCAATTCCACCGGGAGACGAGGTTTTATCTGTACTTTAACTTCTGGTTTCTGATCTGAGCATTTTTTTTTGTTTTATATGTGTGTGTTGTAAAGTATCTGGGCGTCTTTGGACACCCGACAGAAGTGAGACCTTAGTAAGTAGCTGTGAATTAGAATGAGAGAGGAGAAGCCTGCCTACCCGGAAGCGAGCCATAATACTAATACTACATACATCTATCTAGTTTTGGGTAGATGATGCTGAGTGAAATAATTAAAATAAATATTTAATTGATGGCAAACAGTTATGCTTTGCCTGCAATATACTCTCCAATACTCATTCTATTCAACCCACGAACCATTTTCTGCAAACGTAGTGATTATAAACTCTCTGTTTTCTGTCACAATTATGGTTCTTCTTCTTTTATTAGATGGCGTCCGTGACACAATTATGGTTTCAAACATGAAAAAAGCCTGACAGTCACGAGACATTTACTGACATATTAGACACTGACATTCAATATCGCCATTCAGTAAGAGATTTCATAAAATCACCGAAAAAATCGTACTCATAATAATAGCCAATGAATAAAGTAAGGCACAATAACGAGGTCGTGGTTTTTCTGATGAAATACGAAGAGGTCAAGACAACTTTTATTACAGAATCAATCCAATTTGCACAATCAAACATAACATAAAATTTTTATAGCTGTCTTTATAAAATTTCAAGTGTAAAATTGCCCTATGGTGTATGTGAATTTACGATCTCGACACAAAGAAAATAAAACTAGTTTTGTGGCGTCTAACAGGAGTCGGGTTTGCCACTATTGTGTACCTGAGTGCAGTCGCCATCTATTTGTGTCAGGTTGGGAATAAGTAACATGCGATTAAAATAGTATATTACGCAATCAGTAAAGTGATGGCTCTTTTTCATCCAAGTACTGGCCCCACACATCTAACTTTATGAAAATCACGTTTATCGTATGGGAGCCGCCTTTATTTATTTATTGTGTGTATTTAGTATTTGTGGTTATAGCAGCAAGAGAAATACACACACCATCACCCTATTAATGTTCCCACTGCTGGGACACAGGGACTTCTCTCTTGACGAGAGAGATTAGGCCTTAATTCACCACACTGGCCAAGTGCGGGTTGGTGAATGTCACATGCCCTTCACACTCTTTTAAAGTTCTCAGAACATGCCGGTTTCCTCACGATGTTTGCCTTGACCGTTAAAGCACGTGTTTAAAGCGCACATAAATTTCTCAAGAAGAAAAATCCAGAGGTGCGTAGCGGGGTTTGAACCCACGACCTTCGGAATGAAAGTCGAGTGTCCTCCCACTTAGCCAACACGGCTTTGTTTTTAAAGAATAACATAATCTAAATAAAACTAAAACCTATATATATCTATCACGGTCCTTGAGATACAGCCTGGTGACAGGCAGATATAAGTCTGAGTAATAAGGTCCCGTTTTCCCCTTTGGGTACGGAACCCTAAAAACAAGGCCGGGTTATTGCGACAAGCCACAGTGCGAGTTCTGCAAAGGCTACTATTTTCCAAATCAGTTTTTTTTCCGTAAACCAAACTTAGTAATGTATTAGGCAAAATTATGTGTTTATATTAACCCTAGCTCACTAACCTTAATTTCGAGTAACGTTATCACTAACCATTCGTAAACTTTACGACGGATTAAAACTTAATTTTTTATATAATCAACTTTATTTATGACATGAAATGACCTTAATTAGTAGTCTTCGTTTTCTTATAATCAAAATAACAATAAATGTTTTAGACATAACCTACATTGAACAATGATTGCACATTGCAACAATATGCTCCCTGAAAATTGCTTTTTTGAAGCTCTGGCAGAAGGTCGTCGTCATACGACGTTTTTTTGCAGGGCAGTAGCTGCATGTTTTGCGAGTTTTGGGAACGTCTTGAATAGGTCCTTCCAGAGGGTCATCAATCTTTAAGATCTCCGCGATGCTTTGCTTCAAATTTCGTGGCAAAGTTTCAGTTTAATATCTCTCTCTCAGCCAAGGTTTCATTATGTCTTCTGCCATTTCAAATGCAAAAAGCCTTCTTTTGCATCGGTTTTTTTACCGTTTCTGATCGCATTGATGACGTAGATGACATAAGCATTTACTAAAGACAGATTTAGTATGTCGTAATACAAGCACAGCGGCCATCGATTGGTCTTGCGGCTGGTACTCATAATTAAGAACATCTCGTCCACGGTATCAACGGCACCCTTTGTAGAATTGTAAAATTCAATAACTTCTGGTTTTTTCGAGTCGATGTTGATGACAGGCTGATCATGTGTGGTAGATAGAAGGTAAACAACCTTATTGGACTTCGGTTTATATGACACCAACGTCAATTCTTTGTCAAATCCGAACACCGAGTGCCTACTGGTCTTGTTCTGGAATTCGCCATTTCTTTGGGGATTTCTTGCTTCATTATCATCACCCTATTAACGTTCCCACTGATGGGACACAGGGACTTCTCTCTTGACGAGAGAGATTAAGTCTTAATTCACCACGCATTATGTAAAAAAAAACAACAAAACATTAAAAGGTACACTAAAAATAGTGATCTATTAATGATATAATAATCTACAGTAATTATTACGTCTTATTATAACAGAAAAATAATACGTTCCTATAGTAATTATAGGAAAAAATATATAAACAAATAAATGCACAACCTTGAAAAAAGTTACATAGCTACTAACCTTTCGTATTTTTTACGACGATCAGGCGATATATCGGAAACTAAGTAGCGTGCATCCGCAATGAGTACTTTCGGGTCACTAATGCAGCGAATTAGGCAGGTACTGGAAGTGGGTGGGATCGCGGTGGTAGGGACCTTACCGAAACACAAAATGTGCGAGGTAAGCGTCGTATTTTTTACGAATGGTTAGTGACTATTAGGGTTAAGATTCACTTAATAATCGTAATATAAGTTTACTTTAATATTTTCTCTAGTTTAAAGGACACGTCGCATTCGCCACAACCGCACTTGGCCAGCGTGGTGGATTAAGACCTAATCTCTCTCGTTAAGAGACATTATAATAATAATAATAAAATGTTTATTTTGTTACAAATATACAACATATTACACATAAATTGTTTAGTACATAGATTGTAACAAAAAGGGCTTCCACTCAGCAGACTAATCTGCTGTAACGCTGGTCTTCCGTGGTAACCGATAGGTGCAGAGCGTGAGTGCACTCTATTTAAAAAAAAATCTTAAATACTACAACACATTAATTAGGCTCTGTGCCTTCCTGTGGTCTCTGTGGTCCCTAAATAGGGTTCTTACTGCTTATGCTATTATTTTCACTGACGAGTATTTGTATCTTTACATAGTTGGTATATTTTCGCAACTTTTCAGGAATAGATAAATTGCAAGATAATTGATAAATTGACAAATAGATAAATTTACTGCCACAGTGGCGCGGTGGGCGAGGGTCCGCTTGCGGCGCAACAGGTAGCGGGTTCGATTCCCGCCGAGGGATCAAGTGTTTGTATGTTCTGCAAGCACTTTCTCCTTGGTCTGGGTGTTTCATATGTATAATAAAAAATATCTATGTACGTATGTCTATTATATTAAGTATATCAAATGTCTAGTACTCGTAACACAAGCTAAGAGCTTACCACGGGGCTAGACGTTGTTATGTGGGTTGTCCGGAAATATTTATTTTATTTATTTATTTAATTGCAATCGGACGAAGACGGGGCGGGTCACGAGTTCTCCATAAAACGACGCAGAATTTAAGTAAAATGTAAGAAGAAAGAAAACTAATAATCTTGGCTTCAACCACTTTGCAGCTGAAAACTTCGGAATGTATTATGCAGGCAGAGAGGGATTTACGCCCTATCTATCCGCGCTGAATGGGCACAGAACAGCGCTTGGCACTATTTTATGTGTACAATAATATAAATGGCGTGCCGATTGTAACACTTTCGATATTTATGTATGCCAAGGTTTACAATATTCTTATGTAATCTTGCCGTTAACCCACATAACGTGGTGTCGGGACAACATGTTTTTTCCTGCCATTTTCCTCTGTCACTCGTCATCTCAACACTCACTCCTTTCTTACACATGTCATCCTTCACACAGTCCATCCATATTTTCTTTGGACTACCTCTTCCCACATACCGAACACTCTTTTCGTCACATGAAATTCATCCCTTCTCATAATATATGCAACCGATTTCCTTTCAACACAAGTATTATTATTATTTTATGTAAGCTTATTATTGCATGAAATTATACCGCCTTAACACGAAAACATAAACACGGTTAAGACACGCACGCTTAACAAATGTATGCCGTATTCGTCCCGTGAAAGCAGTTGTTTACCACAAGTGATTCACAGAGGTTTTTAAACAACTGTTAAATAGGTGTCTAAGTCGTGTTAATCTTCTTTGTAGTAAAAACTACTTGTTTAGGCAAATAGTGCCTCAATTACAGACCAATATGCCAAAATTATAATCAATGCAAAAAACGATCGTTTTTTTCATTGATTATAATTTTGGCATTTTTTTCTTTCGTCTTCGTAAAACACCATTGGACCTCAAACACATGGGTAAGCATATTTTTTAAACCACCTAAATCATTTACAAAAGATTTTTATAATAACTCCAGAATTCTCTGAGAAAATTCCGCATAAACTTTATTTGTATTGTACCCTTTACTTCTACGAAACTACAGCAATAACAATAATAAGACTATATTCCGAGAACTGTTATTAAATTCACGGAAATGCTGATAAGTTCACAAACTGATAAATATCTTTCCATTCGTGCCGCTCGAAATGGGACGTTTAATTCCACACATCCAGTTAATATGATTTCGGGAAATGTCCACCATTTTTATTTTATTCCCTGGTCGAGTTTTATTTCGCCAACGGCCGCCGCGTAAAACAATTAACTCATGGCAAATGCAAATTTTACTGGCAATACTGGCAAAGTAGAAATATTCAGTAAGTCAAATATAATTTATTATTCACCGAAAAATTTTGAAAATATATTTATTTTACACTGAAAACAACCCGTAAGACCGCCCATCACGCATTATAGGTTTAGTTTTAATTTCATATTGTATTGTTCGAGATTAAAATTAATATTACCAATTTTGACATAACTCTGTCCTACAGGTTTATAAAGGGATCCTTGAACGTAATTAATTATGTATTAGACAGTTCAAATCCAAATCATTTGAGAACCTAACCAATGGTATTGTGCACATTTGATCTAAACTTTTGTTTCTTGTTACTTGGAACATAACAAAAATTAGCGCCATAATGATAATGTAAAAATAATTAAAATAAAATAAAATAAAATTATGTTGTTGGATCTGAACAAAATAAATAACTAACGAGATAGTAAGCTAACTAACTCATACTCATACTACAACTAGAGCTCCGTGTAAAGTTTATAACACATTTTGTAATAATAACCTAAATTTAAAATTTAAGAAAAACCCCCGATTGCAATGTCTTAATTTACTTAAAAGTAAAACACCATCATTATCATCATCATCATTTCATCCGTATTCTTCCGACTTCCAGTGATTTCGGTCGGTAGCAGCTTGTAACCACCGCGAGCCCGCTACTTTCACCAAGTCGTCCGTCCATTTTGTTGGTGGACGTCCTACTCTGCGTTTGCCGATTCGTGGTCTCCATTCAAGAACTTTCCGGCCCCAACGGCCATCTGTTCTACGCGCTACATGGCCTGCCTATTGCCACTTTAACGAGCTAATTCGCTTAAAACACCATAATAATTAGTAATGTGCACGCGATGCGCTTTCATTTTATCAAATGGGGTATCCCACTGCTGAACATAGGCCTCCCTCAAATACTTCCAGACTTCCCCACTCGAGTATATTTGTAGATTTACGGTTTTCCTTCCCCACTTTCACCCCCATAACTTATAAACGGCTCAAACGATTTTCATGAAACATGTCTAAGAACCCCGCGTCAAACTCACCTTTCATACAAAACTAAATTGAAATCGCTCCATCCGTTCGGGAGCTATGATGTCCCAGACAGATAGACAGATGCGTTAAACTTATAACACCCCAAAAATATATATATCAAAAAAATATGTTAAAAGATGCAGTCCGAGCGATTGCGCGAGGCCATGGGTGACCCATCCAAGTACGCGCAACGTTGCTTAACCTTGTAAAAATATCGTATGTTGAGCCCTGAACTGAGCCTTAAATATTTGTATATTATGTGTCTTTAGACAGAAATACATTATACCTCAAAGTTTTAACTCTCTAGCTACCAAGGTTCTTGAGATACAGTCTTAGTAATAAGGACCCGTTTAACCCTTTGGGCACGGTAAAAACCGCATAAAATTCCGTTCAGTCTTTGAGATTATCCGACCATAAAGATAGACAGACGCGGCAGCGTTATTTAATTTATAAATTCAATTGCGTTACTGTTAGTCTTGTGTACTCTATTTTGGTCTAAGTCCTATGCAAATTGGAGACAACAGTAAGCACTTAGTGGAGTACAAGTACCTAAAGACAAGTTAGGGCGCTTTCAATTAGAACGTTTCTAGACGTCTAGAGCAACTCACCAAGCAGTGCATTTGACGATTTTCATATAAAAGCGTCGGCATAGCTAACGTACACTCAGTAAGTAATTAATAATTAAATACATCGTTTTTGGGCTAAAATAATAATATTTACAAGATAAAATGAATTATATCTTGTAAATAATTATTTCCACAATTCAAATAACCGGCCCATTGGTAAGCTCTAAGCTATTAATAGGGGTAGTGATCATATGATATAGGTAACTTACAATTAGTGGATATTTGTATACTTGATACTTATAGATTGAGATGCAATACTGCAGATATAAATTTTACTTAAAGAAAACAATCCTTTATTTTAAAAAAGAATAAAGCTGCTTCATATTTATAAATTAATTTTAAATAATTCTGTACCGCACCCTTCTAAAATAGGTATGTAAAAACACATTTATACATCGGTCGATAAGCTTGCGCGTAAAATTCGACTGCGAAGCCGCTTTAAGGCGGACGCTACTCAAACTTTACTATGGATCTTTGCATACCTACGCTTCCACAAGGCGGGAAGATATCAGGCAAAAATGTCCCGCGTTGCAGACGCTCTTGTGTCTCGTCCCGCTTCCCGCGTAAATTTGTACGAAGCCTAGGGTGAGTTACAGATGAAAATATCTAAAGGTCAGTACTCACCTACAGTATTAGTCGACAGTTTTACTCCGAATCGAACGTGCGGACCGCAAACATCAATTGAAACTCTTCTCGATTGAATTAAATAAAGGAAATTTCCTTCACACCTGAATTTACTCCAAGCGAGCCCTCTAGCTCAAGTAATAATATAAATAGCTGTAATAATCAAGGCAATGTCAGCTAGAAATCAGTTATTGATGGAAAAATAATGTCCCCACTTATTATGCAAATTCAGAGAAAAATAAATAAAACAGGAGAGAGAAAGATCGGAAGCCGCGGTCATCTACGGTTCTATAAGCTACATTAACCTCACCATTTGCAATTCCCTAAGCAAATAAAATCCATTATTTATAAGCCCCGACATAATGAGTGGGATTCGCAAAGGTGCCTTTTCATTGAGGGCTGTTATTGGGCTCTCGCTGTTAGATATGTAGTATGATTACAATTCGTATTCTGGGTTAGTTTTCGCTATGATTGCTTAGTTTTCAGATAGTATGGCGCGAGCTCAAAATCAAAGACCAAAATCTTTTATTTCCTTAGAAGCACAGGGCATACATGGGCAAGTCAACTTGAGGTTAATAAAACTAAAAAAAAAAACATTAAAAATATTAAGGAAATACTCGTATTAGCCCCGATTTCGCCAACTGCATATACGCGATAAATGCAGGCTAAAGTCGTTTAACCGCCTAACTGAGATAAAATTGACATTTAATTATATTTTTCCCTGGTTGATGGTTGATCTTAGTTCAATAAATAAAATAAATAAATATTTCCGGACAAATCACACAACAACATCTGGCCCCGTGGTAAGTTCTAAAGATTGTGTTACGGGTACTAGATTTCTGATATACTTAAAATGATAGACGTACACTAAACTTGGTCCCTCGGCGGAAATCGAATCTCTTGCGACGCAAGCGTTCCTTCGCCCACCGCGCAAGGCAGTCAAGTTTTATTTTTTTTAATTAATTTATCGTTTACAAAAATAAATCATTTTTATTTAACACTTATACAGCAACAAAAAACCAATAAGGTTCAAACCAGTGCTATTTGAAAAACTGAGACGCAGGTTCTCACTAACCTATTTAGTTACACAGATTATTTTAAAATTAGGACACCAACAAACTATATAAACTAACATTAATTGTACATTATTTCTTTATTTTTACCTGAATAGTCAGACCATGTATTACTGATGAAGAATTGTTTCAATTTATTCAATTAGTCAGTCGATTTGTAGCATAAAATGGTGAAATTTCAAATTTCAATTGTTCGAACTTCTAGAAGTTCGAAATAGTCCCTTGTGAAGGCCCTTTAAGTTTACCAATGTGTAGACGTCTTGTACAAATGGCACTAATTTGTTAGGTGTCGGAATCCACTGAATTGGTCCGGACGCAATGTTCCTAATATTGCCGTGCAGATCATTTACCGAGAAGTGACTGTTTTCTTTGTATGCCTGTGTATTCATTTGGAACCGAAGAAGTTTACACGAATTTTCATCTTACACATCCGCGTTTCATAAAGATCTTTTCGGCGATTCATACAGTGGTAAGAACAGCGGTATGAAACGACTAAAGACCCCAAAGAATTAGGTTAACATGGATTTAAATAAATAATTAAAAACGGGATTATATAATTGAGATTTCAGCGTCTGTCTGTCTGCCTGTCTATCACCAGGCTGTACGAGTATCTCTTAAACCGTGATCGATAGAGAGTTGAAATTTTGAGGGATGATGTATTGCTATTACCACTATAACAACAAAGATTAAATAAATATACAAAGGGCTTCCATACAACAAACATGATTTTTATGAAGTTAAGCGACGAGGCCATTACTTGGATGGGTGACCACTCCTGTACTTATTACTTTTGTATTGTTGCTGGCTTTATGCTGATTTAGCTACAGAGCATTATTAAGTAATTTGTGTATATTTGTATAATTGCATTTATTTTGAGTGTACCATTAATTTACCGCCTACTTCTGTTTGCTTGTATGCTTTTGTAGGAAATAAACGTTGTCTATGTTTTTTTTAATTTGATTTTTTTTTATTATTGATAATTTCAATATTTTAATATTCAATATTCATGTCAATATTTTTTTATCCTCGTTTAATTTCAAAATGCGTATAAACTGTAAACGGTACACTAGACTAACGAACAGACTTACGGAGACTATCTTATACTTATCAAATTAATGGAATAAAAATCGTTTGACTACGACCGGATGATATGTGACGATTTGGCATCATATGTCAATAACAGGGATGACCAACAAAATGCTTCAATCACCCGCACCACAGTTATTTAGATGATCCAATTGTTGTCAGTCCCTGGGCCGCGGTGACCGCTTGCATACAAAGAGGCGCACACATAGATCATATTCTGCATTAAGCTATTGATTACCTTGGTGAACGTTGGAAACATTTAACTTCTCAACACATTCTCATTCATGCTCGCAAATTTCCCTTTAAAGTGGAAGACTTAAGTTACCTTCGTTTGGAAAAAAATTAAGTTGGAAGATTCCACCTTAGCAAACATAGTTACATTAATTGCAAGTTACACAAAAGCATGTAAAAAGAATGTTAGTTTTGTTTTAATTTAAATAAAAATGTCGTCGATTTTAACCCGTTACACTTAAAATACTTTACTTTAGTAAAACCCAAAAACCGAAATGACCAGCACAATGGTTCAAACACTCGCACCTAAATTATTTAATTATGATCCAATTGTTGACAGTGTCTGGGTCGGGTGACCACTTGCTTACTAAGTGGTGGACAGGCCCGCCGCTAGCTGTTTCGTCGATTATACGATTACTTAATTACTCTGAGTTTTGTCAAAACATCATTTAAATAAATGTGTATACTATGGGCACGAACAAACTACATAGCGAAGATAAGACATTTATTTCGACAAGTAGATTTTAAACAAAGAATCAACCGAGTTTTATTTTGGAATTCATTATTGAGTATAACTCTGGCGCCAGAATCGGCATGATAATGTTGTCCCCATCTCCTCCCGTGGGTGCAAGCATATCCCAACATTTTCTATATACCTTTATCAGTCAGTTAATCTGAATATTTTTCAAAAACAACTCACAAATAGTATTAAAAAAAATAACAAAAACACGTTAGTTTCGAACTCAATCACCACGGGTTGATTGAGTTGATTGAGACCACCACTGGTAGATATTTGTAGATATCTAGATAAAGGATAAATTTGTGTTTTTTAGTTTTGGCGATAACCTCTATATCACCAGACCTGTAATATAGTTACTCATATCCAACAAGATGTATTTGATGAAAGCTGCTGGTTCGCGGTGGTTCCGACCCTTAGGTCGGAAACGACCCACGACGATTAATAATAATAATAATCATTTATTTCAGGCATCTAAGGTCCATATAAACATATACCTTATAGACTAACATACATAAAAATATAAATCTTATGAACTAAAGTGTCAGAATCGTGGATCATCTGTTACGGCGGTGTCGCCTTGCAGTGTAGGCGACCGATAAACCGTCGAAACTTGACCCCTTACGGCCAAAACTGCTCATTCAGAAACGTCGACAGATGTTGAGTTGGAACCCGCGCCATAAATGAACCGAAGCTCACATTACTGCGAGATTCCAACCTTTCGACGCGAACCAAAAATGCAGTCTTGGTTCGGATGTATTCCACCACAGCCTCGGAGTTCACGGTGTGCGAGACGCGCGAGATGTAGATTAACTTATAACTGGGAGTCTTTAAAGGAGGCCTATGTCCAGCAGTAGACGTACCGTGGCCGAAATGACGATGAATGATCTATCTAGAAACATAATGACCAGTACAATGCTTCAATCAGCCGCACCACTGTAATGTAGGGCGCGGAGTAACACACGGTGATCCAATTGTTGACGGTCGCTGGGTCGTGGTAAGGTGTCACCAGTATAAGATTTATGTACCGTCGCATACAAAGTGACGGTACATAAATCTTATACTGTAATTACCCGTTTAGTTTGGTGTACTTAAGAAGATTTAACTTTTCACATACTCTGAGTACTACTATACTATATTCTATTCTTATCCCGAGAGTCCAGAACGCTTCACGGCAAATTTGTTGTTCTTTTTAGGTACTTACTTAACTCATTTACTGCCTTAAACTACTGACTGCATACTGATTGGTATTCTGTTTAGTCCATCTGATTGACTGTCCAAAAATACTAGATATATTGTACATACAAATTTAAAATTTTAAGAAAAACACCCGATTACAATTCCTTAATTTCCTTGAAAGTATAACACCATCATATGTTGTAATGTGCACGCCATGCGCTTTCATTTGATACCCCACTCGAGTATATTTGCATATTTTCGGTTTTCCTTCCCCACTCTCACCCCCATAACTTTTCAACGGCACAACCGATTTCCATGAAACATGTCTAAGAACACTCGTGCTAAACTCACCTTTCATACAAAACAAACTAAATTGAAATCGCTCCATCCGTTCGGGAGCTATGATGTCCCAGACAGACATACAGACAAACAGACACGTCAAACTTATAAAACCCCTCTTTTTGGTCGGGGGTTAATAAAAGAGCATCTCTCTGCAAAGTTTTATGTATTACTGTACTCTATACCCTAAGGTTTGCTGTAAGAAAACTCTAAAAGGGATAAGCTCGCATTTGTACATGACCTACGTTACTACGATTTGTATATGTTTCTGTATGCAATAAAGAATTTATGAAAAGACAAGAGTTATAGAGCTTTTATGTTGTGGAGTGGCGGCTTGTGACGTCACGGCAAGTAACAACAAACCTTCTCGTAACAAAACGCGAAACTTTAATGCAATACATCGTCTGCATTTTTTGTTTTCAAGAATTTTCTTCAAAATGTTAATTAAAACTTTTTTTTTATATTTTTTGTAAATAACGCACGAGTTTTTTTATTGTTGTCATGCCTATAATAAATACTTGTATCTAGAAACACTATGACGAACACAATGCTTCAATCCCCTCACCTAAGTTATTTAGGGCGAGCAGAAACAGCCTGTGATCCAATTGTTGACCGTCCCTGGGCCTCGGTGACCGCTTGCATACAAAGTGGTTGACGTGTTAAGCGTAGTTCGGTAACAGCTTAGATATTGGTAGATATCTACCAAGTCTATATCAATACCATACTCTAAATAGATAGTTAAGGACTGAATTTGTGGTAGGAGTGTGGAAGTGGGTTAAAGTTATTTTGTAGTAGTTATCGATTAGTAATGAAATGCATGATAATTAATAAAGTAAATTCTTAGAAGCAAGTGCTTAAAATCAAATATATATGTATAAGTCATACATAAGGTTTCTGATAAATTTGGGTCAAAAACCTTAAAACCTCTGCTAATGCCCATTTCAAGAAAATACAATTATACGGCGAGTGATGGAACTCATTTCAACTAACTGAGTAAATACACAAAAAGTCATTGAAAACCTAAGTCATACGATTTCTGAAATATTTCAATAAATGGCCTGAAACTGCGTTAAGTGGGCGCAGGCGTGGTTTCATACGAAATGTAATGGTGTTTCAGGTCTCAAAGGTATAATAATTATACGCAAATATATCTGAAACAGTATTTTAACCAACTTGACAGAGACGGGACAGAACTAAAAAAAAGCTTACATAAACTACCTACCTACTAACTTCCATGGAAATCGCCTTATCTAACACCTTGCATACAAAGTGACGGTACATAATTATACTGTAACTAGCGGCACGCCCCGGCTTTGCACGGGTAATTATTCAAAATTGTTTCAAAATTATTCGAATTTTTCTCGCCGTAAAAACCATCCTTAAACTACAACGAATATTTAAAAAAATAATTGGCTAAATTGGTATAGGCGTTGTTGAGTTATGCGCTTAGCAACACATTTTGCGATTCATTTTTAACCCCCGACAAAAAAAGAGGGGTGTCATTGTTTGACGTGTCTATCTGTCTGGGACATCATAGCTCCTGAACGGATAAGGCGATTTCAACTTAGTTTTTTTTGTTTAAAAGTGAGTTTGGCGCGAGTGCTCTTAGACATGTTTCATGAAAATCGGTTGTGCCGTTTAATAATTGTGGGGGTTAGAGTGGGGTAGAGAAACCGAAAATCTGCAAAAATCTCGAGTGGGGTCAAATAAAAGCGCATTGCGTGAACATTACACATTATTATGGTGGTTATTTTTAAGGAAATTGAAGGATTCGAATCAGGGGTTTTTCTTATATTTTAAATTTAGATTTATTATTTATAAGAAGATTAAGGTAAGAGAAAACATACTATTGATTGCAATGCTCAAATTGATGTAACCGACAACAAACATAAACTTGGTTCGGGTCAATTGGTGTAACGTTAGTTTTTTGAAGAAAGTTGGTTTTATATTGGTGTATGTGTGTGGTTATAATTTTTCGTTCAAGCTCAGAATTAGTGTAAGAGCAATGCTGGTTTGCCAAGATACATACACCAACTTAACCTTCTACGGTCATAGGAATACAACAATTCGACTTATGTAAATGGATCACATACCTACTCAGTTACAACATAATTTCGACGGAAGTCTGCAAATTCACAGTTAAAATGTGTAGCGCAACTGTATTTTTTTAAAGCTAGAATTCTATTATTATGCTATCCGAAAGAGCAGAATAAAACTAAAAAAAACTGTATACTCAACTTATTTTACGTGTTTTGGTGGTTAACCCAATTGAACCTGCAACCGACGATATGTACAATATCTATGCTACCTATATGCTAGGGTTTAGTTCTGAAAATAACTTTTTGAATGGGATTAGTTACCTGTTAACGAATTATTAACTACTAACTAAGCGACAAAATATTATCAAGCGACAATTTTTTTATTTCCGCTCATGACCATTCAGTATGGAGCCGACCCCGCGCGGCAGATTATTTCGTGATCTTAACCCCGCTTATTGTCACAAAACTATAATAGTTAGAGATATGATGTTAGGACGTTTTTTGTAGATAATGATAAGTTCTACAAAGTTGTAATACATCACTTTGTTATTTATTCAATAGTTTTCGCAGCATTCGCGATTAAAGAAAGATTTAAGGTTTAATTTTTCAAAAAAATCGCTTATTGTCACAAAAATATCATAGTTAGAGATATGATGTTCGGACGTTTTTTGTAGATAATGATAAGTTCTACAAAGTTGTAATACATCACTTTGTTATATATTCAATAGTTTTCGCAGCATTCGCGATTAAATAAAGATTTTAGGTTCTTTTATTTCACCATGGGTTACATTATCGGAGTTTGGTAAGGAATCATATTATTTTTGAAAACTAAATATAGCCTATGTCACTCAGGGATAGTGTAGCTTTCGAATGGTGAAAGAATTTTTTAAATCGGTGCAGTAGTTTCAGAGCCTATTCGAGACAAACAAACAAACAAAAAATCAAACCTTTCCTCTTTATAATATTAGTATAGATGAACTGTTTAGCTTGGTTGGTGTACTTATGTACTTAGCCAGGTAATATTTAACTACTTACCATATTACTCTTTACTCTTATTACTAGATACTAGACTATATTCTATTATTATCCCGAGAGTCAAGGTACCGACACGGCAAATTTGTTGTTCTTTTATGATTTTACAAAGTGATACGAGTAAACCCCACTTATAGGTTAAAACTAATATTCTAATTTTGTGTAAAAAAATGCGGGACTCAAACCCACGTCTTCCATTATACGCATGGACGTTCTGACCGCTATACCGAACTCGCCACTACGTCATCGCTTCAATTTCTTCTACACTTGCAACTACGAGTTACGTACGCCTCGTACTAGCGACATCTAGTATAACATCCTAGGACTATTCTTGTTGTTCTTATTAGGTACTTTAGCCCTACCACGATTTACCACAAACAACTGTTGGAGATAATCTGTAATCTCTTACCTCATTGTCCACCTTACACTACTGACTACATAAAAGAAGTTGATGCCTTATGTCATTTCCCCACATCATGTATAGCAGAGAGACACCATAAAGACTAATCCTGCGGTCACATGCCATTCAACGGTCAGATTTGAGTCGTTACTCACAAAGGCTTTACTCATTCATCAGATGGATTGATCTGGAACACCAAAAGCAAAGGAATCCAATGGACAGTAACCTGTGAAACTGCTGTTTGGGAGTTTGCAGACTGAGCGATTTATCGGGCCGATTTAGTCTTTATGCAAAATATTTCTGTAGCCTCCCGTTATGTGCCTTTCGTGTTTCATGAAATTTTTGGTGGTATTTGGTATTTTGTTTTTAAAGGATGGTTTTTTGTTGCTGTTTGTATAAAATTAACCAACATTTATGTTAATGTAGAAACATCATGCCACTTTAAACACTTGTTATTGTTACTTTTTAAAATATTTGAAACGTATTACATGAATTTAATTCATGTAATGAGATAATTGACGTAATGTTTCTTAATTATGTCATAATATCTTATGTATACTGCAAGTAGTTTTTTATTTAATAAACTCATATTTTTTTATTTCCTAATACTGAACACTGAAATTCGAGGGTCCGTTTGTTCGGCTTCAATTTATTAAATATTAGAATAACTTAGAGTTTGGAGTACCATAATCAAACCGCTGGCTAAGTGCGGGTCGGTACCCGCGGGTCAAGAAGCCTTGCCAAGAAAGTCGCCCCTCTGTGTTCCTAACACACTATTATAATAAATAATAAGGTCGTAAATAGGGGCGCTTATTACTTATTACTACTAATAAAGTTTAATAATATTACTTATTTTAATTAATCATTTGTACTTTGAACAGAAATATACCAAACACATGTAATGCTTCATTCATTATAAAAACAATTTATAAAAAAATATATGAATGTACTCCAAAAGTTGTCTCGTCTGCAACAATCGTTAACTAAGCCTGATTGAGCTGCGGCAGCTTTTTTGTCCCGACTATTCAGCGACGTCAGATGTAATAATTCAGCGCTCGAGATTATTCCGACGGCTCCGAATGGCCGGTAACCACGGTCCATTTGCAATAACCTTTTGTTACGTTACCTTTTTTTTAAGCATCATCATTTTAGGGTGTCCACTACATACACACTCAGTGCCAAAAATATAGGGTCACTCAAAAAACTAAATATCTACAGAACTATCTACTAAAGTAAGACCAATTGAATAAAAAACAGAATAAAGACTTTTTAGTTGCGCTTTTAAAAACATATTATTTAAACTGGTTGTATTGGTGATTGGTTGAGGAATAGCAAGGTATTCCTGAAGCCATGTTGGCTAAGGAAGCCGTGTTGGCTAAGGAAGCCGTGTTGGCTAAGTGGGAGGACACTCAACTTTCATTCCGAAGGTCGTGGGTTCAAACCCCGCCACGCACCTCTGGATTTTTCTTCTTGAGAAATTTATGTGCGCTTTAAACACGTGCTTTAACGGTGAAGGCAAACATCGTGAGGAAACCGGCATGTTCGGATAACTTTAAAAAGAGTTTGAAGGACATGTGACATTCACCAACCCGCACTTGGCCAGCGTGGTGAAATAAGGCCTAATCTCTCTCGTCAAGAGAGAAGTCCCTGTGTCCCAGCAGTGGGAACGTTAATAGGGTGATGATGTTGATGTTGAAGGTATTCCTCAGCAAAATAAACATCATTTATGGGACCGAGTGTAGTTTGACAGTAAATATAGGTACCTCATTGATTTTAATTATTTTAGTCGAAAGTAGCTTTCAGCCACAGTTAATTCGGTATTGACATTTGATCTGAACCGACCACCATTTTGTGAAAAGGATCACTGCGCTTGCTCGTCAGCCTCTTTGAAGAACTCTTCAGCCCAAATCTAACAACCTTCTACTAAGGTTCGAGTTTTCTTTGTTGTTACAATTTTTTTTAAAGAAACGCATATTTTGTTGTTTTCTGCAAAGAAGGTCACAGTTGCAAACCGCTAACTGAACAGGAGACGTTTTTTTCTTATTATTTGTTCTTTTATAAGACAGGTGTATATATATTTAATCTGAACTGTTGTAAGTAATATATTAGATTAGATTGAGTTATTTTTTTTTCAAATTGCAGACATGTAAATAATGCTACAATAAAAAAAAAACACGTTAGCGACTAGGCTTATTCGTAAGATACGGCGATTTATGATTAATGGTAAAGATAAGATAAGATAAGACCGCTAATTGTCGCATAGTGTTAAGAATATTATTGTTAATGTTTGTATTATAATTGTGTGCGCAATAAAGAATTATTATTATTCATTTTAAATAATACTTTAAAGTATAAATACATAAATACCTCAAGGGCAAAATTTTCGTATGATTTTCTGAAATAAACCGACCCAAATGTTGATATAAAAATGAAAATGTAGCGATGGTACAGCCACAGATTATGTACAGCTATGTAGTCAGAATCCTGGCAAAGCTGCATTGTGCTTCGCTAGCGAGCTAATGCACGTTCCATGTGCATTCGTGAATGTTCTAGCACGCATTTACATAGAAAGTTAAATAAAATTAAAATTTAGGAATTGTTCATCGATAAATAAATAAATTATCCACACCAAGTAAGAAAACTCTTATTAAGTTTAGGTTAAGCTCGCCTTTGTACATGACCATTGTAACAAAACCTTCATGTATCTATTTTCTTTACAATAAATAATGTTTGAATTGATAAAATAAATATTTTCGGACTATCCACATAACAACATCTAGCCCCGTGGTTAGCTCTAAAGTTTGTGTTACGGGTACTTGACATCAGATATACTTAAAATAATAGACAATGCATATATAGATATTTTTTATTATACATATTAAACATCCAGACCAAGGAGAATGTGATTGCAGATCATACAAACACATGAGCCCTCATCGGGAATCGAACCCGCTACCTCTTGCGCCGCAAATGGACCGTCGCCCACCGCGCCACTGAGGCAGTCAGCCAGATCTATGTATGTATGTATGTTCCTACATAGTTAGAAGTCAGGTATAGCTGCATTGTGCTTCGCTAGAAAATATGCATTCGTGAATGTTTTGCACTCATTGACACAAAAAGCAGGGCATAAATATATAAAAATTGTTATAACTGATAAAGCTGTGTTGTTCTATTCTGTGATGTCTGCAATGTTTTATACTGAGGTATAAAACATTGAAGCGAACTGTCAAGACAATGTTATTTCCTTGATATTTGTTGTTTAAGCAATTTAGTTTAATTAATTTTAAGTTGACCTGTCCATGTAGGCTATGTGCTTCTAAGGAAATAAACGTTTTGACTTTTACTTTGACTTTTATATAATTAGATATTACTTATCATTATTGTACATTGTAGTCCGTATAAACTATAATGCTTAAGATTGATGAATGATTTACGAGAAAAATTGCTACAATAATACCTTAACGTTAATATATAACTTGGTAATTGACAAAAGAGTTATTAAGCCGTGGCTGACCAAGAGCAGTTTAATCTACTTAAAGTTCCATAAAAAAAGACAAAAGACTTAAAGCTGTTTTTTATAAGGTAGGGTTATTGTTGTCGGCTCCCGGACTTTTATTTTTGTTTTGCTAATTTCATCTTTACTCCAATATCTCAGTCAGATTAAAAATTATTTCGGTTTCAGATAAAACGTTTATTGAGAACGGCTATATAGGGTATGTTACCGTGGGAAAATAAGACTAAAATATAACGTCACTTGTATCGGGCGCGATTATTTTAAAGTTAAATATTTTGAAAACTACTTGACGTAGGTATCGAAAAAAATATTTCACAGGTATTTTGAATTGTAAGCAGAGTAGAAAGCTTAAATTCAAAGGTAGTAAAATTATTCTTTATTATGGACTAGTGGGACTTTAATGCTCAATGCAATGATATTTGGTCCGTATAAAGAAATCTTTCTGCAGACCAGACTATTTGACGTCGAGTCCTTCGTAAACTCACACCATGAATCTTGTCCCAACTGGTGTGAGTTGACGAATCTTAAAAAAGCTATACTCTGCATTCTGCAACTCACACCACTTTTACTCTGGATGAATTTTAGTACAGTCAACCACAAAAAGTATAAGTAAAATAATAGACAAACAGCATACTTATTATACACTTTTATTTGACTATTAATTAAAACTACGTTAAAGTTTGGCAGGCATTTGTCACGGTATAAAAATGTGACTCATTTTTCTCACATACGAGTCGGCTCTGTCTTACGATACATTTGACAGTCAGTTAGACTATAAGAGTTTAAGAACAACCTCTTTTGTTTTTGACACCTGCCAGTTAGCAAACAGTGTACTGCAAATGTCAGTTTTATTTTTGTACCTGTAACCCGGTTGCTGTGTAGCCTTGGGTTTGTAGGAGGCCCCATTCTTGATTTATAGAGGTCGAAATGGATCCCTGCATCGCTATGGTCGAATGAACAGTTTGGAGAACATACTGCATTCACCTAACAGCGTTGGTGGAAGTAATATGGGTGGAATAGCTTTCATACGTAGTACGTAAATTAAGGGTGATCTACACATAGAGAAGCCACTATTCCGACACAGTACAGTGGTGCCGGTATAGTGCGAAAAGTTTTTAGAATTTCGTAAGCAAAGGGTAAAACGTGACCCTATTACAAAGACTTCGTTGTATGTCTGTCTGTACGTCTGTCATCAGGCTGTATAATATCAAAAACAACAGTGACAGATAGAGTATTTTTTATAAGGGATGATGTATTTCAGTTGCTACTATAATACAAATCGGAGGCAAACATGATTTTATAATGCAATGTTCCACACGGGAAAAAACCTTTTTTTGAATAAAAAATAAATCTATGAATACTTTTGCAATATAGTTAATGGAAGAATGATTGGTTATTTCAGGACCTATATTGATAAAAAAAGTGTTTTTTAATCATAACTTTTCGATGTTAATTAATAGTATATTTATTTTAAATAAAATAAGGCATATTTTAAATGAATAGTTATATGTCTTGCAATAACCTTTCATTTTTATTTAATGTATTTATAGAATTCTTTATATATTTTTAACTATTTGACGAAGAATAAACATTTTATTCATATCCCTAAACTTTGTCGACTTTTATATTAGTGAAGCAGCAGTTTTGTCAGTGTTCGCTCAGATCACAATCAAAACTAATAACTGCGTACAGTCAACAACAAAATAAACTGCTGAAATAGGCCCCAAAATAATTTATACAGCCAATTAAGTCAAAAGTTACGGACTATTGAAGTTTGTCAGTAGTGAAGGAACAAATTACATGTCATATGTAAGTGATAATATTAATTCAAGTTTTGTTCGATCCTCGGTGCTATGACTGTAATATTAGATCCGGATACAAGATCAGTGGTATTTGGTATTATAGAGTATAGGGCTTATTTTTCGCATACATATGAAACCTCGTTGATATGTGTAAATATGTGAATCAACCTTTATTGTTTGATATTCCTCTCTCGTGAATGTTGGAACAGCGTTGCTTTATGTTACATAACTTATATACCCTGTTACATACAGTAAAGCTATAATTTTAAAATACATAATATCTATATATTTAATTGTTTTATATGTACACCTCGCTGTCCTATTGCTTTTTGAATTTGGAATATGCAGTCGATAATAGACAGTTGACGATAGCTTTTGTATTATATATACATATGTATTCACAAAGAGATATCAGAGTAGTATATCAGTCACGTAACACCCATAGTACAAGCTCTGCTTAGTTTGTAGTAAGGTAAGGTAAGACATTTTATATGAGACAGCATAATATTTCATCAATACGATCTAAAAGTCGGAATGACGCGTCTCAGGAAGAGTTGGTAACGTCGGTATTTCGGGAATAGATATTTGATGTTTTGAAAAAGATGGCATAGAAACGAAGGTCTGCATTGAGCACCATAACTCGTTTTAAAGTGCGAAAATAAATGTTCATAAAAGTTAATAGCTACTCATAAAGCTTAACGTATAATGATTATTGTTTAAGTAAATATTTGTATCCATTTTATATTCGACTAATCTTAGGAATAACATTTGCCTTAGAGGTCATGTGTAATTTTGCAAGGATGCGTATAACGCCCGAAGCAGCCTGTATAATTTCTCAGGATTAAGCAGCGCTACATGTCCTTAGACAAATAAGTAGGTATAGAAGCTTTATATTTCTATAATATTATAGGAAATAGTTATCCCAATTATAAAGAAACCAGGTTTTACCCACGGCTTCGCTTGTATAAATTTCCACAGTCATTTAATGTAATTTTTTGTATATCCCTACTACTACTGTCTACGTTACTATCCATTTACCTACATTCTCGCAGCTATATGTAGTACTTAATTATTTATATTAAGTGATATAGGTCACTTTTTAGGTTAAACTATTTTAATTCTTTGTACTTGGTAGCACGTCGGGGCTCTTTCCTGGAGACGCCGATGCTAATCCTGTGTGTGAAGGTTACGGATGTGTCTTAATATTTTATAAATAGTACGTACTAATTATAAATTATTTATGAAAAATAAATTTTTAAAAATAATTAGGAGATTGGGTTAAGCGTAAGGAAGTTACAAACCAGCAAACTTACTTTCTTATTATAAACTCCCTGATAACATTATAAAAACTGCTACATGCACGATGAAGAAATGCATTTTGTCTGTAAATGGAATTTACTATTGAATTATATAATATCGAACTATGATTAACTGACTTGCGGGGAGCATTTAAGTTAAGTTTAGCAAGTAGATCAGAAGAGTCTACTTGACCAGAAGCAATTTTAAGTAAAAAAGTAATGCCACTCACATTACGCCTCATATAAAGGCGTAAAATGGAGTGCTTACCCGTTCGACCCAAGATTTTTCTACCCAATAGGTATTTTGCTCCGTTCAACCCCAAACAATAGATTCAAGTTACCCGTTCTACCCATACCTACTTATTCCTAATTTCTATTGTTTGAATTCAAATAAATGTCATAGTGAAATACTAAAGAAGCAGGGTCATTCATTACATTAGACAAAAAATGCAGAAATTCATTAAAAATATTTAATTATTAATATTTTTTTATTGTTTAGATAATAGTCAGTTAAATATTTTTCTACTAGTCTAATAATAAAAATAATGAACCTTTAAAGAAACAAACATAATAAAATAATAATATTATAAAAAATAGTTCATCACTCTTCAGATTCAGGTTTGGTAGGTAAATATAAAGTTACTTTTCTAAGTTATCTTGGTACATAATATCAGTCATGCAAAATCTAATTTTTTTCGTGATGACATATTTTAAACACTCGGATACGGACAGGTACACATTTTTAATTAAAAATATATAATAATTATACGTAACAATAGGTACAATTAAACTATATGAAACCTATCGATGGTATAATAGATATAAAAATATGTTCTTGATTAACATAAATAAAAATCATCTAAATTATTCACAACACACATAGATAAAACAAACACATTTAAGATATAAAAGTTGACAGTTTTTCTAAACAATGTCCCACTGAAATTTTTCGTGTAGCCAAATCCATACACTACCTCAATAGATAAGAAAAACAATGGTAATCCTTACCGTTGTTGATTGGATTATCTATTGTACATACAACAAGTTCTCCTTCGTTTAAAGAGATCATAAACTATTATAACCTCCTTATTTTAGTTACAAAATTTGAAGTTACTGTGAGTAATAATACCATCAAGATTTTTTATAAATACTAGCGGTCCGCCCTCGCTTCGCACCTAGTCTCGTCGAAATCAAAACCATTCTCAAACCAAGTTAAACACACACAAAAAATTGTGAATCTAAACCATTCCCAGATCCCCTTGAACACACACAAAAAATTTCATCAAAATCGGTCCAGTCGTTTGAGAGAAGTTCAGTGACATACACACTCACAGAAGAATTATATATATAAAGATATACGGATTACGGTGTCTGTACTATTTAGAATACACTGTGACTCAGATTTTTGCTTTGGGTAGAACGGGGCATATGTTTTGGGTTGAAGGGGTAAAAATATTATTGGGTAGAAAAATCATGGGTTGAACGGGTAAGCACTCGTAAAATGTTAAAACGTTTACAAAGGGAAGATTTAAAAGGAATGGAAACAAAGGAACTGAACAAATTTAATTTGTATGCACTCGACTTGTATTATATTATGTATTTCTCGTAATTAGGGTGCCAGACTGGCGAGGCATACTCCAAAATATTTCTAACATCATAATTATGTGCAGTATATTATCTTCAGAGTTTTTGTTCTTTTGAAGTCTTTAGAGCAGCGCATTATTTATAACATTAATAGGAGTTGATTTGGATAGAATACCTCTAGAATTGCATTTCATAAAGATTAACCAGCAACCAAAAAAAATAATTGCTTAATAAATATAAATCTTAAATTAACATCAAAATATTTTATACAGTTATTACTTAATCGAAACCTTCTAGTTCCAGTTGCTTGGTTAAAACTCTAGAATGACTTAAGGAAATCCCAAAAGTATTTTCGTGGAGTTTTTCAAACGTGTAAGGTTTCTTACTTCGAGGCGAAGTAGACTCAAATTACTAATAGCCTTTTCAGCCATTTATCAAAGAGCCTTGCGCCCGAACATTTGCTTACTCTTTGCTTAACAAACAAGGAATACAGTGTGGGTAGAAAAACAGTAGACAAACTATTAATATTTTCGCTTTCAGAGCATGAAATACTGCGGGTTTGAAATACCGATGTGGACCTGTTTAAATTCATACCAGTTATCTGTTACTACAGAAGCACAGCGACACCGCCTTTTAAATATAAATAGTAATCTTACTTTTATCAGTACATCAGTTATTATTACAAATTAAAGTCGATTTGTAAAAGTAAAGTAAAAATTAATTAATTTAACAAAAATACAGTACATTTTTAATGTTTTTAATAAGTGATAAACCTCACTTTGCAGGTTAAACTATTTTTAAATTTTATGCAGATAAAAATAATTTGGTCTAGCACGTCAGGGCGCATTCCTGGAGATGCAGGTTCGAATCCTGTGCGCGAAGGTTACGGATGTGTCTTAATTTTTTCTGCATAAAATAAAAAAATAAATACAGTAATTTATAGTTATTGGTAGTACGATGAGGATATAAAACTTTATAACTATGGAGTATCCTCATCGCCCAACTCCAGGCTCTTAAAGTATTATAATTTGTGACGAGCCTGGTGCGATAATATCTAATGGTGCTGATCACTGATCTCGCTGATCTCTAATGGACATCAGAGGGCGAAGATTCGCGTCACGTCTTCGCGCTAAAACATCGTGTATCGGCTAATGCGATGTTTTTGTCTACATAAACGTGCACTGACGAATATTCGTGTCAAACGGTGTGCGCTTAATAATTACGGATGTATTAAAAAAAAAGGAGATCACGTTTACTTTTACCACACAGTTGCAAAGCTTCAGTAGTGCCATCGTATCCTATTATTTAAGTTCACTGTTTAAATTTTTTTATACGTTGTGCACAAAAACAATTTACAGAGGAGGACTTAATGCTAGAAGCATTCTCTACCAGTCATCCTGGGCGTGCAAAAAAATAAATTAGGCACTATCAATATAAAAAATATATAAAATATATTTATATATACATATAAAATGATTAAGTATTAATAAATACATATGTATATACACATAAAGGAATATTACAGATATAGGTACCATAAATAATAAATAAATATGCACATGCAATACCTAATTACAAGCGTATATTGACCTAAACAAATGATTTTTTTAACTTATTTATATTTAAAGGCGGTGCAGTTGTCCTTCTGTAGTAACTGATCAATATAGTCATATTTTCTTGGGCGCGTCAAGTTTCCTAACGGAGTCGGCATAATCTGACACCTGCCCTAATTTGCTGCCAATGACAAAAATACATTTTTCACATTATTTTATATGACAATAAAATATTATTTATGTTCATAAAGAATACATTTCGTAAATTCTGATGCTACAATTTTATGAATTTACATGGTGTTATTTGAGGTTTATAAAGATATCTAATATTAATTTTAGCTTGACTAATGTAATATTCACACATTATCTTTATTAGAGATAAGATCCCTAATTAAGTAAGTACCAAATGTTAGAAAAAAGATATTCTACTTTTGTGAATTTTCTCCGCAGTAATAACATATTACTATCTGGTCAAGTATGAGCGTATAGCTAAGTAAGTATAGCTTAGTTTAAGTATACCTTCCCCAATAATCAAGTTATAATAACTGAAAACATTTTTATATAAAACCAGTAAATTCCTCAGATCTATATCGGCAAGAAAAACATACAATCTCATCAGATTAATAATATAAGTATAGATAAACAAGTATCAACAGCTTAGATACCAAATCCGAAGAAAATCCCGACTCAATATAAAATTATGCTCACGTACGTAACAAAGGCAGGTAAGTTCGCAGATTGTTATTATATCTCGGCTAATGAACGAACTTTGAAGATACCACATGAATTACGTTGATTGTAACTTTGTTATGAGAAATCCTTTGTGAGCTTTTAGCCTTGAGGAAGTCAGTATAAAACCTGAAAGCTGCACGAACCTTCAAGTTTCACTGAACAACAGGTGATCCTAGATTAAAGTGTAGGTACTTTTTGTTCTATGAAAACACTGAGTTTAAAAAGATCCATTATGCATTAGCATAAACCGGACCGAAACTCTATGTTCCGAGCGGAAGCGCAAATCTACATCTCGCGCGTCTCGCACACCGTGAACTCCGAGGCTGTGGTGGAATACATCCGAACCAAGACTGCATTTTTGGTTCGCGTCGAAAGGTTGGAATCCCGCAGTAATGTGAGCTTCGGTTAATTTATGGTGCGGGTTCCAACTAAACATCTGTCGACGTTCCTGAATGAGCAGTTTTGGCCGCAAGGGGTCAAGTTTCGACGGTTCATCGGTCGCCTACACGGCAAGGCGACACCGCCGTAACAGATGATCCACGATGCTGATACTTTAGTTTATAAGATTTATATTTTTTATGTATGTTAGTCTATAAGGTATTTGTTTATATGGGCCTTAGATGCCTGAAATAAATGATTTATTATTATTATAAACATAATCACCCCTATTTACTTTCCAACTGCTGGGACAGAGCGACTTCTCTCTGGAAAACAGAGATTATTCTTTAATTCACCACTCTGACCGAGTGCGGGTTGGTGAATGTCACATGTCCTTAATAGTCTTTAAAGTTCTCAGAGTATACCGGTTTCCGTTAAAGCACGTGTTTAAAGTGCTTATAAAACTTTTCAAAAAGAAAAATCCAGAGGTGCGTCGGTGTTTGATCCCACGATATCTTTGGAGTGAATAGACCTAGCCAACACTGCTTTTTCATTTTCATCATTGGCATAATCATTTGTTTATATACAATTAACTCAATAAACATTGTTTCCATGGGCACCGGTAGTTGACTAAACCATAATAAAAATACCGTCGTTAAGTTTGAGTTTACTAAAAAATTATATTGTATTAAAAATATTTTTAATTTTCTCTTGCAAACGAAACATCATGACTTTTGAAGTTGCGCGTGACGTAATGCTTTCGAACCAAATGTACCGAATTTATACGTAGCAAGCCTCCACTCCGTATTTTGATTTTTACTCTATATCTTAGCACATTCATATCTCTACTATCTATATCTATACTAATAATACTAAGCTGAAGAGTTTGTTTGTTTGAACGCGTTAATTTCAGGAACTACTGGTCCGATTTGAATAATTTTTTCACTGTAAGATTTTTTTGCCTTTTTATAGCTAGAAAATAGACCTACTATTTTTATAAAATTATCATTTTTATTGCCTTAAGCCTCACTGCCAAACTTACTACCACTTAAATATAGTATATATATCTAGTATTTACATCACATAAACAACAACACTTACCTACTAACCAGCTAGTAAAACGTTCCTATTCATTCCAAATAATTCCGATAGGTTGATTAGGAAGTCGACGCACGTACATTCATTAGATTCGCCCATTATAAAGAGACAGATAGAGAGAGAAACCGTTTATTAGATCTCAAACACCAAAAAGTAACTCGCAAGGGTGCTACAACCAGTGTCCGGACCGTATCCTCTTTTGCTTGTGCAAAAAAAGTATTTAAACAATGTTTGCAGATAACATTGCAAGATCTACAATATTAGAGCTGTAGCAAACCGTATGTATTCTAGGTTCTAGGTACTGAGTAACGGGTACAACGTCCAGTAACGGGTAACGAATCGCTACTCACGAATACATTTCGTTATTCGCATTTTTCGTAGTATCAGAACCCACACTGCTTCAGTATACGCAAGTACCGTTAATGCGGTATAGAATTATACATTGACACATCATGTATTGTGATGTTATTAATAAATATAATGAATACTATGAAACTACTATATATACCCATCAATTTTCTGCTCCATGTTATTACAAAACATACCATATTTATTTAGTCTTCAATATGTATTTATAGTTATAGTACAAACAATACACCTTAATCGCTCAAACTGGATCGGTGGAGATTTATGGTATTTCAATAAATTAAATTTCTTGTTTGCACTTTGCGCTTGAAAAGTCAGTTTGCCGGTCTCTAGTTAAATAAAAATAGAAAGTAAAAAAGATGTTACTCATTTGTACGCCATTTTGCGTCTCTTATGGTATTTTAATACCAAATTTAATATCTGTGAATATCTGACAAAATAGTTTTTTTTATGCTCGATAAGCCTTCATTTGATCTCAACTGATGTTAAGTGACGATGTGGTCTAAGATGGGCATGAAGACCTAGAAGGTAGATGACTCCGGACTACATTACGAAACACGAGAAAATCGCTTCACGCAGTGGCCCGGTGGGTGGTGACAAGCCGCGGCCGAAGCCTATACCACTAGAGACTGTTCAGAGTTTTACTTTTAAGGAAATTAAGGCATAGCAATCGGGGGTTTTTCTTTTATTTTAAATTTAGATTATGACTATGTTTAGTCAGTATTAAATTGATATGACCGTGCAACTAAGTTTATTTTGACTTCTCTAGCTACACTTTGTTTGTGTATAGGTACGAGTAAAAATAAAATTCACCTGTCGCAGTGTTAGTTACCACTCCATTGAAACGGATTAACCGATTATTATAAAATTTTATATGCATATTCAGTAGGTCTGAGAATCGACTTCTATGCATTTTCATAACTCTAATTGATCTAGAAATGATTTACATGGCAAAGCAACGTTTGCTGAGGTCAGCTAGTAGGTAATATAGAGCTATAGTATAAAGCAGTCTGAAAGACTGGTTGGAAAGTTGACGTGCGTCATTACAACCGACCATTAGAGTTCGCAGAGCGCTCTTGAACTGCTACGACTGAGCCCGGACCACATCTTGAACCCGTTCGTTAGATCCGCACTCGACTTTGGTTACCAATTACTGATATAAGATAAAAGATAATAGAGATAAATAGAGATAAGATATAAGATAATAGACAGGCATTATAGGCCGTACTCGTAAACATTTTGGATTCAAACTTGTCGTGTCATATTTTCTGGATTTTCCAGCGGTTTTGGCTGCTGCAGACTTTAGACCAAAAGCCGTGTTGGCTAAGTGGGAGCACCCTCGACTTTTAATCCAAAGGTCGTAGGCTCAAACCCCCGCCACGCACCTCTTGATTTTACTTCTCTAAGAATGTATGTTCGATTTAAACACTTGCTTAAACGGTGAAGGCAAACATAGTGATGAAACCGGCATGTTCTGAAATCATTGAAGAGTTTGAATCTCGCTCGTCAAGAGAGAAGTCTCTGTGACTCAGCAGTGGGAACGTAAACAGGGATGCTTATGATGTTTGGCCAAAACAGCCATATTACGGTTAGTAAAAAAAGTTAGATTAATTTAATGTAAATTAAAAAAAGTGTTACAGGTGCTAGCTTATTTTGGGGAAGATATATCCAAAATTTGTGAAAACCGAACGTATAAATAGTTTTAAATTATGAATGAACAACACTTTTAAGCTCAAGCGAATGGGCAAACCATTCGCTTTCGCCCGAGTACCCATATTCTTTCTCTTCCGTTTAAAATAATGTTATATTAGGTCCTTACATATGAAATTGGCGTTTTTCGTACTGGCCACTTTAATCACAAATTTCTCCTCTTTGGTAAGGAATTCCAAATTCAAATTTGTACAGCTATAGACTCATGTATTTGTGCTTCGATGATCGTCATTCATTTGTTTTTTTTCTTCTGTTTTTTTCTGTTTGCGTCACTCATTTTACAAAATGGAAAACTTAAAATATCGCATTATTTACGAGTACGAGTTCCGCCGTGGCACTAGTGCTGCGGAAACAACTCGAAGGGTGAATGATGTGTATGGCGGTCGTGTTGCAAAAGAAAACACAGTTCGTTTTTGGTTCCAACGTTTTCGTTCTGGAAATTTCGACTTGCAGAACAAGCCCCGTGGACGGCCTGAGACTCAAGTTGATAATGAAGAGTTGAAGGCTATTGTGGAAGCGGATCCATCGCAAACCACGTCCGAGTTAGCTGCAGGCTGCGGTGTTGGTGATAAAACTGTTTTAATTCACTTGAAGCAAATTGGGAAGATTAAAAAGCTTGAAAGGTGGGTACCTCACGAATTGACTGAAGCAAACCGGCAAACGCGCGTCGACTGCTGCGTTACATTACTAAACCGGCACAATAATGAAGGTATTTTAAACCGAATCATTACCTGTGATGAAAAATGGGTTCTTTACGATAATCGGAAGCGCTCAGCGCAATGGTTGGATCCTGGCCAGCCAGCCAAATCCTGCCCCAAGCGAAAATTAACCCCAAAAAAGTTACTTGTAAGCGTTTGGTGGACTAGTGCCGGTATTGTTCATTACAGTTTTCTCAAATCTGGCCAGACTATTACGGCTGATGTCTATTGTCAGCAATTGCAAACCATGATGGAAAAGCTAGCGGCTAAACAACCTAGGCTGGTCAATCGCTCCACGCCACTGCTGCTTCACGACAACGCTAGACCACACACTGCGCAACAGACGGCTACTAAATTAGAAGAGCTTCAATTGGAAAGTCTAAGACATCCTCCGTACTCCCCGGACCTTGCTCCAACAGATTACCATTTTTTTCGAAATTTGGATAACTTCTTGCAAGGGAAAAAATTCAACTCCGATGGGGCAGTCCAAATCGCCTTCAAAGATTTTATTGATTCCCGTCCGACTGGTTTTTTTAGTAAAGGGATCAATGAACTACCTATAAGATGGCAAAAGTGCATAGAAAATAATGGTTCATACTTTGATTAATTAAATATATTATATTAAAAAATATTCGACTTTTTGTTCCTCCCATACAAAACGCCAATTTCATATGTAAGGACCTAATATTATTTTTAACTCTCTTGTTCCATCCTACCTAGTGATCGATTTTGTTTTCTACATCAGTCTCACTCGCTTTCTCCTCGGTCTTCAGGAAGTAACACACTCAAAGTCCCTATTCCGAATATAATTTTAGAATTTTCTCTCTTTCTATCTGATGATTTATTGTACAACATCGACTGAATTGCCAATTCCACCAATTGTAAGGGATTGTTGTTAGATTACCATCATGATTATCTAAAAATCCCTAACAATTAATGAAACTTGGATTCAGTACGGTTTGAAAGTTGACGCACGTACATCCATCCATTAGAGTTGAAGAGTGCTCTCGAACTGCGACATCTGCACTCGGGCCACATCTCCATCCTGATCGTTAGTTCAGCACTCGACTTTAGTTAACCATTAGGTCCTACTACTGATAACTAGACCGTCATACTGCACTCCGGTCCAAAAATAACGGGTCAGTCAGAGACGAAATATCTCCAGAACTGTAAAATTTGGATCGATAAAATAAAAATAGAATGAAGACTTTTTAGTTGCGCTTCTAATAACATATCATTTAAACTGATTGTAGTCAAAGTCAAAGTCTAAGTCATAATTTTTATTTCCTTAGACGCTTATGCGTACATGGACATGTAAAGACCACCATGTAAATAAGGTATTCCACAGCACCGGCTCCAAAACTTGCTGCATAAAGTATATCGTTTTTGTAATCATTATTTTGATATTTTACTTTTAAGGAAATTAAGGCTTGAAATCGGGGGTTTTTCTTAAATTTTAAATTGAGATTTATTATTATTAACATAACTTTCAAGAAAAGCAATGCAACCTCGTAACAATAGATATTAATACGAGGTATTCAATTGAGTAAACGATATTTATTGCATAAAATCTGTATCAGTGGATTCAATATCCGTTTTAAAACCCACATTAAAGAGAAATATTGAAGTGAGCTTAAACATTCTATTAAAATCCCATCTCGTACATTTTCAATTTTCCTATTCTCTAGTCTCGCGTAACGGTTTAAAACGAAATTTTTTATCAGTCTCTTTGTGTCGGGCCTGCGCTGGTTATAGAATGAAACAAGATTACATGCGCATTGCACAGAATATAGACAAGTTCTTGTTTAGCTAAAATTCGCAGATGGGTTATATATTTTCAAAATTATCGATACTAATATTATAAATGCGAAAGTAACTGTCTGTTCCTCTGTCATGCAAAATATCTGAACCGATTTAAACGATGTTTAGTACACATGTTTTCTAGAGCCTAAAAAAGGACATGATACTTTTTACCGAGGGTAAATGTCATTCTGCGGAAAGATCCATTATAACGTGAGTCACACCGCCAGGCACTGCTAGTAGTTACTAATTTATTTTATGTTGCAGCTACATCAGCGGGCGGAGATTCGTGTACGGGCTAACGAGATATTCTTGTCTATATTCTGACATGACGTAGGTGTAGCCACGCTCAAGCTTAACATCGTCTACTCGAATACTGCTTAATCGCGTTGCAACGAAGTTCCCTCCACACACATTGCGTTGACACGAATATTCGCCGTAGACCGCTAATATAGCCACACCATTACCACTGTTAATATATAAATAAATATTTCCGGACAATCCACACAACAACATCTAGCTCTGTGGTAAGCTCTATGCTTGTGTTACGGGTACTAGACATTTAATATACTTAATATAATAGACATACATATGTATATAGATATTTTTATTATTATATGAAACACCCAGACCAAGGAGAAAGTGTTTAAAGTTTACATCATCTTTATACTCGAACTTTCAAGTATTATTATAATGTTGCTTGTATAAATTGCTCTAGGTCTTGCTGATTTAACATGCATATCGGAATCTGCTTGCTTCGTCTTTTCGCCGGCGCAATTTTTCTCTCATAACTGAGAATGGAAACTGTAAATAATCTGCTGGGTCAGCTCGTGCTGAATAATGAGATTAAAACTTTCATAAAGCGTCCGCAATTCTATGTATATATACTTTCAGCGAGGGTTATAAGCAAGGAGTCTTGAAGTAAACGGATTATCAAGTTTGCAATTGCGTCCGGTTTACAATGCAAAGGAAATCGTCAACTAAGTACTGTTTTATTGAGTAACCAAAGGCTTGTCAAAATTAGTTGAAATAGCTACTTGAACTCGCGATTTTTTGTAGGTTTATGGGTTTCATCATGATTGTCCTCAACCTGTTTTTGCCTACTGCTGGGCATAGGATTCCCAGATTTCGTACCATCCACTACGGTGCTGTGGTAAACGGTTATATCGACCCGCGAAGTTTAAAAAAATAAACAAAATATATTTTTATTAAATCCTAGGGATCTTCTGGCTAAGTCAGATGAAGTTAACATATTCAAAATAATTTTAGAGTGGGAAAGAAATAAACAAAAACTCATTCAGTATTCATACACACAGGAACAATACGCATTTGTCAAACATGCACATAAAAGAAAATGTATAAAATTCTGCCATTTTAATATTTTAATTTTGTTTTGAAAAAGTTAAGACGAAACATAAAATCGAACCCTTTTTTGCCGAAATTGGACCCTCGCCCACCGCGCCACTGAGGTAGATAGAATTAATGTTGATTGTCCTTAATAAAATGAAACAGAGGGTACATTGTTTTTTTTTCCATATATGCCCTGCCACTGTTCTAATGGGTCTCGCAGGGGATTTGTGGAAAGTGTTACTACTATCCTCTTCACAGGGGTTAGACGCAGGGCATTTCTGGAGTAAGCCAGTCATTAGCTATAATTCAGAAATCCCCTGTCATATTTTAAGAAATCAATAAATAAATAAATATTTCCGGACTACTCACACAGCATCACCTAACCCCAAACTAAGCAGAGCTTGTACTATGGGTGTTAGGTGACTGTTATACTACATAGATACATTTTTTTTTGTAAAAGCATACATATTATACAATAGAAAACACCCAGAACAACAATCCAGAACTATCCTATCTGAAATGTTAATTAAAAATGAAAGGCAATAACAACGGCTATTCCGCTAATGAATTGTGCTATTAGTTTCTCGTCAAACATACATAAATATTACTTACTTACACGAATCTGTTAATAAAAATATAAAACTTTATTAGGCATGGAAAGATCAGTTGAGGCTAGTTTTTGGAGAATATATTTTTTTCAGTAATTTTCTATTAAATCACTTACAGAGTATATTGTTGTATCTAGCAATAGGTGTTTTACGTTATTTAAAAACGATCGTTCACTTTCAATTATTCTAATGAACAATGGAAGTTTGTTATATAGTTTTGGTTTGATTACTCGGTATTGTTTTTAAACACGTATTTGAATTTATGAGCTGAGTGCTGAGTCTGAGTTTACAAATTGTAGTTAACTTTCTCGATCGTGAGAACGTTAACTATAATTTGTATGGGATCGAAACAGCGCCTCTTGTGGCAAACTTGAGAATCATAATTTGCTAGTTTGAGATTCACTATCGACCGTCGATCGTCGACTCGTTTACGCTCACGTTCGAAAGTGAGAACGTTAACGCATTTGATTGGTTGTTTGAAAATTTTCCCGAGTTCGTGTTACCATTTTTGACATTCGAATAGTAAACGCGCTCGAAAAAGTATTCGTCTAGCATTCACTTAGAATTTCTCAGTGAGTAGAGGTGAGAGTGCAAAGTTATTCAGTAAAATCATTAATATTTACAAATAAATTATGGCCGGACGTTTCTTTTTCGCTTGGATATCGTCTTACAAAGACAGCTTTTAAGTTTTTGTGCAGAGAATTAAAACAATTGACGAATTTAAGGTCCTCTCAACTCGTTTTGTTGGAACTTATATTATGTACTTTTTGTTATTTATTAATTAAAATATTAAAAAGTACCTAGCTATAGTTTCGACACCTAATTAATTTGTTCTTCGCAGGTGTTCACGGCTCTCTTCTTTTTTGCTTCTGGTTCATACAAAAGCCAATTTGAGTAGCAAAACAATGGAATGATATTTTTTTCAGTTACCTATGTGATGATCAATACTACATTTTAAATGTTAACCCTAAGTTTGGAGGTGCAAAGCATGATTCTTTGTATGGGAAAACAGTGACTTGAATACATAAATTCAATCTCTGCACCAAAATAGAGAAATGGTCTGGCTTCTATATAGGTAAAGTATCTTTAGGTACTTGATTTATTAAAATGCATTATGTTTTGATCCCTTTCACTATTCTATCTTTTACATAATTATTTATTTTTAGGAGACTCTGGATACCCTCAGCGCCCAGGCTAATGACTCCAATTTTAGATGCAAATACTGGTACACCAGAGGCCAATTATAATAACAAGCAAATGAGGGCTAGAGTAATAATAGAAAATACATTTTCAAATGCTGAAAAACAGATGGTAGTGCTTAGACAAGGATGGAGTTCACTCCATCCACTTCAAGCCACTCAAATATGCTTCTATTATTATAGCATACTCAGTATTGCATAACATAGTTATCAATCTTGGCATTGATCTAAATCTTACTCGGTGTCCGAGTAAGATTTAGGTGGGTCTAGTTAAGGTAAAATATTTCATATGATATTATAACAAAATACCTATTTATGTTACAATTAATCATATCTAGTTCCAGGAAACTTAAATAGTGAACCGGGTTACAATGACTATGTGGAAGGAGCTGGAGCTACCAGCGGACCAATTTTAGTAAGAAGACTGATAAATAGTGTGTGATATATATATGTATGTAGTTCTCAGTTATATATTGTGTTAATGTACTATTGCTATTTATAGAAGTGTGCTTAGGATTATAAGGTTAAGGATATTCTATTGTGACAATGAATAAATAAACAAAATTATATAAGATGAACTTTATTTTTTTACCTAATTAGACAGTCAGAATTGACAAGTTAAATTTATAAACTTATATACTTATATTTACAAAAATATAAACTAATCATTACAGAGTCTATTAACTAACTTATCTTAAACTCTTATTCCTATTGCTTGCCAATCTCTGGCTCTGCGCTTCCATCTCCCTAATCATATTTTGCTCTCTCCTCAAGCTTATGTTACTCTATTATAAACTTTCTCCAAAACTCTTCAGCTTGTAGAAAATTTTGTGCTAGCCTCAAAATTCTTCAAGGAATTCTTGCATGGCAAGGTGGTGTTTGCCCAAAGCAAGCAGGCTCAGGCCGAATCAGATTGCTCTCACAGAGCCTTATAGGAGAGTGCATGGGCATCTGTAAAAATACATTAATGTTATTATAATCTTATTAACATTATAATTATGTTATCCTTAAAAAAGTTAAGTCTTACCTTCCAGTGCTTCCAATGTTGTGAAATAAATCTCAAAAACAAATCCAATATTGTGACAATATTGTGAACTGGGGTTGTTACAGTAATTCTTTGACTGGGGCTTAGGACTGGGGCAACATATGATGTTGATGGCCCAGGTTCATCCCAATGTCTGAGGTCTCCATGCCTAGAAACAACAATAAACTTAGTTTTTTCTTCGTCGATGAAACAACTTCACATAAATAGATCTAAACATCAAATAAATTATCAAACACTCACTGCTCCATGAACTTGTCTTCATTTTTAGACTGTTTAACTCATAGTTTCAATTTATTATTAATTTATCGGCCGGCCACTTCTTCCTACTCGAACGAAAGTTTTCATTTCAAACGTAAACAAAACACAGAATAATCATAACATTTTTGATAGACAGCTGCTTCTTGACAAAATACTAGTAAAAATATCATTCTGAATTTGGCCGGTTAATGATTTGATGACGTCATGCTACCACCCTAACAAAAATATTTAACTATGCTCACGGTGAGTGAACGCTTTCGTATAGTTTTTGTCGATAGGAACTCCAACTTGCATGCCATTGCTTTTCGATTCGAATTTCGTTAGCTCGATTAACGAGATAGTAAAGTCATTCGAAAACGTTTGTGGAACTTAGACTCAGCACTCTGTTGATTTGAGATACATGTTATGGCGATTAGTGTATTGGCTTTGACTATCCCTTACAGGAAGGCTTAAAACAATCAAATATCAATAGATTACAATATAAATGTCCGCCTACAAAATAAATCTATCCAGATTTAGCGGCCAAGTTCGGACGAATGTGTCCCACTATACGGTACAAATCCTGAGTTTAAATCATTCGGTTAAAGTTAACGACGTAGAGCGAAGTAAAGCCTTATTAGTAGTCGGGTTCACTGTACATAAATCCCCAAACTTCTGTGTTGCCCCAAATAACTGAAAGTCGGACAAACTGCCAAATTTGCAAGCTACATGCATAGATACATATGTATTTATATACATTTAAAGTTTGGGGTAAAGTTAAGGAAATATACGTTTATTGTATTAAATTAATAAGATTTAATAGGTATTTATAATAATCCCCGGTTATATTTTTGTGAAATAGTGTTATTTTATACAGCAAATTCTTAAATTTCTTCGATCAATTGTTTCCTGAATTTAATACCTCGAAAGTCGCCTGTTAAAACAGGACATGCATCCTTAAAAGAGAAAATATAAAAAGAAATATGTAAAAAAAACACGAAACTGTTTAATGTTAACTCCGTTTGATCATGAAACTGTTTGATGATCAAAATTTAAGGAAATTGTAGCCAAATTTGTACTTAACACAAAAGAAATAGTCAGAATTATTATAGCAACTTTTAAAAGGTGTTTAAAGTTCAATCAAAAATATTATTTTAACTATTTATAAGACCGTTCTTTTATAATGTAGACCCAAAAGTGATTGAAACAACACTTCTCAGAGAAAATACAGAGAAGAAAAAATAATGGCTGCTATACCTTCCAAGACGCCTCATATATTTGGCAACAATGGCCATTCCATTTTATTTATAAACGCGGGACTTTATTTATGTTATTTATAAACGGCAGGGCTTATTTACGAGGTATCAGACACGAGGGTCTATTGGGAGAGACTTTTATGGGCCGGGCATGCTACGGTGGTTAATTTTAAGTTCGGTATTGAGTTATATGGTTGTCTTAAATGTGTAGGTAAAAGAGACTTTTCAAGTGTGCATGCCCAGTGAGTGTTCCTGCTTCAGATGTTTATGAAAATGTTTAAGTATTTAGTTAAAAAAATTAAAAACCTAAAAAATGACAAAGCAAAGATGATGAGATGATGATGATGAGCAAGAAAAGATGGATGGACTGTGTGAAGGATGACATGTGTAAGAAAGGAGTGAGTGTTGAGATGACGAGTGACAGAGGAAAATAGAAGGAAAAAACACGTTGTGCCGACCACACGTAATGTTGGATAAGGGCAAGAGAATGATGATGAAAAATGTCAAAGCAAAACAAATAAAACTTACAACGGTATTATTAAAAAAATCTTAGGTTTAAACCTGGACGAACAAATCCCGTCTTATCTGTAAACCCTTGTTTAAATTTGTCTCTATTATTCTCTGTTACTGTTACGGTTTGAATGTAACTGATTAATAAAAATATTTTTTTACAAAAAGTGGTTAAGCGAAATACCGCTTTGGATTGAGTCAGCATCGATTATAAACATACAAAAATGATCATAACTAATTAATAAATAAATATTTCCTGACATTTCACACAACAACATCTAGCCCCGTGGTAAGCTCTAAGCTTGTGTTACGGGTCCTAGATATCTGATATACTTAATATAATAGGCATACATATATAAAAAATGTTTTATTAAACATATTAAACACCCAGACCAAGGAAAAAGTGCTTGCAGAACATACAACAACTACCTCATGCGCCGCATGCGGACACTCGCCCACCGCGCCACTGAAGCAGTCAATTGAACTCCAACCTTCTTAGTCTACGCATATATTTAATCTACTTTATCCAAATTTCAGCTACGCTTTATTGAAACACAAAATTTATAATACAACAGAACAATGCTATATTTGCTCAAGATGTCAGCCATCTTAGCAAACGCAGCTCACAACTCAACATACTCAAACCAATACACACAGAACCTCTATCGCATTTATAATATAAGTATCTATGCTTTAGATAAGAACAAATCTTCTAATTCAGAGGCCAAGACTGTGACCCCGTTCCCTTCAAGTCTGGAATATTAATTTCATACATCCGTAGCAAAATCCTTGAAGCAGTTTAATCGAAACCCAAATTTGTATCCTTAATCAACTCCGTATAATTTAACACCAATAAATGATTAATTCCTTGTTTAATTCAATCAGAGGAAGTTAAGGAACTTGTATATTAGATACAGGGTGCTTCGAGAGTAGATTGTAAAGTGCAGAAATAGTATTACTAGTTTCGTGCTTGCTGTTTTTAGGAACAAAGAAATAATGGATTTTTTGATACCCCTAACATGCCCTTATTAATGTTTAATCAAATTTAAATAGTAATACGTACCGTCATTAATTATTTGTGTTTGTGTGTTTTATAGAAACCAATGTACATAATCCCTCATAATGTATAAATTCTCTATCAACGCTTCTAAAGTTATACGCCTGGTGACGTGGACAGACAAACAACAAAGACATATTAATAGACTCCCGTCTTACCCTGAAACCCTAATATTAACTTGGCTCTGTTGTGATATTGTGAGTAGTCTTTACGAGCATGTTGTTATCATGTTTTTCATAATAAAGTTGAGATACTGGAAAGTATTTACTCTGTCCCGAAGTTTTCCATGCACGTCGCCGGTTGAAGGTTGCTCAGGTACCTAAGATTCTTCAGATTATTGGATTATCACACAATTCTGCTTATATGGGCTCTACGTGACTTATTCTTCTCATAAAGGGCAGGTTTGTTTTGAGGCAACGAGTAAAACGAGGCTGAAGAGTTTTTAACCCCTGTCGCAAAAAGAGGGGTGTTATACTGTATGTCTGTGACATAATAGCTCCCGAACGGATGAAGCGATTTCAATTGAGTTTTTTTTCTATAAAGGGTGAGTTTTGCGCGATTGTTCTTGGACATGTTTGATGAAAATCGGTTGAAACGTTTAAAAGTTAAACGAAAATAAACAAATATAGTCGAGTGGGTCACATTACAAAATAGTATGACTTTTTACTTAGAACAAATAAAATCTTTGGAATCGGTGTTTTTTTTTTAATTTTAAATTAAGATTTTTGAATTAAAGTTTATTTTTTTCTTGTATGTCTCCTCACTGGCCCCTTATGCGTAATAGTCAGCAAAGCCTACTCTAGATAACATGTCGCTAACGTTTGTTTGTCCGTTAAGATCACTTTGACACATGTATCTGTCGGAAATTGACAATTCGCGCTAAATAAATTAATAGAATTATACCTCTAGTTGCCTATTTTGTATAGGAAGTTTAGTTTTTAGTTTAAGTTTATCAAGCTGTTATTTGTCAATTTGTAAGTGCACACATATCATAATATAGGTAGTCTGATTTAGTTGAAGTTAAGTGTATGTTATGTGAGCTGTTGGCTTGCATTGATTAATTAATAAATAAATATATCAAATTGCAAATACTTCGGCAATACCAAATATATTATATAGAATATGTCAAGTTTTAAATAATAAATCAATTACAATACAAACGGAATCTCAATGTAAGCAAATTTCGTAAATCTAGTTCGAGAATCTATTTATATTATTTTGATTCACGGTTTTAGAAACAAGCTAATCGTCGTAAACAAGTATTTTTTTTATTCTCGATAAGCCTTTATTTGACCACAATCTCACCTGATGTAAAGTGACGATGTGGTCTAAGATGGAGCATGAAGGCTTCTCCGGACCACATTACGAAACACACGCTTCACGCACTGGCCCAGCCCGGAGGGTGGTGACAAGCCGCGGCCGAAGCCTACCACCAGAGACCGTTCTTAGCACCACCCGGAGGTCACGTGTAAGGATTCAGAGGGTTACCACTTACGGACGTGAACAGAAAAAACCTCCAAACGGAAATCAATTCGCATTATGTCTACCAAGGAAGGACCCAATAAAAAACGAAAAATCGACATTGGTTAGACTCTAGCCGAAAGAATACAAATCCTTAAAAGCAGGTAACCAATATTAATCATATGGGGTAGAGGGCCTCGGTCCTGGAATGTTCTAGATGAATAATTCAGGGGTATTTCTTCGATCCTTGCGGCTGAATTCGGATATTAATCAGATTATGTTGATTTAACCTTGAATGAATTTGTCTGAGCAATTCGTTAATATAGTAAGCGGGTAAATGACAAAATAATAAGTCCGTTATTTAGATTCTTTAAAAATACTGTACTCGTACTTTTACTTGTTTCTTAGGAATGAAAAATCAAGACTTTACAGTGGATTGAAGCTTCGCGTGACCAAAACGCTTTGGTGCGATTTGTACTAAAATTCACTATTAAATTAATAATTCAATTGATAAAGCTAAAAATAGGTGTCCAGTATTTTAAACGGGCTAAAAGACGGACTAAATAGAATAATACCATTTTTTTTTCATGATTAACATGCTATATAAACTATGTTCTATCCGTGCGACAACGGGAGTGGGTCGCTAGTGTGACATAAATAATATTATACTAAATAAATAAATATTTTTGCGGACAACTCACACAGCATCATACATACTACGCGACATCATTTCATTTCACTGACGTAAAATATAAGTTATTTCTGTTCAGTTAACATTGACTTACAAAAAGGAATGCTTATTATATTTATTAGTTCCAAAGTCAAAGTCGGTAATGCTAAAGCACTTTCATTATGCCGTTCCACTTTCATAACTAGGTCAGGGGAGCCTTTATCCTTGCTATCCTGAGTGTAGCTATAATCGGTTGGTACTATCGTGATTGGGTCACAGCTATGTCAAAATAGCTCGCTCATCTTATATATAAAAACGAATCGAAAAATGTGTTGCTAAGCACATAACTAACAACGCCTGAACCAATTTGGCCAATTTCTTTTTATTTATTTTAGAGTTAATACGTTGGAGTTCAAGGATGGTTTTTAGGGCGAGAAAAAAACAAATTATAGCGGGAAAAATAATAACCCGTGCGAAGCCGGGGCGTGCCGCTGGTCACCAATAAAATACAACACATTGACTTAAAATCATATTAATATAACCTCGGTGAATGTGAAACAATAGAAATGAGATATTTTGACCACTTTGTGGGCATACAATATTACCATAATTTTAACTGCTTATATCCATTATAATTTAATTGTTTTTCAGATTATTTTGACTGTTCCACAGTACAGTTTAGCGTGTAAGTTGCAAAACAGGTTTCCATATCTGTGCCAAAAGTATACCTGTACAGGTATTATGTAAAGGGAAACTGTTCGTGTGTTCCCTGATGCGCCGGGTAAGGGCCAGCACCAGTAGCTATCTGAACGTTATAGCTGGCAGGCTGGACACGGACTGCGCTTTTATGAAGTACTGGACGCACATTCATAATGTCATGCGTCCGTAAACGTAGGATGTGATTCCTTTTCTATTAAAATAAATGTATTTTTAGCTGTAAGGTATGTAAATACCTACATTAATACCTCTCTATGGCTGTAACTATGTGAAGCTGAATTAAATAAATTGAATTGAATTGAATCGAATATACTGAGATATTTACAACGTTGGAGACTACTTATTCCTAACTCACTAAAAAGCTGAACAAAGAAGAGATTTTCATGTCAATCTATTATTTATTTTAATAGATTTGCAACTAAGGAACGATTTTTGAGAACCAACATTGTCAAGAGTAGTCATATATTGATAATGGTTTAAGTTATTTATGATACCTGACAGGGGTAGGTTTTGGTATATTTTTTGAGATCCAGAATTGAAAACATTATATCTATTATTTGTAAAAATCATAATGTGGTATATCAGTTTCCCAACAAATAACAAGCTCTGCTTAGTTATAGTTTAAGTCTACATCATGTTAGGCAAATCGTCCAAGAATATCTATTTATATAAAGTGATTCAGCTTTTTGTACCAGCTAGTATAAAACCAAGGTGTTAAATAAATCGTCGGTTACTTCAAATGCAACGATTTCCGCTGGAGGCGGAATTCCACCGGCTTCGCCTCTTACTCCTTTTACTCTCTTCATCGTTAAAATGGATTATGTTGCGAACGCACAAAGGTTTCGTTTTCAGCAATTGCAGGATTACTGAAGCCATAAGAGATCGAGTGATTTGTCGCTCTGTGAGAGCGGATTCTGTTATTTATGCAGTTTTCGAATCAAATGGTTGTTTTAAGTGAGTTTCCATTGAAATTTGAGAATGAAGTTAGTTATTCTGACGAGGGGTGTTAAGTGGAACATAATTAACTTAAAAACATTAAAATAAATAATAAAAAATAAATATTTCCGGACTACTCACACAGCATCACCTAACCCCAAACTAAGCAGCAGACGCATTCTGTAAAAAATCGAATCCGAACTCGAAATCACTCAAGTGACCGAGCTCACTTCGAACGCTCGTCACTGAGGCGCTACAGGCGCTATCGAGTTTTACAGAATACAAAACTGTTAAATCACCGCGGATTCAGCTTAGTAAGGATCGAAGTGAGTTTACAGAATGCGCCTACAGAGCTTGTACTCTGGGTGTTGGGTGACTGATTTAATACATAGATACTTTTTTTTTGGAAATACATACATATGATACATAGAAAACACCCAGATGATACATAGACACACATTAGTGATGTGTGGTCTTTCTTTCATTTAAAATACTAAGTTATTAAGAAAAAATAATAGTCTCGATTGAGACTTTATCGCTGTTGTAATTTTATTACTACTAGCAGGTGCGATTCCCTCTTCAAATACAACATTTTTCAAAAATCTTTGAATATGCCGTTTGAATTGTTTTTAAAATCTAAATTGAGTAGTATCTTCAATGTTTAAGGTACTTTCCCTCCATGTGGCATGCTAATGGGGAACCCTGCATACATACAGTGCTTTGAAGATAAGCTTACCGACTTAATTCGCCTATCGCAACCACATCGCAACGACAACGCCACCATTTCTATCACGTCTCGGTCGGGAGTATTATTGGATAGAAAATCAATATGACTATTAACACGTACCACATTTTGCAGACGTTTTCGACAACTGGAGTTGATACTGACTTTGTGGCTGCAATGTCGGTGCATTGTCGTTGTGATTTGGTTGCGTTGTTATGTGGTGAATTTGAGAGGATATTAAAATGAGACGAATTCAAAAAGATATCAAATTGATCACATTAATGTAAGAGCTGCGAGCTTTGGCATTTACTACCGTGGGCGGCTAAGACCCAAGCAAATTTCACCAGAAGATAAGTTTGGATCGGTGTTGTAAATCAACTAAGTAGCACAACAGGGTAGATGACTAAATTAAATAATTAGGTATTTTGCCCGTCCGTCATTATATTTTACCTATTGTATATAATTTATTACAGACGATAAATCAAAACGAAACAGTGGATTGAAGTTTCGCGTGACTTGAACTTTCGTGGTTTTTGTACTATATTAAAATATTTATAAATAAATATAAATATTTTTTTTCTAAAAAAAATTTTAAATATTTTTTTACTAAATATACGTCGAAAAGGCTTTCGGAACTTTCCACTCAGGAACTTTTATGTTCTAAATCTTGGCACTTTCTTAACAAAGCGAAAAATAGATGTCCAGTATATTTTGGTCGGACTATCAGACGGTCTAAATAAAAACACAGAATACATGTTTTTTTATGTTGTATAGGGTATAGGGTCACTTCACAGCACCAAATACAAGTAGGTATTTTACCCGTCTGGTTCGCGTGGAGTTTACCTATATCTTCAATATGATTAGCATGAATTATGCAGTTACAAAACCAAACTACCTCATCATCATCACCCTATTAACGTTCCCACTGCTGGGACACAGGGACTTCTCTCTTGGCTTGGATTAGCCCTTAATTCACCACGCTGGCCAAATGCAGGTTGATGAATGTCTCATGTCCTTCAAATTCTTTAAAGCTGTCAGAACATGCCGGTCACGATGTTTGCCTTCACCGTTAAGCACGTGTATTAAAGCGCAAATAGATTTTTCAAGAAGAAATATGCAGAGGTGCGTGGCGGGTTTGAACCCAAGTCCTTCGGAATTAGAGTCGAGCGTGCTCCCACTTAGCCAACACGGCTTCAAAAACGACCTACCTACCTATTTTCTTTTATTTATACGAAAAAAAAACAGTTATAATTACTTAACTAAAACACGTATTAATAACTACAAACAATTTATATGTTTTCGCATATTTAACCTTAATAGCACACGAACACTTTTAAATATCATAATTAACAATAACCTTAACTTAAAAATTCCTATTATTATATTCCTATAATAACAAAAAGAATAATAATGATATAAATTGAGATTGAAAATGAGTTTTGTCTATAGTTAATGTGACTAGAAGGTGTGTCTAAGCAAATGGGTTGTCTTACTGACTTAAGTGGGATTTTAAGTCTACGCAAACATTTCCCGCATAATGTGGTATAAAATTGAAATATGCGAATACAAAATGAGAAACCATAAAATTGCATCGAACTCAGACAGGGGCCGTAAAATCCTCATCCGAGCGTGGTACATACAATTTTCAATCCGCTCCAAATTCTCGGATTTTCGCCGGCGCTCGGAGACTTTACAGTGTCTTGTGAAAAGAATGAATAATTGAAGCCACTGAAATAACTATAAAATTGCACTTTTGAGATTTTTGCTGTGAACGGCTTGTTCGATTTATTAGGTGGACTTTATACATAGTCGCAGAAGATCTGTTAAAATGTAGATATTGTTTATTTCCACCGTAGGATGTCTACTGCTGAACATGAGTTTACCATCGATTTGGCAACGCTTAGCAGGCAGGTTATATCATGTGTTAAATTCTAAGAAGTACTACTGTCTGTCTTTTGCATCTTCTAGTGACTTACCCTCGGCCGGGTTCCAGGCAAGACTGTGTCTTCAATCTGGGTATGATGCCAGTGATGACTTAAGGATCCAAAAATTAAATGTGGTGCTTCATTAGCCTTTCACATTCCGGAAGTTGGCCAGAGTAGGCTCAGAGTTGCTCAAAGAGCTATGGAGGAGGCTATACTCGTTTCTTTGCCGGATCAAATGAAGAAATGAGGAGATTCGTAGAAAAACGCGGGTCACCGACATTTCCAAACGGTTTAGCTCTTTGAAATGGCAGCGTTGTACGACCACCAATAAGATGGATAGTTGACTTGGTCAAAGTTGCTCCCGGTGTGTGAGTTTGATCGGAATATTTGTTCGTCTTTGCGAGAGGCTTATGTCCAGCTGTAGACGTCTAATAGCTAAAATGATGATGAATTTTAGGCACTCAAGGAAAGAGATTGGACTCAGAACTCTTTTTGTTCTATTGTAAATTAGTTTGACAAAAAGTTTTGCACTTCTCATTCGAGTGGATTCAACCATGTATAAATATGTAAAATAAGTAGAGGTCTTCTACTAAATGTTGAGTAAAGTTTTAACGAAGGTCTACTTTCATCGCCCTAGAATGGAACGACCGACGTTTTATATTCAGCAGGTAATTCTACTTAGAAGTGGAAAGGACGAGGGACATATGGCCTCATACCTTAAGAAAATACCTTTGTACTTGACATTTTAGTATTTTGGAATGTTTTTTTTTAACATCAACCTTGATACACTCTCAATGCGGACAGCCACATTTTTCGTGTGAGTAAAAGTAAGTTTAACAAACATCAAAAAATAGGTTTATCAATTCGACAGTGTTTTATATTATTTTGTGTGTGGCTGTTAGCGGATAACTTCGTCGTTTATGAACCTATTTTAGTAGTGCCATGATAAGTTAATAAGGATCTGATCACATCCCCAGATCCCAGAGAAATCCAGGAGAAATTAGGTAGGTTAATGTTAATTTTCATAAATTCATAAATAAATAAATTCATAAATTCTTTATTGTACACAAAAAGGATACATTAAGGTTTATTAACAATGGTCATGTACAAAGGCGAGCTTAACCCTATAAGAGTTTTCTTACAGCAAACCTATGGTGATGAAGAAATTTGAAACAAATAAGAGTAGGTAATTTTGCTTATTTATAGTTAATATTATAGCTGGTCCATGTTTTTTTTTCATTTCTTGTTTGGCCAGCAGAAAATTAAAAAGGTGTGTGTGCGATTCACACACGGTAGAAGTGAAACTTCATTAAAACGACAAAAGAATGAGATGAATAAAAAAAAATACTGTGCAAAAAGATTTTGTTCGGGCGGTCACCCATCCACTACTACTGGCGTACAAATAAATAAATATGCGGCGTAAATCACAACGATTCTAAAGAAGTTTCACTTCAAAAGCTTGCGGCAAGGCAGTCTTCCTGAAAAAACAAGTGGCTATTTGATCGACGTTGTCGATGTACATAGGATGGATAAAGTCTAAATAATACATTTTAAATGATGAGGACAGATTGTCAATTTTTACATCGATGCTTATATTATAAAGCTCAAGAAAGCTGTTGGTCGCGCTCAAGAACTACTGGTCTTATTTGAAAAAATATTTTAGCGTTAGATAGCCCATTTAGCTATGTAGATTATAGACTATTTATGCAGGAATACATTGTTCCCGCAGACAAAACCAAAAAACAAAGGCAACTGTGGCGTGAAGCTTAAAATAAAATGTTAACATCACTGACTCATGCCTGCGCCATTGTATTAATTTATCTGTGGATACAGAACTACTATACTAAGCAAGTTTCATAAATAAAACATGGCGTCTCCTACGCCCACTAAACATATTGGACCTTTTTGCGAATGCATGAACACAAAAGGAACCTTTTACAACCTTTCCTGAGAAAACACTGAAGAAACCAAAAAACCCAAGCAGTTGTTTGATTAATACCGCCTTCATTTCAAAGATTTCCGCAAACTACGCACAACGCGGGATTGGATTTATTTTGATAATTTTATAAACTTAGTTATATAAAAAAAACCGTGAATTATGTCTTCAGATGTTACAAAGTAATTTAGTTAATTTGTGACATAAATGGTGAGCATGTGACATTTGCTATGACAGAACTAGGTACTGTCATAGCGCCTTTCATCCATGGTGACCAAAAAAAAAATATCTTTCAATTCTATTACATTTATTGGTAGGTCTTCTCGATGGCCCTAAATTCACCTCGTTTATTAAAATTAATCAATAGACACTAAAACTTTATTGAAATCTTACATACTACTTACTCGGTAGCAAAATGGAAAACCTAACGCAATTTACTCATTCTTAAATAAACCCAATATCTATAAAAGCCAATCAATCAGATGGATATAAAACGATTAAACCTAAAACCTAATAAATGGAAAACCAATTTCGAAGCAGAAAGCTATAAATATCCTCTATCTCACTTTATCTCGTTTGAAAGGCAGTTTACGAATAAGAATATAACCATAAATGAGTTAGGAACAGATCGCCGGAGGCTATCTATCAGCATCCCGGAGGAATACTTAACCCTTTTAAACCTGGGCGCCTGGTACGGAGTAAAAAAATTCAGTACAGAATTATAAAACATTTTTGTAAACTTTATAATAGGCTTGGTACCCCGCTAAACCTGGATTTTTCTTATTGCAAAATGTATGTGCGCTTTATAAACGCGTGATTTAACGGTGAAGGCAAACATCGTGAGGAAACCGGCATCTTCGGAGAACTTTTATGAGTTTGAAGGCCATGTGACATCCACCAACCCGCACTTGGCCAATGTGGTGAATTAAGGACTATCCTCTCTCGTCAAGTGAGAAGTCCCTGTGTCCCAGCAGTGGGAACGTTAATAGGGTGATGATGAGTGGCTTGGTAACTGCGATAAGCCACAGCCTCAGTAGCGCGGAGGGGCGAAGTTCCGTGTGATGCAAGAGGTAGCGGGTTTGATTCCCGCCGAGTTGTGGATTATATGTTCTGCAAGTGGTCATGTGAAATTAATATTATTTAATAAATAATATTTTTTTTTATTTTTGTTTTCGTATCCAAGAGAGGTGGTTTCCTTCTTATTCAACAGCATGTATCATGTATCTGCAGGGCATCTGTCACAATCTTAATACATATATATAAATCTCTTGTCACAATGTTTGTCCTCAATGGACTCCTAAACAACTTAACCGATTATAATAAAATTCGCACACCATGTGCAGTTCGATCCAACTTGAGAGATAGGATGGTTTTTACGGCGAGAAAAATTCGAATAATTTCCGGGAAAATTTTATACCCGTGCGACGCCGGAGCGGGCCGCTAGTAGTTTTATAAAAAGAAGCGCTGAGATTCATTGCAGAGTTAAAAAATATATATTATTAGATACTAAACAAAAACTGTACAATATCTCAGATACTGTAGCATATATATACAGTTAAATACAATTATATAAAATAATACATAGTTACAAAGTTATACCATAAAAGTTTTAATTATTTCGAAGGAATGTATTATGCACATGTTCTGGTTCACTCTGTCAGCACGCCAACATCACCTGATCGGTGGTTGCTTTGTTATCGCTCGGCCGCTCGGCCGGCTCAGGTGACAATGGTATGCGGCGGTGGCAGGGCATGTTGTGTTATCAATGCGCTTGAATAGCGAATTATATTTTAATTTATGTAGTAATAGGGTTAGTAAATAATTTGTATTTTTATATATATATATATTTTTTTTAATCATGTAGTTTATCTTTCATTTTTGTTAAGTTTTAAGTTTTCGAGGAATGGTAATGTCATTCTATACAAACCCCTAAGGGTTTTCAGAATGTATTTTTATAATTTCTGTTAATGTAAACTTTTTTTAAATAAATAAATAAATAAATAAAATATTTTACTGACCAGCATCATAAATGCTTTATTTAAAAAGCAGTTTTAACATTAATTGGTTATTTTTATAAAAAAAAAAACGTATAACAAGTTGCAAGTAGGCCACAGCTCAATTTACTACTCTGTGGTTTCCGCTGCACCTCGGCTTAAATTTATGTGATGTCAATGAAAATAAAATGAGCTGGGGTTACAGTTCTCGAACTATAAACTACTGATTTATTTGCTGCCACAGGATTTTAACGATATTTCATTATTTTGTACTTGTGTTCGATATTTATGTACTAAAAAAATAAAATAAATATATATTTCCGGACTACTCACACAGCATCACCTAACCCCAAACTAAGCAGAGCTTATAATAAGGGTGTTAGGTGACTGATATACTACATAGATACATTTTTTTTTTGTAAATACATACATATGATACATAGAAAACACCCATACCCGAAACCAGAAGTTGTAGATCGTACAAAATCTGGTCCCCCGGCGGGAATCGAACCCTAGATTAGATTGTGCCGTCAACATAGATTGACTTAACTTTGTCACATTTGTATTAGAGGTATACACTAATCCTTATTATCAATTCTAATATTATAAATGCAAAAGTAACTCTGCTCCTCTATCACACAAAAACTTTTAAACCGATTTAAAAGAAATTTTGTACACAGATTCTCTAGAGCCTGAGAAAGGATAAATTATTAAATAAATGAAGAAAAACCATTGCATTTAAATACAATTTGTTAAGATGTTTAGTATATTTGGATCTCTGTAAAAGACAGCCAAAAATTACATTCATGTTGCAAAATCTACCTTCCATAGCAGTTAAATTATGTCATAACCTTTCGTTTAAAATAATTAAATATGTATTAACAAGCAACACCAATGCATGTTAAATTTATCGTTTAACCTAATATAGAGCTAAGTCGTGTCGTACGGGGTGCGGCGGGCTGGATAAATATAAATATGTAATTGTAATTTCAGATTTAAAAATAATTAAAAACAATGTGATTTATAAGCACATTCATAAGCACATTATGCAGTAACTTATGTTTTTGCCTTCACCGTTGTTTTTTTTCTTTAACAGAAAAAGGCAAAACATTGACAGAAAACCGACATGTACTGAGAACTTTTTTTTGAGGCTTTGACTTACTTGTGAAATTCACCAACCCACACTTGGGCAGCGTGGTGAATTAAGGCGTTGTCTTTCTCGTATGGAGAGATGTCCCAATAACCCAGCAGTGGGAACGTAAATAGTGGTGCTTAAAAATGATTTTAGTGCTTTTCTTCAGACATTAAAGAAAATTCCCTAAAGCTTTGTTGATGCAAGAAAATCTCTCTCAAAATGTAACAGGGTTAACTTACCCTTTTCATCTTGATCTATCAATAAACAGTAATTCTAACTACAGCAACCCAATACAGCCCTTATTATCCCAGCCTGATACCTCCAACACCCACACCTTGGTATAAAGACATGTGGATGTCGATAACGACCAATTTCCGTTGGACATAGCGCTTAGATTCCCAATATCCGCCTGAACCATTCTAGGTTCTTTTTCTCCGGCGAAATAGCTTTAGCGATCGACGTGTCTTTTATTTCGGATTTTTGGCTAAAGCCTTGGACGTCATGTTTAGTGTTTATACGAGTCCGTAAGACGTACTGTGTTCATTTTGAAAAGGAAATATTTTAATAAAAGTATAAGAAATTACCTCTATTTTTTCGTCAAGGTTGTCTTCCGTTCTTAGATTGCCCGTTTTTTGGATTTTCATGCAGGAAAAAGGAACCTGTAGCTTTCTTCGATAAATGGGCTATCTAACACGGAAATATTTCTTTAAACCGGATCTGGATTGGTGCTGTAACCGGAATACTTCTAAAAATCAGCTGTCATTTCTATTCCGTTGCGATATCAGACTTAACCTTTCAACATAGTTGGAAGTTCATAATAGAGCTATGAAATTATAGACTAGCTGTAAGCTATGACTAAATATGACTAATTCAAATTAATATTAGACCAAAATTAACCCACAAATACGACGCATATTAATAGTATGATGCATAAATACGTCTCTGTCTATATCTACTAACGAACGAACGAACATGATTATTATATTATAATAACTTTACGTATGTTATTATTTTAGTGACACCCCCCTCAAAATCGTCTTAATATAGTTGATTTTTTTGTGTCCCATGTCACTAATACAAACTCTTACCCATATTATTTTTGGAAATCTAGTGATAGTTGAGCTACGAAAAATTGAATAATTTTCACTATTATTATACTTTACGATTCAAATAAATATGTTAACACACCAGATTTAGCAACATGATCTAGCTTAACTAAGATGAGGTCATGTCACCAAAATGACAGCAGAATTATCTCTAAGTAGCTGTGCCCTGCGGTGCTACCCGCGTTATAATGGATGAAGTACTCTTAACCAACAACATATTTATTTGAATAAAGATTAATATTATTATGTTGATACAACTTAAACAAATTATTTCGACCAAATTAGGTACCATAAAAACGGTATTTTTGAGTTAATCTTAAAAGATAGACATATACTATCGCGGACTGTTTTTTAGATCATTAAAAGAGCTATTATTCTTTAATACTTATTTTTTGTGTATCTTGAACCGTTTTCACGGCGCACGCAACGGAAGGCTTCAAAGATGAGCAATTTCTCCCGTTTTTTACACATTTACCACTATATCTTTGCTCCTATTGGTCGTAGCGTGATGTTATATAGCCTATAGCCTTCCTCGATAACTGGACTATCCAACACAAAAAGAATTATTCAATTCGAACCAGTAGTTTCGGAGATTAGCGCGTTCAAACAAACAAACAAACAAACTCTTCAGCTTTATAATATTAGTATAGATGACATTTTAGTCGAAGCTTAATATTCTCTTCTTCTTAGTCAGTCACTCTTGACAGAATGGTCGTGGTTATTGGGGGCGTTATGTTGAGTAGCTGCTCTTGCAATGTGTCGCCATTCTGTTGGCTACGGCGCGGGAGCAGTCAGTCATGGTGGACTGAGTCAAGTTTCAGATGAGTTCCACCTTGTTGGAGAGCGACTACGAGACCTCTTTCAAGCTATATATTAAGGGATGTTAATTGCCACCAGTGCCAATCTAAAGATTAGCCCTAAGATTTTTGCTTCTATCTAGTGAATTACCTGATACATGTTTCGTTTCGCATGGCAGTGAGACAGGTCCACCGAGGATCAACGTAGAAGAGCCATTGCGAACTGATAAGACGCAGGTGAAAGCATTACTGGGATTAAGCTCTTAGTATGGACACTTCGTAAAAGGACTGCTAGGATTGCTAAGTCTTAACTGACAGTTTTTCTCTAACTTTCAAGTTCTCAAGAAGCGACAATATTTAAATCGTTATATTGTAAATTTAAAATGGGGTGATTTGATTTCAATGATACGTTAACTACTTTTATCCATACTTAGGTTGTAACAAAAGTTTCGGTCAGTATGGGAAGGTCTGAAAATATAAGACACATAAAGTTTTGATCTTAGACAGTTTAAAAAAATGGTTATAATAAATCTAAATTTAAAATTAAAGAAAAACCCCCGATTCCAATGCCTTAATTTCCTTAAATGTAAAACAACATAATATTATGTAATGTGGACGCAATGCGTTTTCATTTGATACCCCACACTAGTATATTTGCAGATTTTCGGTTTTGCTTCCCCACTCTCACCCCCATAACTTTTAAACGGCCCAACCGATTTTCATGAAACATGTCTAAGAACACTCGCGCAAAACTCACCTTTCATACAAAAAAAAACTAAATTGAAATCGCTCCATCCGTTCGGGAGCTATGGTGACACAGACAGACAGACACACAAACAGACAGACAGACAGACACGTCAAACTTATAACACTTTTTTGGTCGGGGGTTATAAAAAAAGCATGTTTCATAGTAAAATTTTGTGCTTAAAACCTGCACAATCGATATCTAAAAAAATTTAATTAATAAAAATAATGTAATTTTTTATTTTTCAAATAATCAAGAGTAATCTAATTCTAATAAAATTCAATGTTCAAGTTTTTTTAAATGTTTGAATGCAATTATTTATTTTGGTAAAATTTATGTCATAGTTCCTAAGAACAAATCTTCCTATATCTTATCTTTTCAAATCTTCCCATACTGACCGATACTTTTGTTACATGCTGTATATGTATAATAAGGCAATAATAGTTATAGGGAAATAAGCTGTCCCTAATAAAATATTATGAGTAGGTAGGTTCCTATGTAGACAGATCACAATATAATTACTTAAAGTTTACATACTACTGTTTAATTTGTAACTAACTCTATGGTTTGGAAAAGTAGTACTTACCAGTATTTGTTATGAATTATTTATTTATTTAACTTAACTGAGATAACGTCAGATGACTAAAATGACAGAAGATGTAATATCTCTAATGTCATTTAAGTCTTAAGTTATAAGCTATAATATATTATAGCTTATACATAAAACTATAATATGTTGTGAATTGCCACCAATATGTATGTAAACTTTTTTTTTATGTATTGCAAAAATTACCTACATAATTTTTTGTCTGTATGTTGTACCTACATAAAATAAATTGGATAGTCAGAGCGTAACATCATGCCTTTTTACTGTGAGACAGACACGCATTAGAGGCTAATAAACATTCGGGGAATTATTCATTCGGCACAATGGACATTTGGGGAATTAGACAATTGAGAAAATGGACATAAGGGGAATTGGACGGTCGATGAAAATAGACATTGAGGGAATTTAACTTTCGGGGTCAGAATCATACAATTTGTATATAGTACGTAGTTAGAGGCTATGCTTTGTCCTAAAGTTAATTCCTCAAGTTAATGAAAAATATAGTTCTTTGACGGTGAAACTAGTACTGGTGATTATGAATATGAAAGTATCTATACTATAATATCATAAAGCTAAAGAGTTTGTGTGTTTGAACGATCCAATTTTTTAAGGAAGGCTATAGGCTTATTTTACCGCAGGAAAATACGTTGTTCCCGGCCGGAAAATCTAAAAATCACGGGCAACGCCATGACGTGTAAAGGTATTTTTAAATAAAACAATTTAGTATATAACATTAAGTGCCACTACACTGACAATCATAGCTTTACGTGACTTCTAGTCCAACCTGTTCAACTATTTGTTTAATCATTTGACTTGGGACGCAAAATGGCGTTCAACTGAGTAACATATTTTTCACTTTATAATTTTATTTAACTCGACACTGGCAAATTGTCGCTTCAAGCGCAAACTCCAATTACAAGAAACTGAATAATCATTTGAACAAATTTGTATCAGAGCACGATATTACGTCCGTTATTTTATTGTTTTCTATCCATAGACAAATCCGCCATTTCTTTTGGCTAGATAGCGCGGCCTTCGCCCAAGGTGTTTATTGAAAGGGTCACGAGACGTGTTCGGCAAACTAGCAATTTGCAAGCCTATTTACTGAACTCATTCTGTCGCACAATCTGTCCCGTTTTATTAGCAGATGGGATTGTGTATATAGGATCCTGAATTGGAACACTTTATTTAAAACTTGAGTTACGGTTTTGCTTTGGACTTTTTAGATAGTCATGATGTAAATGGCCTTGATCGGTATTGTTTAAGGTAAAACCTATTAGAACATCTTACAAGTCCATGAACTCACCCGGATATTAATAATAAATCATGAAATTGGTTCCGTTTTAAGATCTTAGAACCGATCAAGGCCATTTACATCTTTACTATCTAAAAAAAAACAAAGCAAAACCGTACTAAGCAACTTAACTTATATTAATGAAGCAATAGCTCATTTAAAGGTTCAGTTTTTTTATGGTAGGTGTTCTTTCTAACCCTCGACACAAAAAGAGGGAGGTTATAAGTTTTTGTGTGCTGTTTTTGAAGTTTCTAAGATTTGTAAAATCAAACAATGGAAAAAAATAATGATTTTGTATCTTGTAACTTGTCGGTCTGTCTATCTGTCTGTCTGTGTGAACGGTGTGTTTTTTTAGTATATCATAATATACAAATGCTAGTGGCCCGCCCCGGCTTGGCACGGGTTTTTTTTTCAAAATTTTTATTCAAAATTGTGAATCTAAGCCATTCCCAGATCCCCTTGAACACACACAAAAAATTTCATCAAAATCGGTCTAGTCGTTTGAGAGAAGTTCAGTGACATACACATTCACAGAAGAATTATATATATAAAGATACTCGAATAGGGCCTCAAATGAGAGTGCATCACGTGCACAAAATAGTATGACTTTTTATGACTAAGTAATTACCTCTAGACTCGGAGGTTCTTTAAATGTTAAATTTAAATTATTCAGTTGTTTCTTGTGGTAAATAAAGTTGAATATAATATTCCTATAGGAGTAAACCTTTTTCGTTTATTGTCATAATCGAATCACAACAATTCGTAAACTAAAAATATACACAGGCGGCTTTATCGATAACAAACTTTTATAGTTAAATGTTATCAGTAGGTTATGTTTCTACCTTATTATATGTACATAATTACGTATACCTTAGTAAATACGGCCTACCACGGAGTCCCAACTCGTAGAAATGAGAAAACAATATTGTTACCCGTTTGGGTATTTTAACAAGATAAAATTATTGAAAGCAACCCTATCGGGACGGAACAGGTTTTCAAAGAAAGGGTTTTTTTTTGTGAAAAACAAATACTTTTATGAACTTTCTTCTTCCATAGTTGTTTCTTTTTTGAAGATCTGAGATTTTGTTTACGTTCGCTACATGTTCGCGCATAAACTACCGCAGGAAAGTTGTATTCATGGAGAAAATAGAGATTTTTTTATAGCATTTTATAAACAATAATTTCAATATACTTGGCCGGAAAGGCCAACATTAAATTATGACGCGTTTAACCTACACGATTTTAGACTCAACATATATTTCAAAATCCGATAATAAAATATTTTTATTTGTATCAGATGAATTATAAAGTTAAAAAAATATAGATATTGCCACTGACACAACACAGCTTTTTGGAAAATTAAGGGTCATAAAAGTGGACGCTTTGTATACTATATTTTTCTTCTAATTTATAAAAATGGGTTAATAAATTTTCCTTATTCTATATTTTATACGTATATTTTAGTGTGAACCAAATTATAAGTGGCTATTTTATTCATCCCACAGACGTCTGAGTCAACCTCTCTTAAATTATCTCTATCCTAAGCGAACGCCATCCATCAAGTCATCCAGGAATTTGTCTTTTGTTTGCCAGAAATGGATAAACATTTAGCTTAAGTATAATTTCAGGGTAATTGCTGCCTAATCTGTATAAAATTACCACCGACTTGTAGCCGAAACTTTATCCGCATTATTTAAAAGTTGTGGGCACGAATGAATAAACGTGCAATTTGACACAGGCCGTGTTCTAGGGCACGCGTAGTTTCAATCAGCGAGACAGACGGTCGTGCAGCGGCTTCATCATCATCATCATCATAATTTTAATTCTAAGTGGAGGAACTGAGATCTGCACTGACATCTCACCTAGGAGTGTTTTGTGCATTATCCCCCTGCCTAACCAGGCGCCAACCAGTCCAACTCCCTGATGTAGCGGAGTAGGACTTTCGGTGCTGTAACTAATTGTTTGAGCAAGTCTGCGGAAGTCTCAACCCCGTGCCCTTTCTTATCTCTTCTGTGGCTTTGCAGTGGATCACTACATGTTCCACCGTCTCCTCTTCCTCAAAGCAGCCGCGGCACAGACTGATATCTGTAGCTCCGGTCCAGTGAAGATGCAGATTGATCTCGCAGGGACCAGTAATGACTTCAACCATCGTGCGGAGGTCCTCACGTCGGATGTTGAGTATCGTGTTCGTTGTTTTCCTGTCATTGAATTCATATAACAGTTAAGTGTGTTTGCAGTCTGATCTGCGCTCCCATAGTTTTGTCATCAAGTTAATGTGAAGTGCAGTTGGTTATGAACATTTTGAAATTCATTGTTATCAATTTTCTGACAAGGGTTCAAAAGCTAAGTCAATCTTCCTCATTAGAATATTATAAAAACGTTTTATGTACATACATATAATTTTGAAAATTATTGAATAAAATAACGATAAATTGACATTTAATGGTAATTATAATCACATATTCTTCAATACAAATGATTAATCAAAATACTGATAATTACCCTTGTAACTAAGTTTGTTAGAAGCCCTTTTTATTTGATTTGAATAATTCCTCAAAGAAAGACAAAATATCATGATGGTAGGTACTTTCTTTATGTCAATCTCTCTAAAAAGCTTTTATTTAAAGTAGCTTTCTGTCAGCCCTACAAAATGGAGCTGATAAAGCTGTGACGTCACAAATGTGTCACCATTTCTTCAGCCATTACGTAATGGGTAGAAGAGGTGCGGTAAGGGGGGTAACTGATCGAGCGATTTACATTATGAATGCTTTACGTCATATGATTCTAAATGACATAGCTTCCATTTAATCTTCAACTCGTATAAACTTCTAAGCTTGACTATTTCAGTAGATTTTTGACACATTCTGACATTTACAAGTTACAAGACGATAAGGATTTGTAAATGTTATTCTCGATGTTGTAAAGTTATCAACATCTGATCCGCTTTGTGTTGTTGTGTTACGTACTAACAGTTTCTTTAAGAAGTTTTAACAACCTTAAGGAATTTTACGAGATTATTCACAGAAATATGTTTTTGCATAATTTTTCGAATAAAACTACCTTCTCATTGAACCAGGCTATTATTCTGGTATGTAGACAAAACGAGAATTGCATTACTAAAGAATTATTTTATACAACACTTAGGCTTCGCGCTGACCCAAGACATGATTTGCGACGGACTGCCGCCTTACAGAATAGATGGAGCCGCGCACACAGCAAGCCTGTGTTGAGACAAATGTTTTGAATCAGGAGGTCTACTTTTGTTCATCAAAACGAAGTTTCGCAAACGAACGAATTTTAAACGAAGGTTCGTTAATGAACCTACTCTAATTCATTTTCGGATACGCACACGAAGTTCGGATTCATAGGTAATTTTCGTGAATGAAGTTGAAATCATTCTTGAATGATATGGTTAGGTGTTTTATAATGTCGATTACGGATTATTATTTAATGTGAAAAAAACAAAATAATTCGCTTGGTTTTTAAATTTTACATCTATTCTGTAGTTTATTAATCATTTTCTGTTTTAACTAAGCAACTTAAGTAATTAAACAACTACAATAAGACCAATTTATACTATTGACGCAATTAGCCAAGGCACTAGAAAGAACCCATTATCATCTGACTAATTATAAGAGTACAATGCATACGTTCGATTGGGTAGTAACTAATGGCAACCAAAAATATCCTTATAATTACTTATTATTGTTGTGGGCCGTACCGTATTTTTTTTTTTTTGTAAAATAAAAACATAGTTTGCGTTTTATAACTTATATTTCTCTATAATGAAATGAAACCGGAGTAGCAATTACGCGAACTTTCGATCGAATATTCGTTTTTCGATAAACAAGAGTAGGCCTCCAGATTTGACTTCGATGAGCGCGAAGTCTTAGAGATATGAAACGTGTAATTTATTCACCTCATTCTCAATATTCCCTCGTATTCAGTAAATAAACATATCTACGAGTATATAAAATTTACCTATCGCTTTTATCGTATAAAATAGGAAATCCACCTTCATCCATAACATATCCCCGACGATTGCTGGATTCAAATAACGTAATCCTTAGCTCGATGGTGATTTTGTCTTCCACAGTCGATAAGTGCACGGTAAAAATACGTTTAGCTAACAGTAGTTTTATTTCGAGTTGGTTATTCATAAGGGTTCGGCAAAACCTACGCGTCAGCAACGCGGGATAATTTTGCCTGAAAACTAGGCTTTTTTATAAATAAACCTATCTATGTAAATATACCTCATCATCATCATAATCATCACCCATCTTGCAAATATATGTGCTCGAGTGGGGTATCAAATGAAAGCGCATCGCGTGCACATTACAAAATATTATGGTGTTTTACTTTTAAGGAAATTAGTGATGTACTGTGAATATTGGTTCTATATGCCTGGAAATAATCATAATGAATTCATATGTGTTTGAAGTAGCTAATTAGTACGTAGAGCGCTAACCAGCGCTAACAGGATTATCCTGCTTCAAGTAGGTACCTAATAAATGTCTATGAAAATAGGTTTTCAGAATTGAGAACCTAATTTTTTTTTTAAATTTATTTATCGTTTACAAAAATAAACCATTTTTATTTAACACATAAATAGCACAAAAAACCACTAAGGTTTAAACCCGTGCTATTTGAAAAACTGAGACGCAGGTTCTCACTAACCTATTTAGTTACACAGATTATTTTGAAATTAGGGAACTATCTAAACTAACATTAATTGTACATTATTTCTTTATTTATTTGTACCTGAATAGTCAGATCAAGTATTACTCATGAAGAATTGTTTCAATTTATATTTCATGTTTTGCCGCGATATTGTTTTTCGGAATTCAGAGGGCATGTTGTTAATCAGGCGCGGAACCATAGATGCAGTAGCGTTGCGCAGAATGTGTCACTGAAATGAAAAGATATGTACATATCTTTTCATTGGAGTGAACTATATCTATCTTCTAGCTCAGTAGTTCAGTTAGTTCACTTGCTCAACAGTATCAAATGTTGTTGTCGTTCGGTTTTCTTTCACTAGTTCATCAAGAGATATAGAATGGGATATAAAATAACAGTTCAATCAATGATATTATCTCAGCTAATGCGATGAGTTAAGACACGAGTTTGTTTAAAAATGAATTGAAATGTACCTAAATATAGTTGGTAGTAATTCATTATTTATATTTAAATTAATCGAATATTTACCTACTATTGCAGATCCATGAGTTTTTAACATACCTACGTATAGGTATACTGGCTTATAAAAAAAAGTTACGTGAAAATAAATAGTAAAGTATAGAAAGGTATACAGTTTTTATCACAAAGATATATTTTATGTCAATTTATATAAAAAGACTAAAGAAAACAATGCTGAGGTTCGCGCGTAATTACTTCCATCCTGTTTATTTTTGGCAAAGTTGAGGCAGATACTTTGGTGTTATTATTATTATTCTAATGAAAGAGATAGGTAAACTGGTAAACAACAAACTTCGACTTTACGAAGAACGACGAAGTCTTTTACGATCATATATGAACGTGACCGAGTGAAACAGACAATCACTTCAGTACTTACAACAGAGCGTGACAGCATAATCTATCCGCGCGGGCTATCTATCTTTCATTCGTCCCGATGCGATGAAGACAACTGAGCTAAAAGAGTTAGTGAGCTAGTTGAATTGTAAGTGAACGAGAGAGAGAAGGAAGGAGCACAACTGAAGTATATCTTTTGAAGGATTCATTCGTGAACTACACATGTCTAAGATGCAGTAGTGCGCTCGCCATACAGGTTGCAAGCGCGCTCCGTTCCTAACCGAATAAAAAGAATTAAAAAGATAGATAGATAGATGAAGCGTTTATTTGTAACTCCAATCACACACATATATGAATTTGGCAAAAACAGAAGGATACATTATTACCTTAAGATTAGATATAAGTTAACATGATTAGCGTATGTGTGCATTGCAGTAAAACAAAAAGGCCACAGCTCAGCGCAAAGTTGCTCATGAAGCAAACCAAAATGAAAATTATAATTTACATTAATTTTATTCACCAATTACCAAACCTAATAAAATCTTACCTATTTTACTGCAGCAACATCTGTATTCCGTTGCGCGAGGTCATGATACGCTGAGGTGTGCGATACAGTGAGCGATCGAGATAAGTTCACACTGACGAGCGCTCGATCCCGTAGGGATAGGCGTCTGTAGATTGCTGGTGGAAGACAGGATTATAGCACTTCAAGTAGTGAATGTCTATGGAAAATCTGCGAGAAATGCGGGTCGAGTTTTAAGGTTCAGTAACCATCACCCCTCACTACAAAATTGTAAAAACTGATAAAGCTGTGTTGTTCTATTCGCTTCTCAACTCAGTATAAACATTGAAGCAAACTGTCAAGACAATGTTATTTCCTTGATAATTATTGCTTAAACATTTTAGTTTTATTAACTTTAAGTAGATATTTTCATGTACCTATGCCCTGTATTTCTAAGGAAATAAATGTTTTGACAATTAAAAATTAAGAAAATTAGAAAGGAACAATATAAGGGGCCGTCTATACAAGCGAGAATCTCGGTGATGTTATCGACGTGCCAATATTATATTTTTCTATATTTTACTGTATTCCATACTCTTAGCACGACGATGGCGATGATATCGCAGCGTTACGACAGTTGGTTGAGAACCTCGAAATCTTATTGCGATGTAATAAGAATCGCCGCGGAACGTGGCTTTCTCACAACGATTGCGCAACGTGCTCGATTCTAAATGCAACCATCAATGTCGCATGAATCTCGTTTATTTCGTTAGTTGTCTGTGGACACGCTACGATTCCGTTACAAGTCGTGATTTTACTCTAGCGAAATAAACGCTCGTTCGTGGAGATTAACCGCGGGCTCGTCGCCATTCTCTCGCTCTTGACGACTTTATTTAACGGGCGTTTTGACCTATTTATTTTCCATATTATAAAAGACGCCAAGGATACTTTACGATGCTTCACTAAGATATAAATTGAACAGTCATGTTCCATCGATTTCAGATGATAGTCCTTACACATCGACTAGGAGTAAGGTATTGGTTATCACTTTGCTAAAGCGAGATGAGATGAGCCGTGGATCGTAAATAAAAATTGGTTGGTGATTGATGAGTTTGCGCAAAATGAGACGGGATAATATGGCGATTTGTAATATTGAGCTGAATAAGATAAGAACTGGATTTTGTTAAACGTGTTATCTCAATAAAGTATTTTAGAAAGACAAACTTATATGTAATCTGATGTCTAAGTCCTCTAAGGAAATAACGTTTATTTTCTCAGTTCTATAAAATAATATAACTCTTTATTACACAAAGACAAAACAATGCAATAAGGGAATTGAAGCTAAATACAAAATGCGTAATGGGCAGCCTTACTATTTCACATTTACCTGTACTCCTAATATTTAGTTAGAAAATAGAAACAAGTTTAAATTTCTCCTCTAAAATAAAACTATGTTGTGCATGAGCCACCAGTTTTAGCAAATAAACTAACCACATTACGTTTCATTCCACATGCGAAACGTTTTAAACTCAACCACACCTACAAGTTTCATACTGCTATTGCGTGTAACGAAGCGTCTCGCTCCTTTGACACAAAGGTGTGTCATTACCAGGTAGAAAGCTACTTTGACTGATAGACTTACTTACTAAGTCTTGTTACTAGACTTAGAGATTACACATGTTCTTAATGACTTGTAAGAGGCGAAGATTCGTGTCGCGTGGTAAGCTACAATCTTTGTGTACGTATACGCGTTGTTCTTGTCTACATTCATCATCATCACCCTATTAAAGTTCCCACTGCTGGGACACAGGGACTTCTCTCTTTGACGAGAGAGATTAGGCCTTAATTCACCACGCTGGCCAAGTGCGGGTTGGTGAATGTCACATGCCCTTCAAACTCTTTTTTAAAGTTCTCAGAACATGCCGGTTTTCTCACGATGTTTGCCTTCACCGTTAAAGCACGTGATTAAAGCGCACATAAATTTGTCAAGAAGAAAAATCCAGAGGTGCGTGGCGGGGTTTGAACCCACGACCTTCGGAATGAAAGTCGAGTGTCCTCCCACTTAGCCAACACGGCTTGTCTACATTAGCAAGCGATTATGCGTGTCGTGTGCAAATGCCATATTTTGTCCACATAATGGCGGATTAGAATTTTGATCCCACTGTCAAAATCGTCAATTGTTCGCGTTAAGACAAATAGTCGCCAGAAAGGTCCAAAAATGCAGCCATATCAGCATTTTAAGTGAGAATCGTAAGTTCGCGGAATACCGAGTAACGTATAAAATGTTTGTGTACGGTATATAACAGGTACAATTCATGTAAACCCTTCTCTTGATTTACTCTATCATTTGCTGAAATTTCTTAAAAATCCGTTGAGTACTCGTAGTTTGAAAAATCTAAGGGACAATGGATATTTTACCGATAAGTGAGAGACAGATAGACAGACGCACCCGTAGAGGTCAAAAGGTTTCTATAAATAAATATTTCTGGAAAAACCACAAAACAACATATAGCCCCGTGATACAATCTAAAGCTTGTTTTACGGGTAGATATCTGATATTTTTACTTAATATAATAAACATGCATCTATATATATATATATATATATATTTATATATATATATATATATATATATATTTATATATATATATATATATATATATATTTATTATACATATTAAACACACATATTATTTTCTATAACAATAGACATTTTAGATACCCTTTAAATACAGAACAAAGTAGAAACCTCGAAGCTTACAAAGTTAATCAACTCTAACGTCTTAAATATTTGTTCTTTACCGTTGGAATTCTTTAATTAAACTTAAAACTTTTAAACTAATTGAAAAGTAGGTTTAACGACGTATCGTAAAATTCAATTTCCTATCTTCACAATGTAGGTTACCTTTAGGGCTTCGGCCAAAAGTACGCGTCAACAACGCGGGCAGAAGGACGCGACGCGGGACATTCCTACCTGGAACCTGCTTTGTTGTCGCGTAGGTGGGCAAATAGCGATAGTAAAGTATGATGCATATATGCATAGACTGGCCGAAACTCGCCTACTTATTTTCCAAATCAGTCACATTTCATGAAGGCTTAATTCAGTTAAAAAAGAGCAAAACTGAAGCTTTAATCATAAAACTTCAGTATCAAGGTGAGACCGTCAGACGACCCGAAGTCACAATAAAATCGTGAAAACCGGAAGCCGGCTAATGGATGTCATCGAGGCTTCCTTGAAACTCAATATTGCTTCGATAAAACGACCAACTTTCGACTTTATCCGCCTCAAGTTTTATATTTTTGTCTGTGAAATGAACGAAATTATTCGTTAGTGAAATGGTTATAAATAAATTTGATAAGACTATTGGTATAGCGCCGAAATAAGGTATCGCAGTAGTGTAAATTAAATAAATAAATAAATAAAATAAAATAAATAAATATTTCCAGACAATGCACACAACAACATCTAGCCCCGTGGTAAGCTCTAAGCTTGTGTTACGGGTACTAGATATCTGATATACTTAATATAATAGTCATACATAATATAGATATTTTTTATTATACATATTAAACACCCAGACCAAGGAAAAAGTGCTTGCAGAACATACAAACACTTTCACCCTCGGCGGGAATCGAATCCGCTACCTCATGCGCCGCAAGCGGACCCCTGCCCACCGCGCCACTGAAGCAGTCAAATTAGTTACGTTATTGACAGCCGAAAGTCCAGACATTATTATGAATACTAAAGTTTTAATAAGTGAGTAATGCTACGAGAAGCTACGCCGTAGAGCGTCTACAAAGAAAATGGCGACGCCGTAGGCTTAGATGGTGTTATATACCATCTAAGCCATTTCCAATATTGGGACATTGGTTGAATAATTGAAGTAAAGGTAAGCAAAAAGCTTTTCTTAGCTATTAAGTAAATGTATACCTAATAGAATACTGGTCAATCCGGCTAAGCATAGGTGTACCTAAAAATCTTTCTCTTAAATTACTCTACGAGTATCTACTGCAGCAAACCGCATTATACCGTAGAAAAACACGATTAATGTAAAGTTATTATTACATTTTATAAATTTATATGCGATAACAAACTTACTGCTGATAATATCAACAAAGCAGATGGATACGTCAACATTACAATCTAATATAGTCGTGTCCATTTGGGTGTCAGCTATTGATTCTGGGAAGTACTCAGTTGAGGGTGTATAAATCTACTTTGTAGCCAAAGTTTTACAAGCCGAGTTCCTAAAGAGCGAAGTACTTACGACAAACTTGCTTACAATGCAACATTTTGTACAACATTGGGCTCTATTTGTAAGATGGTGTCTGCCGGCGATTCTGTATATATAAGTAGCTTTAGCCAGTGGTTCCACCCGTGTAAGAGCACGTATAAAATTTTAGAGTCGTTTATGGCAAATCCCAAGGAAATTGTGGCTTTTTTCGTTACGAAATGAATGGTATCCTGTCTTTTTTCTTACATCCCACTTTATGATTGTATGGGCATAGGCTGTTTTAATAGGATGATGATGAACAAACCATCTTATATTTACATCTTCCAATATATATTATATAAAATTTACATGTCACAATGTTAGTTACCGAAATCCTTCGAAACCTACAACCTACGATTTTTACCAAATACTACTATCTATTTTACATTTTGAAAACAACGTTTTCTGGGATCAGCTAGTTTCACTATATAATTTTACTTGAAGTATGAATTTTTATCTGCTTACAAAACCATCGTCTAAGCATACTACCTACCATGCAAACTATACCCACTATTTCAAAGGAAAAGCAATTCAGAGCAAGTTGAAATAACGCAGTTATTTAGTTTCCAGCTGACGAGGAGAGAATAGGCCATGTGTTATGTCCGGTTCCGGATGAGACAAGGAATTTTGCTGGACTCCACACTTACATGAATGCACCTTTGTGTAAGCCATGATTTGGGAAATATACACACATACAAATATGGATCAGGAGTAACACAAAATAAAGTCTTTAAGATTATTGTTTTTCATTTACCTCGTTGAAGTTTCATCACAATACATATAGCATTTGCGTAAAATAGCGACACGCACTCTTACATCCTCACAAACTTTCGCTTTATAATAAAGGAAGGATTAAATGAATAAAATAATTAAGAATAAATAAATATTTCCGGACATCTAGCCCCGTGGGAAACTCTATTGTTACAGGTACTAGACTACTGATATACTTAATATAATAGACATATATCTTTTTTTTATTTAACGTATTAAACACCCAGACCAAGGTACTTGCAGAACATACAAATACTTGACCCCTCGGCGGAAATCGAACCCGCAAACAACAAACGTAGTAAATAAGTTAAACAAATATATAATAATATAATTTGCTACTTGACTATAATATAATATAAGTATATCTTAAGTCATAGAATGCCCACTTCTGGATTTGAGCCTCCTATATAGAAAAACCTAATAAATATAAAATATTTTTGATTAAACTTAAACATTTTTAATTATTACCATGAATGTTTGAAACATAGAATTAGGATAAAAAATCGTGTTTTGAGGTTTGAAAGCATATACTGACAGATATTTCCTAACCTCGCTGGGACATTTTTAAGTGCAATTTTTTTGTTAAATATTATAAAAAACTCTTAAGAGGTTATGATATCTTGGTAGCACATTAAATCAAACGTACTCTATTTTTTTATTATCGTGAAACATTTAAAAGATACATAATGAATAGATATGGTTACCCTAGCCGACCAACTGATGCAGATATCCTGTTACTTGCAAAATACAAAATTTACCAAGATTTGTCGCTGGCCTGGCTACATTTTTGAGGAAACCGCTTCCTCTTCACTATTGTGAAACCTGCAATATATTTACAGAAATATGAAATTCCATTTCGCCGTAGGAATTCGAAATACTAGATATTCAAAAATATTTTGCAACTATTTTGATAAATCAAACCGAACTATTGCGAAATTTTACGAACGAAATACATAGAATTAATATGAATAGTTCGTTCGTAAAAAAATATATAATGTAATAAGAGAAATATGTTGACCACGAGTTGCCACTTACGACTGTTGGAAACCATCATGACATACATTTAACATATTAAGACAAAATTTTAGTTGTGAAAAATCTGTCAAATAACACATTGGATCACAACATGTTGTAATCTCCAACAGTCGTACGTGGCAAATCATGGTAGGGCTAATGAACGAGTTTTTGCAGCTTCACAATATTTTCCAATCAGAAAAATGTATAATGCCAACGTATTTGTCCAAACAACATTTCCAAATGCCCAATGAATCCAGGATATATTTCGTTTAAGATAAAACAAGCGCGGATGTTTGTTCCAAGCTAGCAATCAAAGAGAAAACCCCAACGAATTATACACAGTTCAAAATATTACAGCTTTCCCATTTTTAGTTAAGTAATATCTATAACAACATAGCCAAGCGAATTAGCTCGTTAAAGTGGCAATGGGCAGGCCATGTAGCGCGTAGAACAGATGGCTGTTGGGGCCGGAAAGTTCTTGAATGGAGACCACGAATCGGCAAACGCAGAGTAGGACGTCCACCAACTAGATGGACGGACGACTTGGTGAAGGTAGCGGGCTCGTCGTGGTTACAAGCTGCTACCGACCGAAATCACTGGAAGTCTTTGAGGGAGGCCTATGTTCAGCAGTGGACGTCCTACGGCTGAAATGATGATGAAAATAAACGTAAAATGTGTTGGTAAGCGCATAACACAACAACGCCTGGACAAATTAGGCCAATACTTTTTTTGTTGTTGAAGACCAAGGATGGATTTTGCGGCGATAAAAATAATTGCCGGGAAAACAGTTTTGAATTACCAGTGCTAATCCAGGCCCGCTAGTACATAAAAAATATATATTTTTAATATCTAATGTATACAATTTCGTAGTGTTAAATGTAATCTTAGTAATATGGGCAAGCGCATCGTAGGACGTTCACCTTACTTTACGTACTTTGACTTGATACAGGTTCACAGTTTGATTTGAGAAATATTTTTTAGATATTTCTATGTCCAGCAGTTAACATGCTCAAATTGACACCCACAAATTGCGTCACATTTTATTTATAACTACTGCAGTTGCCATCTTAAATATACTTAATTTTAAATTCATTTGCCGAAAAACTGAATAGTTTTAAATAATGTTGTATATTTATAAAACTATATTAACCGAGTACTCGAGAACTTATTAACCGATTGTTTTTTTAAATCATTATTTATTTATACAGTGTTTTGTGAGCATGTTACCCTTATAAACTAGTTCTTAATTAAAGTACAAAATACATAAATATGACATAAATACTGCGCTTACCGTCATTGAGTAAACGACTGCAAGCGCGCACTACATACTACACGGTATAAACGCACAAGGTTCATAGCACCCAGCGAGGTGGGCTCTGAGAGGATAACATTACATCCTCCCAAATTCCAAAAACCGTGTTCTGGGTCAAATTTAACCGATTGTTATAAATTTAAATGGGACCAACTTAGGACCAACAGCATTAACAAAAAATAAGTGCGTGGTCATACATTAAAAAAATACAAGAGAATTGAGAACTAACTCCTGTTTTTTTTACAAAGTGATAAGCTCCACATAAAGGTTGTCATCTCCTTTATTATCGTCGGTAGAAATTTATTTAAATATCAAAAAAGTAAATAGTAATTTGTTTGTGCATCAGCTTTTTACGCCTTAGCTGTAACCTAACATCATCTTTTTGCTTGTTTTTGTATTCTTCTTCGCAGCATTTGCATACAGAATGTACATTTTTACAGCGAAGAAATTTCATTTTGCTTTCATCTATTCTTCAAACAGAAATTTAATGACTTTTGTTGTGATATTATGTTTAACTCGTGAGGGTTATTCTTATTTCATCGAATATTATTTACAAAGTGTATCTTACAAAGTTTTAATGACATTGACGTATATTTATTTAGTATGCCCAGTGATCTCTATTTGGGAGGATTTTGTCAAAAATTATCCAAACCTAATTTTGGTGAATATCGAAAGTAGGAACACTCCCACTGATTAAGACAAAGCGAGAAATTACCGTATTATTAGTGTTCTTTTGTATACATAACCAAACTAACTTATATTCTTATATCTCCGATTCAAATATTTCTTGCGACTTACGAATTTTACGAGCGTTTACGGCAAGCGCGTGGTGGTGGTGGTGTAAAAATTGCTGAAACGCATTGTTAAATACGGCTCTTTGGTAGACCGGCCCCGAAAAACTAGCCCCTCGGGGCCAGTTGATGGCATTGAATATGCTAGTTTTCTTTTGTTGACTGGGCCCGTTACCAATTTGAACAGAAATCTACATATTATATATATTATTCTATCACACCATCCTGCAGCATCTTGTTAATTTCGGCTTCCATGATGGCTCTCTTGGCAGGTGTTAGCCGATAGGGTGGCACAGCAATGGGCAGGTGATCCCCCGTGTCAACATGATGCTCTGCATATGGTGTACATTCACCAACAGGCCTGAAAATGTCATCATAACGCCTCAATAAGTTTGCTAAAGCCATATGTTCATGAGCACCTAGCATTGTCCCTTCATCATCCCTTAACACTTCAGCTGAATAACATTCAATTGGCTTAGAGACACTATCTTCAAATTTTAAATGATGAACCTGCCGGGGTGTGTCAGGCAGTTGCCAGGTCATATTTGAAAAATTTTATACTAAGCCTGCTTTTGTAATAAAGTCAATGCCCAGCAGGGTGTCATTGTTAATGGCATGAGGCAAAATCACAAAAGTTATGGGGATAGAGAGATTAGTTTTATAGACAGAAACATTTACATCAGCCAACTTAACTATAGTATCTTGCATGCTACCATCGGCAAGCTTTATAAGCATATTGGTCCTTTTAAAAGGAAATCTATCCTTGAGTAACAGTGTATAAAGTGTACAAGCTATACATGCCTTAGCAGCTGTATCAATCAAGGCAGTCCCATCATAACCATTCAATTGAATTTCAAGGATAGGCCGATTCGCATGGCTTTTGTCATGCTTAGGCACAGTTACGCTACTTAAATTTAGAGCACTATTTATACATTCCTGACAAAAAATCTTATTATTTACATGCCAGTCCAACTTAGAGTCTCTATTCGCGCCACTAACACTTTTACACTTTCCGCACTTATGTACATAAACAGAGTAGGTACTCACTTTGTTCCGGTATCGAACCTACTCGTGACGAGTCACTCGCAGTGGCGTCGATGGATGCACGGGAAGGCTCCTCAGGCCCCGGCAGCGACAGCGACGGCACCGGCTCGCGCGGATGCGCGGACGCTCGTGATGACTCGGCGGCTGCGGCGGCGGCGCGACGACGTCTTGCTCGGCTCCCCAAGGAACGTGATACACATTTCGTGGGCGATAAACTGGCAGAAGCGTCACCATCACCTCGATTGGAGATTTTATCTCGACAAAGTTTGTCTCGAATTCTCGATAAAACATGTTTGTTTTGTTTGTTGACATCATTGCACGGAGTTGATTCCATTGACGTTGACATTGACATTTCTTTTCTGACGATCCAAATTTGAATCGATTCAATCGATTGTTTCGTTCATTCCTTTGTTGAGTAACGCCCTCTGTGAATTCAACCGGAACTACTTGGGACTTCGCTTCCTGGAACCGCTGCCTGTCACGAAGATTGCCGAGTGATACCGAAGAGGGCGTGTTTTCAACTCCGGAAGCGTCATATTTTCGAATTTGAATTATGCCCGCGATGTGAACTCAAACCGTTTTCATGGTTCAATGGGTTCAATGTTTTGTTTCTTTTATCTTTGCAATAATTGTGCATATTATTCGCCTCATTATTCGTACAAGACTGCAGAGATTTGACTATTGGTACATCGCCGTGTGCGGTGCTTTCCGTTGCAAGGGTCATCACGGCGTCATATCGCCGTACGGACAGCGACGGTTCCGTAGGCATCACTTTGTTTATTGAGGCCACCACGGTGATTATGATTAGTAGTTGCTCAATGCGTTCCAGCACTCTCATATTCGCTGCGGCTTGCGTCCTACCGAAATTCTCAATCATCGCAGAGAGTTGATCTAGCGAGAGAGTATTCGGCGGCGTCGGCGGTGGCGGCCAGCGCGGCGTCGGGTGTTGTTCAATGCGCGAGCGGTTGACGTCCGCGGCACTCTCGAAAGAGGCGGAATCGTCGTCCTCGCAGGGCAGAGCTTTACGGTTTTCCGTGTTCGGCATCATTCCTTCACTTGTTAATTTTCGGGTCGGGTTCTCACAGCACAACGCGGAGTTTCACTGCGACGCGGTGGCTGGATCGGCCTCGAGCTGGGCGCCAATGTAGGACGTGAAGTCATTATAAGTCGGTTTTATCATTCATAATACATTATTTACGTTTATTCATTAAACTTAGTTTAGGTTCGCGATACAAAAATTCAAGCGACGCGCATAGTCTAGCGGCTAGTGCATGACTGACTGTACGACCGACCGAACGATCGAGTCATCGATCGTTAGGTTATTGCCGCGGCCGAGTAATCGATTAATCGATGGCACAGAAAATAAATTATAGGTGGCGGATAGGGTGGCACCTTACATTATTATTTTTTTTGTTCATTAACTATAAGTATCAGTATTTTCATACCTAGAAATTCCCTAGAATTTCCTAGAATTATTGATTATTTTAAGAAACCTTTTTTTATGTAATTAGTTACTCTATAAATTTTTTCGTAAAAGAACTATACAAAACAGCCGTTAACCCTCTAAGCTGTCTAGGGATTTTGCCACACTATTTGCATGCTTGAGTGTATTGTTGAAGAACATTAAAATGAAATATGACTCCCTCATTCTTGTTGTCTACCAAGTTAAATTAGTTTCAGAACTCTAATTGTATAAGTATTTTGCCCGTGTTATGCACAATTGAAAAACCCGTTTTGGCTAAGTGGGAGAATAATCGACTTTAATTCCGAAGGTCGTGGGTTTAAACCCAGCCGCGTACCTCTGTTATTTCTTCTTAAAGAATGTATGTTCGCTTTAAATCTCATGCTTTAACGGTGAAAGCAAACATCGCAAGGAAACCGGCACGTTCTGAGAACTTTAGAGAGTTTGAAGGTTATGTGACATACAACCCGCACCTGACCAAGTAGTGAAATAAGGACTAATCTCTCTCGCCAAGAGAGAAGCCCATATTTCCCAACAGTGGGAACGTTAATAGGGTGATGATGATGATGCTCAGTTGAAAACACCCTTTGAGTTTAAATATTCGTTACATTTAAACTCTTACAACTTAACTAAATTAAAAACGTTTCAACATTCAAACCAATAAACTCGGTAACGTTTAATAGCTTCCGATAATAGGCACTAAGCCTCTCTGAAATGATTCAATTTATAAGTTTGTTATTAACTTTGAAGGCAGTTTGAAACCATTTTTAGCAAATCTGATATTTAGGACTAACATCACCCTTGTTAACCCTTTTACTTTATTATATAGACAAACAAGCTTACGTAAAAACATCTTAATTTCATGGAAACTAGAATGCTTTTAATATTTCCTAATAATTAACGTAAAAGTAGCTAAAACTAATAATGTGGCTATTGAATGTTATTTTTAAGTTCATCTGTAAGTATTGGTGTGCAATTAAGAAATTATCTATCTATGTAAGTAACTCTGTCAGTCGCTTTCATACAAAAAAAAAAATATTTTGCTATACAAATTTTTTAGAGCTTGAGTGACGATATAGTTTTATTTTTACCTCGGAAAAATATGTCACCCGAAAAAAAATATTACAATATGCGAGGGTATAAAACTCGAAATTTAACATACCACCCCTATATCAATATATTGTAATTTATAATCAGCTCATTACCTCGCCTTCATCCATTAACGCCAATCACATCGGATATCAATAAAATATCGTCGACAATAACATGTTCTGTTTTCACATTATTTCGACAAAATCGTACGGATACCTTCGGTACGGCTATAATAAGGAAAATTGTTTAAACGTCAGTGCGGATAGCATAAAGTCCTACCACGAGTTGTCACTTACGACTGTTGAAATTAAAGCAAGTTGTAATCCCATACATTTGACATATTAACTCGTTAATCCCCAAGCGGTAGCCGGTTACCGCTTACCTGACCTTATTACCTGAGGTGAGGAAGATACAACTTTTATTGTTGATGCTATTAAACATCTCCAACAATCGTAAGTAGCAACTCTTGTTAAGGCTACATGACAGACTAAAATTATCAATAAATCTAAAATTAAAATTTAGGAAAAACCCCCGATTCCAATGCCTTTATTTCCTTAAAAGTAAAACACCATAATATTTAGTAATGTGCACGCGATGCTCTTTCAATTGATACCCCACTCAAGTATATTTGCAGATTTTTGGTTTTCCTTCCCACTCTCACCCCCATAACTTTTAAACGGCTAACCGATTTTCATGAAACATGTCTAAGAACACACGGGAAAATCTCACCTTTCATACAAAAAAAAACTTAAGTAATTGAAATCGCTCCATATGTTCGGGATCGATTATGTCCCAGACAGACACACAGACAGACACGTCAAGCTTATAACACCCTTCTTTTTTGGTCCGGGGTTAATAAAATTAAAGGTGTTTTCAATTTACGCGTTCGCGACGTTCGAGTGCGGTGCCGAAGCGAACAGTCATTCGGCGTAAAAATCCGCCTGTAAAGTAAAACAATGTATGTTATATATGTATATTAACGCCTGTGAAAACCATGGGTCACTGTTACTCTTAATTGATTTATACATAATATTTCATTTGATACCATGAAAAAAAATTATTAGGATAAAGTTTTTTTTTTAAGCTCGTTAAGTCGTTAAGCCGTGTTGGCTAAGTGGGAGGACACTCGACTTTCATTCCGAAGGTCGTGGGTTCAAACCCCGCCACGCACCTCTGGATTTTTCTTCTTGAGAAATTTATGTGCGCTTTAAACACGTGCTTTAACGGTGAAGGCAAACATCGTGAGGAAACCGGCATGTTCTGAGAACTTTAAAAGAGTTTGAAGGACATGTGACATTCACCAACCCGCACTTGGCCAGCGTGGTGAATTAAGGCCTAATCTCTCTCTACAAGAGAGAAGTCCCTGTGTCCCAGCAGTGGGAACGTTAATAGGGTGATGATGATGATGATGATGAAGTCAAAGTCAAAACGTATATTTCCTTAGACGCTTATGCATACATGGACATCCTTCTCCAACCATCCCTTCATTTGTCCACAATCTCACCTGATGTAAAGTGACGATGTGGTCCAAGATGGGACATGAAGACCAAGCAGGTCATATTTATAATATCCTTACTTTTGTGACATAGATTACAAATTGCACCTTATAATATTATTATATAAAATACTTAAATTTGTCTACTCCTATGTATCCTTTTAGACAGTACATGTATTTCACAAACACGAGTAAGTCTTAGTGTGAAAACATTTCAGAATATTTTAGTAGTTTCGCTAATATTTGCACTGGCATATTTTTACTATCCTGAATAAATTCACCTGAATAACCGAAGCGGCTGTGACTGCAAATATACTTTTATCCACATAATGTATTGTATGGTTGTTTTAATGTAAAAAACTAACGTATAAAAAAAAGGTTCGTGTGTCATAATCGTGAGTTAGTCCACTTACAGCACCCAGCCGAATAGCACATGCAAAAAAATTTACAGGTGCTATTCGTAATAAATAATAAAGACTATTCACATTTAAATAAATAAACAAATAAATATTTCCGGACTACTCACACAGCATCACCTAACCCCAAACTAAGCAGAGCTTATACTATGGGTGTTAGGTGACTGATATACTGCATAGATACATTTTTTTTTGTAAATACATACATATGATACATAGATAACACCCAGACCCGAAACCAGGAATTGTAGATCGTACAAAATCTGGTCCCCCCGCCGGAAATCGAACCCGCAACCTCCTACGCCTAAGGCGGACGTTCGCCCACCGAGCCACAGAGGTCGTCAAAATAAATTATTATTATATTAAGATGATAAGTCTAGGAAAGGTGTAGGGAATTTTTGAAATTGATTTAGGAGTTCTTTAATCTATGGATGAGTACCTACGGTTGATAAATTTATTGATATTTATTTGAGTTTTAGTTCTTAGTATGGGGTAATTTTTTTTTTTTCTATGTAATTGGGAAAATTTTTAAACGTTGTACAGTTCGGAAAAAAGTGGCTGTGACATACACGGACAGACCGACACACAAACATGACGAATCGGTAATGGTTCCGTTATTTGCTATTTAGCTACAGAACCCTAAAAAGTGTGTGAGCTATGTGAGTAAGTTATGTCTAGTGTCACTTGTAGTTCCGTGTTAGTGCTGCAATATTGCCAATCGGCAAAACTTCAAAGGCTTATCTATAAAGTGGATGTTTCATTTCCTTTGAAGCCGCCGCAGATGTCCTCAGAGGGGGATTGAAAGTACAGCTTTGCCTGGACAATGAATTGCTGATATATTAACTATTAAATTCAGTAAATTCAGTAAATTCATTTATTGCACCATAAAGTTACACAATAACATTGGCATGTCAGTTATTTATTACATAGAATTTCATTAATTAATCTAACATAATCATTTGTTCTAATATGTATCTATATATTAGAACAAATATTATTATTTAATTGACAAATATTGGTGGTATTCTAAAATAGCTTTATTGTACAGTTGAATCAATTTACTGTTTGTATTGTTTTAGAACCCTATTTTATGAGTTTCTTTTGCTGTTGACTGTATCATTTGTTTTTTGTGGTTTTATTTGTTTATGTTCCTTTGTGTACAATAATGTGTTTTTATGCTTAGCTCGCCTTCCATAGTAAACCAGTCCAAGGTGATCTGACCAGAAGGTGGGATGATCCGCCTACCAAGCGTGGCGATTATTAGCAAACATTGTGATTGAGGGCGGCTTATGTCCTGAAGTGGACTTTCTACAGCCGGAAGGAACGAATTGTGTGAGCGAATTTTATTTTATCTTTTCAGTCAACAGCAAAAAAAACTTATCAGTTTGTTTCATCAAAAAGGGTCCCAAAATTATGTTCCGCAACACTGGTGTATACTTTCCGGTAGTTATTAAGACATTATAATGTGCCCAAATAAAAGTCAACAAGTTTAAGTAAAAATTTACCAGCCATTGTAGTTTATTAGAAGTAAAGGAACAGATAACGAGTCATAAGTAAGTCTTTTGACTAATTAAAACTTCATTTAGAACTGACACTTTGGTATAACTTGTTAAATATCCCACGTCATACTAGATGATGTTCTGAGACGTTGATTTCAAACATCTACTTTTGCTGTTGGATGTACAAATCTAGATTAAATAAATATTTATTAATTTATATTCGTAAATTTAATTATTTTTGTGTTACATATTTAAATTGATGATGACAGTTTGGCGTTTGGCAAACCGTTTGACATTACATTTCCGGTTGCTATGATTTGTTACCGCCATCTTGTATCAAATTTAATAAACATAAAACGTTCACACAAATTTATTTACTACACATAATAATATAAATTGCTGCCACAATAAATATCCAAAACTGGACCACGAAACATAAACATCTCAATAACTGGGGTCCCTTGAATTTATTATAATAGGAACGGATATTCTTAGTGTTCCGTAGGGCTCCATAAAGATTTCCCATTGCTGGGTCGTGCTATAAACGGTAGAGTTGGACTCCAACGGTTATAATATCCGGCTTTCGTTCAATAGGGTGAATATTCTTCATAAATCTGAATCTGCTCCAACAAAAATAAAAAAAAAGACTTACAAATAATTATAGTAAAGTTTCAGAACAAAAATGAGCTAGAGTTTGTTATCGCTTCGTTGCTCTAGTGTAAAAAAAGCGAAGCGACCAGATACGATGAATTTATTTCCTATTTATACCTATTTACTTTAATTACCTATGTTTAATTTGTTTAAGTTTTTGAAAACAAACAATGGAAATACATTTATTTACGTCTTGATTTCGTATATTATATTTAATTTTGTCTGACTCAACTTATCTCTATTCTCGAAAAAACATATGTATGTATAATTATTAGGCACACTATGCAGCCAGAATGCCCCAAAAGATTTAAGTTGGAGAAGCGTCGCTAAATTTTTATTTACCATGAGTGTGGCATTGGGTGATGAATAAGAATTAGACACATTTATATCGGACCACAATACAAAAACATACATAATAAATAATATCAAAGTACAAATCGACTTTTAAAGAATTTTGCTGTATAAAAATAATGTCGCAGTATTTTATCATAAATAATGCTTGTAAGAAATATAGCTGGCTTAAAAACACGTATAAATCTTAGCAATGGCATTTTTCTAGTTTGGTGCAACGATTTTAAATGGGTTGGTATGGCCATAATGGTTACATATTTGACTATCGTGTTGGGTTAAAGTCAAATTCTAATATTTTTGTGAAAGGTTTATTTTTAACAGGAAATGTATTTTTGAATATAAAATTGACACCATAATTTCGACTGAGAGGTTTGTATATAAATCTTAAATTAAAATTTAAGAAAAACCCCCGATTTTAATGCTTAATTTCCTTAAAAGTAAAACACCATAATATTTTGTAATGAGCACGCGATGCGCTTTCATTATAGTTGCAGATTTTCGGTTTTCTTTCCCCACTCTTACCCATAACTTTTAAACGGGACAACCGATATTCATGAAACAGTCTAAGAACACTCGCGCCAAACTCACCTTTCATACAAAAAAAAAACTAAATTATAATCGCTCCATCCGTTCTGGAGCTATGATGTCCCGGACAGACATACAGACAGACACACAGACATACACATAGACAGACACGCAGACAGACAGACAGACACGTCAAACTTATAACACCCCTCTTTTTTGGTCAAGGGTTAAAAATATAAGTTATTATGTTACTATGCTTATACTTAATACTTATAGCACCTTGCCCTGGCTTCCGTTGGATGTAATTACATATATTTAACTTGACGACATGTAGTTATATATATTAGATTTGTTTCGTTTTCATCAGCGTTACGAGAAAATAATCACCATTTTTTTACCAAACTCAATGGTTTTCCATTGAACAATTTCCCCAAAGCGCTGTATGGAATTTCCCATTTTTACCCCCTGGGTGCAAAGTTACCCCGAACCCGGTTAACTAGAGCGTAAAAAAAACCTAGTGATTTTGCCCAATGATGTGTAAAAACATCAGCTATATTCTCAACTCTATTCCAACGAAATTAGGGTTCAGTGTCAAGTCAGCGGAAACGTCCCTTTGCGCTTGAAATATGTATTTAAGTTTTCGCTTTGCAATATCTGCTTCTAATATCATGGAAGCCGTCGATGAAATTGATATTTCAATATTTTCCGCAGATTACAATTTCATTTTCAAAATTGTAGGAAATTTGTTTCGAACTTGATGTAAATTGGACTTTATGTGAATGGACGATGCGTTTTAATCAACGACTGTTAGCCTCGTTTTAATAAAGCAGATTCTGTTTGTCTGTGTCTGTTGTTGTTGAAATTGAATAAGTTGTAAATGGAAAATTTTGTGTCTTTGTAAGTCCGATTTTAGAAAATATTTTAATATATAATAGAAGTTTTTTTATCAAAACTGTGTATAACTGATAGATGGTGGTTTATCGCAAGGGGGGCCGTGTATTTGGCAAAGGGCCCAAAATTTGTACACGTTACCGATGCCCAATAACTGAGTTTTGCGTCATTTCAGCTATCTATCAGTGATAGCTCCAACGTGTCCCGTGTTTTACGAATTTTCCCGAGGGAACTTTACTTTTCTCATGGTACAAGTATTTTAAGTTACCTACTTCATTAAAAATCAGCAAGTGAAAAATCCTTTAAAATCGGTTGAGCTGTTTCTGAGATAAGCCGAAACACATAGTGTGCATTAATCTATAATGCGTAAAAAGCGGTTATTTTATTATTTATTTATAACAAGGCAAACCAACAGCACACATAGCAGACACTTAACTTAATCAGTTACATCAGACTTTAATAAGATAGATAATTTAGATATGTGTGCAAATAACAAGCATCTCTTACAAATACACAAACAACATAATTATTACTTATACCTACTTATAGATAATTTTTTTATTGATATAAACTTAACGAATCCATATTATAATTCATTCTAGTCTGTAATATTGCGCCAACGTGTGAGCGCTCTTGGCACTTCGTACCAAATTCCTTAGATGTGTGCCCGGAAATCCGCCAATAAAGGTTAATCAAGATAGCGCTAAATACTAAGTTCCGCCAATAATTTAACTACACGTTTGCCCAATAACTTGTTCTTTTTTATGCTAGATAAGCCTTCATTTGACCACAATCTCACCTGATGTAAATTGACGATTTGGTCTAAGACGGGGCATGAAGACCTAGAAAGTATATAGATGGCTTGTCCGGACCACATTAAGAAACACGAAAATATTACAAGTTAGCGTATATAAACCAAATAATATCAAAACACTTTCAGTAATATTGTTTGTATTAATTGTAGGATTATAAATAGACATAATCCTATTCTGTTTTCTGACAAAAGTCCATATTAATCCTTCATAACGACGCAAACTTTCGTCAATGCTCTGTTTATTCAAAAGCTTATTCCGTTTAAAGCCTTTTGAACCATGCTTTAATTTATTCATTTCAAAATAATCCCGTTGAAGCCTTATTAATAAACAATTAATAACCTGCTTGTGTGACTTATTTATCGTAAATTGGGTAAATAATTGAGTAATTAATCGTATCACATTATTATTTTTAACCGCAATACATTTCTATAGAGATCGGTGCACGCGAAAATAAAATAAAATGGTATAGTTATAGTTGATGTGTTAATGTGCTATGTTAAACAAACTGTGGAAATAAATTTGATTATGATGTGTGTTGAAACTTGCTTGATATCTATGAAGAAAATCTTTCCAAAATTTAAAAGTTTATCAAAAATAATCGAATGTAAGTAATTATGCTCGTTATTCGATTTATGAATTAATAATTAATCAGTTCTTTTCGTTTTAAAGCTATTACGAGTAATTAAAACTAGGACTATTTTTAACATTTGCATACCCACTTGCGGGTTAAATACAATATACTACTTGTACTATAATAATATCGTGACATGTACGTACTTTAATTGAAATGTATTTGGCAAATAAATGATTGATTTGATTTGATTTGACCCACTGACATACTGCAGAATAAACACAGCTAAACATCTTTTTTGTTTTATAATTATGTTATCTACTAGCGGCCCGCCCCGGCGTCGCACGGGTAAAAAAGGTCCCGGCAATTTTTCCTTATTTGCTCACCGTTTAGACCTACCCTGGACTACGACAAATATTTTAAAACCAAAATCAGCTCAATCGGCCCAGCCGTTCTCGAGTTTTAATCAGACTAACGAACATTTACGACTAACGTTTATTTTTGTGATTGACGCCTCTTTGTCCCTTTCCATTCCTAGGGTGTCTGGAAGAAATGTAGGTGAGAAATACCACCACCAATTACACATTAATAATAAATAAATAAATAATTCCTGACTAATCACACCCTGGGTATAGTTTGAGTTACCAATTATGTTTGTAACAAAAGCAAAGACGCGTCTACTCTTTTAATAGTTAACCAATAATCCGGATATTAAAAAGGATTTAAGTCGAGTTTAACATTTTTACTCATAAAGTCGGGTCACTGTAACTTTTGATTTAGCAATCTGTCAAGCTTATCCAATTGTTCAGTAAGTCATGTTGAACAGGAATGAATAATAAACAAATTATAGTTTAAATTATAGATTAAATAAAATTAAGATGGCTAATTAATAAAAAATAATCACAAATTAATCAAAAAATAATAATTATCATTTGGATTATTTACACACTTTGGCAGCTGTACAATATAATAAATCAAAATTTAAGGTCACGTTCAGAGGGTCATGTAGGTATAGTTTTAAAGCTTTGTTTTTTTGTAAATATTGGTGTTTCAAATAATTTATTATAAATTAGTATTGTATCGTGGTAACTTAATGTAGAACCTGGAAACGTATCAGTTTGAATCAACCGAGAAAGCTGGACCGACTTATTAAAAAAAAAAGATAAATTATCAATTTAATCTATACTATAATATAATGTTGAAGAGTTTATTTGTTTGTTTGAACGCGTCGATTTGAAAAGTTAAGGCGCGGGTGGCTAATTACATTCAGCAATCTACTTAATTATTTTTTTCATAAAATATAATACATTATAGGTAACAATAAACAAAAGGTCCCCGCGTCTTTCTGTTCGCGATAAGTTCAAAAACTACTGAACTGTTCGTTATGCAGTTTTCAGGAATAAATAGGTAGTCAAGAAGAAGGTAGCTCAAATGGCAAAACAACGCTTGCCGGGCTCAGCTAGTTATTATTACAATGAAAATACGAAAACCATAACACACGAATAAAACATTAAGCACTATGAATGAGTCATTTGACCTCACTGGGTCTTTATAGGTTAAAATTTTCGGTCTTCCTATTGCTTATCTATACTAATATTATAAAGCTGAAGAGTTTGTTTGTTTGTTTGTTTGAACGCGCTAATCTCCGAAACTACTGGTTCGAATTGAATAATTCTTTTTGTGTTGGATAGTCCAGTTATCGAGGAAGGCTATAGGCTATATAACATCACGCTACGACCAATAGGAGCAAAGATATAGTGATAAATGTGTAAAAAACGGGAGAAATTATTTCATCTTTGAAGCCATCCGTTGCGTGCGCCGTGAAAACGGTTCAAGATACACAAAATATATGAATTAAAGAATAATAGCTCTTTTAATGATCTAAAAAACAGTCCGCGATAGTATATGTCTATCTTTTAAGATTAACTCACAAAAACCGTTTTTATGGTACCTAATTTGGTCGAAATAATTTGTTTAAGTTGTATCAACATAATAATATTAATCTTTATTTAAATAAATATGTTGTTGGTTAAGAGTAATTCATCCATTATAACGCGGGTAGCACCGCGGGGCACAGCTAGTTTACACTATAATGCTCGGTATAAATTAATCTATTTCACAACCCGGATCGTATTATGGACTCAATTTCTAAACAACATTAATGTATTTTGTGTTTTCATATCTCTCTATTGTAATCCAACTTATTCCCTCGGGCCACAAGCCTCCAAAACCACTTTCGTTACAATGAAGTGCCAAAAATGACTGTTGCACGACGCATATTTGAACCATGAATAGTTAATTTGCAAACTGTACCGTGCATATGAGAACGAGAGATACGGTTAGCAGGTGAAGTTTTAATTGAGTTGGTTTATTTCGGTTGTTCTTGATAAGGATTGAATACTCTTTTTTGCTTAAATCATAGTTATAATTAGATTTTCTGTAAAAAAATTGGTTTTAGATATATTTTTTTTTATGTTTTCGAATACCAGCTTAATGTCTTCATGAAGAACAATCAAACAAAAAAACCTAGCAAAAATATCTATAAAAATCAATGAATTCTACCTAAAGAAACTTATAAAATTGTATTTTGATCTTTTTCAACATTTCTTAGGGTCCCATTAATTTCAATTGACCTATTTTTCAATTCATGGATGGGCTTAATCTTATGTAATTTTTACACTTTGTCGGTCAGTTCACAATATCGTCGATCTGTATCTAATTTCTATGATATTATCTAAGTCGATAATTAAACAATAAACTTTTGAATTTCTACAAAATAATTAAAACATTTATTTCATTTTCAATACAAGCCACTTGCATCGCGCATTCGGAAATTTAAGTATCAATGACAAGCTCGCCAAATGAAATCGCTCGCTTAAAATTTGCAATGAAAATAGTACACATCCTTTATTTCGTATTTCAGTCATAAAAGTAATATACCTATGTTTGTATTTTAGTGTTGCTCCCATATTTTGTATTTTGTGAAATGAGACTAAATATTACTATGAAAAAAAAAATAAAAAAATAAAATAAATATTACTATCGGTAATACTACAGGTAATACTAATAACTAATAAAAGCTGTGTTGTTCAATTGTTCTCAACCCAGTGTAAAAAAATTAAGCTTTGTATCAAGACAATGCCCTTGATATTTTTTTTATGTAAAAATGTTGACCTGTAGGTACATGTATGCTCTGTGCTTCTAAGGAAATAAACGTTTTGACTGCGACATTGAATACAAAATACATAAATGCATTACTAGTAATGTTGATACTCGTAAAACCAAGGATCATGATAATAAACACTTTTTTTTTTTTAATTATTAAGTCTTTATTTGACCACAATCTCACCTGATGTAAGAAGATGTGGTCCACCAGGCCTGCCACCAGAGACTGTTCTTAGCACCACCCGGAGGTCACGTGTAAGGATTCAGAGGGTTACCACTTACGGACGTGAACAGACAAAACCTCCAACACCGCTACCGATAACGCCACCGCGTCGCCGCCGCCGCACCGTTTTACTGTAAATACTGAAACTACAAACCGCGTAATGTCCAAGGGCATTTAGATTAGCTTTGTTTTAAAGGCGCGGTGGCGAGCGCGGCAGCAGACTTATCTACTGAAACCACTACAGACCACATCGTCACTTTACATCAGGTGAGATTGTGGTCAAATAAAGCCTTATCCAGAAAAACAAAAAAAAATTGTGCGGCGGCGGCGCGGTGGGAGGTAACGTTATGCAGGCCTGACGCTGCGTTAGGCGGGCGCGCGCGTGGATATGTCAAACATGTACCTTCAAAAGTGATCCGTCGCGACGTAGCAAATTTGTATGATAACGTGCCTACTGTACCTGCGTAACGCAGCGTCACACCTTAAACCGGTGCGGCGGCTCGGCGCAGTAGCGGAATCGTCTGCAGGAGCCTTTGATGAAGATAGAACATTATATTATCTTTGTTCTTTCTGCGCCAACCTTGAGAAAAGATTTTGAACTTATGCATACATAGGTATGGAGCGTTGCATCATGTAGGGATGTACTTAGACATTTTGAAAAATAAGTAAATTTTCAATACAATTGACAGATTAGATGTTTACAAACAATATGTATTAAGTAATCAAAATTTCTGTAGCACGGTTTGCGTTACAAACTATAAAAAAATCCTTTTTCAATAACGCTTCAGTGTTTTACTCGATGTTGTAAAGAGTTCGTCTAAAAAGTAATACCCACTTGGAAAGAATATTCTCGTAAGCCCACAACAATTTCGTAGATAAATAATAAAATACCAACATTTTACTACTCATAAGCATAAACATTTCATTAGACGCAAAAAGACGGAAAATGGCATAATTCCGGGACCAACTCAACTGTTATATTTTCAATCATAATAAACTTTACCGCGATCTAGATATGAACCCAACAAAAATAAAAAGCACCACGTAAATTAACCAGAGCGAGAACTTCCCATTCAGTACTAGGTGACTGCGCAACTTTGTTACTTTATATCCTACAGTTTTATTTTCGATGTATTCGTTGTGAGCTGTCAATAACTTATTTGTTATATCAGCACTAGCTTTTCATGCGACGGCGTTGCTCGTGTTTTATGGATTTCCCGGGGACCGACGCATTTTCCCGCGGTAAGAAGCCTTCATCGATAAAAAGGTTATTTAGCAGTGAAATAATTATTCAAATCTGACCTTCAAACAAAGGTGGGCGCGCCTGGGCGCGTTCAAACAAACAAACTCTTCTACAGCATTTTACTGAGTGGGAACCGATTTATATTTATTTTAACTAAGTATAGTATTTTTGTTGAACTTCTTTTATGCAAATTTTAATTGTAATTGTATTGTGTGTTAATGACGTTAATAAAACTTTTTATATTCTATTCTTAAACTTACAATAGTTACCTTTATTTATGAACAAAATAATTGTAATAACTGATAAAGCTGTGTTCTATTCGCTTCTCAACTCAGTAATAAAATATTAAAGCGAACTGTCAAGACAATAAGAATAAGAATAAGTTTATTGGTCTAAAAAAGGACATACATAGTTTCCTTAGATCTATGGCCTCCAAACTAGGAAATACCTGTATCTTGGATACCTCCTTTCATTGTTACAAAACAAAGTATGAAATACAAGTAAGTGAACATATAAATCAATCAATAAAGTATCCTTGATATTTTTTGTTTAAACAATTTAGTTTTAAATTGACCTGTCCATGTTAGGCTATGTGCTTCTAAGGAAATAAACGTTTTGACTTTGACTTATTCAATGCGAAGTATTCGGGCGAAAACGGTGTTTAGTGTGCGCGACACTTAGTGGCACAACGCGACACAAATATTTGTCCGCTAATGGAGACAAATCATCGCGTATACCCGTTCACGATAACTTTAGCACGCCTAATTTTCGCCCACTGATATAGCCCTACCATAATAAAGTGACTATAGATAGGTACGTAATAAAAATATTTTCATTGTCAGAAGCAAGTTACCGTTTCATCATCTTACGCCTTAGGTGCTAAACTATCAGCATAACTAACCTAAACTAATAAACGTCTCAGTTCCTCCCATTGAAACCGTTTCCAAGCAAACTTACATATTGATACAGGCACCCTTTTAATAAACCAATTTGTATTCTGTCCTGAATGTAGTAAGTTTGTGACCTAAAGGCGACCTTATTTAGTTGGGACACTTTGCAGTGCCACAGTGTTGCGTATATCTCGGTGTTTTCAGTTTATGAATTCAATTTTTACCGGGTTCTTTAGACATAATTAATTCGCAGTCTGGAGTAAGTATGAGGGTGAATTCAACATTAGAATAGAATATAAAACTAAACACAAACCTAGCAAAAGTATTTTTCACAAAAAAAAAAAAATATTTAGGTACTCTTCCTGCAAGCAATTTCTCCTTGGTCTGGGTTTTGAATATGTATAATAAAAATATGTCATAGTATGTAGTATTATCACGGGGCTAGATGTTGTTGTGTGGATTGTCCGGATGTATTATTATTATATCTTATAGTAAAAGTGATTTACTAAAATAGTCACATTATTATAGCGGTCTAGTATCAGTAGTCCTATAATCTAGTCCGATGATCGGACTGATGAGACTTTTTAGTCTCATCAGTTCGATGATGCTGATCAATACAGATCATCGGACTTCTGAGCCTTTTAGTCCGATATTTACACATTTCGACTTTCCCATAAAAAGAAATGCATTAACTTCAGTTTATTTTTACTAACATGCTTAATATAAAGCTATTTTATACAAAAAAATAGCTATTCCTATTTTCTTTTTCCAACAGTCATGTATGTACTTGTGTATAATAAATAATAATAATTGTGTATAATTGTTAAATTTAGTACCGATATAATATAAGAATGTTTTTTTAAGGTTGTTTTTTTAACCTTACTACCTACAATAAATGAATTTTCCATCTGATTGTACTTTTTCTTAGTAGAAATATGTGGAAGTGAAATATCATTGTATCCCCCCTAGTAGCTAAATGTGGAAAAAAAATCCTTTCTTCCCTACCAGTAGAAATAGAGCAGTAGGGATACGTGGAACAGGTCACTTTATCGGATAACTTTTTGAAGAATCCACTTGAGATACCTCTTTAGACACTTGAGATTTCCCACTTCCTTGCTCTCAAGTCATTTATTTTAATTTTATGTTCGATTTTCAAACTTGGTTATACGACAATGTCATTGAAGCTTTCAGTGTGTTTGGACTATTGCTTTTTCTATTGTATTTTAATAAATTTAAAATGACTGACAATGATTTTGAAATATTAAAACGTGGGCGTGGAAGAGTTTCACTGTTTGGCGGATACCAATTCTACAGAAATGCTATTTATAGAGATGGTAGTTGTTGGCGATGCAAAGAATATAAAAATGTAAATCTTAAATGCAAAGGATATGTGACCTTATCAGAAGCAAGTAAAGTATATGTTATATATTTTGAGATACTGGTGAAACGTTCATTAACTATGTCCTTTATCTGGGGGCACGGCAGTGCCCCCACCAAGTCGAGCAAAAAAGCGGCACGGCCGTACCATCCTTTTCTCGAAGCAATTCAGGCCATTTTCGACCCCCTGTAACTTCGTTGTGGATAAAACTAGAAGACTGAAATTTTCAGTAGCCATGCAGGATTGTAAAGACACGGTATATTTCAAATTTCATTCAATTTGAACCAGTATTTTAAGAATTATAACGGGTCAAATTTCTTAATTTTGTCACTCATTGACTCACCGATCATCAAAATTCTAAGGCACTTCTAGCAGACCTAGAAGCTTCAAATTTGGAATATAAGTAGTGTTTGGTGTATGAATTAAGGAAAAACTAAAAAATCTAGAAAAGACCGGTATAGGGGGCGCTGTCGCAACGCCACGTATATACGAAATATGTACTAAAGTAATAACAATGCGAAATATAAATAAATCCAATCTAGACCGACAAAAAGAAAATTATATGGACATTATATACAATAAGTAGAAGGTACCGAAAAGGAAAAAAGTAGAACTGTCTACAAAATACAAAAAGAAATGAGATCCCATCAAAAACAATACTTGTCAAAAAAACCAAGTCGCGCAACTCAGTTGTTCTGCGGTAAAAAGTTGTGAGATCCAAGTAAATCCAAGTCTTCTAATTTCATCTCAAAATTCTTTAATGTTTTATATAAATATATTGAGACTTGGACTTGAAAACTAACTGGTGGAAAAATAGGAATACCTATTTTTTTGTATAAAATAGCTTTATATTTAGCATGTTGGAAAAAATAAACTGAAGTTAATGAAGTTAAGAACATTTCTTTTTTTGGGAAAGTCGAAATGTGTAAATATCGGACTGAAAGGCTCAGAAGTCCAATGATCTGTATTGATCAGCATCATCGAACTGATGAGACTAAAAAGTCTCATCAGTCCGATCATCGGCCTAAATCATCGGACTACTGATACTAGACGATTATAGCACCCGGCGGACTGCCAACACTTTGCGAGTCCAATATAACAACATCTTTAGGATGCTGATGAGGCTGCCTCGCTTTTGCAATGCATCAGGGATGTTTGCCGAAGCTCGCACGGACGGTTTCCATGCTATATACGCAAGAAAGTTGCTTCCTTATTCCAGCGTGTGCGAGGCAGCAGCAACGGGATCTTGAAGATGTTTGCAGCACGGACAGACTGCCCTATTCAAGACAGGTGGATAAAGATACTAATAGGCTCTGTATGATAAATATTTTATTTTCTAATCCCTATTTATATACATATTTTATTATTATTTTTTCTATGTTTTAAGTTTAAGACTAATAATGACATTTTAATTTCAATTTCAATAGCAATAATTGTAATTTTATAACATTAATGATTCCGAGCTATTAATATCTTTCAATAAACTAATTTAGTAATAGATAAATAATGTTATAAGTTAATTATTGTTGACATTTTATTTCTTTATTGATATTTGAATTGTATACACATACATGTATGGATTTTTATCTGAAATAAATAAATTAAATTGAATTGAATTGAATAGCGTAAAAATTAATTATCAAACGATTGCTATTATTATATGAGACTTATTTTACTTGGTAATAGCACAGTAATATGTATGTAAATATTGCCTATCGCGATGTGGTATGAAGCCGTGCCAGCCTAAGTGGGAGGACACTCGACTTTCATTCCAAAGGTCGTGGGTTCAAACCCCGCCACGCACCTCTGGATTTTTCTTCTTGAGAAATTTATGTGCGCTTTAAACACGTGCTTTAACGGTGAAGGCAAACATCGTGAGGAAACCGGCATGTACTGAGAACTTTAAAAGAGTTTGAAGGACATGTGACATTCACCAACCCGCACTTGGCCAGCGTGGTGAATTAAGGCCTAATCTCTCTCGTCAAGAGAGAAGTCCCTGTGTCCCAGCAGTGGGAACGTTAATAGGGTGATGATGATGATGATGATGTGGTATAATATTATTTGTGAGCAAGGGCGGCCTGGCTAAGGTGGAGTACCCGTTCTTCGATATATCTAGGTGTTTTAATAATTTAAATATATGAATTCAATTTGTACTCGTCTCAATATAGCTTAGTTAAGTTAAAAAAATACTTGCCTTAATCTATTACATTAAGGAAAGATGCACAAATAATATTAGATTCATAATTTGTTGCTGATGAGTAGCGTAGCCCTAACACGACGTGCCTCTTACGTCTGTTGGAGGTAACAAAATTAGCTGTGAAAAATCTGGCAACTCGTGGTAGGCCTGCCTGTGTATCTGCCGGCCTCGCCGTGTTTTTGGAGGCAAATTCTGTTAAATGCTAACCGGGCGGAAGTATTAGCCGGACCGGTAGATCTGAGACGAGTTATACGTTTTGTATTGCATACTAGTTCTGTTCTAGGTAGGATAGGACCGGACCCGTAGGTCTGTGGCCTTGTTATGCACAGAGAACATAGAAAACTAGATTTAGTTTTGAGAAGTGCACGACAGGACTCCAATTCATATGTACATACATACATAAGTATATTATACAACATAATACACGTTATAAATTTAATATCCACGATACAGGCTTTGCCTAGTGCAGGAGATCGCTGGTTAATTACTACCTATCTACTGTATTTTTTCTGTTAAATAAACATTTTTTTTTAAATTTTTGTATATATTAATTAACAATAAGGAAAATTAAGTAATAAAGACCAAAATCACGCGACAAAATCTATAATAACAGTGTATTTAGTTCTGTTTGCTCTTCTGAAAGGTACGGACAGAGGCTTTCGCCGAAGGACTCAAAGTTTAATAATATTCTAAGGCCCTAATTGAATTTAAGCGGAAGGTTTTAGAAAGTCCTCAAAGGGAAACACTACCTGGGATATAGCCTTTATTTTGTGTCCCTTTAAGACTATTTCTGTTAGGTATCCATTTGTTTGTGGAAATATTTGTGCCCTAAATTGTTGTGCGAAGTAGGGTTTTTTTTTTGTGTGGAAATATTTATTAGTGAAAACAAATAAATATTTACTGAAATTGTATTGCATTGCCAAAACATTAACAATTGTGAAAAAAACTATTTTAAAATTAATTTCTTCAAAAGGCAAAACAATAAAAGAAGAACTGTACGTATCATGGTTATCAATAAATACTATTTAGGTTTATAAAACAATCAATCAATCATGCTAAATATCCCGTTATAAATCTAAATAGTAAACACAGTAAGGTTTCAAATAGTATTTAATTTCTTAGAACGTTTTACAAATATCACGGATACAATCGTACTCCTTTAAATGGAGTTTTACCGTCTCGAAAACGTTTCTAAGAAAGACAAAGCCTTTGAAATAACACGACACCTTAAAAGATTACCTACATGCAGAAAGGCGGAGCCGAACAAAGAATGTAATCACGCAAGTCTCATGTGAAAAAGCGGTTTTAATCATCCCTTTGTGTTCTTGACTGGTAAAATGCTTATTTGTGTACTTTTGCAGGAATTCAAGACCCCAAAATCAACGTTATCATCATTTTTGCCGTAGGACTGCTGATTAGTAAAGGTATCGATCAGAATTGAAGGTCACTGACATTCATTACTTAATTATTCAAACATTTGCCGTCGTGACAACCATTCTTGGACTACTACGAACATAAAAAAATGTTTGTCAAAATTGGTGCAGGCGTTGTTGAGTTATGAGCTTAGCAACACATTTTGCGATTCACTTTGTGTGTTATAGAAGATTTGGAAATACATCATCTTTCAAAATTTCAACTCTTTATCTATCACGGTTATTGATATACACCTGACAGACGGATAGACAGACCTGTTACCTGAATAGGGTCCTGTTTTACCCTTTGGGTACGGTACCCTAAAGAGCTATCTAAGTTAATGGTTCGAGGATGGAATAAGTAAATAATTATGTAAATATATGTTTATAAAACACAAAAACCCAAACGTTGTCACGAAATACAAACTCGTATTGGAATTTTCAGTAACAATTCATTGAAAGTTTCTCAAATTACAAAATTGGTTCCAACAACAATAAAGTTACACTGAAAGTTTGGAACGTGCAAACTGAAATGGCACTTGATTAAAATTTGTTTTATTGCCTACTAGCTTATATATTTATACGAGTGGTTAAGGAAAGTACTAAAAAATGTTGTATTTGGTCTACAAGCACAGCTACAAGCTTCAATCGTAGTAAAACGATTGACATCATATAAATTAGTACAGTTTCAGCGTCAAAGAGCGATGGCTACTAAACTTTGTGAACAAAATCATTTACCTATTTGTGTTCGAACTAAGTTATACCTTCATTTGACCACAATCTCACCTGTTGTAAAGTGACGATGTGGTCTAAGATGGAACATGAAGACCTAGAAGGTAATTACTTTATCTACTTTACTAATTACAAATTGTTTTATCTACTCTCTTTCATGATTATGTATAATTATGTACTCCATGTTTATCCTGTTTAATACGCAAATAAACTTTTTTATTCTTATTCTTATTATTCTTAATTTATAATGAAACTTTAAACGGCATTGCCAGTGTTTTTTAATTTTCCTGAGATAAGCGCGTTCAATCAAACAAACTATTTAGCTTTATATAAGTATAGATAAATTACTTGATTTCTTCAAGAACAAATAACATTGAATAAAAAAATATTTGCAATAAGACTGGAGTTGTCTTTACCTACCTATTAGATTAATCATACATCGAATATAAAATATGATAACCAGTGTGTGCTGGTGAAATCAAAGATTCCCGAGTGTGAGAAGAATAGAGAAGTCCGTTACTATATGAAAAAAATAATGTTCATAATAAGGCTGCGAAAAGGCAAAGCCACATATGTTGGCGAAAATATTAAGTTTATGATTGTGAAGTGAGATGCTTGTAGAGTTGGGGACGAGTAGCGCTATAAATATAGCTTGGCTCTACATGACATCTGATAACTTTATGACATTGGACGCTGTGGTCTTCCCTTCGTCTTGGCTATATTTTAAAATTAAATATTTTTTGGGGGATTTTAAACTACACCATATTGTTATATTGGTAATTTATTCGTAGGTAACATACTGTACACTTGACTTCGCTTGAATATATATACTTAAGCATTATATTTATATATAAATAATTTATTTTAGGCCCATATAAACATATTATACCTTACAGACTAACATACATACAGATATAAATCTTATATTCTAAAATATCATCATGTCCGTATAATGGTATCATCTGTAACGGCGGACCAATATAATCATAATTAATAAAGAATTAAAAATAAGCACTCTGCAAGCACAGCTAAGACGTTAGTCATAGTTTAACCTATACAAACAGTATAAACAAACTTAACTGTAAGAGAAATTGAAACTAGACGTATTCACTACGCCCTTGTGGGTATCATATCCTATGAATTTGGCATCGGGTATATTTCAACCCCAAGTTATGAGGGTTTAAAAAGCCGGCGAAATGTTTCGAGAAAAAGCGGGTAGGAACCGTACGATTCGTTTGCTCGTTTTGGAGGGGTCACTACCGTGCCCTAGATTTTAAAATCCTGTATTTATCAAGTCATAAGTTAAGCCAATAGTATAGTGGTATAGAAGGCCATATAGCATGAGGCACAGATGATTATTGGGGCAGAAAAAATCTAGAATGGAGACCACGGATTGGCAAGCACTGCGTAGGACGTACATCAACTTGATGGACGAACGACTTGGTGAAGGCTGCGGGCTCACGGTGGATGCAGGCCGCTGCCAGCTGAAATTACTGGAGATCTTTGAGGGCGGCCTATGGCCAGCAGTGGACGACCTACGGCTGACTATATGATGATAAAGTCAAGCCAATACTAGTATCAGTCTAGTGATTAATTTTTTTAAGGAGTTTTATCAAAATTCCTGTGTGTTTTCTAAAATAGATAGATAGATAGATAGATAACACTTTATTGCACACCACACAAAACACACAACAAAAAACAAACAGATAATGTTGGAGTACAATGGGCGGCCTTATCGCTATGAGCGATCTAAAATAATTCGTGTTAGCGCGAAAATTGCGTTGTAATGTTAAAATAGAATATATAATAGAAATATAATAGTCTATTATAATGAGCCGTAACCTCAAACGTCATACGCGGAATTGAAAAAGAAATACAAAGCGCGTCACTGTATACAAAAGTAATGTCTGATGTATAAAGTTGGGTGTAATAATGAAAGTACTCTCATTGTACTAAAGTCGTACCCTTATCACAGCCACGATAAGTTTCCAAAGAAAATCCCCACTAACTCCTTAAACCTGAGTTTGGGATGTAAGTTTTAATAGGAATTAGAGAGGTTTTTATGTGACATTGGTACCAATTCACACTACTTGGTAAAAGTTTTGACACTGGATTTTTCCTTTTAGAGACTGAGAATTAAGTTTATTTTAAGAAAACGAAGTTGGAGTTGAAGTTAAGTGTCTTAAATTATTTTCTTACTTTTTTTTAATTTTGAATGTTGGGAAGTTTGCTTATCCAGGAGGGATTTGATTTTATTATTAATTATTTTATTTCAATTAGGTTTTTCTCGTACATACTTGATACATGATTTTTTTATTAATTATTTTATTTCAATTAAGTTTTTCTCAGTAAAAGTAGTAAAGTCAGTCAGTAATCAGTACAAGTTATTTTTATGTTTTATTCTCTGCCTAAAATCCAGTACCTATTTTTTGTAGTTTATTTTGTTATTGTACTTTCTGGGAATTATTTATACATTATAAGACGACATTTCATCATTTTAAATTTGTGGCTAGAGTGAATCGCAATGACGCATGCTTCAATGGCGGATTGATTTTGAGATTACTTTGTGCATTTCACTGTTTTAAAAACCAAAAGTCTTTATGAGAAGGATATAATTGAGTAGGCGATATAAGTGAAAAATATCGTTTTATAAGGTATATTATTGAAGATCCTAATCTTAAAACACAAATTATTTATAATGTCGTAAAGCTTTATAACCGATTTTATAATCAAAAACATTTCATTTCGTGGACTAGCTGAACGAGTAAATAGACAGTGCTGAAAAAGCTGCCAAATTGCATTGACCCAAATCCAACAATCATTAAATTAGGGGAATGGCTTAGCTTGGTAAAATCTACCGACTGGCTACGGAATTTTGCATTTGGTGATTATCTTTATATATATAATTCTTCTGTGAGTGTGTATGTCACTGAACTTCTCTCAAACGACTGGACCGATTTTGATGAAATTTTTTGCGTGTGTTTAAGGGGATCTGGGAATGGTTTAGATTCACAATACGGTCAACTGGATATTGTTTTTTGAGACGTGGGACAGGACAACGTCTGTCGGGTCGACTAGTATTATTATATAGTTAAACACTGCTTTTATAGAATATGTCATAGAGTGTAGTTCTTATAGATTGAGATAATGTTTGCGATAATATAACATACTTTTTCGTGCGTCATACGACAATAGTTTTTTTTTTCTTTAAAAAAACAGTTAATGGCTTTGTCGCTCATCGATCACATTGCTTTATTGGGACAACAATGTATAAATTGAATTGAGAGACAGGTATATTTATTTCTTTTGAAATATTCTCTATAGTCTCACTCAAGCTCGAGCCATCCAAGATCCAATCAGACCCAAACAATTACACATACATAAATAAGTACTATCGAAAAACAACCCTCCATCACACATCACTAGCACACTCGGCTATAAACCTTCTTCATGACGATAAAAATACGAAACTTTTCGGAAAAGCCCGAAAACATCCGATTATAAAGCAAAACACTACATTATGGGGAGAATGGGGCGAGTGTTTTTGACCGTTACGTTGCATTTTAACGTAACCACGTAACTGGTCGTGACTGGCGTGACTCGCCCACTTTGCCCCAAGGTCCTCTAATTAGCGTATTGTTACTAGTTTATTACTGAAATGTGACGTTGCAGATTTTTGTTTTCGACTTTATCGGGCTTGTTGGGGCTAACTTGAGAGATTGGAGTCAGTTTAATAATGTTGGATACTGGTAATACTGAATTGTTGCCCCCATCTCCTCCCGTGAGCGCCGTAGGACTAAATTTTGGAAGAAAGATTTTCGCTGTTCTTTCGAGGAGTATTTAAAAAATCCTATTTATTAATACAATAAAGAGGAAAGATTTGTTTCTTTGTATTGAATAGGCTCCGAAAGTAATGAAAACATCTGAAAAATGTTAGACAGGCTATAATTTATTTTCATATTTTCAATATGTAACCCAAGGTGAAAAAATAACGCTTTTGTCAAAGAAAAGAGTTCCTCCTTCCTCCTTGATTGATGATATCACGCGAAGTCGGAGCTTGTTACTTTGCTTAAGATATTTACGCTAAATAAATAATGATAGATATTATCATCTTTTATATAAAATTATCGTTTCACAATGTTCGTTCCCGTACTCCTCCGAAACGGCTAGACTGATTCTCATGAAAATTTGTGAGCTTATTGAGTAGGTCTGAGAATCGCCCAATTTCTATTTTTCATTTTTCAAAACAACTTTTGCTGGGGTCAGCTAGTAATTAATAAAAATGTATCGAGTGCGGTCAAAACGACCGCTTGAAGGTTATACATTACTTACCTAATATATTATTATTATATATAGGTTATCGGTATTTAATACTAGTTTTTATAGTCTTAGTACTACTAGTATTAAACAAGTAGGTACCCAAAACATATATAAGGGATGAAATATTATTAACTAGCTGCTACCGACTGCTTCGAATGAATGGAGTTCAATGAATCGAAATTTATCTAGTAATTTCAGACGCAATAAACCGTTATTTTGGAATAACTATCACTGAAACTGTCCACGTTTCACATAAACTAGCAACCCTTATTTTACCACTAAATAAGGTAGTTTATAAATATACCCCAGATATAGATGACTAGTATCCGTAACACAAGCTTAGAGCTTACCACGGGTCACTATGTTGTTGTGTAAATTGGCCGGAAATATAAATAAATAAAAAAGCTACTTACATCTATAAAAACGTATTTTTTACGAGTGTCGATACTCGAACACTTTAAAAACAATGGATTCTCCATTGAAAACCACAAAAAACATTATCATCATGAAAATTGTAACCCTTAGATCGTCCATTGCTAGACAAAAGAATAGACGCAATAACAAAAGAAGAAACCAAATATATTTCTCAGGACAGAGTGGTTAAATACGGCGTACCACAGGGAAGTGTATTAGGACCATTGTTATTTTTATGCTACATAAATGACCTACCCTTAGTTACCAATCATCCCATGGTACTTTTCGCCGATGATAGCACTGTTATTATTAAATGCACATCACCTGACACATACGAAATGGAGATAAATGACACTCTTAAAAAAATTATTAACTGGCTAGACTGTAATAACTTATGCGTTAATCTAGAGAAAACGAAAGTTATGCATTTTTCACAACGCTCGCCGCTACCTAGTATAAAAACCACTTACCAGAATCAGATAATAGAAAATACATCTGCTACATCATTTTTGGGTCTTGTAATTGATAAACAACTAACATGGCAGTTTCAGGCCGAAGAAGTATGCAATGCACTCAGTAAATATTCTTATATGATTTATAAACTTCGAAAAATTGTTAGCTTGGATGTACTTAAAACAGTTTATCACAGTTACGTCTCTTCTAAATTGCGATACGGCATTATATTCTGGGGAAATTGCAGCGAAAGGGAAAGAATTTTCAAGGCGCAAAAACGCTGCCTAAGAGCTATGTATGGACTGAAAACCACTGATAGCTGTAAGCCATATTTTCTATGCTTAGAAGTATTAACTCTGCCAGCTCTCTACATTTATGAAATGGCAGTTTTTGTAAGGAATAACCATAATTTGTTTGAGAAATCTATTAACACACGTAGTAGACGCGATCAACATCGCTTGTGTTTAACAAACGCCAATACAGCATTGTTAAGGAAAAGTTTTTGTGGCATGGCACCAAAAATTTTTAATAAATTGCCTAACGAATTAAAGTGCCTCCCATTGACAATGTTTGAAAACAAACTTTATAAACTATTAACCAAAAAATGCTATTATAATGTAAATGACTTTTTATTTGATAAGGACATTAAAATGGAGTAATTGGTTAAAAATTATATAATATGTTTTATCTCTAATTTCACATTGACATTTTATATTATAATATTTGAATTTATGTAAAAAATACCTGATGACTTAGATAACAAAGATTGATTTAATAGATATATAATATAAATGTTTTTTTTTAACTCAGTAAAACCTTGCATTTATGTAATTTGCATGCCCTAGACTAAGGCAATACATGTATGGTGCTTATTATATTGATAAACAAGACCCTGTATGTAACCCATGTGTGCAAATAAATGATCTGTATTCTGTATTCTGTATTCTGTAAAGCCTTTCTTACATAATATTGACTGAGGGGCTAACGCTATATAGCTAAGCTATTAGGATATGTATGCTGGCGCATACATATCCTAATTCAGAAAAAAGCCAGTAATATTTTATCTGCAAACTATTATTCTACTTTAAGACAGTTTACAAACATTTTTTTTATCTAAATCACAGCGGAAAAAATCCTTTTCTATATCGACAACTTTCCAAGTCCCTAAAAAGGTTCTCCTTTTCTTATCTGGCAACCTTATTTGTGTACCGTATTCTGGGGAGATTTTGAGGGTTGCCAGATAAAGGCAATAATGGCGTCGATTTTAGACGTCTGCAGAACGAATTGCACGTTTATATCGTCGTTAGGTTGAAACGTTGTGTCTAATGGATTTTAGTAGACACTTCGTTTTATACGGAATTAAATCCTCGAGGCGACATGGAAAATATAATTTTCAGAGATTCAGAATTCAATTAACTGTTGAGTCAATGAAAAATGCAATGAGGAGATTTCTAAAAAAGTTAAATAATTTTGACAGTAATCAATGATGTGACAATGCCAGTGTATGTCTTGCAACTTTTAATTTTTAAACCGATTGAGCTGAATTTTTGTATACACGCTTACTTTAGAAGACAGTGCATGGTTTGTTATGTGATGTCATTTCAAATCCAAAATGGCGGATTATCCAACATGGCGGACAAGATTTTTTTCTGCTTTACCATATGGGTATCAAATAAAAGGGCTAACTAGAGAGAATACGAAATATAGTATAACTTTAAATTATTTACTGAAAAATATATTCATTGTAAACACTTTTATAAAACTTACCTAAAAAAATTATATAATCTTTTAATTAAAACAAACTTATCAATTTAGTAGTATGTAGTATCTATTATAAAATTATATATTTCCGGACGGAGTTGTGTTAGACTTTATTGTTTTTTTTTTAGAAATATGGCAACTATACAATAATTTGCTTACTTTTTGGTAAAGACCTTAAAAAAAGAGACTTACAAAGCGGCATGCAAAAAAAAGGGTCTAAAACAGAAAAAAAATGTAAACACGACAAGCCACGAAAAGTTTGCATTTACTGACTCATGATAGACGTTGAAATATGTGCTTCAAACCTTTTACGACTAAATATAAGTAAAATACGGGTTTATTTACAATGTGTTAAGTTTTACCGTAGTTTTCGCATTTCATAAAAGATTTACTATTTATACAACTGAGTTATCCTTTTTACGTATTTCCATTGGATTTTGCAAGATTATGAACAGTGTGACAAATGTTGAAAAGTTTTTTGGTTTCATTCCTGAAGGCAAAAGCAAGGTTCGAAAAGACCTTGATAAAAATTATTGTGAATATAAAAATAATTTATGGAATACTTTTATCCTCCCGTAATTACCAATAGGCAACTCAATATTCTACTGTAACCAGAAGATTATCTATTCTTTCTGGTTGATAAATTATATTAAATTTCCAAAATATGGATACGGAAAATCCCAATTGTCAATACAACCCAATTTGATTAATGTTACTTATTCAAGCCACGGAGAGTGTAGCTCAAGGGACCACGTCACTTTTTTTATATCAAGCAAAGTGTGTTTTGACTGTGTAGGTATATAAAATACATTGATTATTTACGTCAAATGAATTAATAAATTCCAGGCAATAAACATTACCAAAACGGCTATATTTATGTTTTAAAACTCAATCAGTAAATAATAATAAGAAAAAAGTGTAAAACACACAACTCAACTGTATTTAAGAAGTTTGTGAGTGTGGTTTATCCGTCACGCTCTGAGGTGAAATTTTCGTTTGATATCAGTTTTATCAAGAAGAAAAATTTATACATAAATATTTCCGGACACAATAACGTCCTGAAAACCCAGGCCAAGAAGATCGTGCTTGCATTCCATTCAAATACTTGACCCCCAGGTGGGAATTAAACTCGTTTACTGAGTTAGTCAATTTTTCGGTCTCTTATCCTGGTTCGGTCTACTCTATTCGGTACGGTCAGTAGCTGCGAAAGCTATATAATAAAACACGCCAATTTTTTTTTCTGATTAAATCATAATAAGCCATGATTTCCAAAGTCTAAAATATTTATTTTTTAAGTACGTACAAATGTAGTCTATGTAAGTCTATTATATTAATTATATCAGATGTCTAGCACCCATAATACATAGCTTGAAGCTATAATAGCTCAGAGCTTACCATAGGGCTAAATGTTGTTGTGTGGATTGTCATTTATTTATTTATCATATACATGTTGATGCAAAATTTCTATGTAGTCACATGACTAATGCTTAAAATTTTGACGTCATTCCTGTAGACATTTACGTCAAAATTTAAGGCATTTCCTGCACTAGAATGTAAAGCGCGGAATATTGTAACCGGCAATTCGAGCCAATTTCTTTTTTCATCTCGCTAAGGGTGCAATTACCCCGGCCTCCCCACATCGGCTTACCAAACTCATCCCAATCAACTCACAGCTCTGTAATAATCTTATAAGTGAAAGATTTGAAAGGATAATTTAGATTTATTAATTAAGAAAAACCCATTATGTATACAGGTATAAAACTATACATATCTAGATTTACGCGCTACAGCGTTGTCTGTGTTTTGGAATTTCCTGAAGAAACAATGTAGTTACCCACAGTAAAATGTAACCTATAGCCTTTCTCGATAAATGGTATATCTAACATTGAAATAATTTTTCAAATCGGACCATTAGTTCCGGAGATTACCGCGTTCAAACATACAATCTCTTCATAAATATACTATTACTATAGATTTATGTCTCATCTCTTTAATCAGAGTGCCAGCCATTACTTACTGATCCAAAGTGAGGTTCATCAATAAAGTCCTTATGGAGGCACCTCGGGGTTTCTTTATGGGATTGAATAATAAAACAAAGAGATACGAGTATAGAAGAACGCGGGCCACATCAAAAACATTGGTGGGATAATATAGCGCAGAGCCATATTATCTCGCCGCGGAAATAAGGTATTATAATAAGTACAGTCAACAACAAAAGTAGGTGATCAAAATCAACGTTTTAAAACATCTTCTAGCGTGACTTACCGGATGTAACAAGTTATACCAAAGAGTCAGTTCTAAAATAAGCTTTGTCTACTATTTAAATTATAACGGGATATTTACCATGTTTGATTGTCTCTCGAGTTTCCCGATATTTCGGCACAGTTACATGCGCCATGATCACGGTTGAACTGAAGCTGCAGCGATTGGAGAAACAGTTTTACTGGCAGAGAACTCGATATACCCTCTTTCTCAATCTTTTATTTCGAGTCGATGCATCACTAGAAACTAACTAAGTTTTGTCTAGTCAAATGTAAATTATGATAAAAACACCGAGGTTCAAAATGAAAGTAATCACTTATGACACGTTATTTGTTTCTTTACTTCTAATAAACTACAATAGTCCGTAAATTTTGACTTAATTAATTGTATATATTATTTTGGGACAACATTTGATCAGTATCTTTTGATGTTGACTGTACCTTATTTCCGCGGCAACATCCGATGCATGTATACCTCAAGTAAATAATAAGAATGAGGAATATGAATAAAGTTATGACAAGAGAACTTAAAACAAATAAGATACATACTTAATTTCCTTTTTTTTTTGTTAGATAAGCCTTCATTTGTCCACAATCTCACATGATGTAAAGTGACGATGTGGTCTAAGATGGGGCATGAGACCTAGAAGGTGGCTTCTCCGGGCCACATTATGAATCACGAAAAAATCGCCTCACGCACTGGGCCCAGCCCGGAGAGCACAATTACTTAATATATTTTTAGATTTTCGTGTAGAAATGCATTATGAAAGTAGCTCATCAGTCGAGTTAATTATAGTTTGAATGAGCACTTTGAAAAATAAATGCATTTTATAAGTAAGTCAAGTATATATTATTAATTCAATGTCTTGTAATTGACTTTGCGCTTGAAGCGTCAGTTTGCAAGTGTCGAGTTAAATAAAATGATATGGTGAAAAAGATGTTACAATTGTAAAAGATGTTGAACTCCATTTTGCGACTAAGGTGGTATAGTAAATTTCTATTCAAGTAAAATTGTGGATTCACACATTCACGTTATAGTATCTTTTATTTTTAATTTTTGTGTTATCCACTATAACATTGTAATTATTGTATGTCCTAGCAGATAAAGATTGTTGATACTATTTTTAAACGGTATAACATCACAATAGACAATACCTAAAGTTTTCTTTATCTTTATCTTTAAACGGATAACGCCGTTAAACGGAGAGCAAGTAGTAGAAAAGTGCACAAACGTTACAACGGAAATATTCATAGCGTAATTCGAAACGATTTGCTAACTCATCTCGGCGGATCCTTGGATACCATTTTTATACCTTTCTCATGTTTTTATTTATATTTTGAGTTCCTATAAATACATATAACCGTTGGAAGAGAAGGCAATTGTTAGACTTAAAAAATGTCATGCACATTTAGTTCACGAAAACAGTGACACATAATGCATTATTAACATATTATGTGAGAGAAAGTGATGTGAAAAAAATAGCTTATATATTAATTGGTTATGATGGATTTTACCGCGGTAAAAATCTCTACTAAGGCTCTAGGGAATCTGTGTACCAAATTTCATTAAAATCGGCTCATTAGGATCAGACAGTTACTTTCGCATTTATAATATTAGTAGGAATTATGTTACAATGTGGTGTAATCTCATACAAGGTACCGTACTGCCATACTTATTTTATTTGTATGATAAGCACCCCTATTTGCGTTCCCAATGCTGGGTCACTGGGGTCAGGACTTTTTTCTTGATTAGAGAGAAGATTTTTATTGTATATTGAAAGGAAATACAACCGGAATTTATAGTCCCAAGTAATTTCTGATTACTTTCAATCAGTTTTTTATTTCCTTTTAATTATGTAGTAATAATAGTTTTAATGATTTTTTATAAGTGATAAACTTTATAGGTAAAACTATTTTTAGTTAATTAATAGTTTTGTGTAATTTAAGTTAGTTTTGTGTAATTAAATTTTGAATAAGCATCTATTTCTAATGTTCTAATTTAAGTATGATTTTCCGACACAATGTAAATTGTTTGAGAAATAAATAAAAATGATTCATTTGTAATTGCTAACAATTGACTAAATGCAATTAAATATTAATTTGTGATTATGACTTCCGGCCGAAACGTCATCAACTCTATGTCATTTGACTCAAGTCTGCTTAAACCAAAAGTAATTTTCCAAAAGTAAGCCTAAGCACTTTCTCCATGGTCTGGGTGTTTAATATGTATAATAAAAAATATCTATATATCATATTATATAAAGTATATCAGATGTCTAGTACCCGTTACACAAACTCAGCTTGTCTGGAAATATTTATGAATTTAATGATGTCTAACTGTTTGGTGGACCTTCGCTGCGCTGGGCCCGTGCTCTCAATTAGAAAAACTTTCCTTTTACATTTTATCGTCTGTAATTTTATTGTTTTACACAATTTCCTACTAAATGAACGTTAATAATTTAGCAAGAAGCTTTACGCGTTTCCTTTTATTAATTTAACAGAGAAAATGAGAAAAACACAAAGCTCAGAGGTATCTTACCATGAAACGTTATTCTCTCATTACGCGATATTATAAAGAAATGAACGTTATTAACTTTTTAATTTTGAGGCTCGTAAATATTGTATGTAGGGACTGTTTGTTTGTTCTCGTGGTGGACTGCACGTATTTGTGTTGGGGTTCACTTACAAGCAGTCGCTCAGTACCTAATTTCAACTTTCACATGTTTACAGATGCAGACATTAGGTAAGGTTTCTAGGTACCATGTCAAAGCAAATGCTATTTTGAGTTTGTAGGAAACGAACTTGCATATTACATTTCACGAAATTTACATTGAAAAATGGTGAACATTTCTGAAATAGGATCTGTCAATTCATTTTGCTAAAAGTAATATATAATACTAGTGGCCTGCCCCGGCTTCGCACGGGTTTTTATTCAATTTTTTTTCCAAAATTGTGAATCTAAACCATTCCCAGATCCCCTTAAACACACACAAAAAAATTCATCAAAATCGGTCCAGTCGTTTGAGAGAAGTTCAGTGACATACACACTCACAGAAGAATTATATATATAAAGATTTGAAAACATATTGTGACGTGAAAAATATTAGTGTGATTAATTTAATGTTATTTTAATGTGTCTTTAATGTTTTATATGATTTATTTTTAAATAAGTTGATGACATAATGGGATTTTATTTGTAATAATTTCATTGATAATTCTTTTTTTATATATGTGAATAATCTTTTACATTTAATCAAACGAAAATGTAGTAACTCTAATTTACATTAGGGAACACCCTGAATAGATAAAAATAAAAATTTAAAACTTAATTAATTAATCTGAAAACATCCTTTACCAAAACTTTAGGGAATTTCTAAGCTACTTAATATAATATGCTAGGAAGCTTAATATATTTTTGTTTACTTATGATCATTCAAGATACAAGATACAAAATCATTTATTTCCATTGTTTGGTTTTACAAAACTTAGACACGTCAAAATTAGCCACTCAACACAGTATATCTATCCAGCAATTTACTTTTAGACATGTCGCCTGACATCTGTGCAACAGTTCAAAGTAATTAAAAACTTTTTATAATATTTTATTGCTCCGCCTTTTGACTCCGCCAAAATCAGATAAAGAGGAACTCAAGAAACTTTGATGGGAAACGTGAAATAATTCCGTTTTCACTTAGAGTTGAATTTCTTTGGGTGAAATTTGATCATCTAAATCTCGGAAGTCAGAATTATGGAAATAATTGAAATTACATGTATTTTATTGCTCAACATCAGCAATTTTTTTATTTTTCTACTAGTGGCCCGCCCCGGCTTCGCACGGGTTTTTATTCAATTTTTTTTCCCGGCTATTATCGATTTTTTCTCGCCTTTTAAACCTTCCCTGGACCTCCACGAACATTTCAAGAGTATGATAAGATAAATCCGTTCAGCCGTTCTCGAGTTTTAATCAGACTAACGAACAACAATTCATTTTTATTTATAAAGAAGATTTGATAGATACGTTGGCAGAAGATAACATATCTTTGACTAAGGCGATGTTTCAATCTGTATTCTAGAGATATCGATGTGACGGGCCTCAATGTACGAAACGGAATGTCTTTGACTTATGCTTGGCGATGAATGTATTAAATTAATTTTTAAATTATTTTTAGATTCATGTGAAAATGAAAAAGTAAACGTACCAACGACGTGAGTATTATGTATGTCACAAAAAAATATCTTTAATCTTTGTGCTTACAAAATATATATAATCGAATGTAAAAACCTAATTGGTAGCGAAAAGGAAAAATAGAGAATAGCTCCAAATGAAAACAATACGTTGCGTTTTTGCCCAGATATTTATCGGGTCTGGGTTAGCATAACGTACACTGATTTCTGTGGTATTGGGTAAAACATTTTAATATGTCTTTAGGCTTTTTGGCTTTTGGGTATCTAAGACTTTTGTGTAAATCCTTTGTACCTTCTAACACCTACTAACACTAAGTACCTACACTTAACGCGCTTGTAAAGCAAAGAATACAATTAAATTAATCCAAGAAATAACAAGAGAAAAGCGTAAAATTTTCGCGCAAGTTATCGATATCTTAGTTTTAATATTTCTGCTTCAGTGGCGTGGAGGGCGAAGGTCTTCTTGCGATGCAAGAGGCAGCGGGTTCGATCCCTGCCAAGGGGGTTCAAGTTTTTGTATGTTATGGAAGCTCATTCTCTTTGGTCGAGATGTTTTATAAAAAAAAAATAAGTATAGTTCTATATATGTCTACATTAAGTACATCAGATATATAATACTCGTAACAAAAGCTTAGAGCTTACAACGGTGTTAGATTTTGTTGTGTCGATTGTTCTGCAATATTGATATTGCAAACATGTAAATGGTTCATAGGTATTTTTATTTAGTGTTAGTAATAAGTTTAATAAAACTGTTTGTTTTCCAAATAAAATAAAATAAAATAAAATAAATAAAATATTTATTTTTTTATTGACTCGTATGTCTTGTCTTAGATAGACTGACACCCTCATGCTAACCCCGCCTAAAAGGTCCCGAATGAAAAACTATCTGCCAAGATAAATAATTGATGACTTTCTTTGTATTGAGAATGTTCTTTATGTGGGTTAGCTGGACGCGTAATTGTTTTTATATTGTATTGCGAGAATTCTTTGTTTCGACGTTGATACCAACATTCAGCGTTTCAGATACTAAGGTACCAAAACACAAAGATTACAAAGAATCTAAAACTTCAAAGATTAACTATGCTATACATATTTATGTATTTAAATAATCAAATTATTAAAATGCTGTTAATTAGTATGTTATTTTGACATATCTATTGATATTGTGTATAGTGTAGGTAAAAATGTATTTGTTACTACATTAAGTATTTTGTAGTATTTACTTGGCACCGACTTCAAAATTATTATACTTAATTATTTAATTGTTTATGTTTCTTTTAATTATCACTTATAATGTCGAAATGATTTGTAAAGTTAATTTATTTTTTACTTTTCAGTTTCCGTTTTGAAGTTGGTTTAATTGTCTACCAAATAAAGCCATCATTCAAATGCAATTCCCGGAATTCTGCGGCAAAACTGAATGTTATCCGGGAATTGTTTCAGATTATATCCGGGTGGCCCGGCTGCGGAGTGATAGCTTACAAATCTAATTCCGGACGTAGCGAGGTCACTGCATAGTGTTGTCATAGAGCTATACATAAGGCTGAAAAACTCGCAAAAATAATTACTAGCAAAATTCACTTACGATATACCTTAAGGAAAGAACTCATTTTTCAAATTACTTGATACGATTTATTTTTTAAATAAATAATAGAGTCTGTATTTTTTCACTAGTTGGACAAAAAGAGAGAAAAAAAAATTACCCTTATTCCCTTCTCCTTAATTACCCTTCTGACTTCACATCATCGCCCTATTCATGTTCCCACTGCTGGACACTGGACACTGGGACACATGGACATCTCTCTGGACGAGAGAGATTAGGCTCTATTTCACCACGCTGGCCAAGTGCGGATTGGTGAATGTCACATGTCCCTATAACTCTTTAAAAGTTCTCAGAACATGCCGGTTTGCTCACGATGTTGCCTTCACCGTTGACGCACGTGTTTTAAAGCGCACACAATTTTTTCAAGAACAAATCTAGAGGTGCGTGGCGGGGTATGAAGCCACGACCTTCGGAATGAAAGTCGAGAGTGCTCCCACTTAGCCAACACGGCTTTGCCTTTGTAACTATATTAAAACATGAAACATTGTGATATTTTAACGGTTTAATCAAGAAACTTTGACTATAAAACATTGAACTTGCTAAAGAGTCCAAATATTGATCCCTTTTTCCATCATCTATTTGTTTACGAAATGTCACCGGGTGATTGTTTCAGCTTACATCCGGTTGGCTCTGATAGCTTACAAATCTAATTCCGAACGACGCGAGGTCACTGCATAGTGTAGATATAAAGCGAATTGGTAGCTAAATGTAAAAAAAAAACAATTCAAAAGCTCGATAAAACTATTAATACATATTATAACATATTCACAATGATCGGTTACTGTCGAAAATAACTAGTTATATGAAAACAACCGGGTCGTATTTTAACGTCGTGTCACAAGTCGAACAAAACCAGAGCAAAAGTATGCATTTATTTAATACGCTTTTGTGTTTGTAATAATTCTTTGGTAATGTAATTATTTGCTTTTTAAAGTTATAATATGCTACCATAGAGTGGCGTGCTAATACTTTATATTCAGGAACTTACCCACTTTTGGCGTTAAAACGGGGTTAGAACTTTGAATAAAAGTTATTTGCTTTGAAGTGAGAAAACTAAATTTGGCAGGGAGGTTCTTTAAAGGGTGATGACATACGCTAAGATCCGAATTCACGGAATTCCACTACCGAAGGGTTAAAAAGGGGTATGGATATTTGTATCAAAGTCCAAATGTATGCTCTATAGATTTAGCGTCTTTAATTAAAAACCCTTTAAAAACCTGCCTGACAGGCAGAATGTAATGGAACTAAAATTAACATAAAAATAACATTTATTTTACCTACAATTTAGAAAATAAAATGTTTTTTCCATAAGCATCTATAATTTCTTACTAAGAGATATTTTAAAGCAAATAACTAACGAAGGGCTTCCGCTAGTCAATAATAATTGTTGTAGGCACCCCATAATTACACTATTTATCTACATGTATTTTAGTTCTGAATCATTGCTATATTGTATTATAATATTGGCGTTTCAATAAAGAGTATTGTATTGTAATATTGTAAAAAATATTCTTTATAATTTCAGATAAAAAATGCTATGAATTGAAATTTCCATAATTATTAAGATTTTGCTTATCTGAATATTTGCAATTTTTATCCAGCCATTGTTTCAGTTTAAATATATCCTGGTGGCCCGGCCGCGCATAGCTTAATAATCTTATTCCAGACGGCGCGAGGTCACTGCACATTGACGCAGAATTTATCGCTAGAAAGCTCACTTAAATTAATAATAGTCAAGATACTCATTTTTTAATTTACTACGAGTAACCTGATTCACATTATGATTATTAATTACCGTATTAGTTTTCAATGAGAAAGCTAAATAATATCATTCTGACATAATTGTCATCGTAATCTTTTGTAAATAATCTAAATAAAGTTTGAGACGCAAAATGAGTAAAATCGTTCAACGGAGTAAAATCATTTCAGTTTATAATTTAATTCAACTCGACACTGGTGACAATGCTTCAAGCGCAGAGTCCAATTACAAGAAATAGAATTGAATTTACTAAACTTTGACACAATAAAACTAGGTTGGCAAACAATTCTAATATTCCCATTTCCGTGCAAATGATTTAGAAAATAATGGCATTAATACCCGGAATACTGCGGTTAAACAGAATGTCATCCGGTCAGTGTCTCAGCTTAAATCCGGGTGGCCCGGCTGTGGAGTGATAGCTTACAAATCTAATTCCGGACGTCGCGAGGTCACTGCTTAGTGATGGAGCGAAACGTATCGATGAAATTAGATAGTGTTTAGCATGGCCACTGTACCTTCCAATAGTGGATAAGAATAGCCAAATTAATTATTTATTCATTAGTGAGGAAACTGATGGAAATGATAACTTATGATAGGATTGTACTTTTTGACTGCTTCAGTGGCGCGGTGGGCGAGGGTCCGCTTGCGGCGCAAGAGGCAGCGGGTTCGATTCCCGCCGAGGTGTCAAGTGTTTGTATGTTCTGCAAGCACTTCCTCCTTGGTCTGGGTGTTTAATATGTATAATAAAAAATATCTATTTACGTATGTCTATTATATTAAGTTATCAGATGTCTAGTAGTACACAAGCTAAGAGCTTGATTTCACCACGGGGCTAGATGTTGTTGTGTGGATTGTCCGGAAATATTTATTTATTTATTTACTTTATTATTTGTAGTGAAAGCATCAAAGGCGTATTTTTTAGTTGGAGGTCCTAAAAATAACTTTTCATATCTCGAATATGTGTCTTAAGTAATTATTATGACTAAGATTAATCAAAAGTAGTTACTATTGATTAATTAATCCTTACGATTTTTAATAAGTGATTGTAGGTACTTCAAGTTTTTGGTTAAACTATTTTTTTGTGTCAATACATTTTTGAATACTTTTGATAAGTTGACAAAGATGTTCCCATCTCTACAGCCCATCAGTCACTCACTGCAGTTGTCTGCAAAATGCGCCTCGTATCCAACTGGGATTTACAGTTGTACTACAGTCTGGGCATATCAATATTATGTCCATCATCATCACCCTATTAACGTTCCCACAGCTGGGACACTGGGACTTCTCTCTTGGCGAAAGAGCTTAGGCATTAACTCACCACGCTGTGGCGGAGTAGGTAGTGATTAAAAATAAATCTTACCAATGGATGATGATGATAAGTCGACAAAGGTTTCCATCTCTACAGTACGTGTCTCGTATCTCACTGCAGTTGTCTGAAAATACGCCTCGTATCCTAAAGGCCGGGATTTACTGTTTTATTATTTATTTATTTTTCACTCTGGCCATGGGAAGTGAACTGCTGGGTATAGGCCACCCTCATAATATAAGGAGATACAATTACCCACCACGCTGGGCAAATACGGGTTGGTGGGAGTACCAGAGCTTCGTTCGTTATTCGTCGTGCGAGTTGATGAATATCACACATGTCCTACAAACTCTTCCAAGTTCCCAAAACATGTCGGTTACCTCACCATGTTTGCCTAACCGATTCAATAACGGTTGTTAAAAGAACACAATACATTTTTAAAAATAAAAATCTAATAAAAATCTGAGAAATGAAAGAGTGTTCTACCACTTAGCCAACACGGCCACAATTCAGTTCAGGGGTCGATTCAGTTGGCAGGCAAAAAATGTCTCAAACTTAGTTGTACTACTGCTGATAATGATAATGATAAGTCGATAAACGTACCCATCTCTACAGTCACGTATCTCACTGCAGTTGTCTGAAAATACGCCTCGAATCCAATCTACTGGGATTTACAGTTTTACTACAGTCGGGGCTTTTCAATATGTATGACAGGTAACTGGCACGTTATTGCAATGTAAAGGCCGGGTGGGCCTTGGGAGAATGAAATTATTAATGCCTTTACATACACAAAATCAATACACAGGATTGCGCGCGAGAAAGTCTGCACGCTCATTCGCACGCGATAAGCGAAAAGACCGTTAAATAAAAAATATTGCCAGACAATCCACACAACAACATCTAGCCCCGTGGTAAGGCATATGCTTGTGTAACGGGAACTAGATATCTGATAAACTTAATACAATAATAAACATACTTATATGTAGATATTTTGTATTATACATATTAAACACCCAGACCAAGTAGAAAGATCTTGCAGAACACACATTAACCCGCGGCGGGAATCGAACATGTAGAATGTTCGATCTCTAGCCTTTGTAAGGTTTCTATGGTAACCCCGTTCTTTCGCGCGCGAATACCTACTGTTTGTTCTGGGTTATTACATATCACCGAATAGAACCGCGATAATGTGTACCGTTACACGCGTTTGAGCCTTGAGAGTATTAAATTATTAATGTTATATAAAATACACAAAATAAGTTGAATTGCTGGGAAATTGAATAATGATATATTATCTTCGTGGTACTTAATATCTATACCTACTCAGTCTGGATAAATTTTATAGACACTTGAGGGAAATTGTTTCTAATACTAACTATACAGAGTGGATTTTTGAAAAGGGACCATAAGGGCAAAATAATTTCTTTAAATTAACTGTTAATGTAAAAGTGAGTTTGTTTATAATTTATTCGTATAAAACCTTTTAACACATTTCAGAAGTGGCTTGAAGACAAGTGTTCCTTATGGAACAAGAAATCCGTATTGTTCCGCTAACGACTCACATCTTCAATCCATCAAAGTCTGTTGCAAGGACAGCAGCGTAGAACATACCGTTAATAATAAACCGTTTTGAGCTAGATTAATGTTCAGGATATTAGGATGGTTGGCGTACCTGTGAGATTAGATGGAATTGGTAAACATAGCTCAATGAGATTTGAGAGACTAAGCGTTTGAATAGATAGGTATCTTATCATGCGATTGCAATTAAAAATAAATTTGATAAGTATGAGATGAACACATACAAAAAGGGTTCCGTGAGTTTCATTTAGTTTATTGTCAACTCTCATTGTTATAAAAAGAAACATTAAACAAAAAAAAGACGTGTAGCACTCGGAGACTGCCGCGGTAATTGCATAGCATTTTTTATCAACTTATGCAATTATAATTATATATTTATTTGTTACAAAGTTGATGATATCGATGAATAGTGATAATTTTTTGAACTCTAAGCAGGCATGGATCACCAGATTGCGATACAACCAATGCCACCTTAAGGCGGTTGCTGAACTAAAGAGACAAGCGTGATATTTCAAAAAGTCATTAAAAGTTCTGCTATTTATCGATAGATGGAAAACAAAGACCACTCAATTTGGTTCCGTAGTTTATATATGACACAATGTAGCTACCTCGACCCTATCAACGATACAAGGAAATGTAAAACACAAACCTCGAGGTTTCGTCAGCGCAATCTAGAGCTAGCCCTTTTTAGCGTAGCGACATCTAGTTATAAAATAAAAGAAGTATCACCGCTGGCGCTGTGCCGGTCGGAGTGTTAGGTTTTTTTCGTTATAGAATTTCTGGACACGGTCTCCACGCTCAAGGCCCGCGATAAAAGCTATGCAATAGCTTAAAAATAATAATATGTAAAATATAGGTATGATTTTTAGTTCCATTTTTTACTATAGTATGAGTAAAAAGCAAAACAAGCAAATAAATACACTCTAATGGACATCAACAAAAGCATTACCTAACATAACATAATTATACCTATGTGAAAAGAACAATGGTCCGTTTTCCGAAAAATACATACTTGTAGAACATCTATCATAATCGGTGGCTTACGATAGATGTTCTACGGTGCTTTTTTTGTAAAATATTTACAAAATAAGCATTCATATGGAACGGAAATCAATAATAAAAACATAAAATGATTGAAATAATAATATAGAGATAATTTATAATGTATTTTGTGCGTAACCGAAGTGGAAGTAACCGAGTGGTAAGGGATCTGAACAGAACATCCCCCGGAAACACTTCTTATTTCCTCTGGTGTCTCAGCTAACCGTATTTGAGCATATTTGCCGCGGCTCACATTTTACAAACTCAACTTCGTTAAGGGCCAGCTCTGTAACGTTACGGATGTTCAATACATTTAAATGACTCACCATTTAGTTGAAACTTATTTTGTGTCTGCCACTTTTGCCAGAAAAACAGCGTATCTTTTATTCATAAGAATGTTAGCACAATATGCTGTATGTAGAAAATGAGGTCGGACTAAATAGTGATCTAAATACCAGCTGTGTGCTGGTACAAGGTTAAGGGTGAGTAAGTTTATGAGGAAAGGCCACGGAAATAGTAAATTTACGTTTCCTTCAAGTCGTAAAAATTGTGCAAACAAATCCACACTGTGTGAGTCATATTGTGGTTAGCAGCCGAAATAGGGACGATAGTTTAGAACCAGTAGATTAAGTTTAGTGTGCTGAAGTTTTATGACAACTAAAATCATAATTGAATGTTACGTTTGAGCGGCTGATCTAGGGCATAGTAAGTAGTAATAAAAGCCTTATTGATTAATAACTAATATACTACGCCGTGCGATTTGGTTTGCATTCAATGAATCTGCTAATGGAAATAATTCAGTTTTTAAAAACATTTTAAAGTTAATGCTTCTCGTTTGCAAAAGTTGTTGTTTATGGATCGCCATTATCACGGCTTAAACTGATCATGGCGCTCGCAAAGCTTTGAAATATCGGAAAGCCGTCAAATCATGGTATGTTAACCCTTATGAAATTTTAATATAGTTAAAAACCATGAAGGGGAGTTTTTTGGAATGATATTGCATTATCATTATCAGTTATTAGAAAAAGCCGTGATGGCTAAGTAGGAGCACACTCCATTTTTCTTCTTGATAAATGTACGTGCGCTTTAAAACACGTGCTTTAACGATGAAAGCAAACATCGTGAGCTAACCGGCATGTTCTGAATTCTCAGAACGAGTTTGACATGTGAAATTCTCCAACCCGTACTTGGCCAGCGTGGTGAATTAAGGCCTAATCTCTCTCGCTAAGAGAGAAGTCCCTGTGTCCCAACAGTGGGAGCGTTAATAGGTGGTGATGATGATCACTGCAGGAAATAATTTTGTAGGTAGAACGTCAGCATCAAACGGGAATCTGCATTGTTCAAGTCATCCGTTTATCTTGTTTTGCCTTTGCTGCCAAGACGTGGTCCCCAAACGAGATATTTTTGGCCCCAACGGCTACTTCAATAATGAGCTAATCTACTAAGTACCTCATGCATATGATTATACTCAAAGATTATACTAAAAATCTCCAATTCAACAAAAACCTCTGAATCCGTACACGTGACCTCCGGGTGGTGCTAAGAACAGTCTCTGGTGGTAGGCTTCGGTCGCGGCTTGTAACCACCCTCCGGGCTGGGCCAATGCGTGAAGCGATTTTTATATTTTTTCGTGTTTCGTAATGTGGCCCGGAGAAGTCATCTACCTTCTGTCTTCATGCTCCATCTTAGACTACATCGACACTTAACATAAGGTGAGATTGTGGTCAAATAAAGACTTATCTAACATAAAAAAAGGAATAAAAAAGTGTAATAATGATAAAACGATTATCGTATAAGTAAAACTCTTTTCAACACAATTGGCTGTCAGGTCTAGATAAGCCGAAGGGCGCGCGACGATTTATCAACGGATTAGTCGCAAGATGGATCTGCGCCCGCAAGAAACAGACGACAACGTCCGTTTATTCGTTTTATTAAGATCTATGACGTCACAAATTCTTCGGATGTTTTAGGGATACGGGGAAAATGTTGTCAAATGTGTGGGTCGAGAAACTTTATTGATAGCAAATAAATAGAACAATAGAAAAATGTGTGCTGACTTTAATGTCTACGAGTATTGGTCATAGAATGATTTTTATTTATTTATTTATTTGTTTGTTAAGACCAACAGCAAGAATATACACTAAAATAATTATTTCCATACAAAGGTTGTCTGGAAGAAATTGTTTTAAGCAATAAGACCGCCCATTACGCATGCTCGGTTTAATTTTACTACTTTACTTTACTTTAAATAAATTTATTATCTGTATGAAACAACTAATAATTTGTGCACTCCTATTTAAGTTAATTGGCCTTTCGGCGTTTATGCCGTATTCTGATTTATGCCGTGAAAGATTGGCACATAGAAAAAATCCGCTTTCATCCCAGTTGCTATTACTCATTCGTCTCTTAAATGATTTCGGCTATTGAGACTATAACTATCTGTTATGATGAGTATCCTGAAATATAATCTATACTACTATACTATATATACCTACTATATAATATTATAAAGAGGAAAGGTTTGATTTTTTTGTTTGTTTGTTTGTCTCGAACAAACTCTGAAACTACTGCACCGATTTAAAAAATTCTTTCATCATTCAAAAGCTAAACTATCCCTGAGTGACATAGGCTATATTTAGTTTTCAAAAATAATATGATTTCTTACCAAACTCCGATAAAGTAACCCATGGTGAAAAAAAAGAACCTAAAATCTTTCTTTAATCACGAATGCTGCGAAAACTATTGAATATATAACAAAGTGATGTATTACAACTTTGTAGAACTTATCATTATCTACAAAAAACGTCGTTACATCATAATCATATCTCTAACTATTATAGTTTTGTGACAATAAGCGATTTTTCCCTCCGAGCGCTAAACTTAATATTATCTTTAAATTAATTTTTATATTATTTTTATAGAGATTAACTTAATAAGCCCTTCGCCAAAGAGGCGACTTTAATAAATGCAAAAACAAGATAAAGTGCTAGTGCAGTGACATAATAATATAGTATATAATATACTATGTAATATTGGTAATATTCAATCTTCATGACATGTAAGACATTATTTGAATTTTATAACTAAACCAAAGTATTTGCGGCAAGATGAAAGAGATTACCTAAACAATAAAGAAATCAAATCTATCCCTATAATTGTGATTTTAACACCCACCCATTCTAGCGTAGGGTGTTAAAATGGGTTGTAATATTATTAGTTTCGTGACCCATGGTTACTAACCCAGAAGCTAAGCAATTGCAATCAGCAGGGTAATTAATATTAGATTAGATTGATTGGGCCCCGAGTAGACGTGTCTGAGATTGGTTTCTATTCAGTTCCAACTGGCGCCTTTCAAGGTCTGACGATGCGAATGCACTACTCTTAAGTAATAACTGTCTAGGCTATATGAATTTACAAATATCAAATCTCTAATTAAAATAAAAACCTGTTTCAAATTAAATTAAATAAATATTACCGGACAATTCACACAACAACATCTAGCCCCGTGGTAAGCTCTAAGCTTGTGTTTCGGGTATCTAGACATCTGAAATACCTAATAGACATAATTATAATAGATATTTTACATTTTAAGCACCCAGACCAATCAGAAAGTGCTTGCAAATCATACAAACGCTTGGTTCCTAGTATCGGACCCGCTAAATAATTAAAAATATTTTTCATTGATTCTTCTTCTTTATGGGTTAAGTTTCGTGACTGGCTATTTCGCCGTCTACAGCCAACCATTTACGGTTAAACTGCTGGGACATAGGGACTATAATAGTATAAGACGTGGTTTTACATAATATAAATACCTAATTAACCCCCGACCAAAAAATTAGGGGTGTTGTAAGTTTGACGTGTCTGTCTGTCTGTCTGTCTGTTACATCATAGCTCCCGAACGGATGGAGCGATTTCAATTTAGTTTTTTTGGTATGAAAGGTGAGTTTGGCCCGGGTGTTCAAAATCGGTTGAGCCGTTTAAAAGTTTTGGAGGTGAGAGTGGGGATGGAAAACCGAAAGTCTGCAAATATACTAAGTGTGGGGTATCAAATGAAAGCGCATCGCGTCCACATTACATAATATTATTTTGTTTTACATTTAAGGAAATTAAGGCAATGGAATCGGGGGTTTTTCTTCAATTTTAAATTTAGATTTATATCTAGTGCCTTACCTTAAACTAGCCTTAAGAGTTACTTTACTTAATTACATTTACCTACCTTTAAGCTACAAGAGATGAATAACTGAAAATTTTATGGTTTTGTATGATTTTTTTTATGCTGTTCTTAAAAGATGATGCTGTTCTACAAAAATGATAATAAAAAGCATTTTCATAAAGTCGCCTCAAAGTGTCTGAGAGATTAGCTCGGTGCCGCTTTGTTCCGTCCTTTATACATTTTTAGATTTCCGAGCGGCTTAGATACAGGTTATTTGAGATGGCTAGACTCCTAGGCATAGATTTATAGATTCTTTTCATCATCATGATCATAACGTTCCCACTGCTCGGAAACAGGGACTTCTGTCTTGACGAGAGAGATTTCATATTTTCAGTTTCTTTAAAAACACGATAATGTTACTTATTTTTTTTTTAAGAAATATCTGATATTTGTGTATTTGTATTTCCTTTTTGAGTAGTTATCATAAAATTTGTTGTTGATGTTGTTCCAAATGTACAATATAAAACCTATATAATTTTACCTATTTTATCATTTCTTTTGTTTTCATGGATTGTTTTCTGTATCTAGTTAAAACAACAGGTCTCAGGCACAGGCTGCTTCTTATAAGTACTCTCTCAATAAGTACTTAGTAGGCATAAAATATACACATAAAGTGAGTTCTCCTTGGTATGGGTGTTTAATATGTATAATTAAAAATATCTATATATGTATGACTATTATATTAAGTATATCAGATATCTAGGACCCGTAACACAAGCTTAGAGCTTACCACGGGGCTAAATATTGTTGTGTGAATTGTCTGGAAATATGTATGTTTGTATGAATTTATAAATATTATTTTCAGAAAAAAAAAAAAAAAATTCATTTCGTTTATAAACCATATTTATTCACAAATATTTTGCAACGCATGAATCAATTTATAAAACTAGTTAGTATTTTCCCGTGAAAAGCGGTGTATTATCGCATAAGCGTTAAATAGCTAATGGTCGGGACACACGGCGACACTTTACATTAGACACTCAATGTATACATCGAATGTCTGTGTGTGTCCACTGCCGCGACACTTAGTTGCAGTTGTTGTGGCAATGCAATCTACACTAGTGTCGACATTTGTGATGAGTGTCAGTGTCGTCGTGTGTCTAGAGCATAAGAGTTATTCTGATATGTACGCTACATAATAGTGAAGTTTCAAAGTTTTTCATGAAACAGCAACAAACACACTTACTAACTTACATCACAAACTTTCGCGTTTATATTTTAGTAGGATTATAATACACGGCAAAATCCTTAAAAAATAACAAATTTTGATAAACGCTATCAGTGTTTACCAATGAGCTAATTGTGTCCCAACACTATTTTTTTTAATAACTAGCGGTCCGCCCCCGCTTCGCAACTAGTATTGTGTTATATTGTCGAACCCACTTAAACACACAAAAATTTCATCAGCGGTCCAACCGTCCAGGAGTTGTTCAATGACTAACACACGTACAAAAGAGGTGCACGGTCTTAGTTTGACATTGAGTTTTAGACATTGGCAACTTCTACAACTCACTTTTTCAACTGGTTTGCCCAGATTTGGCAAAGGCCTCTTCCAACTGCTTTCATTGGAGGTTTTGTCTGTTCACGTCCGTAAGTGGTAACCCTCAGAATCCTTACACGTGACCTCCGGGTGGTGATTAGAACAGTCTCTGGTGGTAGGCTTCGGCCGCGGCTTGTCACCACCCTCCGGGCTGGGCCAGTGCGTGCAGCGATTTTTTCGTGTTTCGTAATGTGGTCCGGAGAAGCCATCTACCTTCTAGGTCTTCATGCTCCATCTTAGACCACATGTCATCGTCACTTTACATCAAGTGAGATTGTGGTCAAATAAAGTCATATCCAACAAAAAAAAAAAATTGCTCTGTTGTTCGTGTTTTAAAAGCTTATAACAAATATTAAATACCCTTGCTATCTTCATTAGCCTACATAGTGTGCTCACGGCTGCAATATTTTGCAGCTGAAATTGCTCCTTGAGAGATAAATTGTTGTTCTTTTGCCTAACGGAATAAAATATGGGTTGTAAAAGCTTACGCGGAAATTTCATCACTGGATTTGAAATATAGAAATGGATTTTGTATTATTTGCCTTGATGTTGTTGATGCTTGATGTAAAATATATATGATATTATTATCCCGGAAAATCAAAACAACAACATCTAGCCCCGTGGCTCTAAGCTTGTGTTACTTAATATAATAGGCATCCATATAAAGATTTTTTTATTAGACATATTAAACACCCAGACCAAATATTTTTATTTTAAAATCATCACAAATTGAAAACATTTCAGGCCTCTAGCTCAACATTAATTATTAATTTGTTTCGTGTTTCTATTTCTGTTCCAGTTAGAGGATTTTACCCGAAACTCAATTAAAAATGTCATCTTGCTAATACCTTCCTACTGGTCTAATTGTATTTCTCTTATTTAAATTGGTCGAATTTATTTTTAACAAAAAAGCAATAAGAATTTTGTATTTTAAAATAGGTAAGTGCTTGAAACGAAATCTTCGAATGCTTTTATGTGAACGAGTGGATAAACTATGTCAAAATGATGATGATCATTTTAAGTGGAAAGCTTTTGGAGCCTATATTTATTTACGGCTTTTCTCGCGAAAAAAAACACATTTTATTTAGGACATTACGAAATACCTTTAACTTCTATGGGAACTAAGGTTCTGGAATCTAGGGGTATTTTTAGTTGTAAATTTACATTTTATTAAACTATAATAATTTTAATTAATGTCAATTTACATTAAATTAAATAAGAAACATCGAATCTGTTTTATTTGAAGAAATATAAAACCAGTTCTCTCTGCTCGATTACAGAGATTTATTTTACGATAATAGTTTGAGATTGACTTGGCAGAGGGCTAATAATATTTCCCGGGAGTATTTATGATTGTCTGTATTGAATTCAATGCGAGAAATGATGATGATGACTAATTTATCATAAAAATGTGTGCCTCTGACGTGTACCTCAATGAAAATGGAATGTTTTTGGAGTTGAGTATGGGACTTAAAATTATTTACATTGTGGGTTGATTAAGAAACAAAATTGGGTTGAATATAAAGGTGTAAGAGTTTGCTTGTAGAAACTGTTCTCACTTTTACACTGATAATTCTGCTAGCAATGCTGCACTGCAGCAATTCACGTCGCAGTCTGACAGGAGATGCACTATCGCTTCCCTGAGGACAGATCCTTCTTGATGGGAACAATGTTGGAAAATATACATGGCACTGCACAATACACGTGATTTATACCCGTTTTGAAAATAATTACAATTTATTTTTTCTAAAGCTCTAAGTTTTTATAGACCAAGATAGTTTAACTGCCTAGAACACATAAGACAGCGGAGACACAGCCCATAGTTGTAACCTAGCTAGTCATAACCTCTCACCTAGATAGAAACTAAAGCCAAGTATGAAGTTTGAAGCATGTTTCCTCTGGTGGTATTACCAGACAAATATTTTTATTTATTTAAATAATATAATAACCCGACAGTGACTTTACTTTTTTTGGGATTTTTACTGCCTTTAAGTGAGAATGGTTGTTACACAACCTTAAAAAAACAATGATTTTTGAATACAAATTCAAAAACAATGATTTTTAAATACAAATTCAAAAACAATGATTTTTAAATACAAATTCAAAAACAATGATTTTTAAATACAAATTCAAAAACTATTATTTTTAAATACAAATTCAAAGATACACACACGACAAAGTTTGTTAATAAATTTATTTATTTTATAAAATGGCGGCCTTTTGCCTAGATCACATTACGTAGGTTATGACAGCGGACATTCTCAGCTCATACCTCACATACCTAGAAACTAAATCCAAGTACATAGGTACCTATAAAGTTTAAGGCATAGTTCCTCTGGGTGATATAATAGGACACTGGAGGACTTGGGCTTTTTGTTAGATATTCTTACGCCATATTTAACGGATGGTTTTTATCAATATGTTTTAGAATCCTGTCGTGTAGTCCTGTACCTTAAGTTACCGTCATAATTGTTAGAATAGAATAGAATAGAATAGAATGTCTTTATTGCTTCAAACATGGTATAAAGGTGATAATAATTACATATAAGGTCCACATGTTTCACTAAAAATTAGCATGCAATAATTAATTAAATCTAGGATAAATGTCAAAATAATTCATTAATGTCATAAAAAATATTTTCATTCAGCCATTTAAATAGTTTTTTCTTAAATATATAATTATTCATTAATTTTATGTCATTTGGAATTTTATTATAAATTTTAACACACATATTAAGACAACTTTTCCTATATTTAGCTGAATGTGGAGTTTCTTTTAAAATTAGTCTATCTGGGTCTCTACACCGTCTAGGATTTCTGTCGCATGCTTTTTCAAACAATTGTATATGGTTCCTGACAAAATTTGCAATTTCATAAATATAGAGCGATGGTAGAGGTAATACACCAAGTTTCTTAAACAAAGGTTTGCACGACTCATCAGGCGGGATTCCACATATTGCCCTAACACATTTTTTCTGAGCTATAAATGCCCTGTCTTTCTCTGTGCCATTGCCCCACATAACGAGACCATAGCGGAGAGCAGATTCAATGTATGCGTGGTATGATGTTATTGCCGTTTTTATGTCTGTTACATTTTTTATTTGTCTTAAAGCATATACAAATTTATTTATCTTTTTGTTCACTGAGTCTATATGTGATTTCCAATCCAAATTCTCATCAATAATAACGCCTAAAAACTTGATTTGAGATACCTTATTTATTTTTTCGACATTTATATCAAAATTATATTTTACATGTTTTGATTTATTAAATTGTATATACTTTGATTTGTCAAGATTTATTTTAAGATTATTCATGTCAAGCCAATTTATTATTTTATCTATTGTATTATTAATGTCAATTTCATGGTCCTTAACGCTAAATGATTTTTTGTCAGATGTCACAATAATAGAAATGTCGTCTGCGAACAAAATGCACCTATGGTTTGTCACATCAACTATTTCATTTATGTAGATTAAAAATAATATAGGTCCCAGTATACTGCCTTGGGGGACTCATTGCATTGTTGTGTTCCCAGAATAAGAATTCTCGATGAGTCATTTTGTAGACAAGTTTCAGCCTTTTTGTTAAAGGCCACGCACTTCGATTCTTTGAACAAGCGTAATTTATTAGTGAGGCTTGATATTTCAGTCTCGGCCTTTTGAAGTTTATGCCCCAACTCTATTAATCGGGATTGACGAGACAGTAATACCGAGTTGTTGTTAGTTTCTGGTCTATTCTTGGTCAAAGTTTGTGGTCTGGGCGGCGTAAATAGTGTTTTACTTGTTTCTGGATTATGTACTGAACATCTCCTTGACTTGCTATTCTTATGTCCAGGTATGTTGTCCGGAAGCGGTGTTTGACATAAGGTTTTTAATAACGTATTTTCCTTGGAAAGCTTATTTAATTGTCGGTGCAGTTCATTATTGTCGAGTATTGTATTTTCCAGCTCAGCTTGGGTGCTGGCCAGCTGAGAGGATAGCCGGCATATGGTGTCTTTCATTTCCTGTGCTGAGATAGATTCGGATAAAGTATTATCTACGCTTCTCGAAAGCGCTATCGGAGAATCGCAAGACGTATCAATAACCGTTAGGATATGCGAATCATCCATCTGAGATATTGTGCTAGTAGGAGTAGAATAGAGAAAAGACTCCCTGCTATCATCCAGATTTGGAGAGGTGGGTTTTTTTCTCAACGTAATGTTTGTTTTCTCGGTGTCAGTAAGCAAAATTTTTGGTTTTTGTATACAAAACTTACATTTCCATTTCAGTTTCGAGTCAGCTTCCATTAATCTGTATACTTTCTCTGGTAAGCCACCGCATTCGAATTCATATTTATTATGGCATTCTGAGCATAAAATCGTATTTCGTTCGTCAACAGATTTTTTACATTTATGGCAATCTACCAGTATTGCCATCTTGCGGCTGCTCGGGGTAACTTTAAGCGACCTCCTTGACATTTTAGGTTAAAGCGCTGTCTCTGATACTATTGAACGAAGATCGCTTTGGTGGTGATCGGATATCAAGCTAGTTCGTACGGATTACGCTAGATGGCGCTAGTAATAATTAGTAGCTGGTACATACAGTTCTTGTGAGATGGCGTTCGTGAGTAACTGTATAGAGCCAGCTGATTGGACACCTGATCTATGTTTACATTGTCAAGTTTCAAATGTTGTAGTATTAGTCACCGTGTTAGTTCTTTGTTAACGGTTTATTTAATATTTAACTCGTATTTTTGATGTTCTGGAGTTTATATGTGGTACGATATTAACTGATACGAGCTGGTTGTGGTGAGTGATAAAATGTTTTACTCACATTTACTCAGCAAAATTAGTTCTGGTCGTATATTCCTCCTTCTCTGTGGCCAGTATTCACTTGCAATAGTTTGTTTGTTGATTTTTAAATACATTGCAAAATGTAAATTCGTCGTACGAAGCTAATTGTCAGCTACTGTCAATATGACAATTGAAAAATAAGCCCGTATTATAAAATAAAACACTGCAAGTCTGCATTCAAGCATCGTTATGAACTGAAAAACTACTTCACATGTTTTGACACCGTTTTAATTAGCAAATGGAGTGTTCATTATAAGCATGTTGTATTTTTTACGGTTATATAGTATCTGTGCAATTGGAACAACAAATAAATAAATAAATAAATCCATATGTAAAAAGGTCCAACTCGCACGTAAAACAACCACGTTTGGTTGTACAACGCAACCATGTGAATGCGATGTCAGTGCATTGTCGTTGCGATGTGGTTGTTTTGTTGTGTTTGTGGTACGTGTATTTTGGGCTTATAATGGAGACGTAAGATGAAGCATACCTACTTTAAATTAAAAAATATCTTAATATAAAAAATGGAGTTTGAAGCGTATTCAACTTTACAATTAGATAGAATACCAATAACATTTTATTAGAGCCAATTTACTTGAGTTTCTTTTTATGACTCTTCACCACTCGATACCTCATAGACGGGTTGTTGACAAGTTCCAACGCAATCAACAATCGACAATCGTTTCTTTTGAACTTCAGACGAGTTATTGAAATGAAATGAAATAATATTTATTTGCTAGAATATAGGTTGTACAGTTTCATGGAATAAAGTAATGTTATCTATATTCGACGAGGTAAGTCGTGAGAATATTAAAGTAAACTAGCTGGCCCCGAACCAACGTTGTTTTGTTATGAAAAATAGATAGTAGCCGATTCTCAGACCTACTGAATACGCATATAAAATTTGGTAAGAATCGGTAAAGCCGTTTCGGAGGTGTACGCGGTAACTAACATTGTGACATGGAAATTAAAGAATCACGAAAAATTGCTTCACAGGCGCCATCAAATTAAAAGGAGAAGTAGAATTATAGTGGATTAAATATCGATCGAATGAACGAAATAAATATAGCGAATAGCTCTCCGGCCGCGGCTTTGCTCGCGTATCTAATAATATGTTTAGAAATATTATATTATATTATATTTTTTATTTTTTTATAATAGTAGCTCTTTCCTTTACGCATACTACAGCAGCTATATTCGTGCCAAATTTGATCGAAATCGTGCTTTTCTCACATCCATTGATTTACCCTCAAATAGTAGTATTTTACCTGGATAAAAAGTGGTCTATGTATTATTCTGATATGTAAGCTAAATTATTGTGAATTATCGTCCGAATCCATTCTCTAGATTTTGCGTGAGAGAGCATTAAACATTCTTACTTACTTACATACATCCTTGCAAACTTTCGCGTATAGGTTTCAAACTTTTGCATTTATAATAATTGGTAGGATATACAGAGGAGATTGTATTCGTGAGTTTCTAAACTAAATAATACAATGAAGACGACCTGTCAAATCAAATCACAGCATTAAATAGAACGCGAAATATCCTCAATTCACATTATAGAGGATTCCAGAGAGGAATCCCGCAGACATCTTGTCGCGCACCGTCCCGCCACACGTCAATCACGGCGTCCTTTGGGGCTCTCGTAATTGCCTGAAATTAGCCGCGTTTCGCATTATTCGTGGCATTATTTTTAGTGAGGTTAAGGTAGATTTCTGTTGAAGGATAAGATAATCGAAAATCGTGAAATTTATATTCTTATTTCAAAAGTTTGTCAATTTATTTGTTATGGTGCGACTACATTAGTAGTTTTTTGACCTTTTGCATCTATTTTGCACATGACTTGGTGTTTCACGACCCTGCATTTTTTACATGTTAATATGGGATCATCAAAAAAAAAACATTTTTGCGATGGTTACAGCCACTCAGCAACGGCAAGGTTAGCGCTTTGTCTATTTATAGTGGCCTACGGCGAATGTTCGGGTCATCGCGATGTGTGCGGCCGAGTACATCGTTGCAACGCGAAGTATTGGGTTGAAGACGTAAAGAAACGCTCGCATTAACGCGTTCTTATCGAATCTTATCGAATCTTCGCACGCTGATGTAGCCACTTTAATTAATAGTTAATCTTCACGTTTTTGGCAGGAAAATCTTATATATAGATAGGTAAATAAATTATTTACCACATAATGTCATAGGGAACTTCAGCTTGATTCAGCTTCGATTACGTACTCTTAAATAATCATACTATACTATATAAAATAAAATAAATAATAAATAATATTTATTCAGAAAATCAATTATATCTAAATTTGACAAAAATCCTTAAAATTTAATTAGAACTATGATGTATTTATTTTGCCTGAACTAGGAGGATCCTGTTTTTCAGGCATAAATTATTTCCTAAGTTTATTTTAAGTAACAATGTTTATAACTAATTTAATGCACGTGTTGCTCTAACATAGTTGTTGTGTTAGTACAATTACATACCTTAACCTAGATTACAAATACAAATTGCTGACTTACAAAATACTACTTATTTTATAATGGATAAGAGGTTTTCAGTGTCATTGTATGACAAACTTTGTAGATAACCTTGAACTACTTTTGTGCATTTATATAAATTACACGAATGCATGTGTAATGCTCTATTTAATTTATTGTACAAGAAAGGTCCTAGGAAACTGTAAAATCTGTGAGAAAAAGCATGCCTTTTGCCTGAAAGCTTTGGGCAAACGTTATAGTTTCTTCTTTTCATAGTTATATCTGGTGGAATTGATGCGTGTTGTTTCAGAACAGTGCTCATTATGAAAAGCTGGCGAACAGATAATACTTCACATGATTTATAAAGACTGTTAGTAGGGAATGTATACGGTCTAAAAGTAGATACTTTAAGTATTGCCCTTTGAGCCCTTTCGACTGTTAGTAACAATGTTTTACCTGCACCACCCCATGAGGTTATGCAATAACTGATAATAGATTGGCATAAAGCTAGGTAAATTTGTCTCAATAGTTTTTCGTCTGCTATATGACGAAGATTTTTAAAAACAAAGATTAACTTTCTAATACGGCTTCCAAGGGCCTGTATGTGCGGTCTAAAAGAGAGCGTTTTATCTATTATAATGCCTAGATATTTCACTTTGTCAATGCTTGCTATCTCTGGACATGTGCACTGGTTATAATCTTGTACTGAACAATGATGAGCATATAATTGATAATTCGCCTCTGTTAATCTATGTTTTCGCATTGTAAACTTAATGTAACTCGTCTTATCTATATTTATGGTCAGGAGATGTTGATGAAGCCATTTATTAACTAAATTAAACCCAAGTTGAGCATGCATAAACGCTTCTTTTTCCGAATCTGCTGAGAAGAGAAGAGCTGTATCGTCAGCGTAGGAAATTATTTTGCCATGGCTTAAATTAAGATTGCAAAGGTCATTAATATATATTAAGAATAAAGTTGGGCCTAAAATACTACCCTGAGGGACGCCATAATCAGTGTTTTCAAGGTCCTTACTAATGACGTCACCAATCTTAATACATTGAGTGCGGTGTTGTAAGTAACTCGAGAAAAGTTTAAGTTGGGTGCCTCTTATTCCCAATGCCTCTAACTTGTGCAAAAGTATGGGATTTGAAACGGTATCAAAAGCTTTAGCAAGATCTACAAAAATTCCAATGGTATGTTGACCTTTATCTAGTTCTAGTTCAATATGATTGGTCAGTTGATGTACTGCGTCTGATGTTGATAATTTACTTCTAAAACCGAATTGCGTATCTGATAAAATTTTCTTTTTATCTAGATAGTTTACAAGACGTGTATTTATAAGTTTTTCCAATATTTTAGACATGGACGAAAGTAAAGATATAGGCCTGTAATTTGTTATCTGGTCTTTAGCTCCAGCTTTATAGACCGGTATTACTACTGCTTTTTTTAGACAATTTGGGAAAATACCCTGAGAGAAACACATGTTAAAAATATTTGTTAGCGGCGGAATCAAGATATGCCTGTTATATTTCAATACTTTTGTGGAAATATTGTCCCAGCCTACTGCACAGTCATCTTTTAAAGACAACATTATACTATTTAATTCAACTTCGTCAGTATCAAGCAAGACAAACGATGTTTCCATGGGCAAGCGATTACCCAAAAAGTTAGTGCGGTTAGTGATCTGTGTGCGATTTTTTTCGGCTAAACACTGACCTACCTCGATGAAAAACTTATTGGCTACGTTAGCTGATTCAATTTCAGTTGTGCTAGTTTGAAGTAAGCAATTTGACGACTCACGCTGTTTTGTTGAATTTGAGATGTTTTTAATACATTTCCAGACTTTTTTGCTGTTATTTCCCGCATTTTTCAACGTTTTTTTTGTCATGTTCAACTTTAACTTTCTTGAGGATATTGTTGCAGAAATTTCGGTATCTTTTGTAAGATGTTTGTAATACTAAATTATTGGGATTAGATCTGGTTTTCATGTGTAGTTTATCCCGATGTCTTATGCAACGTATAAGACCTGGCGTTATCCAAGGTTTTAAATTACGATGTTTCTTGTTTTTAAAAAGAAGGTGCGAGTTTTTATTAATTGCTGCTTGAACAGTTTTGATGACATATGACATGCAAAAATGCGGGTCAGCGGAATTGTAAACTGGAGCAAAATCTATGCAACGTAAGTCGTCTTCAAGGTTTTTCATGTTTAATTTTGTAATAGTGCGTATCTTGTTAGTTTTATTTATATTACAGTTAAGCGCAATTAGGGCAGCCCTGTGATCTGTTATTGTTGAGTTAGTAACAAGTGATAAAGATGTAAATTTTGTTTTCAGCATGATGTGGTCCAAACATGAACCACTATTGTGTGTGGGAAGGGTATGTGCAGGAAATAAACCATGAAAACAACAAAGGTTTAAATATTCTTCAGAGCCTGGTGCGTTTTCTTGAGGCATGATATTAATATTAATGTCCCCAATCAAAACTATATTCTTGAAAGATACGAGTTTTTTCAAAACTGCATCTAAAGAATCCAGAAAATTTGAGTGATTTTTAAAAGATGGCGGCCTATAAAGTGCTAATATGGCAAAATCAGACTCAATTTTGATCAATAGTCTGTTGCAATCTTTAAATGAAGGTTCCTCGACAGTAATGTTAAGGTGGCTTTTTGCGTATACAATTATCCCATCATTTTGATTATAAGTAATATGACTTGAGTGCATAGAATAACCAGGTATTTGTGGTAGGTTATATTGTTTGGAAAGCCAACATTCTGTTAGTATAATAATATCACATTCAATGTTCAACCTAGAAAAGAAAATGCTAAAATCATCAAAATTTTTATAAATACTGCGGATGTTTTGTGTTAGTACTGTTAATGGATTTTTATACGAATAAATATGAGATTTACAGTCTTCTACTTCACAGATTTTAGAGTCCGCTATGGAAAAGTCATCAATATCAGACATTATGTTATTTAACATTATAAAACCAAAAAGCAATAGGAGGTCAAAAGAAAATATCAAATGAAACGGCGCTCTTAGGCGCCTTCATAATACTAAGAATAATACACAGTTTATATACCTTTTTTCAGCGGCTACTTTGGCAGGACAGTCTATAGAGCCAGTAGGGTGGTCACACGGCTTTTTGAAGTGTGAGCAGGTGGCACATTTTGGAGCGTCGGCTGACTTGGGGCACTCTTTGGAAAAATGGCCTTGACCTCCACAGTGGCCGCATACTTGTGCTGGACCTCTGCATGTCTTCGCCGCGTGTCCGTATTGCTGGCATTTATAGCAGCGTGTCACTAGAGTGAAATCTCGCACTGGACAGGAGGACCAATTTATAAAGACTCTGTCCTTAGTAATCAGGGCTTTGCGTATAGACGCAGGTACTTCTATTACGTAATTACAAGTCTGTGCGTCTTTTCTCCCAGATCTGTGGCTAAGTCTTATTGAGGCCACAAACTTCTTAAGGTCGTAATCTTGTAGAGTATCTGCCAGGTTCTGGTTAAAAATGCAAGAAAACACTTCATTCTCCGACATTGAGGTCGGCACTCCGATGACGACGACTCTGGGCCGTTTCTTAAGATGGTCATCGATGGTTAAATCCTGGTTCTGTGATTGCACGGTGGTTTTTAGTTTCTCGATGTCTCCCTTGGTGTCGGTGCTGATTATAACGCCTCCATTTCGCGTTTTACGAACCCCCATTACATGCAGCTTAAGTTGCTCGGGACAAATTATTTTTTGGACAAGGTTTTTTGTGTCCTCGCTGCTTTTTAATTTATCCTTTGGATAAATAGCGACTGAGCTGACATTTTGCGGCTTTATGAAGTCATTAGAGCCTTTCTTGACCATATCAGCAAAGGAAGCGTTCGTGGACTGGGGTTTCGGAAGATCCATTGCCACAAACAAGGTTTTTAGCTGATGCGACTGTGCGTGGAAGAGGTCCTCTAAGTTAGCATTTTGTGCAACGCTATCTTTCTGCCTTTGGATGGTATTACATGCGTCAACAGCTTTAGTCTTTAGGGCTTGATAAGCGACCGCTAGTTGAGAAGTGCAGTGGCTCACTTTTCGGCACAAATTGCTTATTTTAAGTTTTTGGTCTGAATTCAGCTTACCCTCGGATGCAGTAGCCGTTACCTCAGCCAGGTATTGCTCGATGGCGGACATCCAGTTCTGAATTTCTGGAGTACTGACCATCTGCATTTCTTCGTATCGGGCAGTCGAGGGCCCGGGCGTGGGCGGGGTGGGGGGCGGCGTGCGCGTCATCATGCGACTGCGGTTGAACGGACTATCCGAATTTGCCATAATATTAATTTGTAGATTAATTCATCTTCACGAAAACACTGTGGCGGATATACGACCTCGATTGACACAGTTTGTCGCCGCGGGTACAACTAGGTCGCAAAATCAGCAATGTGATTTAATATTTTATTTACTGAGAACACGTCTTGCCACAACAACAGTACAACAATATATATAATATAAATAATATAAATATATATACTATTAAAAATGTGAATGTAAGTTTGTTTGTTACGTTTTCACGCAAAAACTACTTAACCGATCAACATGAAACTTTGCACATATACTCTTGAAGGTATTAGAAGTAACATAGGACACTTTTTATTAAAAAATAATAAAAAACAAAATTACCCGTGCGAAGCCGGGGCGTGCCGCTAGTAGTAGCATAAATAGCACCATATTTTCACTTCCGCGAGGACAATCCAACATCAGGGTTGTCACATACCGGCTAACGTCAATCACGAGCCCTCAGGGGCCCTAATTGCCCCAAATTAGCGGCGTTTGGCAGCCCTATTCCGTTAATGGGGACAAAAAGGTGCAGTTTTTGTCCCCATTCGCTATGGGGGTTAAGATGGTGGGTTTTATTATATTTATATACTAAGATTAAGAAGATATACAGCCGTGTTGGCTAAGTGGGAGCACTCTCAACTTTCATTTCGAAGGACCCGCCACGCATCTCAGAATTGCTCGCTGCTGGGACACAGGAACTTCTCTCTTGACGAGAGAGATTAGGCCTGAGTTCACCACGCTGGCCAAGTGCGGGTTGGTGAATGTCACAGTCCTTCCCAACTGTTTAAAGTTCTCAGAACATGCCGGTTTCCTCACGATGTTTTGCCTATACCGTGAAAGCACGTGTATGAAACACAAAAAATAATCACTACACTACAAATTCACTTTTTGATTTGATTTTTGTGTATCGTAGCAACATAAAGCTGCAACAACATAATAACTGCAACACAAACATAATACAATAATTATTTGGGTTTTAAACAGTTTATTATGTGTGAATTAATAAATGGTTTATTTCGCTCAAGATGTTAACATTATTTGTTGCCAACGTCGCTTTTCACGGAATAAGGAAACCAAATCACGTTACGAGTGAACAGAGTTCACGTTAACATCTATATATTGATACACATCGTGAGCTCTTTATGGGTGCCGTGTTGTGTTATTTTTTATATTAAACTGTTATGCATTCAATTGTTTTCATCTTATCCTATCCGTGGAAAAAACATAATTATAATTAGAATGGTTTATATGGGGATTAAAATTATCTGGTCCCTTTCATGTCTATCAAGACCCCATAATAATAATTCTTTATTGCGCACACAATTATAACACAAACATAACAATAATATTCTTAACACTGTGCGACAATTGGCGGATTTATCGCTCAAGAGCGATCTCTACCAGACAACCTTGACTGGATAGGATCATTAAGACATTCCCGATATACCCCATGATATTTATAAATGAATAACTAAATCCAAAATAGTAATAATTAATGAAAACATAGTAGTAAGCCATTGAAGAATAGCGTTGTCACAGATTTATTTGTTACTTTTTCGATTTTTTGTGTTCTTAAGTTATAAATAAAAAACATTATTACTTTACTAATTTTACTTTAAATATTTCAATATATAATTTTTTTCATGTTTATATTATATATTATTTATATTATTATATTCCGAATAAATTTGAACACCATAACCAACGTAACGTAGCAGGCATGGAGACCACACGATTTTATTATTTCAAAAATAGAATCCGAAATAGTCATAATTAATTAATGTTTTAATAGCCTTATTTATTTATTCCGAAATCCACATAATATTAGTCTATTATGAATCAATTTTTCCCGTTCGTTTCGCCCTTCCTAAAACTTTACCGTTCCAAGAAGCTTATAGTCTTAAAATTAACTAAATAGACCAAAGTGAAACTGGCTTGACCGAAACAGCCACAAATCCCCATCTTCCCCCAGTGATTAAACCCAGACCCGGCTATCCAAGAAAATTACCCGTAAAACCGAACGTTAATGAAATTGACGCAGACATCCAATTTACCGATTTGATGCTGATGTTTTTAACCACAAAACGAGGTTGCGAAACAAGATCAACCACCAATTTTGATATTCTACAAAATTTTACATAAAAAAAATTCACCATCACCTTATTAACGTTCCCACTGCTGGGGCACAGGTACTTCTCCCTTGGCAAGAGAGATTAGGCCTAATTCACCACGCTGGCCAAGTGCGAGGTGATGTCACATGACCTTTAAACTCTTTAAAGTTCTCGGAACATTAAACATATATCTCCATAAATTATAAACTTCAATTAAGAAGGTCTGTTAGATATCGGATGTAAAAGATTCTAATATAAGGCTGCTCGGAGATAAAACAAAAAAAAACATACATTTGAATATAATTTTCGCAAATTGTGTTTCTCATCACGAATTATATTGAATATATCGATGGAATAATAAAATACATTACTGAAAACAGAGCCGATTATTTATTTTTAGGAAAAATGGGCGAAACAGGGTTCTTTCAATTCCAATATCAAAATAGTACTTACTTGTGAAAAGTACAAATACACTGATAAATTTGTCTTTACCTTAAGGTAATGTTTTTGTAATATTTAATTCGGTAACAGAAATAAACACATTAATTTGTTTTTTTTTTGCACTGAACATTAAAATAGGCTAAGTACAACATAAAAAGACACAAAATTGCGCGCTGTAAACAGACAGTCTTATCGCTGTAATGAAAAACTATGGCACGTTTAGTATTTCAATTATTACTATGTCATTTTGTCTCAGGCAATTTGAACTTGATTAAGAATTCTCGCGCCCACCCTAAAATTGTAAAATCCGCGAAAATAAATAATTGGATCAAATTTTGTCATACACTAAGCGTGTTTTAATATAACTTTAATTAAATAACCATGATTGAGTAGCCGTATTTGGCATTTAATTTTATCTATATTAAATTTTATTTTATTGTACAAAATTTTTGCATGCCAATGTTTTTTGTAAAATATTGAAGTATGAGAACTTATATCATAATATCTTGTTTGTACCATATTTCATGCAATAAATTCTTCGGCAAATAAGCGTCATCTATCGAGCTAATTAGCAGCCATATCATTAATAATTATGAAAACGAAATAGAGTAATAAGAATAATTAGAGATAATTCCACCGCTTGTGTTTTTGGCGAGTTGGTGTAATGTGTAGCACAAATTTAAATATTTGCAAAGATATCTTAAAATGAGCGGGTTGTGTGACAGTTGTCTCGCAAAAACTAGTTTCAGTTAGAACAAGTAGGTATACGAGGATCTACGTCTCGGAAATGTTCAAAATTACTTCCTGTATCTTAGTAACATGAAGTATTAGTACAGCTTAGTAGTTAAAAGTTCTGCCAGAACTATAATGCACATACTGGGCTTTGCAAATTAATTACAAAGCATGTTTAAAACTTCGTATTTTTTTAATACCGTTGTAAAAAGGTGCTTTCTTTTTGAGCTTTGGGTGTAGTCAACTCTTATAATCATTAGGATTATATTCAAGTAATTTATTCACTGACTTATTTATTCTATAAATCTAAATTTAAAATTTAAGAAAAACCCCCGATTCCAATGCCTTCATTTCCTTAAATGTAAAACAACATAATATTACGTAATGTGGACGCGGGTATATTTGCAGATTTTCTGTTTTCCTTCCCCACTCTCACCCCCATAACTTTTAAACGGCTCAACCGATTTTCATGAAACATGTCTAAGAACACCCGGGCCAAACTTACCTTTCATACAAAAAAAACTAAATTGAAATCGCTCCATCCGTTCGGGAGCTATGATGCCACAGACAGACAGACAGACACACAGACAGACACGTCAAACTTATAACACCCTTCTTTTTTGGTCGGGGGTTAATAAGAGACACATACGTTGTCAACACATCAACCGTTGACCTACCACGAGTTGCCGCTTACGACTGTTGGAGATTACAACATTTAATCCCATACATTTCACATATAAAGAACATATAAAAATTTAGTTGTGAAGAATCTGTCAAATGCATGGGATTACAACATGTTGTAATCCCATTGACCCACTTCAACACTCCAACACAGATATTTTGAAGAAAAAAGTATGAAAAAATACAATCATATTTATAAAAAATTAGTGACACAGAGTGTTTGTGTATTCTTGGAGATGTCTAGTGCGATATGGTTAGTTAAGACGAGGGGCGGAACGAGCAGGCAGTGACAGGGCAATTTACAAAATCTGTTGATGTATTTGGCAAGGAAACCCAAGCTTTACGAGTTTATGTGCCAAGTTCATTAATTTCAGGTTCCTATGCCTGACAAGCCAATTTTCTTTTATTTTATATAAAATTACTAGCTGATCCCAGCAAAAGTTGTTCCCTAGACCTCCACGAACATTTCAAGACTATAATAAGATAAATCCGTTCAGCCGTTCTCGAGTTTTAATCAGACTAACGAACAACAATTCATTTTTATTTATATAGATTTGGTTCTTAATGAAATTTAGATTCAATCTTTTTTTATCAATACTACATTATGTTTCGCAGATTCATTCTTTGCGATTTTGGTTTACATATTGTAGTAGCGTTCCCACGTACTAGCCTTGCACGGTATTTTAGAGTTTTTTTTTTTTTTTTTTTTGTGGGTAGGCCGGCACTGTGGCCTTCCGCTGTATGCAACCCGCTCGGTCGCTACTTCATATTGTGTTTCCGTGTCGCAGCCTTCGCACATTCGTAACAAAATTTATAAATTATTCGTTATCTACAAGTGGTTTTTGTATAAAATGGGTGGAAAATGGAACAGTTGGCACCGCCTGCTCGGCCGCGCCGCCGCTATGTTGTTTATTCCTCATCGTCGGACGAGAATGAATCGACATGTAAGTAGAACAAAGGAATGTGATGCGCACTTCTATCTTAGAGTCGATGCTGTCACTATTATTTCCTAAAACAGTTCTTGCGATGCGAGCTTCCGTCTATGGGTCGTCTCTGTCGCTATACGGAACAAAGGACCGATCAGCCATGTGATGCGAGCTTCCACAACCCTGGGTCGACTCTGTCACGAAATATTTTCTGTAAAGCAGACATGCTGATCGTTATTTCTGGTTGTTGCCAGACTCGACATACAATGCATTCAGGAATTCGCCGTCAGCTTCGCCGGCGTGGCAGGGCTCGCCGACGTCGCCGCGCCTGCACGCGTCCAGGTCAGCCACGCCCACGCCGCAGCTGGTCACAACTGTTGCCAGTATACACGAGCTCCCGAATGAACCGGTTTCACAGCAACCGGAACCAACACAGCAAACATCAGACGATCAAGATGTAATATATAATTAGACGATTATTTATTAGATTTACTGGGCGAAGCGCCCAAGGACATAACTTTGGTTGGAAAATATCCACTAAGAGATTGCCTCCAGATGGAAGGAAATATTACTCGAAGGCTTGTCCAAAGAAAATCGAGAAAAAATAGGACAAGAATACTTAGCACCGGCGATCTGTGATCTTCTAGATTACAGTTTACTTCAAAAACAGCAGCAAATCGGTACTGCGCTTTCGGCGCTGGCGCTAGCTACTGAGCTGATTAACATAAAAGAGCCTTCTGATAAAATCCTAAAACCCCTCAGCGACGCCTGTCGCCTACTCTGCGATGCTCATCACCAAGATACGAGGACTCACAGAAACTTTGTTCTGTCAGCGGTCAAACCGGAGCTGAAAGAAACACTCGTCAATACTTCACGTGATAAACTTTTGTTCGGCGAAAACTTAAGCAAACAGATAAAATCGGCAAAAAATATACAAAAGTCTGGTGAAGGAATAAAAATTTCCCAAGAACACCCGATGGATAAAATAAATATATTAGAGATAAAAATATTACACAGAATAATTTAAACTCCAGGCTATTCTATCGCAAGCCACCACCTTTGGGAAAATTCGAAGCCGGGAGACCTCAAACGTCGCAGCGTTGGGCGCGGAGTCCCGCCGAGTATCCAGAGCGCGCGCGCGCCCCCTCGCCTCCGCGCCGCGCCGCCACCGCAGCCCGCCGCCGCCGCCGCCGCCGTGCCGAGCCCGCAAGTACTAGGCTTTCAACATGAGGTACATACAGGACGCTGGCCGTCTCCGGCTGTTTTCTGATGAGTGGACACGAATAACTACAGATAAAACCATCCTATCTTGGTTATCTGGTTACAAGATACCTTATACGTCGATCCCTTTTTGCACTCGTATTCCAAATAATTACTGCAGCTCATGAAATTGATGTTAATTATTTAAAATCGATAAATAAATTGATAAAGATTGGTGCTATAACAGAATGTAATCACACTGATGGGAAATTTTTGTCGAGCATAGTTTTGGTTGATAAGCCGAGTGACGATAAACGATTTTTACTTAATTTAAAAACATTAAATACTTAAATTCATTAAAGCTCATTTTAAAATGGAGGACTACCGCCTCAAAACTTATGTCTAGAGATTGTTATATGTGTTCTATTGATTTAAAGGACGCATATTTTTTTTATTCCCATCGCTGAAGCTCATAAGAAATATTTGCGTTTTTTCATATAAGTATTTATTTATTTATTTAATTTAATAACTAGTGCAGATTATAATCCAATTAAACTAGCTAATTATAAGTTATAACAAAACATTAATGTAAAATAAGAATTCCAGTGCCTTCCCTTCGGTTTATGTACAGCACCTTATGTTTTCATTAATTCATTTCAAAGTTATGAAACATATAATGAAACATCTGAGATCAAGAGGCATAATAACGGTTCAGTATTTAGACGACATTTTCTTTGTTGCTGATAGTTATGAAAGTTGTAAAAATCATATTAACTATGCTTCTAGTTTGCTACAGAAGTTAGGGTTCGTCATAAATTACAATAAAAGCTCCTTGACCCCGTCAAGACAATGCCGCTTTTTAGGGTTTATTGTTGACTCTTACAATATGATTTTATATTTATTGAGTGAAAAAATAACAAAAATAAAAATTATTTCCAAAAAGAAATTAATAAAATAAATGCAAGCTTCGTGTACTGGCAAGATTAATTGGCCTTCTTATATCAGCCTACCCAGCTATTCAGTTTTCATGTACTTACACAAAATTGCTTGAAAGACATAAATATTTAATGTCTTAATAATCCCTTCTAATATTAAAAAAGATTTGTTTTGGTTGATTGATAAAATCGATAATGGCTATTGTCCTTTAAGATATAATAATTTTAGAACAGAGATATTTTCTGATGCATCAAGTTCTGGATGGGGAGCTTATTGTGGAAAATAAAAATCTTACGGTTATTGGAATGATAAAGAAAAACATTTACACATTAATGAACTATAATAACGCATTTTTGGGTTAAAAGTCTTTGGTAAATAATGCTATAATTGTGAAATTCTTTTAAGAATTGACAACGTTACTGTTATCGCTTGTATAATTTATATGGGAAGTATATATACAGTATCCTCATTTAAACACAAGAGACATTTGGGAATGGTGTGAATCAAGAAAACTTACATTATTTGCGTCTTATATAAATACTAAGGAAAATATAGAAGCAGACACTGAATGGGAATTAGGGGATTACGCTTATAGATTAATAAAAACAGATTAGGCACTCCGAATGTTGATTTATTTGCCAGTCGCGCAAATGCTAAATGTAACACTTTCGTATCGTGGAAGAGTTATCCAGAACCTTGGATTATAGACGCCTTCACAATCTCGTGGAAAAGTTTATCGTTCCACGCATTTCCTCCTTTTACTCTCATTAAAAATAATAATAATAATACAAAAGATTATTTTAGATAAAGCTGAAGGCATTGTTGTAGTACATAATTGGCCGTCTCAGCCATGGTTTCCGATATTTATAAAACTTGTGAGCTGTAAGCCTATTTATTTCGATTCGAATCCTAACTTGTTGAAATCACCTTTCAGATCAGTCCATAATCTGCATCAGTCTCTGGGGTTAGTTGCCGCGAGATTATCCGGAAAATACACCAAGACCTCTCGCCTCGAGCGGTAGACATTATGCTTGCCGCATTGTCACCTATAATACCTATAAGCAATATGATGTAGGTATAAGAGCCCGGGTCAATTATTGCAAACAACATGATTATAATTATTTAAATTCAAATGTTCCAATGTTTTAGATTCTTTCACACATATCTATATTTGAAAAAGGGGCTTCTTTCAATACTATAAATAGTTACAAATCAGCATTATCTGTATTTCTGGATAAAAATGTTTTAAATGATTTGCGATAATAATACAATTCAATACAAAAACTTTTATTGATAACTGTTGTACAATTAGGTGTTTTATGAATAGGGTACATGTTTTTACAGTTTATCCTCAATAGGAGGTACAATATACTTACATACTAAGTAAAATTACGATACATGAAAGGTGTCTACAAATTAAGACCTTCTGCCCCAATATAATACTACTTGGGATCCTACTATTGTTTTGGATTATTTCGCTCAAAAATGGTCAAATAACAGTCTTTCTTTGGAAATTTTGTCAAAAAGTCAGTTACTTTACTAGCTTTAGTCACAGCTCATCGTTTACAAACTTTATCTTTAATCAAGCTGAGTAATATAGAATTAATTCAAAACAAAGAAATAATTATTATAATAACTGATATAATTAAAACTTCTGGGCCTAATATTATACAGCCAATATTGAAACTTTAAATTTTTGTTCCCAGACCAGAAATTTGCCCAGCCTCTTGCTTACAAGCATATATAAAAAAGACAAGTAAATTAAGAAACCCTTCTAATGATTATTATTTACATATTTATAAGTTATCGTTAACCACATTCTAAGCTCACATCACAGCGACTTAGCCATTGGATCAAAGTTAAGCTCGATAAGAGTGGTATAGACACCAATGTATTTAGTGCACACAGTACCCTTCATGCAGAAATAGTCAATGATTCTATCAATTTTGCAAGCACTATTCTAAATGATTGTAAATTGTAAGTGAATAAAAATTGCTAATATGTATTTCTTGGCGTTATTTCTCTTATAACCTCTTACCGGATTAATTTTATTATGCCAATAATGTTTTTGATGGAATAATATACTTACTTCACATTTTTGTTAATAGTTCTCTGAACATCCTACAATATGTAAACCAAAATCGCAAAGAATGAATCTGCGAAACATAATTAATGATCAAAGCGAACTTACCCTGTACGTGAAGTTCGATCATAATTATGTGAGCAGATTCATTCGAAGCGATTTACTCACACCCTCCCTATAATAAGATCCTAAGCTATCTCTAGGATACCCAGCCCTTCAAAAATGTGAACAGGTGCTAGGTGCTTTCAACACAATGAAGTAGCGACCGAGCGGGTTGCATACAGCGGAAGGCCACAGTGCCGGCCTACCCACAAAAAAAAAAAAAAAAAAACTCTAAAATACCGTGCAAGGCTAGTACGTGGGAACGCTACTACAATATGTAAACCAAAATCGCTTCGAATGAATCTGCTCACATAATTATGATCGAACTTCACGTACAGGGTAAGTTCGCTTTGATCATTAATTATTAAGCTGAATGAGACTCAGAAATACGGTAATACTATCATGTAGTATTCCAACTTCATAAACGCAAGCTATATATACCTACGCGCCTCGATCGAAGGTTACACGAGGGATACAGACAGTCACGACCGTGCCGCAGAGACGAACAGGCTTGTTTTGATTTAGAAAAAAATATATATATGTAAAAAAAACATGACGAGTATTGACTGAAGAATGTGTTATTGATTTTTTACTAGGACTTATAATTTAATGGTTTTTATAGACTTACAATATTAATAGACTGATTATGAATAGATTTTAATGATACTTCTAGGTAAATAACTTCAATGAGTATTGAAAAATCTGAAAATATCGATATTACTGTTGATCGATATTATAATTAGATTGATATTATATTTTGTCTGTGTTTTAGCCAGTTACATGAACAATTTAATTAAAAAAATGCCACGACATAGAACACAAAAATTCCGGAGTGGGGGACTGTGATTATTCATTAGTACAAATCGTACAAAGAACATAAAAAAAGTGTATTTTTTTTTATAATGAGGGACTCATTACTTTTTAGACCTATCTACCTTCTGGTTGCTCAGTGGTGAAAATTGCGGTCCTAAAATGTGAGAAATAGCGGTTTTTCAAAATTAGTTTAAACTTTACACTTAACCAAGTTGTAGTAATGAGTCCATCCCATAATAATTATCCAATTTAGATAGATATAACATTTATACAAAAATAGTGGAATAGTAATAATCCAAACAGTTTGTATAGTATTTTGCGTGTCTGTGACCCTATTGTTTATGGCAACTTTCACTCTCTGTCATTGTCTACGGCATGCATAAGTTTACTTGTAAAAGTTCTAATAATAAATCCTTTTATATACATAAATATACAATATTTAAACCCTTCAGTTAGCCGTTGACCATATTGACCGAATAATCCCAATAGTTTCAACAGAACAACAAAAGCATAAAAATTAATACCCCAGTTTCCTTGAACCTCGCCGATAAAAGAACAAATATATAGACGTAGTTCACTAGTTTGTCCGACGGAATAATGAGATACTAACAAAAGTTGTAAAGAAACTCTTGGTCAGTCAATTTACTCCGACGTGGCCTCGTTCCAACTTGAGCAGACTTAACATTTGTACATTCAAGTATAAAAGTAGTTAATGTACTGATCAACTTTTTGATGGTTCTAACAATGTACCTTGGTTTATTTTATAACGGCTTGGACTTGCCCAGAGATTCTCTGGCTAATAAACCGCAATTTACCTATGAGGTAATAATATCAATTCAATTAAAGTGTTTAGTTAAATAAATATTACAAATACTAAATAAATTAATCGACACTAAGCGAGGTCAGTACTTCTATGCGTGACCGCTCTGACTGCAATTATTGTGTTTACATCAAAGTTTGGTCTGGCCACATAAGAGCCCATAGCAGAAAGTGAAGCAAAGGTCGCCGTCATCGAAATCGATTTGGAGGACTATACATTTTTCAAGACAAAAAATCCAGAAGTGCCCCGGAGTTTGAACCGACAACCTTCGGTATGTAACTCGAGTGTGCTCCAACTCAGCCAACACGCGTTTTCTATTAGCATCAAAATATCAAAAGCAATCCGTCCAACCCATCCATTACCATGAAAAAGTCCGTATGCTAATGTATATTCAATTATCAATTATAAGTTATCACTAATGAATATCGACTGGAGCGAGTTCTCATTTCAATTAATTCATTGGCAATTGTAACTGACATCATCGGCATCGTACGTGCGAGTTCGATAGGGCCGTCCGTTGCGATATAAGCGTTTTATCCGTTTTGTCCGTTTCATGACGTTTTACATTGCAATTTTCCGCTGAATTATTAATTATTAATTAAAATGCATGTGAAGTTGATGCTGATATTATTAATTATCTGAATACTGCAAGCTCCGTGTATACACTCATTCTGTTAAGTAATAAGTACTTGAACTACTTCAACCGATAATTTCAATAATTACAAGTATGTATTTATTTATCCAATTTTTCAATAGCTTCAGTGGCGCGGTGGGCGAGGGTCGGCTTGCGGCGCAAGAGGTAGCGGGTTCGATTCCCGCCGAGGTTGAAAGTGTTTGTATGTTCCGCAAGCTCTTTCTCCTTGGTCTGGGTGTTTAATATGAATAATAAAAAATATTTATATATGTACTTATGCCTATTATATAAAATATATCTGATATCTAGTAACCGTTATACTTTTTGGAGGTTTTGACTGTTCACTTCCGTAAGTGGTAACCCTTTGAATCCTTACACGTGACCTCCGGGTGGAGCTAAGAACAGTCTCTGATGGTAGGCTTCGGCCGCGGCTTGTCACCACCCTCCGGGCTGGGCCAGTGCGTGAAGCGTTTTTTTCGTGTTTCGTAATGTGGCCCGGAGAAGCCACCTTCTAGGTCTTCATGCTCCATCTTAGACCACATCGTCACTTTACATCAGGTGAGATTGTGGCCAAACGAAGGCTTATCTAATGTAAAAAAAAAAAAAAACTTCTGTAACGTTGATGATTTAAGATAGGTAAATGGATTTTTCGTTCGAGTTCAAATCGTTGAAGAACCTCTATTATTAAATCTTCATCCTTTACCATGTGTGGTAACTAAGTACAGTCTATAAATTAAAAAGTTAAGTGGCCTATAAAGCAAGGCGATTGGGAACGGCCGTTAAATCTTTTTACTGCCCAAGTTACGCCATTACTTGGGTAAAGTAGGTCTAGAGGCACCTTGAGGCACGATGGTGTTGCCAGGATATCGATCTGCTAACAACTTGGCGAATCATCATTATCATCTTAGCCAAGGTGTCAAGTGTTTCTATGTGAAACACTTGACACCTTGTATGTGTTTGTATGGAGGTTTTGTCTGTTTACGTCCGTAAGTGGTAACCCTCTGAATCCTAACACGTGACCTCCGGGTGGTGCTAAGAACAGTCCCTGGTGGTAGGCTACGGCCGCGGCTTGTCACCACCCTCCGGGCTGGGCCAGTGCGTGAAGCGATTTTTTCGTGTTTCGTAATGTGGTCCGGAGAAGCCATCTACCTTCTAGGTCTTCATGCTCTATCTTAGACCACATCTTCACTTTACATCAGGTGAGATTGTGGTCAAATAAAGACTTATCTATCATAAAAAAAAAATAATATCTTGCATATTCATACATTAAGTATCAACGATCCGGTCAGGAAATTCCTCAAAATCTAACCGAGTTTGCATGTCCTGCCGGCCGCAGTGTGAGTAGAGAGGCAGAATAAAATGGCGGATCTGGTAGTGGTGTCAGCAGTAGAAAACATTGCCTTGTTTTGGAGTTGTTCTATGCGTCCGATCTTATGTCATATCCGATCTTAGGCGGCCCAATTATACTGTAGGTCGCTCTTGAGAAAAAAACCGTCAATTAGGAGAGAAACAAATGACTACATCAAAAAAAAAATGTTAGTCCACCAAACCACCAACACCAATGGCAATCAATATGATTAGAAAGTGCATTCATAAATAGCATTAAAGTTTCGGAGTTGTGAATGCGAAATGTCATTCAAATCGCTCAGAAGCGTTACGTAATTCGAAACTTCAATGCACTACTCGAATGCACAGAGTTCCAATTTACATTTGGAAGAGAAAAGAAAAAATATGGCTACAATTTTTATAAATAATCTTATTAACGGACTTATAATTTTTAGTCTGCTATCCTATTGTCACTTATTCTTAAAAATATTTTTCTTAAGTTGTATGCGAAATAATTTATTATTATCTTATCTAATAACTTGATCGCACTTTTTTGATTAAACTTATCTACTGGAATATGATGGGGATTATAAACGGGCGTTTATGATAAAAGCGCTTTTAACAGCAACTTGATATTGGAACACAAGTAGGTTGAAGATGAAAAATATGGCAGGTGGGTAAGGGGTAGAATATGTAACAACCCAATTTAAGACTTTGCTGTCAGATACAAAATTTACCGACATAATAAAGGAATCGTAAAGGAAACTTCGCAATGATTAATTCAAAGTCGTAATAATAATTTATCATCTTTTATCGCCCAAAAGAAAAAGTTATTCCCATCGCTATATTTTTTGAAATGTAATAATTCAAGTTAATAAGTCAGGGTGTCAAATGGGTACTCAGAAACAAGAATGCCGTTGTTAAGTGTCACTTTACTTCGAGTATTGCGACCTTAATGTTCTCTACTCTTAAATTAAACGTCGGTCTATTTCATGAGTGGCAAAGTTTGAGGACTTGAGATGAGTTAAGACCTCGTTATGGTTCGGCTTGTGGCGTAACTGATGATGGGATAAACAAAAGCTACAGCGTATAAGTTTCTGTAATCTCTCAATATACATAAGCACCCCTGCTTACGTTCTCACTGCTGGGGCACAGGGACTTTTCACTTGGCAAGAGGGGTTAGCCCTTAATTCACCACGTTGGCCAGTGCAGGTTGGTGAATGTCACGTCCTTCAAACTCGTCAAAGGTCACAGAACGAGCCGGTTTTATCACGATGCTTGCCTTCACCGATTAAAGCATGTGTTTAAAAAGAAGAAAAATCCAGAAGTTCGGGGCGGGGGTTTCAACCCACGACTTTCTTACCGAAGGGAATGAAAGTGGAGTGCGCTCCTACTAAGCCAACACGACTTTGGCTATCAAAAGCTCGCTAAGATGTGTCAACGCATATGCACATAATTTTCTTTTATCATAAGGTTTATACGTGAGAAATCGCACGTTCATTTCTCCATATTTAATATAGAAAATTCACAAAGAAATAAAGTCTACCCTCATTACCATATCGTAAAACTCAAGGGACAGGTAATCGCAGAATTTATTTCACGAAATGAGAGAGTACGCCTGACATTTCATAATAGCCCTTGATGAAAAATGTCAGAGATCCGTCAATGACACCTCACAAAAATCCCCCTGAATTTTCTCTTCAATTTTCAACCTTAAGTTAACGGAACAAGGTTGATATTAATCAGGAGGAAGGTCTTAATGACATCTTGGGAAACCTGTGACGTCATTTGCGAGCGGTCGAACTTAGAGGCTGCAAGGCAAAGAGAAGATGTTACCTCATCTTGAGATATTGGGTCTGATTAGTTATAATTTGAAGGCCCGGTTGAGGCGCAAGATGTAGTGGGTTCGATTCCCGCCGAGGGGTCAAGTGATTGTATTGCAAGCACTTTCTCCTTGGCCTGAGTGTTTAATATGTGTAATGAAAAAATATGTATATCTACATTTATAATGTCTGTCTATTATATTAAGTAATATCAGATGTCTTGTACCCGTAACACAAGCTTAGAGCTTACTACGAGGTTCGATGTTGTGTGGATTGACCGGATATTGCTTTACAGGTATGTTTGAATAAAAAGACAGTAACTTAACTAGCGGCCGTCCGTGACTTCGTTCGCGTTGAGTAAGTTATTTGAACATAGATTTATTATAATTCCAAGGCAATATACCCAAAAAAATTAACAATACAAGAAAGATAAAAACAATAAATATTTAGACGAATTTTTTTTAAACAAAAAATTTGAATATTTTTGATATCTGAGTAAAGTTAGATATATGTGAAAATATTCGCTCAATCACATTGTCATGGCGACAAAGCTTTTATATGCGACAAACCTTACTATCACTTAGTTTACTCGGGTTTCGTTAAATAAGTCATAATGTTTTTAAAGGCATATTTTCTTAATAACGAAGCAGATTCCTTCAAAGTTTTCGCTTTTCATATTAATCTACTCATATAATCTATTACTTGAAGGTTAGGTTTCTTGTATTCAGATAATCAGTCAGACACTTTATATATTTATATACCTATGTTATAAATTCAAATTTATCAGTCTGTCTTTATGTTCGGGATAAACTCAAAAACTACTGAACGAATCTAAACAAGGTATACTACATTAGGTAGAGTGATACAAGATTATGTTTTCGCATCCAAGCATAGCTGAAATGGGATGTCTAGTTATATATAAAAAAACTAATTAAAACTGTTTTTTTTAACAATTGTAAGGTAAATTATCGGCCCACCTCTCTCAGACTACACCCTGTCTCAATGAGAATAGCGTTGAGTACTGTTATGTATATCTACGTAAGGCTTTTCTTAGAAATGTGAATAAAGGGATAGTTCTTCGTTCATAAGGTCGTGAATGTTTCACTTTTCTTTCGTTTTCATTGCTCTTGGATTATATGGTTCTATTTGAGCTGCGGAAAAATAAAGTCATGAAACGATAATGATTAGAAAAGTTAGCCCATCATCGGGTAATATGGGGTTTTGTCATCATCATTACATTTCAGTTTAAGGACGTCCACTGCTAGATAAGCCTTCATAAATTACTTTCACTTATTTCAGTCGGAGGCGACTTGTAATCAACGGGACCGTGATACTGCAACATTCACTACATCATCCTTCCATCTTGTTGGTGGACGTCCGACGCTGCGCTTCACATTTCACGGCCTCCAATCGAGAACATTTCTCTACTCTTCCGTATCTTAGTGAATTTTCTCACGTATCTAATCATATCTGTTTCGATCTTGCAGGCCAACTAATAACCTAGTAAAGTATATGATAAGTATAGTTGTCTCTATAGCTCGTTGATGATTTGTTTGGCAGAACAATAGACGATAATTACTTGCATAACATTAATAAATTAAAATTGTGTTTTTTTTTGTTGTTATAATAATAAATAAATAAACCCTGGTTGAAAACTTTTGTGTTCAGGCGCTGAGATCCATATAGTTTCTTAAGCTCAAACTACCCACTGCTAGGAATTTCCTAATATCAAACAAAGTGCTGATAGGTATGAAATAAATTGAAATTTACCCGACCAAATTAAACATTACCGAAATATCTCCACGGAGCATCGGAACCTCATAATTTCTCCTGGTTATTAAATTCTAGCCTCCATTTCACCTGGGTTCTTCGATAGGCATTGCTTGTAACGAAAATCTTAAAATATACTCTATAGAAACAAAATAAAGTTTAGTTTACAATGAAGTTTTATGGGGACATTTTGATACTATGTAGGAATTCGTTCAGGCGACTAACTAGAAAACTTTTTATTGCTGTTTAGAAAGGTTGTACGGTAATTGGAATTTAAAATGATGCCACCAGTTAATGTTCGGCTGTTTTATGGATGGCATAGTTTTACGAATTGGTTTACATTTACAATGAGTTCAAGGAATTTTAATATTATTAATTTTATTAATTATAATACGCCAGAAACAATACGAAGTTTATTTAGTTCTTTTAAACGTAAAACCGCGATATTTTTGTAAAAATATCCTTGTGGCTCGTTCGTTTTATGACCTAAGCCATGAGTGGAGTTATTTTTTATGTGGTCACTAAACAATGAGCGTGGATTTTGTAGCTTACAATAAAATAGTGACGTAACTCTTTCGTGCGATACGCAGTCTAAAGCCGCCATTCCGGAACTTTCATGTTCTCTTATTTAATTGATAAAGCAAAAATACATTATAACAAATTACCGAGAAACCTGAAACTTTTAAAAATAATTATTCAGTATTTCTTTAAACCATATTAACCAAGTTCTTACACTAATGAAAGTATACCCAAGGCACGGTTTTATCCGGCCCAGTCTACTAAAGAGCCTTAAATGGGAGCACATTCGAGTTTCATTCTAAAGGTTGCGGTTTCAAAATCCGCCGCACATCTACGGATTTTTCTTCTTGAATTACACGTTTGAATATTCGTGAGGAAACCGACATGTTCTAAGCCGTAACGTGTAGTAAGTTGCAAGTTGTAAAAGATTGAAGATTGACTTTCACCAACCCGCGCTTGGCCGTGCATTAAGGCTTATCTCTATCGCCAAGAAAGAAGTCACTGTGTCTCAGCAGTGGGTACAAAAATAGGGGTGCGTATGTTAATCTATTACCAGCTGATCGACCTGGACTCATCTCAATCAATTCAATATTTTATCTTACTACTAGCGGCCCGCCCCGGCGTCGCACGGGTATAAAATTTTCGCTTTGAATTTTTCTCGCCGTAAAAACCATCCTATCTCTCAAGTTGGATCGAACTGCACATGGTGTGCGAATTTTATTATAATCGGTTAAGTGGTTTAGGAGTCCATTGAGGACAAACATTGTGACACGAGATTTATATATATTAAGATATCAAATATCAACGCTTAGCTATCTGATTTTCAACAGAACATTATTTCCATTCAGAGCCTCGTTCACGCAAATAGCAAGGCTCAATTGCTCACGTGTACAAAAAGACCAATAACCGTTACAGCTAAACTGATCTGAATTGGAAATTTGTCGCCCGTGCGGCCAGCGCCTAATATATCAAGCGTCAATTTGTATACAGTGTAGCTGGGAAAAATAGCTTGTTTACTCATATAAACACACTATTTAATGAGTATTTGAACACACACTATGGTCCATACTTTAAATGAGAAATTACGAGACCTGAGACATCTGCAAGCACTACGACTGATAGTATATATAGATTACTATACCGAAACTACTTTGCGTAAAAGCGTACAGATGATTTTTGGCAAGAAATTTACTCGTCATCATAGTTGCCTTAGTATCCGTATCACTAACCTTAATAATATTATATAATATTTGCCTGCCTCAGTGGTTCGGTGGGCGATGGTGGTTCGCTTGCGGTGCGGGTTCGATTCCCGCCGAGGGGTGAAGTGTTTGTATGTTTTGCAAGCACTTTCTCCTTGGTCTGGGTGTTTAATATGTATAGTAAAAAATATCTATGTATATTATATTAAGTATATCTGATGTCTAGTACCCGTAACATAAGCTACGAGCTTACCACGTGGCTAGAGGTTGTTGTATGGATTGTCCGGAAATATTTATTTATTTATATCTGAAAGTTGGTTAACCCTTCTGTTTGTTTACTTCTTTTTTAGTAAACACTGAACCACTCAATTATTTTTATTGAAATTTAGATATGAGTTCTTTTTTCGGTCCCTACCGAAAGATACTATGTAAATTGAATGCAAACGACTGAAACGTAATATCCAACGAAAATCCAATTAAATGTGACCAACAGCTTAATTGATTGGTTTGGCCTGACTGACCTATTGATATAAAATCAACTTCAAGATTTGGCTATAGAAAGGTATACTGACTTCAGTTTTGTTGTTATCCTTTAATGAGCTAGAATTTATAAATAAATAAAAAAATCCAGACAATCCACACAACATCTCTTCCTCTTCCTATAGCCTCATATTCCTATCCTCTTGGTATAGGTACTCTAAGCATTTGTGTTACAGGGTACTAGACATCTGATATACTTAAAATAATAGACATAATAATACATTATATTGATATTTTCTTTTTTTTTTTTTTTTTTCCAGACATTTCACACAACAACATCTAGCCCCGTGGTAAGCTCTAAGCTTGTGTTACGGGTACTAGATATCTGATATACTTAATATAATAGTCATACATATATAGATATTTTTTTATTATACATATCAAACACCCAGACCAAGGAGATCGTGCTTGCAGAACATACAAACACTTTCACCCTCGGCGGGAATCGAACCCGCTACCTCTTGCGCCGCAAGCGGACCATCGCCCACCTCGCCACTGAAGCAGTAAAAATACTTATTAAACATCCAGTCTAGGAGAAAGGGCTTGCAGAACGTACAAACAATGGACTCCTCGGCGGGAATCTAACCCGCTACCTCTTGCACAGCATGCGTTCTTTCGCCCACCACGCCACTGAGGTAGTAAGGCACTATTTAAAATGACAAAAACTTTGTGCTTGAGATAAATCTGAACTAACTGTTTCCAATCAACTGCAAGCACGCCGGTGTTGTATATTATTAAAACGAGGTCTGACTGAGGACTCCACTGAATAAAGTCAAGGCCATTTTTGGGAGTTCCCCTTGAGTATTATACGCATTCGGAAATGCCAGAGATCTTTTCCATGATACCCATTATTATTTACTCAGACTGATATTATTGCTTTTTTACGCGAGAGATAGTAAGTTCCAATCCGACCTAATTCATTTGCATCTGTTTTGTATATCATCTATCTATCTATATAAATAAAAATGAATTGTTGTTCGTTAGTCTGATTAAAACTAGAGAACGGCTGAGCGGATTTATCTTATCTTAGTCTTGAAATGTTCGTGGAGGTCTAGGGAAGGTTTAAAAGGCGAGAAAAAATCGAATAATTGCCGGGATTTTTTACCTGTGCGAAGCCGGGGCGGGCCGCTATTTGTAATTATAAAGGACACTGCAGATGCTGCACTGAGGTAGGACGGCCACCAACTACGTGAACGGGTTTGATATAGGCCGCGGAAACAAGCGAGATGCAATAGAAAAATCTAGAAATCTATGAGGCTTAACTCTAGCAGAAGGCGAAATTTATCATCATCATCATGAGCCCGCAGTAGTCTGTAGCTGGACATAGGTCTAACCTAATAAGCGCCATTTCGTCTTTTCTTCGGCCTGCCACATCGAATCTTTACCATCGGCTATTCTTAGATCTTCACTCCATCTTCCACCTAGCCCAAGGACCGCGTTTACACAAGCGTAGTGTAGGACACACTACGTTTGTGTAAACGCGGTTTTCAAACCAGAAACTTTTTTGCCCAAATAAGGCGAAATGATTAAATAACAATTTTTAATGGATATACACAAAACCATTCACTTCTAATCGCCATCTGAGTTTGAATCCATTGAGGCTGTAATCATTAGGTAATTGCCTAATTAAGCCTGGTAATTGTGCACACATTACAATTGGCATTAATTATGGACAATTCTATGCCTTGATTGTGAATACTCTACCATATCGGCAAAAAATATCTGTCCGTTTTGAAGTGAATTAATAGTCTTTTTTATACAATATTATCTAAAAAGAACCGCGGTTCGAAACGCCTCATTCTAAAAGAGCCCTTGAGCGATTCATACCGCGGTATGAACAGTTTGCGGTATGAAATAAATATAGATCCTAAGATTAACTAGTAGTAGTTAGTATATAATATGAAAGAATACAATAATATAAAAAAACTTAAGGAGGTTAAGCAAACCATAAAATTAAATTTAAATAAAAGTAAACGATTAAAAACGTTACTAATTATTACCAAGCTAAATTTTGTAAAACACACGCAAACACGGGGTTTAAGAACAGTTGGTTACATACCATTTAATTATATACCATAATACCATTTCAATATTGTGTCTTTGTCTATTTCGCTAAACATTTAAACAATATTCACAAAAAAATAATCAACGTGTTCCAAACTTGGTGAAAGGGTAGTAGAACCGGAAGTAGGCTTCTTTCCGGCCAATCAGGAACTTTGCCTTTGGGACAAGTTGGAGTTTGGGCATATGTTCCTCGTATTATTCAAAGGTATACGATATTTACGATTTTGAGACTCACACAAAATAATATCCTTTTTAACCCCCGACCAAAAAAGAGGGGTGTTATAAGTTTGACGTGTCTGTCTGTCTGTCTGTCTGTCTGTGGCACCATAGCTCCCGAACAGATGGAGCGATTTCAATTTAGTTTTTTTTGTATGAAAGGTGAGTCTGGCGCGAGTGTTCTTAGACATGTTTCACGAAAATCGGTTGAGCCGTTTATAAGTTATGGGGATGAGAGTGGGGAAGGAAAACCGAAAATCTGCAAATATACTAGTCATCATCATCATCATCATCATCACCCTATTAACGTTCCCACTGTTGGGACACAGGGACTTCTCTCTTTGACGAGAGAGATTAGGCCTTAATTCACCACGCTGGCCAAGTGCGGGTTGGTGAATGTCACATGACCTTCAAACTCTTTTAAAGTTCTCAGAACATGTCGGTTTCCTCACGATGTTTGCCTTCACCGTTAAAGCACGTGTTTAAAGCGCACATAAATTTCTCAAGAAGAAAAATCCAGAGGTGCGTGGCGGGGTTTGAATTGAACCCACGACCTTCGGAATGAAAGTCGAGTGTCCTCCCACTTAGCCAACACGGCTTTTTCAACTACACAATATACTAGTGTGGGGTATTAAATGAAAGCGCATCGCGTCCACATTATATAATATTATGTTGTTTTACATTAAAGGAAATGAATGCATTGAAATCGGGGTTTTTTCTTAAATTTTAAATTTAGATTTATTTAATACTAATTGCGTTGATGTGGAGTTTGTTGCTTAAAAACTTAAAACAGCTCATCCAATTTTGCGGATATTTGAAGAGGTGATGAGTGTGTTCTAGTTATATGAATTTGACATTATTTTATAAAATATTTAATACTTTAAATGTGAAATACAAACCCAAACCTAAAAGCTAACTAGCTGGTATTATAAAAAAAGAAAGATAAGAGAAAGTAAGAATCAAATAATGTTAAGGTAACATAAAATATTATTTCTATTAGTTTCCCAAGATATAGTTATCAGTGTCGTAGCTAGGTGATCAAGAGCCCTGGGGCAGAAAAAGCATGGGTTCTTTAGCTATTAAAGTTTTATATAGGTTATTTACGGCGCCGCGTGCTTTTTATAGATTTTCTCGCGGAAATTTCACATTTTCATGATAAATAAGGTTAAGTTGCTCCCTGTCACAGTTTTCTTCGTTTTATAAATATCACATTTTCATATGCATTAAATGTTTTTTCCGTCTACCTCTAATAAAAACCATAAAAATAAATACACGAATTAAGAAACTCCTGTTTTTCGTCGGTTGAAAGAATCAACGTGTTCCAAACTTGGTGAAAGGGTGGAACTAGGCTTCTTATCGTTTTCCTGTTAGTCAAAAACTTTGCCTTTGGGACTAGTTGGGATTGGGGTATTTGACTCGGATTATTGTTGGGTAACACGGGATATTTACGATTAGTGATTTTCGGCTTCCAATAATTTGACAAAGTTCCATATTTCTTGAGTTGTTAACCCAGATGTTTTTCTGGAATCGCCCCTGAGGCAATTATTTTTCAGTCGTTATATAAAACTTCAGATAGGATGAACATGTTCATCACTATACTTATTATAAATTAAATTAACATGACGAAAACTATTTATAATTTACCACCATGTCTACACTCATGTTTTATGCAAATACAAGATTCTTATTCTAATTTTTTATCGCATACATAAGGTATACCAAGCGATCTCTGTTTAAAGATCATGAACAAAAGTATGATAGTAATGCAAAATAATAAAAATATATTGTATTAAAAGACCTTAACTTTGTTTAATGAAAGTGTGTTAAAAAACTTTCGGTGCAGGACATCTTTTATGTGCGCACGCGTGCTTTAACGGTGAAGGCAAACATTGTGAGGCAACCGGCATGTTCTGAGAACTTTAAAAGAGTTTGAAGGACATGTGACATTCACCAACCCGCACTGGGCCAGCGTGGTGAATTAAGGCCTAATCTCTCTCGTCAAGAGAGAAGTCCCTGTGTCCCAGCAGTGGGAACGTTAATAGGGTGCTGATGATGAAGGACATCTTTAGGAAACAAGACGAAAGGCCTTAGAGTATTTTACTAGCATCTACCTGAAGTTATCAGCCGAGCAAGTTCCAGCTCTATGCTAGATTCTAGTCCGTTAAACAAAAAGCGTAGGTTTAATTGCTAGAGGATGCTCCAGCGGATTCCAAAGCACAATAAACGAAGCATAAACTCAGTTTTTAGTACCGAAACACAATAAAATATGTTTTTCCTGGCTTTTGTATAAAGTTTGGGACCAGATTCAACTAAAAGTGAGCGGTTGTTTGCCTACGGTCAGTTTTTAAGCCACGACACAATTTGACATTGTATTATATTTGTGTAGGGTGAAACCAGTATAGATTTTTAGACATTTTAAAATCGCAATGTAAATCAGTGGATATGGAATTTGTATGCATAGCTTCTATGATTAAATGCTAGTTAGATTTTTGGCAAATTGGGCATCTCTCCCGGTTTTATTTGAACGAGCCAACCTGCTCTCTAGCCAAGAGCGGTGTCCCTGTGCCCCAGCAATGGGAACGTCACTGTAGGGTCCTTATTGAGTAATTTTAAAGAGAATACTTTTGTTCCATATAATAATGGAATGTATGTATGCTTAACTCGGTCACTTTGTGGTAGATGAGGTCAGATTTTTTAAACTACTCAAGTCAAGTAGGGAAACCTGTTTTACTGAGAATTGTCGCGAATTGATAAATGCAACGTCAAAAGTCGGCGAACTTCAGACTTGGTTTTCAAACGAAACAACTGTGTAGATCTCTGAAAGGTTTACCAATTGACTAAGATAGAATCATGGACGAATAATACAATACCTACTATACAATTGTTCAATCAATTGACAACAATTTACTATATACCATTAATCAATTTCAATCAGCTCATTTCAATCTACGATAGAACGGATTCAATTTTACGGAGACTAAAGTAACACACTAACCCGCATTGTACCAACGTAGTAGGTTTCAGGGTTCCGTGCCCAAAAGGTAAAACTAGACCCTATAACTGTGACTCTGTCGTCTATCACCAGACTGTGTCTCAAGTACCATGATAAAAAGAGTTGCAATTTTGAGGGATTACGTATTTCTCTTGCTGCTTTATCAACAAACTAGCTGTGCCCCGCGTTATAATGGATGAGGTACTATTAACCAACAACATATTTATTTGAATAAAGATTAATATTATTATGTTGATACAACTTAAACAAATTATTTCGACCAAATTAGGTACCATAAAAACGGTTTTTGTGAGTTAATCTTAAAAGATAGACATATACTATCGCGACTGTTTTTTAGATCATTTAAAGAGCTATTATTCTTTAATACATATTTTTTGTGTATCTTGAACCGTTTTCACGGCGCACGCAACGGAAGGCTTCAAAGATGAACAATTTCTCCCGTTTTTTACACATTTACCACTATATCTTTGCCCCTATTGGTCGTAGCGTGATGTTATATAGCCTATAGCCTTCCTCGATAACTGGACTATCCAACACAAAAAGAATTATTGAATTCGAACCAGTAGTTTCGGAGATTAGCGCGTTCAAACAAACAAACAAACAAACAAACTCTTCAGCTTTATATATTAGTATAGATACTATAAACACATCAATACTAATATTATAAAGCTAAAGAGTTTGATTGTTTGTGCGCTAATCCCAGGAGCTACTGACCGAATTGAACTACCGATTTGTATAATTATTTCATTGTTCGATAGCCCATTTATCGAGTAAATCTTCTTTTTGCTCTTTTGATTTCAGAAATATCCAAAAAACAAAGGCAACGTATTGGCGTTAAGCTAATTTTAAGCTAATCGATCCAAGTAAGTAATAATATTTTTGGCAGAGCGGGATTTAGAGGAATCGCGCTGCCAATACACAGGTATTTATTTAACTTAAAAGAGGACCTCAAACCTTGTTACTGTATACTGTAGGTACATTAAGTTGTTAAAAGGTGTTTTTGTATTTTATATTTTTAATATATCAATAATCCCATGCAACAAACATGATTTAAGTTAAGCGAAATTTCGCCTAGTACTTTTTTGACTGACTGCGCTCTCACTGGATCTTTTGGACTTTTAAAATATATTTTACTTTACCTATGTCTGTATGTATTTTATTGCAAAATCTGTATAAACGGTACATGAAACTTTAGGCGTAGTATTAGTCCATATTACACATATCAAATATATCTTAGATTTTTATGTCTCGCGGTAGACATGCCATAGTTTAAAATGATTAACATAATACTAATTCAATAATTAAGATAGTGTTATCGGAGCTACAGTTATCTACCATTCTATCAGTTCATTACACAAACACAATAGCGCCACCTAGTGGCAGTAGACGTCAGATGTCACCTATTAATGCGATTGTAATTGATTGGCAACGTAAATTTCCTGTCTGCTCGCACAGTATGGTATTTCCATATCAATTAGTTTATGCGCATATATTCAATAAGTAGATTTAGTATTGTCTGGCTCATAGAGTTTTTAATTTAAAATTACTTAGATTTTACTAAATCATGATTTATAAAGCAACGTTGCGCGCGGTCTGTACTTGGATGGGTGACTGCTGACTCCTTTTGTTCGATTTATGTTTGTTTAAATACTTTTGAAATTAATTTGAATGTTTAAAGCATTTGAACGAAACATCAATAACGATACTTTTTACTTTATTTTATTAAATAAATAATGCACTTCATTAAGGTTGACATTAAAAAATTGGCTTATTCTCAGAACAAAAAAAAACAATTTGTATAATAGATAACATTAGTATTGAAATGCTGAAAAATAAAGAGCAGACATTAAATTATTTATAATTAAATGAATTTCCTCATTATCCCTCAATCTCGTTCAAAAACATTTAACAAACAAACAGTAACTCCGTAACAAAACAGTCACGGTAACATTAAATCACAATTCTACAGTCTTTAAAGCAAATTTCCAGCACGCAAATTCCGCCGTTAAGTAGGGGCAATAAAAGTGAAAATCACCTGAGAACATAGAGATAATACGTTCTCATAATACCCTCTTATCTTGAAAAACATGAGCGCTCAAAGCGTACGTTTTGAAGATTTATCCACACTCGAACAAAGCCTCTGTGGAGCTTACGTATGCTGGCTCGACACAGCCATTCTTATTATAGAGCTGGTTCACTACGATTACTGTCAAAGTCAAAGTCGAAGTCAAAAGTTTTTCTTATAAACACAGGGCATACATGGATAGGTCAATTTAAAGTTATTTAAAATTATTTTTTTAAATAAAATAGAGAATGAGTAAGGAAAAAGCAGTGTCGCAGGAAAAGGCTAAGTGGGAGAAAAAAATTAAGTGCGCTTCAGACATGTGACACTCAACCTTAACCCCCTCAACCAATTTATCTCTCTCTTCAAGAGAGAAGTCCCTGTGTCCCAGCTGTGGGAACGTAAGTAAGCAAGGAAATTATATTATCTCGACAGTTCGCTTCAATTTATAATACTGAGTCGAGAAGAAAATTGAACAACACAGATATTTATTTTTGTGTTTTTATTGCAAAATTGGGTGTTTAATATGTGTAATAAAAAATATCTTTATATGTACACATAATTATAAATATTAAGTATATCAGATATCTAGTACCCGTAACACAAGCTTAGAGTTATCACCGGGCTAGATGTTGTTTTGTGAGTTGTCTGGAAATATTTATTTTATTTTAAATGTGTATAAACTGTACACTTAATCCTAGGTGTAGTAGTATGAGTCTATCTCATGCATAAAAAAATTAATAAATAAACATATAATATAGTGCCACAATAATGAGTAGTTTAGCTAGAAATTCGGTAAGTCTATTAAAAATAAACCTTTTTCATGTAATCTAATTCAATGAAATCCCGAAAAGACTTCATCTATCACATTGTGAAAAATACATTTGAGCCAGCTGTTCATAATGAGCTGTTTCAATTCCGATGGAAGGAAACAAAGGGTGTACACATCAATTTTGCGATGCGATTGAGAGATTCAATTAAACGAGTTTATGTTAGTTTTGATAATAATTTGGTAACGTAATTATTCTTTATGGATTAAGTTTTGATAGGATTTGTAAGGCTTAAACCCTTTTCAATTGAGTCGATTATTTGGTACTTTGGCTTGCTATAATGCGAGTTTAATTTATGTGAAGTGTGAAAATAGCAAAAAAAGACGAAAGTATTTTTAATCGTCAAATCTGTAGGGTCTTCACTGCTGGACATAAGCGTCAATGACTTCCAGATATTATACCACCTTTATCAAATCGTCCGTCCATCTAGATGGTGGACGTCCAACGCTGCGCTTGCTGATCCGTGGTCTCCATTCGATATTTTTAATGCGTACAGCGAAAAGGTAAGGTAACCCTGTTCCATTGAAGCAACATAGATGGAACTAAACATAACTTGATTTTCTGAAAAAAAAAGAAAAAAAAGCCTTGAATTGCTATCTATACTAATAATAAAGTCAAAGTCAAAGTCAAAACGTTTATTTCCTTAGAAGCACATAGCCTACATGGACAGGTCAACTTAAAATTAATAAAACTAAATTGCATAAATAACAAATATCAAGGAAATAACATTGTCTTGACAGTTCGCTTCAATGTTTTATACTGAGTTGAGAAGCGAATAGAACAACACAGCTATATCAGTTATTACAATTTTGTAGTTATTACAATTTTGGAGTTCTTATTTATAGGTAACTATTATAAGTTTAACATTTACAATAAAAAAAAAATGTTTGTCATATAAGGAAGCTATTATAACATGAGCATATCAGTCCTGGTCAACCAGAATTATTAGAGCCTGTTACTGTGGAACTAAGCAACATCCATCCAAGCTGCATCATCCTTTATATAATCATTTAAAGAGTAATACGCTTTTTTCATTAGACTTCTCTTAATAAATGATTTAAATTTTCTAATAGGAAGCTCTGTTACATTATGAGGAAGCTTATTATAAAAACGTACAGAGTTACCCATAAATGATTTGCCTAGTTTTTTTAGTCTGTAAGTAGGTATTAATAATTTTTCTTTACTTCTCGTGTTAATACTATGTACGTCACTTTTTCTTAAAAACAAGTGCTTATTCTTGTGGGTGAACATCAAGTTCTCAAAAATGTACTGTGAGATTACAGTTAGAATGTTAATCTCTTTGAATTTTTCTTTGAGGGAGTCACGTGGTTTCATTTTATATATTGCACGTACAGCCCTTTTTTGCAGCACGAATATAGTTTGAATATCGGCTGCAGCACCCCAGAGTAGGATACCATATGACATAATACTATGAAAGTAACTAAAATAAACCAGTCTAGCTGTACCCTCATCTGTGATATATCTCATTGTTCGCACTGCATAAGCGGCTGAACTAAGTCTACCTGCAAGGTTTGTAATTTGGGGTTTCCATTGTAGACGAGAATCAATATGTAAACCTAGGAACACTGTTGAGTCAACGAGCTCGAGAATTTCATCGTTTAATATGATTTTTGTAGGAAATTCTTTAACATTAGGGAGTTTGAATTTAATACATTTAGTTTTTTTTGCGTTTAGCAGTAAGTTATTAACCGTAAACCAATTTAGTACTAGTGACAGTGAGTTATTTACATCGTCAAAATTATTTTTATTCCTATCAACTTTAAATAATAAAGAAGTATCATCAGCAAATAAGACTATGTCACAAAGGTCTTTAGCAAAATACGGGAGATCATTTACATATACTAAAAACAAAAAAGGCCCAAGTATTGATCCTTGTGGAACCCCTAATTCGATTTTTGATCCTGAGGATCTTTCATTACCTACTTGAACCATTTGAATTCTATCGGTCAAGTAGGAATGTAGTAGCTCAAGGGCTTTGTTGTGTATGCCGTAATGCTTTAATTTATTTATAAGTGTTGCATGGCAGACACAATCAAAAGCCTTGGAGAGATCACAGAACACGCCGATAGTATTTTGCGCTCTATCCCAAGCCGCCAAAATGTGCTTTATCAATAGTGTTCCAGCATCAGTAGTTGATCTACCTTTGGTGAAGCCAAACTGATTGCTGTGCAGAAGTCTGTTGCGATCAAAGTGATTAATTAATTGTGTTAAAATAATTTTTTCAAAGATTTTACTCATTACGGGAAGAACTGAGATAGGCCGATAATTTGCAGGATCAAATTGAGTACCAGATTTATGAAGAGGGACAAGCTTGCCATATTTCATGAGATCCGGAAAGATACCAACATCGACACAGCTGTTAAAAATGAAGGCCAGGAGGGGGGCAATATCATTAATAATATTACCTAGCACTTTTGTTGAGATATTCCAAAGATCTTCTGTGTATTTGATGTTGAGAGATTTGAATGTTTTCACTATGCAGTCGGCAGTTACATGAGTAAAGTAAAAGACTTCAGCACATGCATCTACGGATGCCTCTAATAGTTCCACAGCCTTAGATGTAGATGAGTTTAATGACTGCGTTATAGTTTTCGGTATTTTACAGAAAAAACTTTCAAAAGCATTGGCAATGTCAATGTCTTTGACTAAGATATTATCATTAATTTTTAACTTAATCTGTTTACTACGGGGTACTGATTTGCCAGTCTCATTATTGATAAGCTTCCAAGTGGCTTTAACTTTATTTGAAGAGTTAATTATTTTATTCTTGTGAAAATTTGATTTTGCTATGTTGCATACTTGTTTAAACAATTTTCCGTAATTTCTGACATATGTTATGAATTCATCATCATTTAGTTTAGATTCTCTTTCCGAATACAGATCATATAACTTATTTCTACTTTTATAAATACCAGGCGTAGCCCAATCTGTGAATCCCACTTTTTCTTTAATTTTGCAAGTTTTCTTTGTAAATACTTCGTTATTTTCCCTTGCTATTGTTTCTGATAAAAACATAAACAATTCATTAGGGTCATCACCAGTAGGTAATGTTAAAAGTCTTTGTTCTACTCTACTTTGAAAAGCTAAAATACGTTCATTAGTTATGGGTCTGCATGTAAATTCTAATAACTTATTATGACCTCTTTCTAAAGAAAACTTAATACTCTGACCATAGTGGTCTGAATTAAAATGTTTAACTACTGATTTTACTGTTGGTGACTGAGAGGAGAACATGTTATCTATGCATGTTGCAGTAGTTGATGTTACGCGCGTGGGGTCATGAAAATTATTTCTCATATTAAAACATTTAAATAAATTAATTAGTCTGTCTGCAAGAGGATTACTAATGATATCAATGTTAAAGTCTCCACATACTATAATAGTTTTACCACAAGTAAATATTTTCAGTAAGGCATCCTCCATGGTAGACTCGAAGGTTGCCTGATCCGCAATCGGAGGTCGATAAACGCAAACACAAATATGTCGCTCAAGTTCCACACAAGACAGTTCAATGCATCTCTCAACACTTAACTTAGCAATATCTTTACGTTCTTTAAATTTAAGATTATTTTTAACCAGGATAACAGTTCCGCCTCTAATAGCAGTACTTCTTTTGAAACTACTAGCACAAGAATAATTACTGTAATATGGTATTGACTGATTACTTGTGATCCAGTGTTCTGATATGCACATAACATCTACATTAAAACTATTTAGAAATAATTCTAATTCCAAAATTTTGCTGGGTAAACCTTGAATATTTTGGTGGACTACATGTAACTGCAAGTTGTTACCCATTGTCGGCAAAGTCAGTTTAAATTATGATAAGCTGACTTTGTTAAATCTACACCCTTATTAGCAGAATAACTAGCTAAAGATATAGGCTCGTCAGAAAACTTTGTTATAGAATTTATAACTGTGTCATTAATATTGTATGCTAATAATTTAGCAAGAACATTCTTGTTCTGGTTGTTAAGATACAAAGTATCTCTTATCAAAAAACTTTTACTAATAAAAATATTAGTGTCTAAAAATAAAACGTCACTATGACGACATGTCAAGTTGTAAAGTAGTAAATTCATATTACTTAAATGTCTATTTTGTTTTATACTCAATGACTTTGAGTATGGGAAGGCACATATAATCAATTTACCTAGACCACATTCTAATTTATGAAGCAATACCTCAAAAAGTTGTAAAATATCTAACCGCTTAACATTTATTTCGCTTAACTGTACTATTAGTGAGGTCAATTTATCAAAACTAACATCCTTATCAATAGAATTTGTGATAGTTCTAGTTGCAGCATTTATAAAGCAGTTATTAATCACACTCTGTGACAGAAGGTCATTTAAAAGTGAGCCCATTCCGTTGCCAATCCTATCTGAATAGATCACAGTTTTCCGGGTCTGACAGCAGGTGTTCTGCTTTACCATAGACTGTGAAGATGGTAAACCTAAGCCTTCAGCCCACACCGGAGAAGGCGAAGGCGCCGCCACAGGAGAAATGGCTTCATGTTCCAAAGGCGGCGCCAACTCCTGTCCTGCGCCAGCATGAGAGGCTGAGTGTGAGGTGTCTGGCTGGTCCGTTTGAGTGCTGCTGCTATAAACTTGCACATAAATGGATGTATTATTGACTAGGTCTTCATATTTACTAAGTTTATGGCAATTGTCTTTAGCCTCTGTCATGGCTTGCTGATATTTACAAGACACATTTTGCAATTCCTTTTCTAAGGTTACAATTTTACTTGACATATAATCTAATTCTTTTGTATTTCTTCCTATCAAATTGTAGCAAGAGTTTAATTCTTCCTGCATGTCACATTTACACTTTTCTTTGCTTATCCTAGTATTATTTATAAGTAGCTTTTGTTTTTTAAGCTTTTTTTCTGATTTTTTGATAAAATTATTTAATTTAACATATTTTTTAATTTTTTTGCTCCCTTTTATGACCGGTGTTTGGCTCAAGCGATGAGGAGAAGTTAGATCTACTATGGGCATATTAAGTGAGCATTGTAGCTCCGTTTGCAGATCCATGCTAGCAAAACTCATCGCTGAAGTCAATGGCTTAGATTCTAACCTATCAATTTTTATCCTGCACTCGGAGAGTTCTTGTTGTAAGTCCTTGTTTTTTCGTAGCACTGAGTCATATTCTTGATGGCAGCTATCCACAGAATGTAAGCAGGATTTCAGTCTGTTGATATCAAGGAGGGCCTCTTCATAGTGGGAATGAAGTTCAGCGAGTTCATTTTTTAGGGTTTTCATTTTCCCAAGATTTGCAAGGAACTCAGCTTCACATTCCTCCCTGTCTTGTAGAAGCCTGTCCCGGTCCTCTTTAACTTCCTTCAGCTGAGCCGTAACTTGTTTTAGCCTTCCCTCAAGGTCAGCTTGGCATGCCTTCCTTGTCATGGTCATTGTGATAGTTTCTGAAAATAGCAATATGAAGTAAGATTATGTAAGTCAGACTGAAAAACAAGGGTGAACAAGGGAGAGAAAGGTAAGTACAGTAGAATGTTATGAAATTAAAATGAAAGATAAAAACAAAACAAATTGAGGAAAATAAAGATAGAGAGGTTGTGAGCCTTCGTGGTCACCCTCTGTGATTATAGAGGTATGGTGAGTCTCAGACCCTGTGACCGGTGATGAAGGTTGATGATGATGAGCAACCAGAAATTAAGATAGAAAGACAGAGTAATAGTATTATAAGTAAGGGTAAAAGTGAACAAAAGTATTGCTTTGAATTAATTCTTTATGTACTTTTGGAGCTAAAATTAATTTATGTAGTTAGCACAGCTATTTATTCTACTAGGCCTTATTAATGTAGGTAATTATGTACCTATGATATATATCTTATGACTTTAGGTATGTGTTTATTTATAGTGCCCTGTCTCAGATTATAAAATTAAATGGTAAATCATTATGTCAATAGTTATTAGTTGTTGCATGTGTAGTCTGATAGTAGTATAAAATTGTCTGTGGCTAGGTGTTTAGATCTTCAACTGGACTTCCACTTTTTGTCAAGTCAAGAGAGAAATAAACGGTGCCAGTGTGTGAGAAGTGGCGAAGCTCACTCAAAGTGAGCTGTGTTATTTATGTGTTGTAAGGTATAGTGAGTGTAGATATTAGTAGCTATAAAAATACAGTAGTAAAATTATAAGATTTAAATAAACAAGGTTTGGCAACTTCCCGGGTTTTTGGTCGTAGTTGTAACTCGTAACTCCGTTGCAGTTTGAATCCCTTGTTTACGTCGTTTCCAAAACCGTTGATGAATCCTCTTCCTGGCAAGGCTTATTAGGATACAGATGATTTCATATGTCTTCCAGATACGTTAAACAGTACCAAGCGGGTGAATAATTCTATAGCAATCACAGGCAATGTGTAAATCCCTCTTGTTTTCAAATTACAACAGCCAGCGTCCAATGGCGGTTGTCAGTAGTAAATTTCTTAGTCTTGCACTTATTTACAATAAAGTTTCACATAAATTATAACACAATATACTTAGCACAACCGAGAGTAACACTTTACACGTTATATTTACAATTTTATAACGAAATTAATTAAATAAATCAGCACAGCTGATTTGAACGTCTACTCGCGCCAGTGTTGCACGCTCCAAAAAAGAATAGATATAAATTCCTTCCTTTGTAGGCAATGTATTATTTGTAGGCTGGACATTAGAAAAATTAATAGCAAACAGAGTTCTAAGCTGGCGGCTCGCAAACATCTAGCTAACCGTAATTAGCTACTAAAATGTTCACAAGGCTTGTAAGTAGCTATAGCTCTTATGTACTACAATTCTATACTCAGAGTCAAATATATGTATTGTTTATGGTATATCTGTATATATCTTAATATATATACATCTCGTGTCACAATGTTTGTCCTCAATGGACTCCTAAACCACTTAACCGATTATAATAAAATTCGCACACCATGTGCAGTTCGATCCAACTTGAGAGATAGGATGGTTTTTACGGCGAGAAAAATTCGAATAATTTCCGAGAAAATTTTATACCCGTGCGACGCCGGGGAGGGCCGCTAGTTGATATATAAACATTCCTTATGTATATATTATATATGTATATTTAAATAAGATTTATATTATAGTGCCTAATTTATTTTCTTGCACGCCCAGGATGACTGGTAGAGAATGCTTCTAGCATTAAGTCCTCCACTGTACATTGTCTTTTGTGCACAAAGTATAAATAAATAAAAAAATCTACTACTGCGTTTGATATCAGAACAACTTATACCTACTTATTTTATGTATAAATATGTGTAAACGCCACAGCTCGCTCTTTTTAGTAAATTTCAGATCCTTCCAAAGGTTGGAGGAGGTCGCTTTCAGTCTTCAGTCAAGTTGACCATCCTAGAATGTTTTCCTTTTTCATGAAAAAACCTCAATATAAAACTAGTTCATGAGTTAGAAAAAACAATAGTCTATTTATAGTCAGCCTTGTAGCATGCAGGAAGTAGGTACGCACAGCAATGAATGCATGTTTTCTCACATTGCCTTATAATATACTAGCTGTGCCCTGCGGTGCTACCCGCGTTATAATGGATGAAGTACTCTTAACCAACAACATATTTATTTGAATAAAGATTATTATTATTATGTTGATACAACTTAAACAAATTATTTCGACTAAATGAGGTACCATTAAAACGGTTTTTGTGAGTTAATCTTAAAAGATAGACATATACTATCGCGGACTGTTTTTAGATCATTAAAAGAGCTATTATTCTTTAATACATATTTTTTGTGTATCTTGAACCGTTTTCACGGCGCACGCAACGGAAGGCTTCAAAGATGAACAATTTCTCCCGTTTTTTACACATTTACCACTATATCTTTGCTCCTATTGGTCGTAGCGTGATGTTATATAGCCTATAGCCTTCCTCGATAACTCGACTATCCAACACAAAAAGAATTATTCAATTCGAACCAGTAGTTTCTGAGATTAGCGCGTTCAAACAAACAAACAAACAAACAATCAAACAAACAAACAAACAAACTCTTCAGCTTTATAATATTAGTATAGATAATTATCTCCTTTAATAGACTGTAGACTGGTAGAAATATCATAACACTGGATATAAGTACTACCACGAGTTACCTCTTACGACTGTTGGCGATTAATCCCAATACATTTGACAGATCAAGATAAAATTTGAGTTTTAATAATTAATCAGTCAAATGCATGAGATTACCGTGTAATCTTCAACAGTCGTAAGTTGCAACTCGTGTAGGGCTACATGACGTCATAATAACATGATCGGAATTCCATAGAGGTTTTAATAACCGCAGTAACCTTAGAAAGAAGACGCGTAAATACTTCTTGGTAGAGTTTTTTAAACGCTTTATAGAGTCGACAACAGATGGCGTTAGTTGTGTTGAAGATGCGAAGGAATCAACTGTCATTTATAAGATTATTTTAATAAGATCTGTTAAGAGCATCTGATATATAACTATAATATTTTACTTTAAACTAATTAGGTATTTTCCTCCCTTAAGCGAATATTATGATGATCCTATAGACGACTTAGGTCCAGAAGTCAACATTACGAGAATTTCATGAATAATTTACTATAAATAACCTTAATTAATATCACAACATTGACTATACAAGCTTATCGGACATTGATCTGCAATGTACGGAACGCAATACGTACACACTCATGCAATGGGTTGTGTCATGAATTTTAACGATCTATACAAGGAAGTCTTATATCATCCAGCCACCTGCAGCGATAATTTAAAAGTTAGGAAAAACTGTAAAAAAACTATATAGATCTAATAAACCTGTCTAAACATATACTAGATAGAATATGGAAAGCGAGGTGTGAAGACGGTTTCAAAAAGTAAATATTCTGGACATGACTTTTATAATATTTTTTGTTAGTAACATTGTGTTTTTCTTTTTAAGGTTATAATTACTTTTTTGTTATTTAGAACCAGGTCTATGAGTTAAACAAAATGATTTATTTATATAAAACATGTTATGGGCCATACTATAAAATGCTTATTTAATAAATAATAGTTAATAAGTCATAAATGAAACAAAGGTATTTTAACAAAAAAATAAAACAATAAAATACATACATTAATTATGATCACACCAATGAATTATTATAAATAACTTCAATTGGAAAAAATTATATAAGTCAAATATAAACCAATCTATCTACCAAATATGGATGTTTAAAGAAATTTAATAACTGCTGATCTGCTGCAATCTGTAATCAATTTTAGTTATTTACGAGTATCATAGACATCAAATTCCATTTACGGAAATTACAATTCTGAGCCAACCTTCCTTTACATATCCCCTAGACAACTTTTACAAAATATTAAAATTCAACATTCCCAAGCCTTTGAAATGGCTTGCCAGAAAAATACATCCGTATTCGGTGGAACCACTAGGGATATTATAAAGAGTCTTAAAATATACATATATGCTTACTACAACTTATGTGTATATTTTGGTATTATTTAAAAAAAATAAAAACTATATAGTGAAAGAATACCTAACGTATAATTATCGTAGCATTTTACTCCTACTACAAAATGAAATAACGATAGTGAACTTTGTAACCCAAATAAAGATAAAATCATTCATACTTCAGCACAACACACTCGTAAACATGTCTATATCATAATCATATTCACTTAACCCATGAATCGTCATCGCGCCTAACCGAGCTAAGCATATCATTGCAAAAATTATAAATAATTTATAATAATAGAATCGCTCGCGTAGCAATCGAGCCGTTGCGCACTACGTAGCCAGTGCCCTGTAGACCCTCTACGGAGAGGTACGCCCGCTACGTCGGCTCGCTAGCTCGGTACGCGTGTGGTGTGTTGTGTTCAGTGGTTGTGGTTCGTGTGGAAGAATTTTTGGTAAGTATTTTTTGTTGTATCCATTCGGAGACAATGAACGTGCATAATTTTTTTTAAATAATTTTTAATATATGTTTTAATTTATTTTTTAAGATATTCATTGCTCATTTGAAATACTGGAGTTAGATTTAGAATTATTTAGGTACTTTTATTTGAAATGATTGTTTTAAGTACAGTAAATTGTTTATACGATATTTCTTGAATTTAATATTGATTAAAAACGGATCAATACATTGATAATGGTGATAAAACTTTTTTTCTTAATAATTACTAAACATAAAATATATATAAATAAAAAAACAACAGTTATAAAATTTTTTTTTAATTTAATTTTATGTTTAGTAATTATTTAAAAAAAAAGTTTTATTACAAACAGTTATAATTAAAAAAAAACAGTTATACATTTTTTTTTTTTGGTAATTATACATAGCGTAAAACGATGTAATGAAATCAATAATAGAAAAATCCATAAAACACGGGCAACGCATTGGCGTCAAAAGCTAGTTATTAATGAAACGGAAATTAATACTTTAACATTACATTATTTCCTAATATTCATAAAAATATATAGGAACCCACTAACTTGCGGAAGTAAGGAGAAAGGACATTGATATAATAACAATAATATTGGAATACAATCAAATCATCAAATAGATTTCTGATTTCGTAATATAATTCCGTTGATGGGCAATTATTGGATTCACTGTCAAATACCTATTGTTAATTGAATAGACGACCTTAGTGGTTTAGTCGCGTCACGTATTCGATTGAAGCGGAAACGGGTTCAATTCCCGCTAGGGCCGAGATATAATAGTCTACAAAATATGAGTTTGGTTTGTATCATAATGTTTTATAAAAATTTTACTGAAAATATTTTTTTATCCATACACTTATATTATAAAGCTGCATTAGTTTGCTTATATTAGAAAGCGTTTAACGCAATCCAAGGACCGATTAAAATAAAAATTTCACTGTAAGATACCCTAATTATCAACGAAGGCTCTTTACCACGAAAAAAAAACGTTGTTTTCATGCGAAAATACAAACTCCAAAGCAGCTTCCGTACTGTTCAAAGCCGTAAGCCAATTCAGGTAACAGAATATATTATATACAAGGCAAGTTACTATGCATACGCACCTAAATGTCTGTTTGTAGACATGTTTCTTTAGCCGATAGGACTGCCATGTAATTGATCATAAAATTTATGAATTAAATTTATGAATTTATGATCCTGTCCTGTAAATAATGTAAAAGTCCTGTAAATATATTGTTTCTTTATTTTCAAAAACACTTCTTATATGCAAGCTGTATTTAGTTCAGTTAGATATTGGGAATTTAACGGTGTTAATATGGCCACATTCCCGCTCCTTCTTAAGATTAGGTCTACATTCATGTAATTTTGATGATATGCATAGTCACGCGATTGGATTACTCCAGAAATGCCCTACGAGTATCCCCTGCGAAGGGGATAGTTGGCAAAAATTACCACAAATCCCCTGCGAGACCCATTCAAGCCGTGGCAGGGCATTTGACTACCCATAAAAAAATCAGCTCTTTCAAGAACAAAGTTTGTGAAGTTTAACATATAAGATTATATTACAGAAACACTTCGGAACAGGTTAACCATAAAGGCTTGCAAATGCGCAATGCGTGAGCAAATAATGATAACTTGGCGTTCGTTCTTTCATTTCACTTTGAGTTGAGTGTTATAGATATGAAATTCCAACAGACTAGTGACCCGTGCCGTTTAAATTGATATACGATATAAAACTATTGAGTAGATCCTTCTCGAAATGAATCGAAAATTCTATAATTCATCTTCGTTTTAGGAAACAAAGTATAAAAGAATTTTAATGAAAACACCCTCCTTTTTTGAAGTCATTTAAAATGACAAATTTTCATGAATATGAAATATTGTAATTGGGTTTATACATAAAAAAAGTTTTACAAAACATTTAACTTAAAACATTTTAAAATATCAACAAAAATAATTTGGTGAATTTTATAATGTTTTAAGGTTAAATTAGAAGATTTGCTCTGCTTGAGTGACAAAACTTGAGAGTCAGTTTATGTTAAGTTTGAGTGTACATACAATAAGTGAATTTCTATGTACGTGTGTGTAAATAAATGATTTTTACATTTACATTAAAACCGGTACTCGCGCATTTCCATCCATAATTTGCACAATAGTTCAATCTATTTAAATCCCTATTCAAGTTTGAGAACTGACTGGTCGAACCGAGGGTTAAACAAGTTAATACAACTTTAAATACTGAATAGGAATCCATTTCACAGTAGAATCCAATATGGTGTTTAAATTGAGCTGTATTCTCTCGGCGTTCTCGGACGTGCAATACACAGATCTAGAAAATGTTTGCATTTAAATTCGATTTTATCGCTCTCAACGACAGCATGATTACTTTTATTTCATCATCATCATCATCACCCTATTAACGTTCCCACTGCTGGGACACAGGGACTTCTCTCTTGACGAGAGAGATTAGGCCTTAATTCACCACGCTGGCCAATTGCGGGTTGGTGAATGTCACATGTCCTACAAACTCTTTTTTTTTGAAGTTCTCAGAACATGCCGGTTTTCTCACGATGTTTGCCTTCACCGTTAAAGCACGTGTTTAAAGCGCACATACTTTTCTCAAGAAAAAACCAGAGGTGCGTGGCGGGGTTTGAACCCACGACCTTCGGAATGAAAGTCGAGTGTCCTCCCACTTAGCCAACACGGCTTTTTACTTTTATTTAACTTTACACTTTTGCCTCACTTTTACAAGGGTTCCGTACTTAAAGGGTAAAAGTGGACTTATAACTGAGACATCCTTCTCTGTCTGTCAGTCACTAGGCTATAACTCAAGAACCGTGGTAGATACAGATTTAAAATATTAAGGGATGTTGTATTTCTAACAAATATTATAAATAAGGTGCTCTCATGCAACAATCGTGATTTTATAAAGTATAGCAACGTGGCGGTTGCGATAGACTTGGATGGGTAACCGATCTAACAGCATCATTTTACAATAAATTTTTAAGATATTTTTGAGTTTTAATTGCAATATATTGTGTATATATTGCAATTAAAACTATACACGGGACATTTGGTTTTTTATGAACTTTTGCGCCCTCATCGCTTCTTTATTGTAACTAGTTTAGTTGTGTACCTTTTTTATTTTTTATTTTTGGTACCTTAAGGTATATAAATGATTTTTTATTCTTTTAAATCTTAAACTTGCCAAATTTATTTATTTTATCTCGGGACATAGTCCGGTTAGATCACTCAGGTTTGCTGCTCGGACCACAAAATAGAACCTGCCAAAAATGTTAATTGGAGGTTCGGCGACTAAGCCAATTGCTATTACGAGTAATGTATTCCAAGTGGACTACGTACAGGCAAGCTACAAATTCTATCAGATATAATTTGACATTTTGGAAAAGTACGAGTTTTTCAGTAAGTAGGAAGGTTCACTGTGGATATGACAGCTAACCAAAACTTGGAAAGAGACCCATGCTTAGCAGTGGATGAAGAAACTATGGATTAGATGAATTTAAACTGAGTATCTTCAAGTCAAGAGTAAATAGGTGAGATAGGTAAGTGGTTACCTAGTGTGTTGAATACAAAGTATTGAAGATATTGGAATATACAAGATAGGTACATTCTAGATCACAAAGAACTAGATGGTACATATCTTGTTCACATTGACACTTTCCATCAGGTGAGATTGTGGACATCAAAGATCTATCGTCCTAAAAAATATATAACAATCTAAAAATACCATCTTTATTCCTTTCAACACACTAGGTAACAACTCAAGGACAAAACTGCAGTATTGTTTTAATAAAAAGTATTCCAAGGTCCCAGTTAAACACAACTCGAGTTTAACTGGCGCATGTTAAGGTTGCGTGTTAACTGATTGCGTCTCAACAAAATAACTGCTAAGTGCTCAACGCTTGTTCATAATCACTGTTCTAATTACTAAAAGACGACTTGAACATACTTGAAACGCTTGACATGTACTTGAACTGTACTTGAAAAGGGTTGGATATTTTCAATAACTTGTTTTAAATTAAAAAAAGATTGTATTTTACTCCTCTTACTTATGTACTGATGATGGGGCTTTCTTTCGTATTTATATTCATTAACTTTAGATTTTTTAAATCAAATATTGTTCAACTCGAGCAAACGGACTAAATAAAGTAAGTTTTAAGTTTTTTTAATTTAACATAATGATTATTTAGATTTATAACGGGATATTTACCATGATTGATTGTCTTTCAAACCTAAATAATATTGATAACCATGATAGTTTCAAAAGTTATATTAACATAATGAGTAAACCTAAAATTAATTTATTTTTCATTATTTGTACGATATCTCATTTGTCTCAAAAAAAATATTTTAATTAAAAGCGACAACTCGGAACCAAAAAAAATTCTTTGTCTTTTCGCTTTCCAAAGATAATTGTAGTCTACACTATTTTCTTTGAAAGTTGAATATTTAACATAATTTATTAACTTATTTTTTTTATATTCGGCTCAATTTTGATACTAAATAGAGGCCTCCGTGTGGTGCTAAGAACAGTCTCTGGTGGGAGGCTTCGGCCGCGGCTTGTCACCACCCTCCGGGCTGGGCCAGTGCGTGAAGCGATTTTTTCGTGTTTCGTAATGTGGCCCGGAGAAGCCCTACCTTCTAGGTCTTCATGCCCCATCTTAGACCACATCGTCACTTTACATCAGGTATTGTGGTCAAATGAAGGCTTATCTAACATAAAAAAAAAACACTTTTTCCATAGACCTTTCAGAGTTATAAGGTCATAATACAAAACTGCCAAGACAAGAATTATTACGAAAAAACACATGCTTTCCTGATTATTGTCTGGACTCGTCACATCAAAACTATGAAAACATTATTATTTCGCGTTTATGTTTGTGTAAATTATAAATACGAAAGCGACTCTGTCTTTTTGTCTCGTCTTCAACCGCTGAAATGATTTAGACAACAATCAGAGTACCCTACTGGTTGCCTGGAAGAGATCGCTTTTAGTGATAAGGCCGCCCATTGTTTCACTAAATGTAATATGTATCCCCTATGTGTATTTTTCTATATTGTGGTATTGCATTAAATAATTTATGTAATTGTATAGTATCATAATTATCAGTAACTTGAATCCAGGAATAGGACGTTAAAATAACTTCCCTTAAAAAAATCGCAACAAAACAACGAATAATGAGAAATTCTTGAGGATTTCATAAATCACTTCTCGTATATTCTGCTTTAGGCACGGTCAAACAACGGATTAAACACAGGAAAAAACAAATGGGTTACTCGTAAAGTCATGATTTACAGGTCTATTTTGAACTGTTTGAAATCGTTTAACGATGGCACTCCAATGCGACTGGTCTTGGAAGAGCTAATTCAATCACTAGTTGCATAATTTAACTGGCTAAGCCTTTGACTTTATTAAAACGAATAATTTTTTAATCAAACGTCTGTAGCTATTTTTCCCATGTTGATTTTGATGTCAACTAAATTTGTCCAAAATAATAATAATCTATTCTTAATATTCTAAAGCTGACAAAATCAAAAAATGAATGTTATTGTATGATTGTATTAATTGTAATATCTTTGAAATAATTTTATTTTATTTTATTTTTAAGTGAAAATGTAATTAATAAATTTGCATACCAAATGTTAGAACGAAATGACTTTATAACAACCAAATGTACACATGTGTTATGGCAAATAAAAGTTCTATTCTAAAGCTGAATAGTTTATTGTTTGAAGGCGCTTATCTTAGGTAGAAAATATGATTTGAAAAAAAATTTAAGTAAGTAGATAGCCCATTTATCGAGGAAGGCTTTTTAGGCTCCTCTTTACCCCGGGAAAATACGTTGTTCCGGAAAATCTAAGCACACGAGCTACGCCGTGGCATTTAATGCTGGTAAAATTATAAAAAAGAGTAGATTAATTGCATCGTGCATACCAAACTTCTTGTAACCATCACAAAATCCCACATACAAACATATTAGATTTGAAGTTATCTATATTAAAGAACATATATATTCCAAGTATACATAAAGTTTCATCTAATCCTATTATAAAACTATCCTTACTTTTATTCATTATAACGGAAGTTATTGTAACGTCGTAATTAAAAGTTATTTTTCCTGTCCCTCCCCACATCGCTTCGGAGAGGTTTATAAAGGGAGTCAACTTTTAATTGTGATTCAAGCCGGTTGTTTCAGTTAAGGGATTAACTACTAGAATTTCTACAGAAACTAACTATTAAACTTTTTTTTTATTTAGATAAGCGTGTTCTTCTTATCATCATCATCATCATCATCACCCTATTAACGTTCCCGCTGCTGGGACACAGGGACTTCTATCTAGGGGAGACAGATTAGGCTTTAATTCACCACGCTGGCCAAGTGCGGGTTGGTGAATGTCACAGGTCCTTCAAACTCTCTAAAGTTCTCAGTACATGCCGGTTTCCTCAAGATATATGCCTTCACCTCTAAAGCACGCGCACATAAATGTCTCAAGAAGAAAAGTCCAGAGGTGCTTGGTGGGGTTTGAACCTTCATGAACCTAAACCTGTATTTAATACCGACAAAAATTCAAAATCGAAAAATTTTATATGGATTAAAGTTATCTCAAAAACTATTTCTTAATATTTTTATGTAACCAGTAAGTGCCATTCTATAACACAAAATGATAGGTATAATCATTAAACGAACGAAATAAGTCGATTTATTTTTGTCATAAACAACAATTTGCACTAAGTAATTAAAAAATGACTATTATTAGTTTTAAGAAAATCTCAGTATTCATTAACCATTCCCTGGCAAAAATAGCCGCTTTTAAATTTCCAATTCCGCCGTGAAAATGAGCTGCAAACAGAAAAATTAAACAAAGTTCCCTGTTGTTTGTAAAGCAGTCGCTGCACTCAGGACCGTTTATTTGCGAATTCAGCTTATTGTGACCCAGATTGAGCTTTATTAGTTTTACTGTAGGCGCAATTTACAAGAGCAAATTAAAATCAGCAGTTTCGTTAGCATAATGTGGGGATAAATATATATCATTTTATGCGAGGGTGACGTGTGTTGAATTCGTAACGTAACGGAAAGAAAAGTGGACATTGAACTGTTACTGTCCTTGTTGCTCTCGTTTATATTATAATGCCGTCTCGCTCTGTTCACTCATGAGTCCGAGAAATGGCAATCTACCTATACACAGGAGCATCGGTGAGAGAGAGACAGAGAGATTAACAGGTCAATGAACTAAAATCTTTCTGTTCAGCGAGCCGACTGCATAATGTATGTTTATTACCTGAAAAATAAACCGAGGCTATCGATTTCATATTACGCAGTATTTAGATGGAATGCACCTACTTCAAACTGAAATTCTCCATACTAATATTATAAATGCCAAAGCAACTCTGTCTTTCTGTATGTTTCTCTTTCACACAAAAACTACTAAACCGTTTTAAATTAAATTTGGTACACAGGTTCTATTGAACCTGGGAAATAACATAGACTACTTTTAACTGCGACAAAATGACAAAATGCGGGAAAATCCATTATAACGCGGGTAACTCCGCGGGGCACTACTAGTACCTGACCATATACACAGATTTCCAGGCATATTATAATCCTGCCCTGGCCATGCCCTGCACGAAAGACAGGCAGACTCGAGGTCAGAACTTAATACCAATATTGGACATCCACGGCTTAAATGATGATGATACTGAATGGAACTTAGACAAAGAAAAAAGTACGTAAGACGATATCTTTTTCCTTAAATTTTCTGGGTATTGAACCTAATTTCACTCGCCAAGGAACACGATAAGGGGGATAACCAATTTACTTTATTTGCAATTTTTCTCGAAATGATATCTAAGAGCTTTCTAACAGAATTACTGTACTTTTACGAATAGAATATTTTGTTATTGTGTTTTAGTAGGTATAATGTATAAATAATTAAAATATTTATTTATTAATTTTAAAACGTACTTACATATGTAAAATTAATAAATAAATATTTTTATTATTTATACATTATACCTACTAATATATAAATAATTAAAATATATATTTATTAATTTTACATATGTAAGTACGTTTTATATAATATATATTTATCAATTTATTTATTTATTTTATTTAGTGGACTAAATAATAGCACTTTACCTTCATTAGATACTTAGAGAGCATACAACTCATTTCCTTATATTAATTTCGTAAAAAAGTTTCCTCGATACAGGCTTAGCCTAGTGAGGAAACTGACAGATAATTTCTTTAATATATGTTAAACTGCTCTACGATCAGATGTATTTGTAGTATATTTAAGTTTTTTAAGAAATAATTGTATCTTTTCGTAGTAATAAATATATTTTCATTTCATTTTCATTTCATTTTCATTTTATTTTTAACCCCCGACCAAAAAAGAGGGGTGTTATAAGTTTGACGTGTCTGTCTGTCTGGGACATCATAGCTACCGAACGGATGGAGCGATTTCAATTTAGTTTTTTTGTATGAAAGGTGAGTTTGGCGCGAGTATTCTTAGACATGTTTCATAAAAGTCGGTTGTGCCGTTTAAAAGTTATGGGGGTGAGAATGGGGAAAAATCTGCAAATGTACTCGAGTGGGGTATCAAATTAAAGCGCATCGCGTGCACATTACAAAATATTATGTTGTGTAACTTTTAAGGAAATTATAGCATTAAAATAGGTGGTTTTTCTTAAATTTTAAATTTAGATTAATTATTGAAGCTGGCAATGAAAATATTCCTTGTGGACATAATGTTAACAGTAAATAAGCGTAGAAGAATAATGTATGATGAAGTTTCTATGTAGCTAAAGCTAAACGTAAACGTGGTTCGTATGTTTTAAGGGTCAATTCCATTTAAAATTAGTGCCATAACCATAAATCATAACAGGCATTTAAGTCTTAGATAATTCACAGCTATACCTAGGTCTTCCTTATAATCAATAAGGGTATAGGTTGAAATGTTGTTGGAAAGTCGCACAAACCTCTTTGGCTCAATGCTCGAAGGTCCGTCTAAGGCGCAAGAGGTTGCGGGACTAGATTTTGTAAGATCTACAATTTCTGGTTTCAGGTCTGTGTGCACAGAAAACACACAGAGAAAACACCCATGATACATGTATCATAGTATGTATTTAAAAAAAATGATTTTATGTGATATATCAGTCACCTCACACCCAAAGTTCAAGCTCTGCTTAGTTTGGGGGTAGGTGATGAGTCCGGAAATATTTTAATTATTTTATTTAAACAAATGGATAGAGTGATTTTGGAGGTTTGTCTGTTCACGTCCGTAACTGATAACCCTCTGAATCCTTACACGTGACCTCCGGGTGGTGCTAAGAACAGTCTCTGGTGGTAGGCTTCGGCGGCGACTTGTCACCACCCTCCGGGCTGGGCCAGCGATTTTTTTGTGTTTCATAATGTGGTCCGGAGAAGCCATCCTTCCTTCTAGGTCTTCATGTTCCATCTTAGACCACATCGTCACTTTACATCAAGTGAGATTCTGGTCAAATTAAGGCTTATCCAGCTTATAAAAAAAAAGAAGCTTTGCCCGAATGCAAACACCTTCTTCTTGAATCACTCCATCTTCTACAATACTTTCTATATTGTTGTAGAAAACGTTTTAAAATGTCGTAAAACTATCAATACACTTAAGATAATTTTAAGATAACCATAAAAGGGCAACAAATCCAAATATTTGGATTCGCAGTTAAATAAACCGACCGATAAAAAAGCAGCCATAAGTAATCCAGATAGGTTATGGCTTCAGTAATAGAATTTATTATTGAAGATAAATATATTTCATGACCATTATGGACTATTTTAGATTTAGATCATTACTTTGTAAATACATGAGTTTTGTTTTTGGGAGTGGGATTGTGGTGTATAAGCTAATGAAAATGTTTTTTTTTCGTATAGAACAAAGCTAATAACGAAACGGTCTATGTAATGTTAGTACAAATGATAATTAAAAAAATATACTACGGTTTATTTTTTAATTATCATGAACTAAGAGTACGTAAACCATTTCGTGTATTAATGACTGTCTATCTACTTGCAAAATCACCAGTTTATGACGAGATCATGGCACTTGCAACAGCGTCGAAATATTAGAAAATTTATAAACCGTCAAATCATGGTACTATGTTACCCGTTTCAAGTAAATATTGATACTAAGTTTTAATAGTGCTGGCTAAGTACACACTCGATTTAAATTCCGAAGGTCATCGGTTTGAGCCCGCCGAGCAATTTAAAAAATATGTGCGATTTAAAAAAGTTCGTTAACGATGAAGACATCGTAAGGAAACCGGTATGTTCTGAAATGGTTATGTTGTTTCTTTGAAAAGTTTGAAGGACTTAACATTTAGCAACTCGCACTTGGTCAGCGTGGTGAATTAAGGCCTGATCTCTCTCGTCAAGGGAGAAGTCCCATAACATAGCACCCAGCCCTTCAGTGCTACAGTGTTATGTTCCCAAGCATTTGTTAAGAACATTTTGCGGTTATTCTAGAATATAACTAAATATGTTTTATTTTTATTTGCAACAATGATAACGGGGATTATGTTTGACCGCTAAAGTTAAGTATATTTATATGGTCTTCCTCAATATATGGGCTATCTTAGACTAAAATAATTGTTCAAGTCGGACTAGTATTTGCTCAGATTAGCGCGTTCAACAAACATACTCCTCATTCAGCTTCAAAATATTAGTTTAAAAATATAGATATAATTACAAATTATTTTTTTCGGCCGGCGATGCAAATGGCGATTAGTTACTGATGGTAAAGTACAAACTACTACTATATTGGATTTTTTATTCATTTGGTCCAAAACTTTGGGACCAAAACGACATTAATCTCCGCAATGGTTCTAAATCCGAAAGCTTAATTGGCTTTGACAACTAGCAACCTCACCGAAAACCAATCTTCAAAAGAACAGAAGACTTCTATCAAGACAATGCCAATTTCATTTTCCTGGAACTGCGCATTCAATTCCAAATGAATCTCTATAAACAGATGTTTAAGAACAAAATGGTCCCCGATGCAATTCAAACTTCAGTGCAAAGCAAGCTAGATGAAGAATCCCACTTATTTAAGTAAGATTTAAGTTTGATGAAATTTTAAGCGTCTAGAACTTAGTGCTTTTGAGTTATGTACTGGTCAAACTTTAAGGAAAGTTTTGGGTAGCGCATTGAATCGACACTTTAATATTCACGGAAATCAAGTAATGTGATAGAATTAATTAATTAAGCTTAGGATTGCCAACAACGGATACACATCACTTATAATAAATAGATAATTAAAAACCTATTTTCGGACAATCTACATAACAACATGGTTGGTGTTATGTATGTATTACATAACACCAACCAGACCAAGGAGAAAAGTGCATGCAGAACATTCTAACACTTTAACTCTCGGCGGGAATCGAACTCGCTACCTCTTGCTCTGCAAGTGCTATTTTATTATTCACCTTAGAATTACAATTTTATTTTCCATTAATAGCAAATTACATTACGATTAAAACATACTGCAGACAATAAACATTATCTAAATATAGAACATTATATTGTAATACACAATCTAATACTGACATATGTTTGAAAAAAAAAATGATTGTAGTTTGAAAATGATAATAATTATTGAACTCTGTTCTTCAAACGATTATTAGAGAATAATCACGATATTATAAAAAAAATATGAATCTTATTTTGTGATAAAGTTCCAAAATATAGATTTTATTTCAATTTGGTGGTTAAATTAATTTAATATTAGATCAGTCCAAAATTTAATCATCCATGTTAGTTATTTTACGGTTCCGTAACCAAAGGGTAAAATTACTATGATTTCGTTGTCCAATTATAGTCAGTCTATCACCAAGCTCTTTTGTATAAACCGTGAGAGCTAGACACCTCAAAATGTAAGTGTTTTTTTTTATGTCGCTACTACCACAAAAAGAAACATAGTAAATAACATAACTATAACCGTAGTTTCGAAAATAAACCCAATCTTCAACGAAACACAATTACTTATTTCTTATAAAACGTGATATCAAATGTTGGTAAGTGATATTTTCTGCTGTCGCTAAAACAACAAATTAATAAAACAGGAAAAAGAATATTATATCCGTATTTTCAAAAATTATTTTCAACAATAACTTAGTTTGGCATGACCTAGTCACATACGATGAAATTTAATTTATGTACTGAAAACGTTCGCATTTGGCAATGAGCCAAAATTCCGGTTTAAAACATAATTCCCGAATTCGCGAAGCCTCTGACCACATTGGCCTAAAATCCAGCTTAAAATTGTTGTCTAGTTTACCTAATGCGTCTTTTAACGCTATTTAAACCAAAGTTTGTCCCAGTAAACCATTTTGTATTACTCGCTTTATTGCTTTATTTTCTAAGTTTTTAGGCAGAACATGATTAAGACTCATCCGTAACCTACGCTCGCAGTTTAGCTCGTTTAACCTAAAAAGTGAGTTATTACTAAGGATTACTTATTTCTCAACTATTTAAAAAAAACAGTACAAGACCTTGATGTCATCATAATATATATAAATCTCGTGTCACAATGTTTGTCCTCAATGGACTCCTAAACCACTTAACCGATTATAATAAAATTCGCACACCATGTGTATTTCGATCCAACTTGAGAGATAGGATGGTTTTTACAGCGAGAAGAATTCGAATAATTTCCGGGAAAATTTTATACCCGTGCGACGCCGGGGCGGGCCGCTAGTTTTTATATAAGTTAAATAAAAAAATAAATCATATTTTTGTGTGTTCGAAATCTAACCTGGCTAAGCTTTTAAATTGTGGACCCGAACGGAGATGTACAATTTATATATTCACAAACTTTTATATACTTTTACAGGAAATTCCCATGTATAAATCAATAATTAAATAACATACTGGGTAGTTGACACTGGTTCCACGTTATACTATCTAAATAGTGATTCGGCTGAGACTCGGAAATAAATGGCTATAGCGAGGCGGTACCTTGACATGCGCTAGGGTTGCCAGCATTTTAATTACATCTGCCTAGTTTTGTGATTATTAATATTATTTATTATGTGAACTAATAGAATAGTTTGTAAAAGAAATATAAAGTGTTCTATAAAATGCTTGCTGTATATATAATTTAATTCTAAAACTATTTTTTTAAAATATTTCGCTTTCATTAGGAAATACAAATGCTTTACTGTTAGATATATATTAACTTATAAAGAATCCGAATTTAAATATATAGATTACTATAAAATAAATATATTTATATTTTACTATATATATATTTTACTCGTCATATTAAATAGGAACTTATAGGTACTCGCTTTTACAAAAAAAGTAGGGCGGATATTACTTAAAAATAACACGAAGACTGTTTGTCACAACGGTACACTCGCGACTGCCCGTATCCCTTGTGTAACCTTCGACGCCCGTAGGTATAACTCGCGTTTCAAATGCATGAAGTTGGAATACTGTTTAGATAGTATTACCGTGGCGAGAATTAAACTCGCGACCCCTTACATAACAAGCAGGCCACCCATTACGATTATATTATGTCTCGTGTTCAATATTCGCGGCAATTACTAACACAAATCATATTGCTCCATCGTGCCAGGCTCATGTAATATCAGATAATTCCTCTAATCCTTGATATCACAATATCAGCTCCAAGTTAACGATACAAACGCAATTTGAACCTTAAAATCTACAAAATATATTTCAAAATGATGTAACAAGAAAGTGCGGCAAAGCACTCAACATAAACTTGTTTAGATCAAGCAAATGAAACACAAATTATTTTGTCAACACCATTTCCACTGAAATCAACACTCGCACGATCTGTTTAGTCAAATAATGTTTTGCAAAAATGAATCTTAAAGGGGATAAAACATCAACAGACCGTAAAATTTTCGCTTAAATCGGATCACGGACCCAAATGTGAATTGTGAATTTGCGACCCGCGATAAATATTTTCTTGAGGGACATTTGGGATGAATTTGCATATCTGAATGGCAAACACCCATCTTTGTTGTTGTGGAGGGAGTCGTGGTTGTTTTAATCCTTCCTCTTTGCCATAAGACACGTAATGGGAAACCGTAAGGGTAAAGATATACTAGTATGTAGAAGAACGCGGGTCACCGACATAGCCAAGCGAATTAGCTCGTTAAAGTGGCAATGGGCAGGCCATGTAGCGCGTAGAACAGATGGCCGTTGGGGCCGGAAAGTTCTTGAATGGAGACCACGAATCGGCAAACACAGAGTAGGACGTCCACCAACTAGATGGACGGACGACTTGGTGAAGGTAGCGGGCTCGCGGTGGTTACAAGCTGCTACCGACCGAAGTTACTGGAAGTCTTTGAGGGAGACCTATGTCCAGCAGTGGACGTCCTACGGCTGAAATGATGATGATGAAAGATATACTATAAGAAGTTGACAAAATTTAAACATTTGACCGCAATTACTTAAACTAAAAATAAATTATGTTTGTAATTAAATTGGAGCCCTGTTTTAATGTTTCTTAACCGACTTCAACGAAAAAGGAGGTTTTAAATTCGACGCGTATGTTTTTTTTTTGATGTTTGAAAAGTACATCAAATGTAAAAATTTAACAACCTACTTAATCACGGTTCATAGGATTAAGTGAGAAACAGACGCATTGATAGAATCCACCGATAACCTAATTTCTGCTATATGTTAGTCGATTTTATCAACTAAAAAGTTACTTAAAGCCGACGTTTGTTAGATTTTTGAATATATATAATATAAATATAGAAAAATGGTCGAAATTTTAAAACAAAGCTCAATTTTGTAGTGCGGACATATAATATAATATTACAAATATATAATTTTTTTTTTTTTTTTTTTTTTTTTTATTATTGATAAGCCTTCATTTGACCACAATCTCACCTGATGTAAAGTGACGATGTGGTCTAAGATGGAACATGAAGGCCTAGAAGATGGCTTCTCCGGGCCACATTACGAAACACGAAAAAATCGCTTCACGCACTGGCCCAGCCCGGAGGGTGGTGACAAGCCGCGGCCGAAGCCTCCCACCAGAGACTGTTCTTAGCACCACCCGGAGGTCACGTGTAAGGATTCAGAGGGTTACCACTTACGGACGTGAACAGACAAAACCTCCAAATATTATATAATATTACCGGACAATCTACACAACAACATCTAGCCCCGTGGTAAGCTCTAAGCTTGTGTTACGGGGACTAGATATCTGATATACTTAATATAATATACATACATATAAAGATATTTTAATTATACATATTAAATACACAGACCAAGGAGAAAAGTGCTTGCAGAACATACAAACAATTTTACCCTTGGCGGGAATCGAACCCGCTACCTCTTGCTCTGCAAGCGGACATTCGCCCACCGCGCCACCGAGGCAGCCAAATATAATTCGATAATTTTATAAGTGGTATCCAAATGTAGCCAAAAGAATAATCTTAAAAATTCTTCATATTACGAAATGTAAAATGATCAGACCGCAGCCAGTCTCTGCATCCATTTGGGACTTGGCAAAGCTGAAATTGGACTTAAATTTAATTTCAAGACAAAGCAATTCTTCACCAAACGTAATTTCAGTAGTTGCGCCAAAACGGCATTGAGCAAAATATTTGTCACATTTCGCGTTCGTTCGTTCAACATAAGCATAAAACTCAAAAGTCCTTTCGCGAGATAAAATATTTTCCACGAAGTTCAAATACTTGTACGGGGAAAGGTGTTGAATATCTGAATCAACAGTAGAACAAAATAAATACAGAAGGTTACAATATTGCAAAGCAGCCAAGAAGGCGAAATCAAAGACGTTTTATTCCTAAACAACACGAAACATTATTCGGAAAAGTAAATCACGATTTGTCATTTTGGCCATTCAACGTACATACATACGTCTTCTGCAGCAGAGTTAACAGTTATTTTCAATTGAATAAATAATATTATTTAATAAAAAACAGGATCGAATAAGATATACGTAAGAAAACGGATAAGTCCGTTGAAAAGGCAGTGGGCAGGCCATGGTGCTCGTGCTACAAATACCGTTGCGGCCGAAAGTTCTCGAATCACCACGGATCATATATATATATATACATACATATATAGCATATATATACAGCATACGTCCACCAACATGAGGTCAGATGATTTAATGATAGTACAATACAATACAAGAACACACACTCATTGTTTGTTTTGGTGGCTGTATTGAACACCAAAAAAAACAATAGTTACAAAATTCACAAAAGAGGAAAAAGTACAATGGGCGGCCTTATCGCTTAAGAGAAAGTTGTTCAAGATTGCAAGTCGTTTCCGTCCGTTATAAGTGTGGCCTACGTCAACGTTTTTTGGTTGAAATGATGAAAAATAATCTATGAAAGGCTCTGTGTTCTATTATACTCTAGTCTGTCATGAACTTTCGGCTTTTATTACGTACAAAGTTATGAGACCTTCGTAAAATGCATAGATACGAGTATACCTAGCTATTCGCTAGATTCTCCGCAAATTCTTAACATTGTACAAACTCTCCGCTCCAATGATAAGACTTACAGCATCCGGAAACCTTGAAACTTTGTTGTGTTCAGTTTTCTGCTAAATATTTTAGAGCTCGCTTTCATCATGTTTACACGCGCTCCGCCATTTTTATACAAAATGCTACAAGATAAGAAATTTGAAGTATTTCGTGCACAACGTTCAGGAGAACTGGGGAAGTTCTGGGAGAATTTACATTATATTTGCGTTTGGGTTCTTTTGGTGACAGGTGTACTGTTTTGTTATTTGTTTCTAGAATATTTTATAACTGGCAGCGCAGCAGGTGTTTCCATTATACATTTTCTAGAAGAAATGTACATTTTCCAGCAGTAAAAGCCTTTGTCATAATCTACATGTCGATTTAAAGCTTTTTATAATTCGAGTTTCAGTCAAATCAATGCCACTGTTTGTTTTAATCTCCGATTAAAATTTGACAATGTTTAAAATATAGAACTGTTTCGCTCAGTCGCATGAGACAAGGCGAGATAGCTCTTGACAAAACTTAACGTTGAAATGTAATACCATCTATGTACACAGTTTTTTTTACAATAAATGTCGTTCTATTATTTTCATAATCATTTTACTTGGATTAAGTGAAGTAAGTTAATTAACATAATATTTATACAAGCAATACACACATTCACGTTGGTTTAATAGTTAGATTGTTCAGAGTAAATGTAAGTAGGTGTAGGTTGCATTTTACCGTGTTAAAAGTAGCCTATACTTTAATCTAGATTAAAAGCTTCGTATCTTTGACTTCCAGACAAGTCAGATGAACTGTTTGAGCGTGACATTGTAAGAAACATACCATTTGAACATTCACGTATACTTAAATTATGATTTATAAGATGTTTACTCGACTGCAAAGTTATGATGGAATAGCTATTTATGGAACTTCTGAGGTTGTTTCAGCGAATCTTAATTTAATCCTACGAAAAGACAAGTTATCTCAAGGTATCTGAATCATACGGTTTTTCATATACTTCTTATCCCAAGTAAGACCTTCGTAATTTTATAAAGGTTAAACATTTTTCGTGCATGTCCCAAAAGAGATAAGAACGAACAGCGAATATGGAGTTATGATATTAATGGTGATTGATTCCTTTTTTTCCTTTGTCTAGGGCCTGTTTCATTAGCTCCGTAAAATTAGACAATTGTTAAAATATAGAGCTGTTTCGCACAGTCGACTGTGAAAAAGCCAGATAGCCCTTGATATAACTAACCATCATTATCACGTATCATTGACATAAGTAATCATTGCTTATTTTGGTCGGATTTCGTGAAATAAACCCGTAAAAATTTTTATTTACTTATTATTATTAACAAGTTAATATTTTTATTTTATTGTTAGATTTACTCCTTTCTCTTAGTTCCAATTGACTACTATACGTGTTTTTTTTTTATTTTATGCAGAAAAAATTACGACTCATCCGTAACCTTCGCGCACAGGTTAAGGATGTGTCTTAGTTTTTTTGCATAAAATTTAAAAAATAATTTACCTACCTGCAAAGTGAGGTTTGTTACTTATTAAAATCATTAAAATCTTATACGTGTGTATCTATACAATGATTGAATGTATGTACTGCATAGTTATGATCATGATAGTTTATATCATATGTTTTGGTAATCTACCTTGAGTTTTGACTGTAACATAAAATAACAAATATTAAAAAAAATATCATTAAGTGTTAGAAGCGAGCGACAGCCACCGTTTTTCAGAAACCATTATTTTAGCCCCAGACGGAAAAAGAGGGTTGTTATAAGTTTTGAATGAGTTTGACGTGTTTGTCTGTTTGTGGCATCATAGCTCCCGAACGGATGAAGCAATTTAAATTTAGTATTTTTAGGATGAAAGGTGAGTTTGTGCGAGTTTTCGTAGACATGTTTCATGAAAATCTGTTGACCCGTTTCAAAGTTATGAGGGGTGAAAGTTAGGAAGAAACACTTAATATCTGCAAATATTATATACTAGAGTGGGGTCTCAAAGGAGCGCATCACGAGAACTTTTTTTTTCATGCTTGATAAGCCTTCATTTGACCACAATCTCACCTGATGTAAAGTGAAGATGTGATCTAAGATGGGGTTTAGAGACCTAGAAGTACTTACAAATCTCAACAAAATCCCAAAAAAACTAAGGATTTGACGACATTGTACCGGATTGTAGCGACCATAAGAGTCACCGACACGATTGTAGCGTGTAGCGGTCACTGACTAAAGAAAAGAAAAAGTATTAAAAATCGTGTGAACTGCTAGTGGCTAGCCACTAGTCATGGTCAGTGGCCTGTTTGCCCCCAATACCACATGTCAAGTACTCATAACACTTAGAGCTTATCACGGGACTAGAGATGCTGTTTGGATTGTCTTGTGATAGTGTTTACCTCCTCTAGTATCTTTAAAAATGTATTTTATATCATAGTTAAGGAGAACTGACCATAAAGACTAGAAACTAGTATCTATAAATAAAAGGCTAGCGATGAACCCTCTGTAACCTAATACTGTAATGTCTTGTGGTTCTTCCAAGGTCAGAAGGAAGCTGATGTTGACAGTATTACTCCACTAAATCTCTTCACAGAATATATAACATCTCCAAGAAGGTTTAATGGATTCCCGAACGAAGTTGCGGATATTATGTAGACAGATCTTAGATTTACAACTTTAGATTTGGAATAATTGATAGGAAACTTTGGGTAAGCTTTTTGTGATTTGCCGTTAACAAGATTTTTCTGCGTTTTGATTCTGAATTTGAAGATATAATAACTGTTAGTTGTTAATATTATAATAATCTTTCCGTTGTTAATATTATAATAATAAGTGACGATCTTATAAAATAAAATTCTTTTGTATTTTTTGTGTAGTCTAACACAAACTGTATACTGTTAAAACCTCTTAAGTTATAAATAAACTAGCTGACCCCAGCAAACGTTGTTTTGCAAAATGAAAAATAGATAGTAGCCGATTCTCAGACCTACTGAATACGCATATAAAATTAGGTAAAAATCGGTAAAGCCGTTTCGGATGAGTACGGTAACTAACATTGTGACTAGGAAACTTTATTTATAAGATAAATAAATAAATAATTAAATTCAACCAAAAACAAAATTCATACAATATTCTTATGTCATTGAAACTTATCATAGATGTCAATATACATCAATTACAACCAATTTTTACAATATCCATCATTTCCAATAAATAAATAAATATTTCTGAACCATCCACACACAACAACAACTAGCCCCGTGGTAAGCTCTAAGCTCAATATAATGGACATACATAATATGGATATTTTTTCCAAAAATGGTACAGATATTCGTCGCTAACTAGTAACCCAATTGCAATGGTGATTTGTATGCAGGTACCCCTTCTGCAGTACAACATAGCAGGTTTTTTTTCAGTCCTCATGCAATGAAATATTTAAACATTGGTAGCTTTAAGCAATTATCTATACCATTATTCAAGCACGAATTCCCATTCGTGAAACGAGGCAGGGTCATTGTTTTCGTTTGGGTTCCATTTCCGGTTTAGTTTCGGGGTTCAGTTGATGAAAGTATGAAAACAACAACTTCAAATTGTCTTTCGATGCATGTTTGCAAAATTTCAAAGAAGTGTGCTTATCGAATTAAATGCAAATAATATAAATAAGATACTACATAGTCTCTCGTCAAGAGAGAAGTCCGTGAGTCCCAGCAGTGGGAGCGCTTATAGAGCGACGATGAATAAAAATACATTAAAACAGAAAAATCTCAAAGTTTTTCCAACATTTGATTTATACTTTCACTATTGCCAGCATAATAATACATTTTCAGTAATAAATAGCTTTGTCTAGTATTGGGGAAACAGCTATGTCCTGTCCATGCCAAATTAGACTCAAATCGGACTTTGCTCGTAATCAAAACAAATCAAATTTCAACTTGGTTGAATTATTTATTTTAAGCGTAGTGTTACATATTATAATAATTGTATTTATTCACAAAGCGGTATTTTAACGCAGTAAAAACTAACATATGTATATGCAAGCTATATTATTGTAAAGTTTCATCAAAATCTATCCAGTAGTTTTGCGTCAAAGAGCAACAAATACAAACATTTACACTTACTTTATTTTATTTTTATTTTATTTTTACAATCTTAGGAAAACTTACAGCTAATAAAACAATAATATAAACTATATAATACTTAAAGGCTAATTACAAGTTCCCACAAATAATAAAGAAGAATAACAAAAGAGACAAACATGCGCACTATACTTAACTAAAAATATAATAAAAGTTATTTACTAATTACGTGAATAATAATAATATATGAATACTAATAAAACTAATAGCTTAAATAATTTTAAAATTAACATAAAACATTACCTAAAAATAAATTCAAAAACAAACGTTTAATTGCTCTAGCGGATGTATTGAAAAAATCAACATCTATATCTGCATTATCAGCGACCAAAGAATTGAAACTATTGCTAGTTCTGTAAATAAAAGCATTCTGTCTATAATTAGTTCTCGCCAAAGGAACATGGAGAAGGCTTGGCCTTCTCAGAAAAGCTGTGTTCGTTTTAAGAGAAATCTTCTCTAAAAGCTCCGGACAGTCAACAGTACCATTTGCCACACCCATTAAATAGCACAAATCTGCAACCTTTCTTCTAATTTCTAATGGGAGAAAGTGAAATTTAGAGCACCTTTGGCTATAGTTTGGAAGAAAAATCCCGGCTCTAAACTGAACGTATCGCAAAAACCGTTTCTGAATCCGCTCAATTCTGGATATGTACGTCGTGTAACAAGGGCTCCATACTTGTGAAGCGTATTCCAGATGACTCCGAACGTACGCACAATAAAGTATTTTAAGAGTTTTTATGCTTTGAAACTCTGATGATAGTCTTATTACAAAACCTAGTGCTCTAGATGCCTTGTTTACGATGTCATCAACGTGCCGATCAAACAGAAGTTTGTCGTCAAATGTAACCCCTAAATCACGTATATGGCTAATCCTATGCAAATTAGTCCCATTAACAACATAGTTAAAACTCTGAACGATCGGTTTGCGAGTAAAAGAACAAATATAGCATTTAGAAACATTTAGTGCCAATTTGTTCTTTACACAATATTCCTGAAACCTATCCAAGTCACTCTGCAGGTTAGCCGCATCCGTAGCATTTCTTATAGGACACAGAATTTTCATGTCATCAGCGTACAGTAATATATCAGAGTGCTGAAAGCAAAGATTGACATCATTTATGAAAATCGCAAAAAGCAAGGGTGCAAGCAATGAACCTTGTGGAACCCCAGACGGAATACATACTGGCATAGAGCAGTAACCATTTAGAACTACAGTCTGGCACCTGTTACGTACATAGGACGTAAACCACCGATACAAATTACCCCTAATACCAATAAAATGGAGCTTTCTCAATAACATTACATGATCAATCCGGTCAAAGCATTTAGTATAATCTGTATAGATTATGTCCACTTGAGAGGGTTCAGACATGTGCCGCGTCAAAATGTCACAGCACAATAAAAGGTTAGAAGTAGTAGACCTGCCTTTAACGAAACCATTCTGATGAACACTCAGATCCTGTTTGATTGCCAGGTAAAGCTGCCTATGTATTATTTTTTCTAGAATTTTAGCAAACAAACATAATTTCGATATTGGCCTATAATTTTCGATACAATTTTTCGGACCCTTTTTATGGACAGGCGTTACAAAAGCATTTTTCCAAATGTCTGGTACCTCACCTTCAGTCAAAGAACGACGAAATAATAAAGTTAATGGGAGAGCCAAGCTACTGGCACACCTAACAATAAATATTGCAGGTATTTTGTCAGGTCCAGCGGACTTATTTAAGTCAAGCGACTTAAGCAATTTAAACACCTCCTCATGAAGTACCTCAATGGAGCTAATATCAGAAGTAGAGGTATGCGGAACTTCCAAAAACTTTGATTGATCCCCACAAGAATTAGCATGAAAAGTAGAGTGAAAGTATTCACCAAAGAAATTAGCAATTTCCTCACCATTTTCCGATGTTTTATCACCATAAGAAAAAACGGAAGGATATGCGTTAGATTGCTTTTTACTCTTTACGTAAGACCAAAACGCCCTTGGATTCTTTCTTATATTCGACTCGATGGCATATATATATGAGTTATAACATTCAGCCTCCATAATTTTAGCTCTGCTCCGTAAAATTAAAAATGAATCATAATCGTATGCATTACCGTAAATTTTATACTTTTTATGAAATTTATACTTCTCTTTTAAAATTTTAATTAAGGGTTTTTTATACCAGATTGGATATTTTTTAGATGGAACGACATTTTTAGATGGAATATATGCGGTACGCAAGTCAAACAATGTACGATATAAAAAGTCCACTGCATCACTTAATGAACCAGCTTTTAATGTATCTACCCATTTAATACCGTCTACACGCAGAGAAATCGGTGACAAACAGAAGTACTTAATCTAATTGTTAAAAGTAGGTTACAACAATTCCAGTTTGAAATACTTGGTCCTAGTTACCTTTATGATTAATTATTCAGTCGTACTAATCGTATGTTTCATAATATTATTTGATAAATGTAGCACACAATAAAATATCATTGAAATAAAACATCAATAATTATTGCAACTTATACAATAATTATGTTAATATGCATAAAATGTATTGTATGTACTAAGAAAAAGAAATTCGCATGTAATAAGTGATCGAGTTCCGAATAATGATCTACAACGTTAATTGTGGACTACATGTTTGTTTGTAATCTAAACAATTTTTTTTTATTACAACTATATTATTGTGTGCAATACATATTGTTCCAAGTATATTATACTATTCGTTTAGTTTGGTTTACTTTAAAACAGTGTCATTGGTTTTACCAGAATATTATAGTAAAGATTACTCCATAAACAGTAAACACTACAATGTATGTATTATTCTATGCTATTCCGAATGTGTTTTAAAGTAACAAACGAAGTTGTATTCATATAACTAAGTATCGTGTTCTGTCCACATAAAATAGTGTTTTTCTAAACAATAAAAAAACTCGCACAACAAAACGAACAGTTGGATAGCCGCGACTCCCGCGCCCCGGCGCCGCGCCGGCGCTCTCTGTCTCTGTCAGTGTCAGCCGCCATTGTGATTTAGACCGCGCTCAACAAAGTACATACATGATTTCACTTTGTAATTTTATTTAACTCGACACTGGCAAATTGTCGCGCAGTCCAGTTACAAGAAACTAAACTGAACAAAGTAACAAGTTACTTCGTATTTGCTATTTATAACAGTTTTGTGTTTTTTTTTTAATAATTGGTGATAGTTCACAAAGATGGATGGGGACGAAGGTGATGATATCCCGCAGTTATTACTGCAGTGGGGTTTACCTCAATATATCAATACATTTGAAGGTAAGTTGAAATAAAAGTGTTTTGATAGTTGTTGTCCCGGCAGTTTTCGGCATCTTTATTTACATATTATTATTTATGTATATTTCAGTAAACAATGTACCTAACAATTTCAACACTGGCGATGCTAGACAACAATCTAGTCAAAGAATTGATCGCTCCAATTGGAGACAACGCCAAATTTTTGAGAAACATGGAGAATTGGAAAAAATTAACTAACCCAGAAGAGTGCGAAATGCCACCTACCAGCAGCAGTCCCGTAAGTATCTTCTACTTTTAACATGCTTCTATTAGCTTCACCTCGAAGTAATTTGAACAAATCTTAGAAGGCGATTTTAACCAACTTAGAATTGTTGTATTGATCAGAAAATTTGCAAATGTACCTATTGCAATCCTGATGATATAACAAAAATTGGTTTTATCAAGCTGCAGGGCTAGCTTAACTTATGAACATACAGAATGACATAAGAGCTTGGAACTTTAAGATCCGTATGAACGCCTTGCATGTTTTTGTCTTTGGAAAGCGGTGTGAACTAAAGAGCAATGAACAATTTAAACTTTTGATGATGAACTAGTATTTCCTTTCGGTTTGTGATGGGAATTCATAAAGTTTCATTCTTAGTTCCTGACCGACACTAGCCTATTTATTTTACATAGGCTTGTGTTGTGTAGTACACTTATATAAGTAGTACGTACTTTTAATAACTTATAATTGTATTTTGCAGGCCCCTATGTTTGTAGACATGCTTAATCCCAAGCACAAACAAATACATAGTATTAGTGAATTTCTGGTCCCTCTAAGTAATAATGATACCTCTACCCAATCAAATGATTCCAACATCATCATCGTAGCAACCAAAAGTGAGGATCAGATGGCTACATTTAATGAGCATGAGGTGGCTACCACTATTGGAGATCAGGATATGACGATCTGTAATGAAGATGCATGTTTGGTAAGATGAATACTTCAAATAAAGACTACTTGATCTCAAAATAAAACAGACAGACATTATGTGCAAATAAAACTTCAATATAATTTCCTACCTAATTCTTTTAATAAATAGGTATTTTGTGTTCATTTCAGCCATTGAAAAATCTCCTCCTAAAATCAAATGAAGGACGAGGCCTGCTAAATTTATACTCTGAACAAGGCAAATTATCAAATAATGGGTGAAGAAAAATTTGTAATATAATAATCAAAGATCTTATGGATTATTAGAAGTTAAAAACATACTGGAACAACTGCAAATTCTTGACAAAGGCGAGTACCTACCTAGAATTTATAATAAGTATTTTATATGGGTACAGGCTGTATTTTAAATGAGTATTCAAATTGTGTCCAGGCACGCAATTTACTTAATTTTTTCATTCATAAGAACCTTCTGCTGATAATAACGAACAGAACAAAAAATAATTAGCGAAATCGGTCCAGCCGTTCAGGCGTGATGCCGTGACCAAGGGAAATAGGGATTCATTTTTATATATATAGATTATTTATGTATATTTCAGTAAACAATGTAACAATATCTACACTCTCGATGGTAGACAGTAATCTAGTTAAGGAATTAATCAATAAACTAAATTACCTATATTAATTAATAAACTTGTAACTTGTTTTATTTTATTTAAATGAAACTATGTACTTTATTTGTTTTATGATTTTTTATTTATATACGTATGTATCTTTCCAGAAAGTGAAACGGATGAAGACATCCAGTGGCGGCGCCAAACTGTACGGAACCTTGGCATTTAGTGACAGAGAAGTGGTATAGTACAGCTAAGAAAAGATTTAAGGAAATAGAAACTACGGAAATGACCATTGATGCATACATAAATAAATATTTCATTGTATTTGACTTTTGTATAAGAAGTAATAAAGATATGCGCTGATTAAGATTATGACAAGATTTTGAATGATTGTGATGATTATAAAATAAATGTTATTTTTCTATTTACCTACTTAATATTTTTTATTATTCCAGGAAACCTCAAACTACATAATGGAGCCGAAGCACGTGGGACGTCCTAATAACGAAAATGCCGTTAATCTTAATTTCTTTGATTCATTTTAAGTTAAAACTAGATAATCGAAGACAAGTAGAATTTATAATAAAAACGGGCATTTTTCATTAAAAGGCGTCACGCTTACTGAAGGCTCTTTAGAGTTTAGATGGAGCGCTCGCAATCCAGTGTACTGGCAACACCAAAAATGGATTTCTATTGGGTTCATAATTGAGAAAATACAGTTTTGGCTGCTTATACTAAGACAAATAAAATTGTATTTTTGTCCATTAAAAGCCTGAGAGGATCCGTTAGTGCTGCAAGTGCACTAGATTGCAGGCTCCACCTAAGCTAGTAGGTATTAAGTATATACGATACGAAACAGTAGCGGTAACAATACCTAGAATGCTACCATTACAATGTGTATTGTGCATGTTACAAAAACATAAAGTTAACATAACAATAATAAAAGTTAGTGTTACGATACGAAAAGTTAATGTTTACTAGATTGCTTAGTAGTCCATACAATCAGTCCGGTCATCTCTACTACTACGTATGGTTACATTTACATGGGTACTGTAACAGGCGCGTTATTTACCTTGTAGTGAGTATTACATTGCTTGGTCAGTTGCACTAAACATCTAGTTGTCATTAATAAATCTCTGGTAGATATAATAACAGAATGTTTTTTGTAAAGTAAACTCGTGGGTCTTGCTGTCACGACTGCAAACAGAAGTTCTAGTTGCAGTAGGGTTTTTTCTTGTATTGGTAGCCAGATTTTTCTCTGCGTGTAATTTACTACATATCGATTCATAGTCACCTTTATTATAAACAAATGTGGTGTAAGGGAGAGCTTGTATAGAATTGAACCGAACAAATTCCGCGCTACACACGATTGCCTTGTGGTGAGAGTCCTCAGGCACAAGCGGATCATTACAACCTATTATACTAACATCGTGATTAGAAAAAACAAGATCTAAAATTCGATTGTTACAGTTTACGAAGGAGTTGTACTGTGACAAGTTACACATGTTAAAGCTATCAAATAGTTCTGTCTGATGAAAACCTTGTATATTACTAGGGGACTGAGAAAACCCATCATCTGTAGATTTCCAAACAATATTAGGTAGGTTAAAGTCACCTAGTATGATAAATTTATCCAATGGATGATCTAAAATTATATTAGTGACAGTTTTCACAAAATTATCTAACTGAACCGCCATAGAATTACCCAGCTTTTGGTCACACATATACACAACACAGATATGAATCCTATAAGCATTTGTCCTACCTTTATCACGCACGGACAGCGTGACCCACAGGTCTTCAGCCGAAGAAGACCACTCAGTCACTCCAACAGAGGTGAGTTCGCGGCGCACTGCGATAAGCACCCCTCCACCTTTCTGTTGACGCAAAGCTTGATAGTCTCTATCAGATCTCCAGACTATATAGCGGTCATCCAATAATTCACTACTTAAAACAGAACTGTTAAGCCATGTCTCCGTAATACATATAATGTCATAGTTATTTAAGCAAACATTTCTATAGAAATCACAACATTTGGTGCGTAGACCACGCACGTTCTGATAGTATATACTAACAGACATCATTATTAACAAGTATAATAATTAGTTTTAGTATAGCTGTTTTAAAACATAACATTTTAATATAAAAAACTATGACAATAAAAATAGGCAATATTACCCATTTAATATAAACATTAATAATTAAATAATTAATATAATATATCCAAAATAGAGATAGCAGAAACGTCCCCAAAAACTTTCTTTATAATATTAAAAGGTTTTATTTGTAGTTTGATTAAACGTTAAATTAGTATTTAAACTAAAGCAGAACGGCTCTGAAAATTACTAAATGGTTGGTCGATTCCACCGAATCCCTCTAAAATGGTTTATTTCTAGAAAAAAAACTCCAAAATCTGTTTCCGGGCGGGAAATTTACCCTCGAGCATAAATAATACATGAACGGCCGATTCGTCGGTTAAATAAACGCCTCTTTTTGAATTGAAACTGTAATATCTCTGCCACAAAATAAATACAGAACCCCAAGATAACCCTCCACTATTTTTCGGTAAAAGCAAACAGACTTTTAACAGTTTAAACATGCTACAGTGTTTAAAATAACATCGATAGAGAAAATGTCATAAAAGCATTTTGCCACCTCCACCCTTATCCTTTCCTCAACAGGAAACTGATGGTGCTGATGTATATCCTCAGTAGGATCAATATTGAGAATCTATTTGAGTCTCGAGTTTGTTTTGGCAACTCGCCTACGCACAAGTGCAAATCTATACATATTGTCTATAGTCTATCAGTGTTCCAGTCGTTATTATCGTGATAAACTCAAAAACTACTGAAAGCAGTTTTCATCAAGAAGGTTTTTGTATTCGTGCGAAACCGGAACAGGCCAGCAAGTCCATACCCACTGTAACGTCCAGCGCCCGCGGCGTAACTAGGGACTAACGTCCCAGCCCGCGTTACGCGAGCGGTGCGTGCCACGCTGCGCGATTTTTCCGTTAAAACTATTTATCACATAAAAAGTACTAAACCTATTTCAAAACCAAAAATGTATTTATGTTCTTTATTATAATTATATAAACTTGAATAATAATATGAATCATCGTACCTACATCTTCATTTACTAAAAAAATATCAAAAATAGGATGGTAGCATTTTTAGACTGATTTGGAGACCTATTTTGATAAATTTATTTAAAATACTTCCTCTGAACATTTAATTATTATTTTGGTACCGTTTTAACGGGGTTGGAGTCTAGTTTTTTCAATAACATATTTAATTTTAATACAGATATCACTAGTAAATCATAAAGAAATTAACTTGCGAAAAATAGGAAAATGGCGGAAAATTTATCACACTTTATTGTCAAAATAATTTTTTTTTCATAATTTTTGTTGCCAGGTATTGGTTTTTCTAATTAGAATTTAGTAGAATAATTATTGACAATGACATCTGACATTGACACTAGCAACTTGTCTTATTAGAAAATAAAGAAAATCCGAAATAAAAAAACCAAAAACTCGTGTGGCACTCTAGTACCATGGACGTTAGTCGGCATAAAGTTTTGTGGCACTACAGTACCACTGGACGTTCAAGTGGATACATATCTATATAAATAAAAATGAATGTTGTTCGCTAGTCTAATTAAAACTCGAGAACGGCTGGGACGATTGAGCTGATTTTGGTTTTAAAATGTTTGTCGTAGTCCAGGGTAGGTCTAAACGGTGAGAAAATAAGGAAAAATTGCCGGGAACTTTTTTTACCCGTGCGACGCCGGGGCGGGCCGCTAGTCATAAATAAAAATCACACGCCGGTGTATCTGCCGGAACGAAACGGATCTTTAAGTGGTTTTCAGCAAAATAAAGTATTCAAGATTAAGGTTTGAAAGGTCCATGCACAGCCCGATCGGGTCAGCTAGTAATTTTAAGCCTTTTTTGAAACAGAGTATATTTTGCTGAAAACTTAATTAAAATCTGTTAAGTAGTTTAAAAGATCTAAGCGAATAGACATAACTGTTATACAAAGGGCGGCCTTATCGTTTAAGAGCGTTCATTTTCAGGCAAATTTTGATTGAAGAAGAGATAATTGAAATAACAATATTGAAGACACAACTAGAATTTTATATATACATATATTTTTTTATTTTGGGTACTAAAGTCTCTATTATCCTTGTTTACAAATTTATCATAATCACGTAAATGTGATGTGTTGTTCCCACTGTTGGGACAGAGAGACCAAGCTTAGTTTAACTATTTTAATTTTTATGGATTAGAACTAATCCGTCTGAGAAATCCATCATTAACGGTACCTACAAGTAGAGCGAACTGTTGAAAAATTACCGATTTACTCTATTATAAGTTATAAAATTAGATACAATCGGAGAAACAGTTGAAAGATTACCTTTTCACCTCCAGGAAAAGATACGGCAGAAGATAATAGGTCCAATAACAATTCATAAATCATTTCCGTAATTAAATTGTCAATACGTATTATTGTAAAGGAATGCTGCAAAAACCTACGCATCGTAGATCCATTGTTCATGACGTCACTTCGCGTGACTTTATTAATAACACCACAATAGGTGACACTGTAAAGTCATTCACAGAAGGTTCACTTTAAGGAGAAAATAAAGAAGCATGTTAATTTATTTGTTCCTATCTATAAGTAAACTTAAGGTTTTATTTTTAACTAGCGGCCCGCCCCGGCGTCGCACGGGTAAAAAAAGTTCCCGGCAATTTTTCCTTATTTGCTCACCGTTTAGACCTACCCTGGACTACGACAAACATTTTAAAACCAAAATCAGCTCAATGGTCCCAGCCGTTCTCGAGTTTTAATCAGACTAACGAACAACAATTCATTTTTATTTATAATAATAAGTTAAGTCAGTCAGTCAGTTAAGTTGATATTAGTCATAAATGTTAAGATTTAGGGCCTGTTTACAATACAATACAAAACACTTTATTGCATACACAGGGAAACAAAATACAACAACACGTAGGAAACAGAATGTACAATGGGCGGCCTTATCGCTAAAAAGCGATCTCTTCCAGGCAACCTTTGGATGGAAAAATAACTTTAATAAGATAATTAGTAGGCAGGGGTGTACAATATTAAATAAAATAATTTAGATTATAATTACTCCTTATGACAAATATAAATATATGCGTACAAATAAAATAAAATACATACATACATAAATATATAATAATAAATATATATACATATATATTAATTTTAAAGGATTCATTCTAATTAGCACTTATTAGTAGGACAGATAAAATTCTTTGACACACGTTTTAAAAACTGACAAGGAACGTATCTTTCTCAATCTTTCAGGCAAAGCATTCCACAATCTTACAGCTTGCACAGAAAATGATTTGTCATAAAAGTTGGTGCGATGTGCAGGAACACTAAGAAGAAGGTTGTCAGATGAACGGAGGACGCGGGATGAGTTGGAATGGGAAATATGTAGAAAATTAAATCGTTCTTTCAGATACGGAGGAGTAAGAGGGTTAAAAAGGAAGTAAGGAAAGGAGTAAGAGGAGTAAGAGGGTTTAACAATCACCGAGTAAGTTTAACTAAATGGTTAAGAGCTATGTCGCTCTGTCAACTGTCAATTGGCTTGATAGCTCTATATTTAAACCCTTGACTAATTTTACAGTTAATTATTTAAATATAATGAAGTATTTATAAAGTAATTAAATATAAACATATTTTGCATGCACATAATTACTGAACTAGATTCCGGCAATGTGTAAAGAAACGAAGTCTGTTTATTAAAATTAAAATACTTTTGTCCAGCAAAAGTAAAATCCTCATTTAAGCTTAGAAGTGAAAAGGGTAAAATGAGAGGTTTATTGCATAGCATTAACCTTTCCATGAAGTGACCTACAATGGATGTACTAATTCGATTTATGAGTAATACTCGCCATTATGAAGTTAAATTTGTTTGAGAACTTGGTTATTTTAGAATGGAACATTTACTTGTAACAGACCAATGAGCCGCTCGATGAATTGTTACAAACTATTTGTACAATTCAACAATGGGTGTAACATTCTGTCGAATATTATTTGCACGAGCGAGAGCGATGCTCGCAGCCCCGATATTTCAATAAAGTATCTAAATGGAACCAACTATTTAGTATAAACTCCACTCCCAGTTCTCCTTGGCAAGATTCTACAAGAATATCGAGGAAGTGCACCGCCCGCCCGCCCACTAAACACATGCATTGGCTTACCACCTTTAGGTTACTTAGACATTAGTATGAATCTATCAATTATTTCAATAAAGTGTAAACCCAACTAACTAGAAATTTAACAGGTAAATACTAACTCGCAGTACACAGTAACAAGTATTAGCAGAACGCTGAGTATTCGCAATAATGTAACATTAAATGGAAAAGCTCTAGAATATTACCAAGTTTAATCAAACTTAGACAGTGTGAAAGTACACAAGTATTTCACTACCAAAGTAAATAACAATAATCCGGACAATCCAGACAATCCACACAACAACATTATATTCTCGTAGTAAGATCTAAGCTTGCGTAACTGGTTCTAGACATCTGATATTTTTGATATACATAGTTATCGTGAATTACACAATAGCGTGCGAATTGGAAGGAATCGGAGTTTGCTACAACGCTCACTCTTCTCGTTCAATGGTTTCTCTGACTGTGAAATTGTATAATTGGGGAATTATATTTTTTTTCTAATTTATTTATACTGAAATGACCATATAAGTTAACGACGATACTTATAATAATATTCATATAAGGCAACATTATGTTGTTCTGTATGTTCCTATTATGCCATAGCCTTATGTTTACGTTTTAGATTTCTTTTTGAATTAAATAATAATAATAATTATTAAAATTAATAGTGTGCTTTCTGTATGTGTGTTATACTGTGCGGTCACGTAGCACGTAGACCAACAAAGGGATGGAAGGAAAATGAGGAATGCGGATAGCTTATGGCGTGGAATTTAGTATTTTCTGTCTGTTCGGATATGAAATAACTATCGTCACAAATATCATTGACAATTAGTTAAGTCAAAGACTTAATAGTAAATAATACTAGAATTGGACTGTTTTTTTTTTTTTCTTAGTAAGCCTACCTTATTCCCATTACTGGGACGACGGCTACTAACTTACTAGCTAAATACACCTGTCGCTATTTATTGCGACATCATACATTTCATTTATTTAAAATTTTAACAAAAAAACCTACTAAATTAATAAAATGATATAATAGATACACTTAAATTAATATAAATTACTATTATTCAGCTCTTCCAAATCCACATACAAAATAATACTATTAACATTAATCAATTTTTACAATGAATTAAAGAAACAAACGGAAAAAATAAATATAACATAATAATACTTATAAATATCAGAATTAATACATTTCAATAAAAGAACACAGACAGTGTTCTGTGTTCTGTGAGAAATGGACTGTTATGTGAGTTTTGTTTTCGTTAGTGGCTCAGGCACTGAAACTAACAAACACATAAAGTCATCCTAATACAGATGTCCGATTCGAATAGAAGACCAAAAAAAAAACCGTAATTTAGTTTAAATAACGTACTGGTATATTTTCTTTTTTCTAAAAAAAAGGTTCAAGGCGTTACATTGCATTAAATTTGTACTAAATTTCGCAGTCACAAGCCCCACCACTCCATAACTTCTATGTACTTTGTCTTTTTACTTTCTTATTGAATTTATAAAGCAAAAAAATTGGGGTTCAGTATTTTTGGACGGACAGACGAACTAAACCGAATACCTATTTTTTCTGTTTCATGCCTTGTTTCATTTGTGAGCAATGGTGGTTGGTAATTAATAATAATAATAAAAGTTTATTTATAATATTAAGGTTTACAAAGCACTTATTTATAATGAAATTAGATCTTATATAAAAACTTAAGTATGTACTTATTATTAAACCTTAGTCAGATCAAATGGTCTCCTCGCTCTAACTAAGCAATTGGTAAAAAACTGTTCAATAACTATATGAATTAAATAAATCTTTATAGCTGGCGGTCTCTTTCGTTAAGCGGGCAGGAGTGGTATAAAATATGAATATATAAAATAAAATAAAAAACGGTCCCATTGGAGCTTTTACCAATCATTTTCTTCTCCTATACAGGGTGTCCGAAATTATCAGCAAGAAGTTGTTAGTAGATGATTCCCTATAAAAATTACACTTTTGAAAAGTGATAATTGAAATCAAAAGTGAAATTTAATGCAAGATTTTCACAATAATAAGATACGAAACTTCACTTGATTTACAACTATCACGTTCATTCATATCTGGACCGTTTCCGGTCCCTTAGCAAAGACCGCAACTCAGCAGCGGAAACCACAGAATACATCACTGTTACTATCGCAAAACGTTCTGTAATTTATGTCGTATAAATATTAGTTTTATGGGCAAATAAAATTATTTAATTGCTGCTGAAAAACTAAAAATGTGCAAATGTTTACCTTCTGTAAACTATCGTGTATCATCATATTTTTTAAGTAAACAGAGTTTATGTTTTAAGATCATTTCTGACTGTCAAATTAGCGAAATAAAAAGTTCAGAAATCAATGTTTTCGTTTCATGTTTCACAAAATCTAATACACGAATTTGATCAACATTAACAAACATTATGATCGTACCAAATCTATGGGAATACAGCATTATTGTCATCTACAACAGATGTCCCTACGTAATTTCGCGCAGGTTTGGCCGAAGCTTTATATGAGGGAGAATCTATGATATATTCTACACATCTTTGTTTCTTACAACTTTCAACTTTCACAAATCTCCAGAACGAATTATAAGTGAAGATTATTAATAAATGATTCATCCAATCTCGGTTCATTAACTTTCTGATGTGAATTAATGAAAGGGAACCTTTATGAATAAGAAATGATAGGCCCTTGATTAAGTATACTGACTGGTACTCGATATAAACGCTTAACTTATGTTACATTGGGTATTTGAACTTCAAGATTTGCCTCATTAATTTCAAGAGAGATGATTCTTGGGATCATTATGAGACAAATTGTTAAGGAGCTTGAAATGAGAGTTTACGCTGACTTACTTTATAACTAAGTAATCTAACTAATTAGTGAAATATTTTTTATAATGCTTAGGGCCCTATTATTTTATGTTGCATTGGAATACTTGGGATTGGAATATGGTATGGAAAATAAAATAGAAAACTTAATAATACTACCATTTTATTTCTTCATTTTATACACATCAATAATTCATTTATAAGTAAGTGAATAAGATTTAATGCTTACTAGCAGCCCGCCTCGGCTTCGCACGGGTTTTTATTCAATTTTTTTTCCCGGCAATTATTCGATTTTTTCTCGCCTTTTAAACCTTCCCTAGACCTCCACGAACATTTCAAGACTATGATAAGATAAATCCGTTCAGCCGTTCTCGAGTTTTAATCAGACTAACGAACAACAATTCATTTTAATTTATATAGATATAGATTACCATTCCAAAAGAATAAGTACCCCTATTGACGTACCTACTATTAGGACACAGAGACTTCTCTCCTGACGAGGGAGATAAAGCATTCACCACGCGGCCAGTGGTTGGTGAATGTCACAATGTCCTTCAAACGCTTCAAAGTTCTCAGAACATAACGATTTCTTCACAAAAAAAAACGGTACAAATCAATAATAAAACTGGAAACGGGTAACACGATTTGACTGTTTTTTTTTTTGCCAATGACCGTCTATCTAATCGCAAATTATCAGTTGATGCCGTGACTATGGCGCTTGTAACAGCTTCGAAATATCGGGAAACTCAAAAATAGTAAAAACCATGATAATTTACAGGTACAAAGATACAAAACAATTTATTCAGGCGTATTTTCTTCACCAACTTAAATATTCCATCACAACATTTTGCTTATTCCAAAAAATAGTTTATTTTCTTATCGTAACCCATAAACATGCGCGAAGTATCTTTAGCAATAATGACCTGAACTGAGCCCACAAATCACTTCCGAGCGTCCGAATATTTCGGGAAATTGTACAGACCTGATTTACGGACGAATGTATATTATGTTATGAGTTTTATCTTTGTTATACTTCCTTGTTACGTATACATTATTTGATTTCATAGCTAGAGTAGGTAAGCATAGGCATGATGACCGTAGATCTTTTTTATTCTTGCCAAAACGAAGTCGCAAACGCTATGATGTATAAATTGTGTTTTGTAAAATATTAGTGTGATTGATTTATTTATTTGAAAATTTTTAAATTTTTTAATGTTTTTTAGATTTTTATTTTATTTTTATATACTTAGTTTACTTTTATTTAATTAATTAATTTCTTATGGATTATCTTTTCAATTGAATATTGCTACTACTACTACTACTAAATAAATAAATAATATTAATTATAAAATAGGTACTCTGTTTAGTCCGTCTGATAGCCCGTCCATATATATTGGAATTATAAATATTGAAATAAATAAATATCTCCGGACAATCCACACAACAACATCTTGCCACGTGGTAAGCTATTAGCTTGTGTTACGGGTACTAGACATCCGATATACTTAATAATGATAGACATACGTACATGGATATTTTTTATTATACATATTAAACACCCAGACCAAGGAGAAAGTGCTTGCAGAACATACGAACACTTGACCCCTCGGCGGGAATCGAACCCGCTACCTCTTGCTCTTGCTATTATTTTTCGCTTTATCAATTTAATAAGTAAATTCCAAGTTATTATTTACTATCAAAGTGGGGGATTTTGTACAAATTTATTACAAAGCGCACCAAAGTGTAACGACACGCGAAACTTCAATGCAGTGTATCATCTTGAGTTCCTAATTGTTTTTTTTTAATCTATGTATATGATAAACCCTTATAAGCATAATAATGTTTATTATTTTCTAGAAAATCCACTGAAATGCCCATTAATAATAACGGTCCGGCATTGATTACTCATCTTCAAACGTTATATTTTTAAGCCGATAATGAGTTATAGTTCATACCAATTTTAGCAGTTCATAGATAATAATAATCCCTTTTCTTTTATTAAAACTCTTGCATTCCACTTAAACAGTTAATTTAAAACAATTTCAACTTCCTACATACCTTCGAAAATCGATAAGTGTCCAGTTGTGTATCCGGTTTTATGCGAGTTTTTATTTATAAATGTTTTCATCTAAGTTATTTCATATTTGGTCTTATGTCAGGCACGTCCGAATGGATACGTGCAGAGCTTTCTATATTCTAGAAAGGAATTCAATATTTCATATCCAAGACACCTTTACTTGATGGAGGTATTTTTCCGCGGTTAAACTCTACATTTTTAATATCTGGCTTTGAAGTGTTCTAAAGCTTTTATTAGAGTGGTAATATTGTTCTGGTTGGGTGAACTATATGAGGCATTACTTTATTATATCTTAAGAGTATATCAGTGGCGGATTTACAAATTTTCAACGTATAGGCTGAATAGTTTTTGCTGCCCTTGTCTCAACTATTGTCATAATCATACATTATTTTTACAATGCAACAATTTCGTTGAAATTGCACGTAAAATAAATTTTCGGTATATTTTTGAGCTAATCGGTATAAGTTCGCGACTCTCGGAATGTGCAATGACAAGTGAGAGAGAAAAGCCATCGACAAAATTTGTTGCAGACTTCTATCATAATGATTATTGACTTATGTCATAAAAAAAATCTTTGTGATTTCTATAAGGGTAAAAAAATAAAACAAATCGTTCCCCAAATTTGCCACCCCCCAAAATGTGCTGCCCTAGGTTCGAGCCTACTCAGCCTGCTGGTATATCTATCACTGTTGTATAGTGCACTCAAGCGTTTGTATGACCATAGCAATGGTGTTCAGGAGGTGAAGGATTTCAAATACCATCTTAGGCCTAACGCAGCGTTATGCGGCGAGGGCACTTTTTTATGTCAAAAAACGTACAAAACGTGACCACGACACATCAAAAAAAAAAAAAAGGTGTGTGTCCTATTCACACACGATAGAAGTGAAACTTCAGTAAATCGACAAAAGAATAAGAAGAATAAAAAAAAAACAAAATAAAAATACTATGCAAAAAGATTTTGTTCGGGCGGTCACCCATCCATGTACTGGCGTCGCGCAAAGTTACTTAACCTTGTTAGCGTTTAAGATTGGCTTACCCGACAGGTAAGCCAATCTTATTTCCATTTCCGTTGCATCAAATCACAACGATTCTAAAGAAGTTTCACATCTATAATATAAAAACGCGTCCGCTTAAAGCAGCGACAGGTCTTAGATACCAAGCTGATGGACTAGCTAATGGACGTGACCTCCGGGTGGTGCTAAGAACAGTCTCTGGTGGTAGGCTTCGGCCACGTCTTGTCACCACCCTCCGGGCTGGGCCAGTGCGTGAAGCGATGTTTTCGTGTTTCGTAATGTGGCCCGGAGAAGCCATCTATCTACCTTCTAGGTCTTCATGTCCCATCTTAGACCACATCGTCTCTTTACATCAGGTGAGATTAGGTCAAATAAAGATTTATCGAGTATAAAAAAATAATAATAATAATAACTAGCGGGTGGTTGATGATCGCATTGAATTAATTTGTTTTGTGAAATTATTGTTTCCGTAACTTGTATGTTTTGTCAATTGTTTGTAAATAATATTATTAGACGTAGCTAAGTGTTCTACCACGTTCCAAAAGTTATATAAACATTTTAATTGGAATGACCCCATATACTGGAGTAAAAAACCGTGGTGGAAGTCTAGTACAAAATACAACAGCTATATTCTTGTAAAATTTTATCCAAATCCTAATCCTTATTAGCAAGAGGTAGCGGAGTGTTTGAATGTTCTTCTAGCACTATAATTACAAATTTCTATGTATGTATATTATATTAAGTATATCAAATATCTAGTACCCCAACAGTAGTTTTAGGATATACCTGATAAGATTGATGTGGCCTGCCGCATCCGTGACTCACGGTTGTCTGGGAGAAATTGCTTTAAGCAATAAGACCGCCCATTACGTAGGTATTCTAGGTTTAGTTTTAATTTCTTATTGTATTGTTCCTTTGTTTGGTGTGTAATAAAGTATTTTCTATCTATCTATGTATCACACTTCGACCCCTTCTCTTTTCTAGTCTTTCTTAGCATGTTTTAAAGTGCGACCTTACTATAAATTTGTTAGATGGGTTCCAGCGGAAATTATTGGAATTATTTGAGGGAAGCATATAATTATGTCCAGTAGACGCTTTATGGCTTTAATGATGATGATAATCAGACATACCCCAGAACCAACTATATTTTTTTCAAAATTGAACATGACATACATATGCATTTTTAAGCAAATATACCCACGAAAAACCAAACGACTTACATAACGTCGTTGTACAAACTTTACGAACCTTATTTCCAATAGGTAATCTTGTACATCAATATATATTTTTAAACGATTTACATACTCTTCCAGACCCATACTCATAATACAGGAAAACTAATCTATTTATCGGAAAACTATCAAGCCGAGCAACCCATAAACTTAATATGGGCCAAATACATATAGGGGGTATAATTTCACCGTTATACGGTACTAAAATGTATGGGAATTCCATTATAGCTGCATGCCTGGAATCCTTATAGCTGCGAGAATCGTCCCGTTGCTATCAAAAGGGAATGGCTCTATTCCGGTCACGAGCGGTCACTGGTCGATATATCAGTTTTAGACATGCTCTTTAGCTTGGATTGGAAAGCTTGAGTTTGGATTGGTTTAAAGTTCTTACTGAACTGTTTTGGTAGTGGAATTTATTTCAGTATATTAACTCGTTCGTTAAGCTGAAGCAAGTTATATGTTATACTAAAACTAAGGGGTGAGAGCGTGAGAATCATGTCTAGTCCGCTCTTACACAGTCGGGTAATCTCCACGAACGAGAAATTTTTATGGCAGCGTATTGTCGCGACTCGTAATTCCTACGACAGCGACACCGGCCGGCGTTTGACAACGAGCCCGCAGCGAGCTCGCGGCGTGCGCACGGTTAGTGTAGTAGCGACCATTACGCGCGCTCTCAATCACGTGTCGCATCACCGCGACATTATAGTCCTGTGAATAAATATGCGAAGAGAGTGTATAGAAATACGTAGAACGATGATCGCCGAGATTCCCTCGATCGCGGAGACTCCATTGATATCAGCATATTTCGGTTTAAAAATCTGTAGGGTGCGTAGTGTGCTGTTGAGTTTAGTAAATATGTTCTCTGTATGGTTTGCAAACCATACAAGATCTTTATTAAAAAATACTCTAAAACAACATACAGCGCACTTACACTTTAATCAGAGTACTCTAAATTAACAATTAGCTAAAAATTATGAAATGGTGGTTGAACAAAATATTATAAATAGGTACTTTTTTCTTATTTTCTTAGGTACCACTAACTTTATGGAATCAATGCAATATCAAATCAGTGACGCAAATAAGACGATATTTAGAATATTATATTCATGGTGTTGGGTATTTGCAATCAATTTAAATAACACACACCGATATAACAGAACAGAAAGGAATTATTATTAAAAAGGCCACATCACAATGCAAAAGGAAATACTTTCGTCACACACCACTCCGATCCAACAAGAACGCAAAATAAAACCACCTATTTTCTATTTTCGTCGGTCCATGGGCCGGACTGTATCGGACTGAGCCGGTGTGAAGCTAGCCTAATACTGGCAATGTCATATATATGCATACTGATTTTATTCCTTACACTTTCAAGGCCGGCGCTAAGGCCTCGCTCCCGTATTAAAATTTTTAGTCACGCAGTGCTGAGGCAACTTTCAAAGAAATTAACGCTACTTGAATCGCCTTTCGGAAATAGTTGTCAGTATAATCTGCCACTATTCGAAAGTAATGTAAATCAAGGATTAAAATGTTATATCAATAAAAAAATAATACCAACCCCAAATGATGGGCTCGCTTTTATATAACAACCTATTTATTCGTGATACTTCCGTAAAATCTCTAGACAGTCTAGTAATTAAAAGTATTAAACTGAGCACAGGTGAATGTTTGTTGCATTGGTAATTTTATTTCATTTTAGTTTTTTATATCAACTAACTTTTTATTGAAATTTAATTGATATACATAAAATTTTATTCACATTTTATGTCGGAATTTGTATAAAACACAGTTAAACCGAGTCAGTCGTCGTAAATCCTGTCTGCTATTTATGCGATCAATTAAAATGTTGATGATCAAAAATATTTACTTATGAATTTCGTTACGATATTCATTCTGGTATTTGTAAACCATTCAAATCGATTGAGCTTACGGCATACATGAATAATATAAGGTATGCTGCACTCACATAGGGATAGCATACTTTATCTATTGCGTTTCTAACTCCACATATAATACTTTTCAAGGCAATCTCAACTCAAGTAAATTATTATCTAAGTTTTGGTGTTTTCAAAATCATGTGACACTCAGTTGGACAGCTTACAAGTTGGACAGCAAAGTGCTGAATCTTATTATTTTATGATCTCATATCATTATCGTATCTAGAAAAGTAACCTGTTGGTTCAAATGACTGTTCCGCTTTTGGTGACGGGCCTGATGTCTATTTATTTATCAAAGCGTTAGATATGGAAATCTCCACTCAAGTTAATTATTATCTATGCTTCCGTGTTTGGGACAGTGAGTCTCCATAGTAATGTTTTTTACTTTATTAACTCCAGATAATGTTGAAGAGAATAGTCGACATACTTTTCCAAAAATGCGTTACCAAAAACAAAACTCCTAATATCCCCAGTGTCATATGATTAGGTGCACTGAACTTGATTTTGTATTAAGTAATATATATTTTTCCAGAGCTGGCTATGATCTGATCACCATGGATTGCCCGTTTCGGCGCGCGGCGTCCCAGCACCAGTTCGCGAACGGCGGCGGGAGTCAAAAGCCGGAGTTCAGGTCGCGGCAGTCCTCGTTCCACCTGCCGCCTGATGACGAGGGGCGAAGCACCCTCACGCTGAAGAACCTGAGCGAGGCTCTGCAGCTTTTGACTGCTCCTTCTGTAAGTTAATTGTGTTCGCTTCACATTAATTTTATTTTCTGGTTCTATACTAGCAGACGGCAAAGTTATATCATTACTAGCAACCCGCCTTGGCTTCGCACGGCTGCATTGCTGATACTAAATACACTACAGAAAAACTGTGAGAGTCAAAAATGTATTTATGGTATTTAATTGGATAAGGATTAATGCTGTATTGGTTAAAATCTACAACCTGGGCCTCTTCAAGATAGGAAATAAGCCTTCATACTCCAAAATAGACCGCATCACTTTTTATCACATGAGATTATGGTCAAATAAGGGGTTATCGACTTCCCAGCACCTATTCGTGAACTGCGGCGGCTGTCAGAATCCTTGAACAAGGCCTTTGTGAGTAGTCTATTATTCCAATCCTAGGTTATAAAGGAGTTTACAAATAAAAAAAAGGTGTGTGTGCGATTCACACACGATAGAAGTGAAACTTCAGTAAATCGACGAAAGAATAATAAGAAGAATAAAAAAAAGTGTGTGTGTGTCAGCTACGACGCACGATTGGAATCTACTACTTATGAACTATAATTATGATATTATATCGAATAGAAAAAAAGGGTAAATGAACGCATTTGCTAAAATGTTAAGAGAAACAAACATATATCTGTAATTATTCGGATTATTTATATTACTTCAATAAAGCGTATTACATAAAGTATGTTACAAAATAATATAAACAAAATACAGCAATACCTCTTTGCGCGATACTTCGTAGTCTCAACTACGAAGTATCGCGCAAAGAAATTTAAATAAAGCATTGTATTTGTGTCTGTTACATCATTTCCGTTTCATCTTTTTGCATCCGGTTTGAAATCACAACGATTCTATAGAAGTTTCACTTCAAAAAAAAAACGATTTTAGTGAACCGTCTCGTTATGTCTCTAAAGAAATGTTGATTGTTTAAACGCTCATAAAAATATACTTTATTTTGCCGTCTAAAAATTTATTCAGAGAGAAAAACAACCCAAATTATACCTTCTGATAAAATTACGCTTTTGCTAACCGTATTCTGGCGTTTTCATACCCAGGGTACAGTTAGCAAATTAACTATTCATGGTTCAAACACACACCACAATTGTTAGTTTTGCCACCTTTTATAACGAGTTTAACGAAAGAGGTTTTAGTCCTGTAACCCAAGGGTAGTTGATTATTTAAATAAAGCATCGTACTAAAATGATTTTTAAAACATTTTAATTTAAAATTACTACATTACAGCGTAAAAACACTTTATTGTACAACAAAACAAAACAATAGTTACACATATCACATATGAGGAAGAAGTGCAAAGGGCGGCCTCATCGCATGTATTACTAAAAATGTGTATTGGCTGTTTTGCAATATTTCAAATAACAGTGCCAGTGTATATTTGTATATTTGTATATATTGGAAACTCAAATTCTAACTAAACTAAAATATTTTTAGTTATTCAACAATTTACCTGCCTACAGAAAAATAAATATCTAACGAAAGTTTTAAGCAAGTCTATAATTGTTATGAGTTATACAGTACGTTTATTCGTAACTTAACAATAAAGTACATTTCAAAGTAGGCTGCATAAAGTTTACTGTTTTTATTAATTACATTAAAACTTTTATATTATGCATGACCTTCTATTATTGAGGGAGCACTCGTTACTTTGTGTTTTGTCTAAGTAAAGTAAGGTGTAATCCTTTGTTAGGGGTCCTAAAGTAAATAAATAAAACATCCGGAGAATACTAACCTAAAATTTGATAAGAAAATGTCATTCTTACTTTAAATTTCAGAAAAACAAAGGATTTTACGAATAGAAAATGAAATTACATTTTTAATTCCACTCCGCAGTGTAAAATTAAAACACTTGATGCGTTTCCGAAGCTCCCTCCATTTCCTTTCCACAATTTACATATTTATAGAATCACAGACATTCAGGTTGGAAACACAAAAACGCAGAAAATTACAGACGCGCTATCTCTGAAATTGAAACGAGATCCAGTTTTCTGATATCATCGTGAGGATCATTGATCAGTATACGGAAAAAGACTTTTACACTTAACAAGATGTCTAAAAATAAATCTGGTTTAAAAGTATAAAAGGATACATTTTTAATACTTTGTTGTTTTGATCAAGTAAATAGGCTGTTAGGAATAATAACAAAAAAAAAGTATTTAAAAATTGGGGGATTGCGACCTATATATTTCGTACACATAGCATGAATGTATCGTCTTAATTTTGCGTTTTATAGGAAAAAAATAGGTGCAACATTGTTTTAAATAATTTAATTGACTTATAATTACTGACATTTAAGTCACATTAACATGACTGACATTATGATTTATATTTTTTTAGTCATCTCTTCTAAATAACTTGTACGAATTTAATCATATTTATGAACAACACAATTCTTCAACCAATGTGTGTTGCCACTGATGACTGAAGGATACGAAATGTGGAATTTTAGCAATGGCTTTATGTATAGGCTAAGCTCAAGCTTAGATGAAGTGGTTTGCTGAGCTATGGTTTCTTTATGGGAGATGGAATCGTGGATGACAGAAAAAACGCGATTAGGCTTAAAAAAAATAATCTTGGATTAAGTCACAGATTTTCACCAACTAGAACGGATGCCTTGGTTAAATATGCAAATTTAATAAAATGGGAAATTCTAATAATAAATATAATACTAGTGGGTTCAGTACACAGATAATCACACTGACACAAATTAATGAGAACAACACTTATTTAAAAATCTCCGTGGTTTACTCAGTGTTATTATAAGTTTTGAATATTGTAATAGTAGTTTAAGATAATAAAAAAAAAAAAAATTAAGCGCGGCCATTCGGCCACTCAAAACTTGCTTTACATTAAACTGGCCTACTAAAGAGCTAGCAACACTTTAGAGAAAGCTACAAACAACAAAAGCTTTGAAATCAGTATACTATACTTTTTCCCAGCAATACAATTTTTGTTTATTGCTATGCCAAGGAATGCGAGAGAAATCGCAGAACGAAAAGCCTTTACTAATAATTGTGTTTACTTATATCCCAAGCAAAAATTCGCAGCTCCTAGCAATTTGAAATTTCAGCCAGACACCCATTATTTAAGAAAGTTTATGGGTTTCTGGCAGGAGGAAGGCATTGTATAAAGTATCCGGCCATGGATAACGTGATTATGAATGTAAGCCCAAATAACATTATATATTATACTAGCTGACCCGGCCACACGTTGCTGTGGCTAAATATTTTGTTTTATTACATTATAGTAAACAATCTAAGAGGAACGATAAGAGAACATCAGTCACGGAGTCCACTATGCTTTTTCACACAGATTGTATTTGAACTTTCGAGACATAGACAATAGCTCAAAGACCTCAATGAACCACCACGTATGAATAGCTTATCAACAAAAATCATAGACAACCTATAAAAAGACATTTACTTTACACTTTTGTTAACCTGTAGATAATAACAGACAAATTATTAGCAATAAATTAAAATTGCGACTATAATTTGAGATTTAAAATATCCTATCTCTCAAGTTGGATCGAACTGCACATGGTGTGCGAATTTTATTATAATCGGTTAAGTGGTTTAGGAGTCCATTGAGGACAAACATTGTGACACGAGATTTATATATATTAAGATATTTATAAATAATGTATGGAATTATAAAGACAAATTCTCCAAAAGTTCCCACAATCCAAACACTTATAAAATAACTAATCGTAAGTCTGGCTGTTCCGGCCCCTAGACTTTTATGGGTTCTTTAGGTTCGTTTTCGCCTCGCTTTGTGCATCGAGCCTTAGAATAGAGTCGTTAAACGTTAAAGCTTCGTGTATTGAATTCAAATTGGTCATTAAATAAGGAATGGATTAGACCATTACTGGTTAGCGTTAATTGCTTGAATTGACAGGGTATTTTATCCCATCTAAGAGAAATAACGAAAATATATGTTTATGACAAATTCCGGGAGAAAGTGAATGAGAAACGTCAGTATTTTAAAAAATGCAAAGTCGTGTTTTTTTATCTCTCTTTCAAATGTTTTTCAAAAACTCTATTCGCCATATTGGACGTAGCGTGACGTCATTTCGAAAGCGTATTATTTTTATCATATTTCGTCTTCTGTCTTCTCAAATACTGTTTGTTACCTACATGGTCTTTCGTAGTTGTTTATACTATACTCACGGAATGGGAGTCGCTATTCGAAACTCAAAACGGCAAGACGGCTAGTGATTTCAGCCGCAAATTCAAAATCATATGTAAAAATAAACTTATTTTAACTTATTGTAAGAATAATGGCATTTTAACCCCGCCAAACAAAAAAAGAGGGGTGATATAAGTTTAACGTGTCTGTCTGTCTGCCTGGGACAGCATATCTCCCGAACGGATGAAGCCATTTCAATTTAGTTTCTTTTATATGAAAGGTGAGTTTGGCACAAGTGTTCTTAGACATATCTCATGAAAATCGGTTGTGCCGTTTAAAAATTATGGGGGTGAGAGTGGGGCAGGGAAATCCGAAAATCCGAAAAATGGTATTTTACTTATAAGGAAATTATAGCATTGGAATCGGGAGTTTTACTTAAATTTAGATTTTTTAGGTTTTATAAAATTCAAATAAAAATTCTTATGGTTCGTTATGATCTCAGAATTCATTTAATATAGTAAAAGTGTAATACCATGCAAACGTACCTAATCGCAGTTCTTCAGTTTGAATGATGACGAGGTAGAACTTATAAAGATTTAGGCTCCAAATCGCACACCGAGCTGAGGAGTAAGCTTATAACTTGAAATGGGCAACATACCATTATTTTACTGTCTTTGAGTTTCCCGATAATTTGACGCTGTCGTAAGCGCCATGGTCACGGCATAAACAGATGTATTGCAAGTAGGTAGACTGCTATTGGCAAACGAAACGGTCTACCCCCTTCCTGAGTCTTTTATTACGAGTTCGACTATCACTTGTGTCACACTACTTGTTTCATTCTCGAGCGCAACTCGATCACGACACACTACACTAACCTTGTGCTGACGAATGATCGGCAATTCACTTTTTTTTATTTTTGCATAACTGCACCACAGGGTTCCACGTTCCAGACAATGCCCGTTTCAAATTTGAATATTGAAAACTATGATATAAATATCGTATTGCCAAATAGCCTAAGCACAAATAAAATGTTCTTGATTTCGTGTAAAATAAACTCTAACTTAACACTAGCATCCATTACAACGAAGCATAGCATAGTTTAGCACTCTAAGACCGTTCATAATTTACCTATCTGTGTATTACATAAATTTTCACAGCCATATAAAACCATTTAAAAATCAAATGTAATTAATTACTTTATTGAAGTTCAAACAAAAATCCTTGTCTAAGCTCCTTTGTTTGCTTTTACCAAAATTGGTTCATCGGAATGAACAAATTTAACAACTTAAATAAGAATTCACGAAGTTAATAAGCTGTGTTTTCTTAAGTCTGCAGCAAATATGTTTATGTTAATGAAATATTATCAGGGAAAGTTTATGAAGAAATATATTAAATCCCAATATTTTAAAATATTCTAACATTGGGTTACATCACAGTTATTATTTTATAGTTAATAACTGTGTAAGCTTTCGTTTCACACTGAATTTATTTCATGTAATAAAATGTATTCATAAAATCAGTGCTAAACAAAAGTACAAAGCGATTCTTCGTACTATTATACAATCGTGGTATGGAGAATCTGACAAATAAAAATAAAATGCTATGTGTATGTAAACAGTTCATTTCAATTTAAATAAAGTCAATAGTTCAAATGTTTATTTACATAACATTTTATTCTGAACCTTTAATATTTGCCGGTGGGGCTTTGAATAAATTTGGTTATAGATGTATTGTTATTTTATGCGTTTAGAGGAAATAATATTTGTTGATAACATAAAAAAAAACGTTTCGTAGGGTCTCTTTTATAACGGAAATCATAGATTTAAATATCCATGACTTACGATCGTTATTTTGTCTGTAGAATTTGTACAGACTGGACGTAACTTGGATATTTCTATAGCTGCTATATTGTTAATAATTACCACTACTGTACCATTTTTTTTCTTTTGTTATTTCTGATTGGTTTTAACGGTAACATATTTAATACTAGCTGCAGAAATGATGAAACATATATGGGATCTCTGATCATAATTTTCTGTAGTCGTTTCTACATGCAAAAAAGCTAATTATTACATAAAAGCAAACAGGTCTTGTAATTTTTACTGTTTTTTATTAATTTATTTACTTATATCCTAACCCCAAGATCATTTCGTCATGTTGTCGGTTGCTGGTGTTTTTTATTGCAAAATAAAAACTCCATGTTCCATTTTCTGTGTGGAAATGTCACAAATCATAGCGACTGGAAAAAAGCCTCGTTTCTCTTATCACTAATCTGACATTTGTTTGAAAAGGGTTTCCATTTGGGACAGTAATATTTTATTTAATTTCGTAACGTTGTCACTTGTTGGTATAATATGTTATTCAATTTGGTACCGTAAAGGCTTTCGGTTGATTCACAGAGCAAAACATAGCTTCGGTTTTTATTACTCCGTTTATATAATATTTAAACATGCTTCAAACGTCGTGACTGTCAAAATGATATTACACACTAAAATTTTGAATAATATAAAATTTGACAGTTTAAATTCTAAAAAAAAAACTCTAAAGCAAATGCTACTCATTATTTAATAGTTATGGTTAAAAACTATCTCTGTAAAATGTTTGTCTCTGTCAGTGGTAGGTAGTAATAGATTTTTAATAGTCGTGCAAATTGTGTCGTTCGGTTTTGGTTATTCTAAAAAACAACAAAAATATTTATATAATCTATATTTCACTTGTTCAATTAAAAACACAATCATTTTTTTGTTTCTGATCTCTTCTGAAATATATTATGGGTAAAAGTGATTTCAATGAAATTTACAGCCAATTTTCAGATTGAAACTATTTTAGAAAACTATGTTTTGGTTACACACATAATAACAAAATAATTTAGAAAATTTGAACACTGGCGAATAAAATGTACCTCAAAAAGTGATTATATTTTTGAATATAATTAGATCACCTAATCTAGCGTAACGGCAGTTACAATCCGAGTCTACGGGTTTAAAGCAATTTGCAGTCATATAGACTCACAGATTAGACCTCACAGATTAAACCTACATAAATATTTCAGTTTGTAGAAAGTCGAAATCGTCAAAAAAGCAGGTTATTAATAAAACGCTTTTACCATAGGTACAATTTAAACTTCATCATAAAAACTCGAAACATGAAATTTATAGACATGATAAAACAATTTTCGCCGCAAATATTTTAGGAGTTCGATTGTAAAGTTGATTATCGAGAATCATGAACAGCTACGTTACCACACACGACTTCCGGTCACATTATGAGACAATCGGATCATTAACTGAACTGCGATACACACGATTATTATGTGTACGTGATGTCCAGTCCAATATGATCATAAGAGGAGGGGAGATATACTTTATTCACCCGGGAGAATTGAGTATACTCATGTTTTGACATTGATTACACGAGTACTTAATTCACATAACATACATAAAAATGTAGAAAATTTTGAAAATATACGTCTTCAAGAGCTTGATAAGAGACGAGATGAGCTCAAGGCCAGACCATCAGTGGCTATAACCTATTCCTTCGTAAATGGGGTTTTAACATGCCCAACATGCTCTCGTACCTTCACTAACAAGGTTGGGTATTCTAGCCACCAGAGAGCACATGAAAGGATACGACAGCTACATCCACAGCAAATGTTATGATATGAAAGCCATTAGCCAATTATTAGCAGTTGCTGAGGCCGAAAACGGCCAAGACTACATTATTATTATTATTATTACTTAATTCACCTAGGTAAAAAAAGCTGATAATTTCATGCACATATTTTTTATTAATAAAACGGAATAGAAAAACATGAAACATGATGGTTTTAAAAAAAAAACTGTCAAATCAAGTACCAAGTAGTAGGAGTTTTTTGTTTGTTTTCTGATTATTGTATATTAATGATGATGGTATGATTATAATTTGTTTTCTTTGTATTATGTATTGTATTTGCTATCACATCCGTTACAGAAATGGTTCTTACGAAAAGGCCAATGTGGGTTGTACTTCATACTTCCCGCATATGCTGAATAAGGTATTTTTTGGAGTGCTGAAGACAAATTATTTATTGAGGATCTCTGTGTCTCGGTGGGTGAAAGTTCGCCTGAGGCGCAAGAGGTTGCGGGTTCAATTCCCGCCGGGGGACCAGATTTTTTACGATCTACAATTTCGTGTTTCGGGTCTGGGTGTGTTCTATGTATCATAAGTATGTATTTACAAAAAAATGATCTATGTTCTATATCAATCACCTAGCACCTACAGTACAAGCTCTGCTTAGTTTGGGGTTAGGTAATGCTGTGTGATTAGTCCGAAATTATTTATTTATTTATTTAAAACTTACTTATTTTAAGTCGTATAATTTTATGTAAATTTATCTTATGTTAGCTGCAAATAAATGATTTCTTATCTTATCTGACACTATTTTTTTATTCGGGATACAAATTACTTACTTAATAATTCACACATTATAAAATAATATCTCTGAACCATTAACACGTTTTCACATAGAAAACGATGGAGAGGTATTCATAGTGAGTCAAGATTACGGGTTGCAAAAACCTCTTCACAATACCGCCCCGATTATAATAGGCATACAGAATGACTGCATAATAATAAATCTTAATTTAAAATTTAAGTAAAACCCCCGATTCAAATGCGTTCATTTCCTTAAATGTAGAACAACTTAATATTATGTAATGTGGACGCGATGCGCTTTCATTTGATACCCCACACTAATATATTTGCAGATTTTTTGCATATTATGCATACTAGTATATTCACAGCAACACTTTGGGGGACCAGGTTATGGTCAACGATGGTTTAGGAAAGGTTTGGCATACAGACAAAGATACTCACAGTTTAAATATCCGGGACTGCCTACTCCGCCTTGCATTAACAATACTGTCCTTTGTTAGTTCAACACACACGATACTTTTCACAATCTGGCCAGGCTATTTTGTATTGGATATTGATAGGATTATAGATTTTAGAACTACAACTTTATGGAAACGAAATACCCTTAAATATGATTATTGTCAATTAATCCTGTATCAGCCTGAAGAACTGTGACTGAATACTATTCTAAGTGCATCGTTTTGTTTGCCTCTGGAATAAACTAAATTTAAAATTATAATTTTGAGTTAGAATACTGCCTTATAGGAGTTACTCGGCAACTCAATATGCCATAACATTATGCCGTGTGTCCACGTCCTAACGACACATGACAATAGTTCCTATTATTGTTTTTATTGGGTTATTAATGCGATCTCGTATCATAAAGACATACATTATGTGAGTTTTTATGGCACTCAATAATATGAATGCCAAAACAATGCAAACTGAATAAAATAAATTAAAATGTTAAAACAAAGTGCAAAGTGTTGTTAAAGTATAATTTAGTATAGAAGTTTGAGTTTAGTTTTAGTGAAATATAATGTTCGGCTTTACGAGAAAGACTAATAATATTAGATAGGCCGCGGTTATGGTACCTTATTCAAAGCCGTGTTGGCTAGGTGTGAGCAAACTCGACTTTAATTCCAAAGGTCGTGGGTTCAAGCACCGCCGCATGCCTCAGGTTTTTTCTTGAAAATGTGCAAACGTGTTTAAAACGCGTGCTTTACCGGTGAAGACAAACATTGTGAGGAAACCGGCATGTTCTGAGAATTTTGACGAGTTTGAAAGACATGTGCTATGCACCCGTACTGTGGGGAATTTAGGCCTGATCTCTCACGTCAATAGAGAAATCCTTGTGTCCCAGCAGTGGGAACGTAAATAGGGGTGCTCATGTGAGGTTACTGTTACTAATACAGATGTTAATTTTTTTTTTCAAATTATTGAGCCGTATCTTCATCTTGCAGTTTCAACTTAAAATTACGTTTTTTAAACATTTAGACCCAAATAAATAAAAAAAAATAAAAACTGTTTCCTTTTTGTTTGTACTTGTCTTGTTACTCTGACGATTGACACTCATTTAATTGCTAGGCAATTTTTTTTTAATGGCAGTATAAAAAATGTAGGTCTCCAAGAACAGAATTGGAATCGCAGCATTAGTTATGTGAAAAATCAAACAATGAAATACGTATGAGCGAACTGCAAGAAGAAGATACGGCTCAATAATTTGAAAAAAAATAATAAACATCTGTATTAACAGTAACCTCACATGACCACCTCTATTTACGTTCCCACCGCATTCAAACTTTTTTTACTACACATACTTCATTGTAAACCACAACCTGTCTTGTAGATAATTGAATTGGTACCTTCTAGATCTATTTGATCCCTCATCGTCACTTCCATCAGGTGAGATTGTGGAAAAAAATAGATCAATGTCACATAAAAAAAAAAGTTTTTTTTCCTCCTTCAATTCTTTCTACTTTATATACCATATCCAAAACACCTTGTATATGTTGTGTACACTAAAGTGTTGCCTATTAGTTTATTCTATTCTATTATGTCTATTATGTCTATGAAGTGATAGATACTCGTCGCGTTCTACAATAACCCACTTATCCCACGGCCTCATCAGTTAAATTAACTTTGTTTCTATTTTCAAAGCTTTGAGGTCGCAGCTGCCACTCAAATCTATTTGAAGCAACTTAATTAGTGGTAAAAACTGAAGTTTTCAATCACAAAGGGTTAAATTATTAAGGGTTTGTGAATTATTCGATAGTGGAAAAGTTAGTAAAGTTGGCATAAATAATAAATAAATACAAATACAAAAACACTTTATTGTACACAGGGAAATAAAATACAAATGTACAATGGGCGGCCTTATCGCTAAAAAGCGATCTCTTCCAGGCAACCTTTGGATGGAAAAGAACTTTGATAAAATAATTAGTAGGCAGGGGTGTACAATATTAAATAAAACAATTTATATATGACTACATATGACAAATATAAATATACGCGTACAAAAATAAAAATTAAATACATACATACATATAATTAATTAAATAATAATAAACGTGGTTACCTTAAAGCTTGTGTTACAGGTACTAGACATCTGATGTGACAAACACTAACACACTAAGAAATATATTCTGACAAAAGTCGGAATATATTTCTTTTTTTACGTGTCACTAAGAATTATCATGTTTGCTATTATGAGTTTGACAACAATGAACTTTCTTTGTAATCGAGTAGTAGTAGTACTCGATTATTATTATATTTTTCATAGGACATTTTCATAATACTATGATGTATCATATTAGATCCAATCATATAGATACTTTCGAGTTTTAATTTCCTTATTTTTTAAATGTTTTTACTTTCATTATAATGTTAAAAACACAAAAAAGGCTTTTTTCCATCACAAATTGATGGCATCATTAGAAATATCATCAGGGCATTACAATGACCCACAATTTCGAAAGATCCATTTTAAGTTCAAAAGACCGTAATGGTTGACTTTCAAAAGATGAATTGCTTCAAAAGGACCCTTCCATCCTGGCTAATTTAATTAGAATACATCTTCTTTTTCGACCGCTTTGGAATTGTATAAGAAATTCACTAAAATCTTGTTAAGGAATACCTCCTTTCTTCTTTGTATGCCTAACTTGAAACAGAAATAAATGTAGAATTATTTGAGGTCATTTAAATAAAATACTAGCTTTCCACGCCGCAGTGTTGTCAGTGTTTTTGAGTTTTACGCGAGATCATCGTATTTTCTCGCATTAAAAAGTACTCTATAGCCTCCCTCGATAAATTGGCTATCGAATAATGAAAGAATTAATAACGTTTGCTTAATAAACATTTATAGAATCACGTTGTATAGGAGCCCCCTTAAATACTTTTTGTTAATTTTAGTATTTGTTATTAGCGGCAGCAGATTTTTTTAAAATTTCAGCCTTCTATCTAGCAAAGTTCTTGAGATACAGCCTGGAGACAGAATTAAGACAGTTGTTTTGTAAATATTGTACGATTTCTAAGAAGATTTCTAAGAAGTCACCTTGTTTAAGGTCCCATCCGTTTCTTTGGATATATTTGAACAAATATTAATCCCACTACCTATCTAGTAGGCACATCGTCATCATTCTCTTGCCCTTATCCCACATTACGTGGGGTTGGCAACATGTTTTTTCCTTCCATTTTCCTCTGTCACTCGTCATATCAATACCTACTCTTTTCTTACACATGTCAACCTTAACACAGTACATCTTTCCGACCGCTTTCCACATATCTATCAACACTCTTATCTAACACTCATACAATGATACAACTCCTACGCCAACTTGTGGGTAATAGTCATAATAGTAATAATAGACATTCATTGATAATATAATTTAAAAGTCACAATATGGTTTTTAACGTGGTTCCCCAAGGTAATTAGAAACCAACGGGATTACATAACAGATAATTCCATTAGCGTATGATTTTCCTGCAATTTACGTAACTCAAATAAGCTGAAGTAATAAAAGAATTCAAGAGGAAATATAAAACAGACAGAATTTATGATTTTTCCCAATTTAATTACCAAATTGAACTTCAAAGTGAATAAACAAACGTATTTCGTTGTGTTTTTATGAAAACAGGTTTTTACAGAGTCTTTCTCCTTCTTTGATATTTTAACGTAAAGACATTACGCAATGGGCTTACAATCACGGATCAACCTATTTTATGATTTTCTCTGCTACTGGATTAAAAAGGTTCGTTCAGTCCTCCAATATAATACGTTTCTAGAAATCTTTTTATCTTGGTCTAGGAAGCCACTTCCAACTTTTTTTTTTTTTTAATGCATTTGCAATTTACATAATTATTAATACATGTCGGATTGTTCGCGCCAACACGCTTCACAAATCACAAGTTCTCTTCTGCAAGGACCAATCGCAGCGCTCCACATCGTCACGTATTTCTAAGTAAATGACACCATTGGTCATAATTGTTCCCCCACCCTTATATCCTCGATAATTGTAATAATTCTTAACATTCGCCATTATTGCACAATAAAATCAAGACGTTCGTTGCACCAAAAATAATATTTTTGGTGCAACGAACGTCTTGATTTTATTATCTTCTTGATTATCTTTCATTAAAGTCATCCAGATAGGAAAAGTCTAGGACCAGTCGTAGGTAGCCACCTTTTCAGATCAAAAGGCTTTGTCCAAGCCCGCTATCGTACACGGATCTTAAAAAGTTAAAAATCTATGTATTCAGCCTACAAGAAGGCGTGCAAATGTTAATTCAAAAAAATTATATATATTTTTAATTTAACTAACGCTTTATGAACACTTTCGAGCAACCAACTACATAATTTTGTCTTAAAAATATATCCATTTAACTCCTTAAATTGTTCTGGCAGTTTATTAAATTAAATTTCACTTCAATCTCTAACCTACCTTATGTTACATATTACATACATGACTTGCTGAGTGTCGACCCATTTGTGTAGGTACATAAGGTATAATCTATGTTTAATATAATAAGGTTCAGTGTTATATTTTTGTACACAAAAAAAAATATTTCTTTCTTTCTTTCTATTTCACAGACATAGAAACAGAATTGTGTTTGTAGATTTTATTCAACCATTATGCAACTACGTATTTTGTATGACTAATCTATCATGACTTTCTAACATGACAAAAACTTCTATAACTGACAATAAATCAGTACAATAGGGTAGATGACTAACAAATAATAATTAGTCCGTCATTTAGAAAACTTAAAAAAATTGTACCCATATTTTATATTTAATTTTAAATAAAAAAGCGTGACGTAGACTTCGAGCAAAATTTACTAAATGTTTGTTACAAGCGTCCACTCCGGAATTTTGATGATACAATATATACACTTTTTTATTAATTTGAAAAAAAAAGGTGTCCAGTATTTTTGGACGGGCTTACAGACGGAATAAACATAACACCTATTTTTTATGTAGACACGATGCCACATTGTGTTGTGATTATCCACATATTAAAAAAAATATTTATATATTATTTTATATAAATATTAAATATTTAATATAATTAATATTATATTATAAATATTTTTTAAATATTTATATTAAGTAAATTAGGCGGCTTCGCACGGGTAACTATCAAAAGAATCCCGGATATTTTTCCATTTTTCTCGCCTTTTAAACCTTCCTTAGACCTCCACGAACATTTCATGATAAGATAAATCCGTTCAGCCGTTCTTGAGTTTTAGTGAGACTAACGAATAGCAATTCATTTTTATATATAGATAGATTGAGCTATGTAAACCATGAATTATGAAATGTAAAGTTTGACAATGGAAAACCAATGAAATACAAATCTGGTAAAACACAATGAGAATAGCTTGACTATCAAATATCGAAACAATAGGTCGAATATCGAGCAAATGGTCCGGCTGTCAGTAGGTAATGATGGATTGCTAGCTTTGAATTATTTGATTGATTGGGATTTAAGTATAATCATTATATATCATCCAGTGTTTATTGAAACGTGACTCTCATAATGGTAATTTATTTATTAGTACTAGATGGGATATTTCTGGATGATGAATTGACTGTTGCGGTTAAATAGTAATAAGATTATAACACTGTTAATATGTTGTTATATTTGAGGGAGGACTATATACAGCAGTGGATTATCTACGGGTTATTAATTATATAAATTAACATAATTTTCCCGTAGGTTAATATCCATGATCTTCAATCTTTGATTCGAATTTCTTTTGATTTGAATCTTTGATTCGTCTTTTCATCTAATATACCGCAGTGCCTCAAGACGAAAGTCTTCAATAAATGTGTGTTGCCAGTGATGACATACGGATCCGAAACGTGGTGCTTCACTATTGGTCTCATAAACAGGCTCAGAGTCGCTCAAAGAGCTATGGAGAGGGCTATGCTCGGGGTTTCTCTACGGGATCGAATCAGAAATGAGGAGATTCGTAGAAGAACGCGGGTCACCGACATAGCCAAACGGATTAGTTCTTTGAAGTGGCAGTGGGCAGGCCACATAGCACGAAGAACAGATGGTCGTTGGGGCCGAAAGGTTCTCGAATGGAGACCACGGATCGGCAAGCGCAGCGTAGGACGTCCACCAACTAGATGGACGGACGATCTGGTGAAGGCTGCGGGCTCACGGTGGATGCAGGCCGCTGCCAGCCGAAACCACTGGAGATCTTTGAGGGAGGCCTATGTCCAGCAGTGGACGTCTTACGGCTGAGATGATGATGATGAATATCCATGATGATGACTATTATCATTCTGGTGGTGATATTCACACGTATTTTTATAAAAAAACTAATAACACTGCATCTTTCCAACAAATAAAGCCCCTTGGCGAAGAGCTCTGAGATTGAGTTACTGGCACTAGTCTGATAGTTATCTCACTACCTGACCCGTTGCGACTTTGCTCTGAAGCGAAAACCCTCCCATTTCATGCTCTACCTATTTCACGAGGTTCGGATGCGAAAAGCATTCGAACAAAGCCGGAAAGGGTTAGATAGTACATGTGTGATAAATTAAAGTCTGCGTCTGTCTGTCATCCTGTCTATATTTTTGAGATAACGGGAAGGTTTTTGTATGCAAGCAAAGTCGAATGGGCTAGCTAGTCAGCCGCTGCAGCCGCGTCTATCTATCCCTATGTTTGCGATAAACCTAAATAAATTTGATATGTACTTGTATAACATGGACTCCTACACCAAGTGATCAGTATATTTCAACAGATTATACAATTAAAAAATATGCAAAATGTTGCAGTCAGAACGGTCACCCATCCAAGTACTGACCTCAATCAAGGTTGCTTAGCGTTGTAAATAAAAAGACAAAGTAATGAACATTTAATTTTTTTTTCAGTTTTAACTTTCTCATATTTTAGAAGTTATAGGGGATATACACTATACCACTATTTATTTTTAAATCTCCTAAATATAAAGTAACCTACTAAAGTTGAAAACACATCTCTCCAATAGACATGTCATAAAAAATATCACATACCCAGATCCAATCCCATTTTATCACTTCAAAGTGTTTCCATACGAAATATTTATTACCTAAAGCAAGGCTTACCCTTCGCAGAACCTATTTTCAATACACTTAAGTTTTATATGAGAACAGTTTGCGAAACACAAATTGTTTTGATAGCAAGAGGAAGGCATTCGCGTGTTTCAATTCGAAGAATTCCTATTGGAATTGTTGGAGTTGCCAACTCAGCATTGACAATAGATTAGTTTACCTTCGGGGAAATGGATCGTGTGTTGTCGGAACAGTTGAGAAGTTTGTGCATGTTAATCAACATTCCCTTTTTTGAATTCCACACAGATGCATCTATTTTGAACCCCCGACCAAAAAAGAGGGGTGTTATAAGTTTGACGTGTCTGTCTGTCTGTCTGTTACATCATAGCTCCCGAACGCACGAAGCGATTTCAATTTGTTTTTTTTTTGTATGTAAGGTGATTTTGACCTGGGTGTTCTTAGACATGTTTCATGAAAATCAGTTGAGCCATTTAAAAGTTATGGGGGTGAGAGTGGGAAGGGAAAACAGAAAATCTGCAAATATACTAGTATGGGGTATCAAATGAAAGCGCATCGCGTCCACATTACATAATATTATGTTGTTTTACATATAAGGAAATGAAGGCATTGGAATCGGGGGTTTTTCTTAAATTTTAAATTTAGATTTAGTAACTTAAATACGTTTCTTATACATTACTGAAGTACCTTTACATCATCACTACATAGTATAAAACAAAGTCGCTTTCTCTGTTCCTATGTCCCTTTGTATGCTTAAATCTTTGAAACTACGCAACGGATTTTGATGCGGTTTTTTTTAAATAGATAGAGTGGATTCAAGAGGAAGGTTTATATGCATAATAACATCCATTAAATAGTGGAGAAGTACTGTTATTTTTGAGGTTTCTAATGTGATGTCGTAAATAATTTCATTTTTTCCGCTTACATTGCAAACGTAGGCTGAACCCTGAAGTTTTATCAAAATAATGTACTAAGTATTGTACACATTGAAAAGGTCTACAGAAAAGTCCGTGATGGTATATGTCAATCTCTTATGGATAACCGAAAATAACTTTTTTTTGTCATTTACTTTTTAGAACAAATAATGGCTAATTTTCGAAACGATTTCAACCAATACAGCATTAATCCTTAATCTATTAAATACCTTGAATACATTGTTCATTTAATATAGATCTATATGGCCGTATGATTTAAGTGAATATTTTCGAAGATATTACAGATTTAAAAATTGCGGGACGTAGCGTTTGCGGCGGTACCGGCCGGACTCGGTCGATACCGTTCTCGATTTGGAAGAAGCTGTTCATTTTCCTACAGAATTTCTAAATTCTTTGAACCCTGTGTTGAAAGTAGGTTGTCCTGTTATTTTATTAAGAAACCTGAATCCACCTAAACTTTGCAATGGCACGCGTTTGCTGGTAAAATCATTGAAAACTTTCATAATAGAGTGCCCAATACTCACAGGATGTGGTACCGGAGAAGATGTATTGATTCCCCGAATCCCTCTGATTTACCCTTCCAATTTAAACGTTTACAGTTTCCGGTAAAGACATCTTTTGCAATGACCATATGAATACTTAAGCAATGAATAAATCGCAGGGTCAAACCTTCAACGTTGCAGGGTTAGATTTGAGCTTTGACTGTTTTTCACATGGACAACTGTATTTCGCTCTTTCAAGAGTGACCTCCAGAGAAAACATGTTTGTATTGTCTAATCAGAAGAAAGCTGTGAACGTTGTTTATAAAGACATTCTGTAAAAAGTTGTAAAAATAAAATATATAGTTAAAAATGTAAAAAGTTAATAAGTAAAAATGTAATTTAGATATTCCAAAGATAGCAGGAAATCTTCATGGTATATGGTATGGTATGGGAAAGGGGGATTGTTTTACTCCAAATTAAACGCGTGCGGGCCGCGGGCAGTAATGAATAAATCAAAACTACTGGATCTATTTTAATCACATAGGCTATATATTTTATACCCGTGCGAAGCCGGAGCTATGTTTTTATATACAACGTTAACAGTTTTTCTGTAAGTAGTGTATTTAGTATCAGCATTGCACCCGTGCAAAGCCGGGGCGGGTCGCTAGTTTATTATAAAACGAGATGACAAAAAAATATTTTATCGTTACGATTTATTTAAAAAAAAAGTGTACTTACTCTTTTTTTTTCTTGCAAGCGAATAATGATGGCTACTTTGAACAGTCCATTGAACACTATAGGAAACGTTAATAATCCCGGAACATTGATGATCTTCGTACTTTTTTATTAAATTCACATAGCAAGAATATGCGTCAAGCATTTTAGATAGTCAGACGGACGGACAAACGGACTAAAACTAATACTTATATATTTTTTATGTACTCGTCTCCCCTCTATTCATAATTATATGTATCTATATTAAAAACTATGCATTCAAAGGAAACACCCCGACTTGAAACTATTAAGTGCCTGCAGAATATTAATACCAACACTGGTAGCTTAGGACTGGACTGATAAATTTTAATGTACATGACCAATGATGCATTTAAATTTCTAGAGAAAAATAAAATTTATCAGACAATAAAAATGAATGTCGAATTAAATTTGAAAAAACGACTTACGCGGTATAAATAAAGGCACAGTTAAAACTAAATTGAAATCGCTTCATCCGATCGGGAGCTATGATGACACAGACAGACAGACAAACACGTTAAACTTATAACATCCTTCTTTTTTGGTCGGGGGTTAAAAAAATATATACGTATACCAAATAAAATGCATAACCAGGCTAGACCTCCCCTAAGACCTATTTTTACATGCTAGATTACTTACCCAGTTATTTATTCAGAGATACCAAAGGGCGAACTCCCCTCTAATTAAACGTACGCAAACTTCCCTGCTATCCAAACTATGCCAGAACTGACGGTGACAGGACTTGGCACTGGAGTTTGGAATCTTTCTATTTACTTCATCTCTCACTTTCTATTTATATAAATACTTGAAAGGGGTAACTACAGAAAACAATAATATCTGCATACATTTACATTTAATGATTTCATTATCATCACGTCGGCTTACTGCAAGAAGTCATTAGTCGCAAGAAGTCACTAACTGCGTTAGATACACCAATGAGTTCGTCTCGATGAGCTCTACATTTTGGTAAAACTCACTAATTTGTAGCTCTTCAAACTTAGAAGTTATGGCTTGGTAATAAAGTCAATAACTGCATTTTTGGTCAATCTGGTTTCATAAAATTCATTAACTTACATTAATATATTTTACCAAAAGAAAACAAAACACAATTGTCATTTTTATTTTCAAACATAATTCATTTATGTGACATATCAACATTTTAAAAATGCTTTTACGTTTACAAACCGTGGATTAAGTTTTGCTTGAATTCATTATTTGCACTTAACTAGTTTTGACGTATCATACTATTTGGGAAAAAAAATACTAACGGTTTTTAATGATTTCTATCAAAACGAGTAACGTTTTTATAGAATTCATTATATACACATTAATTACTTTTGCCGAAACATGGCAAACAACTTAATACAAGACTGAAATCGCCTGAATGATGTATTGTTTTATTAGTGATTTTTGTTATTGTAAAATTATACAGGAAAATGCATGTAATGACTTTTGCACACATACATTTAAGCCAACATGTAATGCTTGTTTACTTATAAGTTCCCGTTGAGTTTTTTTGAGATACAAGATACTAAATCATTTATTTCCATAGTTTGGTTTTACAAAACTTAGACACTTATGATTTTAGAGCTATGAGATGCAATTCAAAACTGGTAGTAATAATTACATTGAATATTGGTTTCTCATTAATAGATGATTATTACATAAAATAATGTAAGTACATACCTAGGTTACTACCCAGTTAGGTACCTATTTAAAGTTTCAATACCAACTTGTTTAATTCGTTACAATTTGAGAAATGAGCTAATCTATCTTGGTTTCAAATTCTACATTAAATAGTTAAGTAGGTATTTCTATTTTTATTAATACGAATATTAACGATAAAGCAATCGAAGATTTATGTTGTTTACGTGTTGCAAAAAAGTTGAACAACCACCCAAGGCTCCTAAACCTAGCGAACCTACCTGTGGTCTGAAGTTGATGGGAAAAAAGGAAGCGATGAGGTGACAGTTACCGAAATATCAATATTTTCTGATTGATTGATTTCTGTGGCCATTTTAGTTATTTTATTAAGTTTTTATGAACAAACAAGGTAATTCCTTAAGTTTTTAGTTATAAAAGACGTTATTTTAAGATTATTTTGTCTTTTATTACTTGAAAGAGGCCACTAATAACTTTGTTACAGAAATACTTAACTCCAGTTTAGTCAAAACTTTTTATCGCAAGAAATCATTATCTTTGCATTTTTAGCTTTAAAAAAAATTGCCATGATTAAATTTAGACTGATTTCAGCTGTTTATATAAAAATTAAATATCACTATATATTGGCGTTTAAATTATATTGATAACTGCCGTAGTTTTGATGATATGGGCTCTTAAAGTCATAAAAAGTTTTAAACTGATTTTGCCACACTTTTGGATTTGTCGGTTAATGACTTCTTGCAATAAGCCGACGCAGCACCCTATTAACGTTCCCACTCCTGGGAGACAGGGACATCTCTCTACGAGAGAGATTAGGCCTTAATTCACCACGCTGGACAAGTGCGGGTTGGTGAATGTCACATGTCTTATGTTGTTAATGATTTGATGGATTTATAATCACCCTATAAATTCACCCGTTTCAAGTCTTACTAATAATTATTTTTATTAATAACAATAATTAAATGCTGGTTTTGATAATGAACATTGTTAATAAGCTCGACATGTTAGAGATGGACTCGAACAGTGAGTGTAATACTTTTTCTGATTATTGGGAAAACTTTATATTTATTTTAGATATGTTTTTATAATAAAATGTATTATGAAAGATACAGTCAGGAGCCACCCGTCCAGTCAGTTCCACATTAACAGGCTCTAATAACTCTGGTTGACCAGGACTGATATGCTCATGTTATAATAGCTACCTTATATCACAAGCATTTTTTTATTGTAAATGTTAAGCTTATAACAGTTACCTTTAAATAAGAACTCCAAAATTGTAATAACTACAAAATTGTAATAACTGATAAACGTTGCTGTGTTGTTCTATTCGCTTCTCAACTCAGTATAAAACATTGAATTGAACTGTCAAGACAATGTCATTTCCTTGATATTTTTTGTTTAAGCAATTTAGTTTTATTAATTTTAAGTTGACCTGTCCATGTAGGGTATGTGCTTCTAAGGAAATAAACGTTTTGATTTTGAATTTGCTAGGTAATTTCTCATATAATACATTTGAAAATCTATGATTCATCTTCGATTTACTATTTGTGATTTTCAATTAAATAACTTCACCCAGAAGAAGTAATTACAAATGGCAAATAGAAGCGAAACTCAACATTGAGTAATATTTAATAGCCACGTCCGTACACCTTGAACGAGGAACCCTCCATAATTACCAAAACGACGTTACCCAAGCAATTTCAGGACATAATTATTGACCCAATTTCATTACATCTTGAGGTTTGTCAGTGTAATCAAAACAAGCATCCATTAGAAATCTGATACGCAATTTCATGCTGTTTTGACGCCATTTTTCTCCAAGGCCCTTGGGACGGGCACTTAAAGTGTCCTGTTACGTGACGGTTGGGACATGACTGCGAGTCTTTTTGGGATATTTTCCGTTTTGTTACATTACATTTCCTAAATGGGTGACCTCATGGCGGCCTAAATGAGTTAAGGTTACACTTTGTTTTTTGTGTCAACCGAAATGATACCAAATTTTTTTTATGTTCAAATAAAATAAATTTTTCACTTCTATATTTATATCAATAAATTATGGGGAAAATCTAGATCACAACTTTACAGTATATTTTAGATTTTACAGTTTACAAAATGTAAGTAGATTTAATAAGATACTTTGTATAAACACAAAACCTAATCTTTCTGGCATCTGTCATTTTAGTCATTGATTAAACATGAACATATTTTGAGCACAAAGGCTCTTCGATATGACAGGTTACAACACAAAGAAACTCTGTCATAACCACAACTTCCCTCTCTCCATCCACAAAAGCCGATAGATATACCCGAAAACTGTATTATTCACAGACTTACCAAGTCCTGACAGTAAGAATTTCTCGGTAAAAGCATTTGATTAATTTAAACGGACATGTCCATTTGTCAAAGGACAAAAACTTGCCCTCCACGATCCTTGCGATAGGCTCTGAAGGTCGACTAGTTCGACTAGTAAAGAAATGGTTTTATCTGTTTTTCAACGCGATTGCGAAATAAATGGGGAATGAAAAAGAAATTCGTTTCCATGGTGAAATCCTGTTCTGGTTTGTTGTTAATAAAACTGTAGAGTAGGTGTAACGAGGTTTTTGATAACATGTATGTTATTGTGTTGAATCGTGGGTTTAAGTCGAATGGACCTACCATCCGTGGAAAATAATATTTTTATTTTTCCATAACAAAACCCTCCGTTAATATTGACCTAGGTCTAGCCTAAAGGCACAGACGAGGTGAACATAAAACATTTTATGGTTCAATCGAATATTATATTACAGACTCAGCCAGCGGAATAAATTTTTTCTTATATATTTTGTAGTTTGTACTTCTTACGTATTTTGTAGGTATATTATAATTTATTGGTTGGTATGTTATTGGTTGGCAGATATTATTGCAAATTATGTTGAAAAAACATCACATAGCAGCACATAGCAGCACCATTTGATGATTTAAATATATGTCAATTCATTATGATTCAAAACCAATCAAACAAATAGAAACCTCCTGCAAATAGGCACCACGTTTTGGGAACTCAACATCAAATGCCAAGCCCCCACCAAAGTGTGTTGAGAAATGTCAAACGCCATCGAGTAAAGGTTAATTATCCATTTATGGTTGTCTGGTAGAGATTGCTCTTTAGCGATAAGACTTATCTTAGAGGGCTAATATATCTAGAGGACGATCTAAAACTGAAATAATGATGAAATAGAAACAAACATACAAACAAAATACTATTTTTCCTAAGAAATAATAAAAATTATAATTGTATCACATTTAAAAAAAAACATTTTACAATTATTACAAAAATTGAGGGAGTATAGTTTCGTCACAGCATGTGTTTAATAATTTGAAACTAGTGACCAGCACTAGTCTAGTTAAGAACGAATCCTAAAGAATATATGCGATAAGTTTACTTGTATGCCAATCAAGTTCACTTGTATGCCAATCAAGTTCACTTGTATGCCAATCAAATTCACTTCTATGCCAATCAATTCCACGAAGTCACGTGACATGGCTCCTCGACCATGTAATAGGGCAGCAACAGCTGATGCGTGCGACACAACGTCACCATCAACACGAGGCGCTTCTCGGATGTCCTTTACGAGTCTAGTGAAGCGAGATCAAACGGGATTCCTTACATTTGCTGATTATTTTCTATGCTGGAAATATATATGATTTTATTTATTTTTACTTAAAGGCTGGGATAATTTATACTACTATTTAAATTAACGTAACTTAAAACGGGTATATTATGAAATGTTACCAGTTTTAAGTATATATCTATACTTCATAATACTAAAGGTATTTTATAGAGGTAAATTTTTTTTGTTTGTTTTTAATGAATAGGCTCTGAAAATTGTTTCACCAATGGAAAACTGTTCTATCCCTGAGTAACATAGGCTATTTTTTATTTTCAAAAAGAATAGGGATCCGTACAAAGTCAGAGAGTATATTATGTAGACCTAAAATAATGTACGAAAGGGACAAGGTTATTTATCGATACAAAAAAAAAAAAATTCCTCGCCGCATTCGGAATAAACTATTGAACGGAACTGAATGGATCATTATAAAGTTTTCAGGAATAGGTAAGTCATTTTAAGAAAGGTTTTCGTACCTGAACAAGCCGGAACGGGTCAGTTTGTAACTAATAAATTGCTTATAATTTTGATTATGTTGTCTCTTGGCTAAAAAGTAAATGGTAGCAAGTATCCAGTATAATTTGAGATTTAGTTAACTCTCAACTTGATTAATGAGCGTATTTCGAATCATGTTTACAAAACTTTACGCAAGACTGCGCGAGCAAATCGAAGACAAACGATACTTAGGTAGTACATTAAAATTATTTTTATGTTTTTATAATGGACATTTTATAATGCAATTTTTTTTTAAATAATGAAGTTAAATCCAATCAATCCATTAAAAATCTTTTTTGAAAAGCCAGATCCACCGGACCGGTCCTTATAAAAGACTACTCGGAGAAAATATCTATCAAATAATATATAAATTTTCAAAATACAGTTCAGTTTCTTCAAAAAAAAATATTTTATCATCGGTAAAAAACTTAGTAAAAGTATACAACATTTGGTCACTGGCGGGAGACGGCAAGACGGAGACAAGCCATAAGGTCTCCCCAGATAAATAAATATGTTCCATTGTTCTCCCGCAAAAAAAAAAAGTCAAAAATACCGCAGTGCCTCAAGACTTCAATAAGTGTGTGTTGCCAGACCAGTGATGACTTACGGATCCGAAACGTGGTGCTTCACTATTGGCCTTATGAATAGGCTCAGAGTCGCTCAAAGAGCTATGGAAAGGGCTATGCTCGGGGTTTCTCTACGGGATCGAATCAGAAATGAGGAGATACGTAGAAGAACGCGGGTCACCGACATAGCCAAACGGATTAGCTCTTTGAAGTGACAGTGGGCAGGCCACATAGCACGTAGAACAGATGGCCGTTGGGGCCGAAAGGTTCTCGAATGGAGGCCGTGGATCGGCAAGCGCAGCGTCGGACGACCACTAACAAGATGAACGGATGACTTGGTCAAACTTGCTGGCTCACGGTGGATGCAAGTGGCGACCGATCGGAATGATTGGTCGTCTTTGAGAGAGGCTTATGTCCAGCAGTGGACGTCTAATAGCTGAAATTATGATGATGATGATTGTTCTCCCTTCACACAATTAGTCCGTAGGTACTTCGCCCTTTGCACCTTTTAAACACCCCTGTTAACTGTCAGTCGTGTAATTAAATAAACGAAAGTCCTTTAAAGGCATTAGTGAGCAACAACCTTCTGAAGAATCGCAATTAAAATAACGTGAAGTGATTAGAGTGATTTCTATACTACTTAGGGCAAATAAAATGCCGCGTTGGCTGAGTGGGGTGAATTTAATTCCGAAAGTCGAAGGTAGGTCTCCGAAGCGCACCTAATACTACCGCTAAATTTGAAGTGAATGCAAACTTTGATCAACAACCGGCTCATTAAAAATATATCTATATAGTCACAGTTTATAATCCTCCAGGATCAATTGACTCAAATATGTTATTCGAATGAATCCCTATAATACACAAATACGATTTCATTTGTGACAACTTAATACGATTATTATAAAATAATTAGGCTCAAATGGCTCTAAATTCAACGCTTAGCCAACGTGGTGAATAAGGCCTAGTCTTAGACGTCAAGAAAGTGTCCCAGCAGTGTGAACGTAAATATAGGTATGCTTATGCTAGGCTCAAATATAAAATCTGTCATCCTAAACAAATACTGTTACCATAAATAGACTACATACCTCTAAAAATATCGACGTACAGTATCGAGGCTAATGCATTTGTAAGGTTTCGTGTCCTCAAACTGACAAGTATCGTCTAACTGTTGTGTAAACTATGGGTGTGATGTCTATTGTATTTACCAGAGGATTATCCCTTTAGTATAAGAGAGAAAATTTTGACATTTTGTCAACAAAAAACAGTTAGTTAGTTTGCAATAAGAATCCTGGCAGCCTTCGTCATAATAATCTGTGTAATATTCCACCAGAAAATAACATTATCCGTAAATTTAAAACATTTATTTTTTACTTTCACAGTTCTGTTTTAATATATTTACGGAGTCACTCGATATATATATAGAGTAAAAGATATTCACTTATAAGATTCTAAAAGGTTCGACCAATCGCAGAAGAGGTTTTAATTTTTACGCATCTTTTAAATACAACACTGCTCTCTGATTGATCGATAACCAAAAATGATGTTTCTCGCCTTTATTGAATATTTATATTTACGTTAAAACAGAAATAAACGTATGAATAGGCTTTCCTTAAATTTACGGATCTTGTTATTTTCCGGTGACCTACATTTCTTAAGATTTTGCGCGATTTGTAGCTGTTGGAAAAGAAGCCGTCGTCGTTTTTTTTTATTTTATTGTGTTGTCTTGTATATTTTTGGAATATTTATAAAAACACGAAAATTAAATATTTCTATACTATTATTTAAAATAGGTTTGATCTAAAAACATTTTCAATTTCCATTTCAACTATTTTGTATGGAATCTGGCATTTACCTATTGGTATCTGACCTTGGGACCTGCATTGACCTTGGAGCTATCTAAAATTACCTACCTAGGACGTTCGAATATTGTTTTTCTTCTAGTGGTTAGGTCATTAGGTTCCTACTGTGCCATAAGGCTCAACACACCTTTGTATTTTTTTTACTTATATCATATACCTTCTTTTGAACACAACCTCACCGAATGATAACACAATTTCTGATGATTATAATGTTAATTTGAGGAGCGTACGTATGTGTTTTTAGAAACATAAAATGTATTGCAATGATTTTTTAATTAAGCAGGGTACGGACCCCATTTGACTGCTTCAGTGGCGCAGTGGGCGAGGGTCCGCTTGCGGCGCAAGAGGTAGCGGGTTCGATTCCCGCCGAGGGTGAAAGTGTTTGTATGTTCTGCAGGCACGATCTCCTTGGTCTGGGTGTTTTATATTTATAATAAAAAATATCTATATATGTATGAATATTATATTAAGTATATCAGATATCTAGTACCTGTAACACAAGCTTAGAGCTTACCACGGGGCTAGATGTTGTTGTGTGAATTGTCTGGAAATATTTATTTATTCACTATGGACCCCACTACGGACTGTAGTGTGTATGTTCATAAGTAAGAAAAGAAAAAGGTGACAACAAAATTGTCGATAGTCCAAAACGGACTTTGGAAATTGAAATCGCATTGAATACTCGCAGTATAGCAATGACGTCTGTAAGATATAGATTGAAAAGAACCACAATTTCATATTAATTCCAGTGGACTGATAACATTATCACTGTAAATTAGTTTCCTAGGTAACAAATATTTACCTGCGATATTTACCTTTTCAAATGAAACTTAACATCATTTACCGATGAAAATTAATTTTGCGCTGGAATAATCAAATTATCTTCATATTAGCTTTCAACTAAAACTAATCAATTCCTACTAGTATCATAAGCGGATGCTTACATTTAATGTATTAAAAATGAATATGTTGCAATTATATAATATGTTACATGAATAATTCTAATTAACCAATTACATGAACATATTATTTTGGTTTATGTGAAACGCTAAAACTGTATAAAAATACTACTTCTGACGTTTACATATTTTACACAAAGTTAATGTAGAAAGAAACGTTTAATAATTAATTCGAGTGATAAGCAGTTATTATTTGAGTTTTTATTGTAAGCAAACTTTTGCGAAAAAATAAAAAAAAAATAAAAACGTTTGTATTGTATGTGGTGTACAATAAAGAGTTATCTATCAATAGGCAAAATTGTGGAGTATAGATTGTCTAGCAATATTTGTAATAGAATTTTACAGGCTACATTCCAATTGAGATGTCCATGTAGGCTATGTGCTTCTAAGGAAATAAACGTTTTGACTTTGACTTTGATTCCTACATAAAAAAATAGGGGCAGTTTACATAATTCACCTGAGTTTATTCACCCAGGTGCATTAGGTATACTTTTAGTAGACTTTATTCACCCGAAACACCTGGGTGAATAAAGTCCACTATAAAAATAGGTATTGTGTTTAGTCCAATTGATTGCCCGTCCAAAAAAACATGAAACCTAATTTTACTTTTATAATTTAATAAGAAAGTGCCAAAAACAATTCTTATCGTGAGACCGTTTTTCGTTTGTAAGATAAAAAAAATTCTCTTTATTATTTTGTAAATAATCTAAATGAATGACTTTTTGTTTAAGTCATCTACCTTATTGTTATTTACGTGCTTAAATTATAATACATACTTTAATTTGTTTCAGAATGAATGTCTACACGCAGCTGTTACGTCACTTACAAAGAACCAAGCTGAACCTTACAATAAATATAATTGTTTGTAAGTATACATTTTATTCATACCTGAGTAATATTTTAATGATTTTTAATAAGTGATAAACCTCACTTTGCAGGTTAAACTATTCTCTAAATTTTTATGAAGAAAATATTAAGACACATCTGTTAACTTTTTTTTTTTTTTTTTTAAACTTCGCTCACAGGATTTAAACCTGATCTCCGGATAGCGCCCGATGTGATAACTAATTAGCTATCACGTCGGGGCGAAATACTTCTACACTTTGTATTATCGAGTGAAGCCCCGAGTAACGACATTTTCGTAGAAAATCCAAGGACTATTCTACTTCCAAAGCTGAAATTGCAATTAGATTCAATGGAAACGATGGCGCTCTTGTTTATTATTAAATTTTAATGATTTTTAATAAGTGATAATCATCAATACAAAAGCGCAATGCGTCTTTAATATTAATAAAAAGTTTTATTAATACAATTTATTTGTAAGGACTTTTATCATTCAATAACTAGTCAGTCCTACCATACCTTAACGAAACATCAAAAAGAATATAATGCACATACATTGTTGATTCACAAATAAAAATTAAGTGTGTTCAATATACATATATAATCTTTTTTTTTTAATTTGTTGCAAACAATTTACCTATCCTCTCTTAGCATCAATCATAGCTAAAATATTTCTACCGGAAAAAGGTAGCTATTTTGAAAAGATATCGAAGTCCCAAGATGGCGTAAAGTATTTCCAGAAGAGAAAAGGTTCATCCATATTCTCGGCATATTTTATTGGGCTCTGGAGTGGTCGCCTCAGTAGTGTGTACAAGAACATTTTTTGATACGAACGGGAAGTTTACCTTGAAATAATTTTTAAAAATAAAGAAGAATGTTATTTTTCACAGATTACTTTAAATAGAACATTTAAGTTATATGGACATTGTATGAAATAATTATAGACACGCCTGCCAAGAGCGGCGAGTATAAGATAAAAAAAAATATGTATCTATCAAACAATAATAAAAACAGAAATAGTTACAAATAGGCACACTTTAAATATTATTTTCTAAAAAAACTGGCTCTGTCTCAGCATGTGCCAGATTACTAGCATCCAGTAATCTGGCGCTGGTCTTGTCTGGTAACATTTTAAAAGAATAAAATAAACCAATAAGAGACCAATTACTGTAAATAAATAAAAATAAAATAACTTATTTAAGAACTTCTAAGTTTTACGCGCCACGGCATTGTCCGTGTTATTTAATTTTCCTAAAGCCTTCAAACTGGGATTAGCACGTTCAAACTAAAAAACTCTTCAGCTTTATAATAAATAATTAGTATAGATAATTTATAATGTTAGTTAAGATAATTCCGCACACACTTTTCTCTAAAACAACAGAGATGATAAAATAATAAACAAAAATAAGTAGGTACGATAAAAATCTCCTCTGTTTATAATGGCAATTGAAAAGATCATCAAACTTGACAAAACAATGTCTAAGTAATAATAAAAGCCGCGCTTTCAAGAAAATCCCATCTCACTCATTAAACTCAAATAGGCATGCTTAATTGTATAATTACTTTCTTACTCCGCCGTGTTATAGCGAAACTTCTCCTTAATTCGGTCGAGTTTGCACTTACGCAACGCTTAATGTAATTCAAGTCACGTGTTCTCGTTCTGGCCAAACAAGTGTCAGAAAATTATTCCACAGAGTATACAGAGATTAGTGGGGTAAAAGGCAGTGGGTTTTGGCAACTATCGTGAAGTTTTGCTATATTTTCGGGTAATTATCCGTCCAATTTTATTTTATTTTCGTGCAGCGGCTTACGAATTGCCTTAGTGTGGGAACACACTATGCTGAAATTACGGGATCGAAGCTCGACTGCTATCGCCTGCAATGCTAATGCAATAACTCGATACACAATGCCGAAATTACATTGCGTAATAAAGCACAGCTGAATTTCGGTAATTTGAGCGCCAAATTATTCTGTAGCGCACACATTAAACGTGACCACAATGCGATCGGAACTAAATCAACGTCACACCAGTGCTTGAGACACACACTCAGAACACAGTTTCGCCACTTAATTTCTGCCGCGTAATTCTGGTATGTGGTATCAGCCGAATACGAAGCAATTCAAAATCAGCCGCGGAACTTGGGTCGCGTAATTTCGGCACATTATGCCTCAGCACATAAACTTCAGACATTAAACTGGTAATACTTGCATGGCATAAATAAAATAATATTTCCGAACTAATCGCACAGCATCACCTTAGCTCAAACTAAGCAGTTTGTACTATAGATATAGGTGACTGATATACTACATACATTTTGTTTTTGTAATAGCATACATATTTATATGATACATATCTGGTCCCCCGGCGGGAATCGAGCCCGCAACCTCTTGCGCTTCAGGTGGACCTTCGCCCACCCAGCCTTCAAATTATTATTGATATAAAATCTGTTACATGCAAATTGGTCCTAATTATTAAATTAAATTAAATTTTATAACAATCAGTTATTGTTCGTCAGATAAACTCAATAACTTATAATTTCTAAACCAAAAAACAGTTATTTTTTGTTAAAAAATACTAGTTCAAAATCATAATGCATAATTTCTTGTTTATTTTTCCCCCGTTCATTTACATATCGCCTGTCATTCTGATCAACTCAGCTTATTTAATTGAGGCGTGTACTGTTTCAGAGTTTTGTAAAATATTTTGTTTAACTTTTGTATTAAAATCCTCAAAGCTTAGCACACGTCATTCTATTTATTAAGTACTTCTTTGTATCCTTTGAGAGTAAAGCTCGCGCCTTTTGGCTAAATGTTTTGTCGAATTTGTGTAAATGAAAGAATCGGGCGTGTGGGATTTTTGTATTCAATTTAGGCGTGTGTGTTGACTTCTGTTACATTAAATTATGTCAAAGTCAAAGTCGAAAACCGTTTTCGGTTTATAGAATTTTATTGTCAAACAGAACAGTACAGTTCACTTGGAATGACTTTAAATTAAATTATTCTTAATCTATGTTCAGTTCAGTTCAGTTTCTTATAATTGGACTCTGCGCTTGAAGCGAATTCTTGAAGCGCAATTTGCCAGTGTTGAGTTAAATAAAATTATAAAGTGAAAAAGATGTTAGCTATGTGATGGCGTTCATCTGAGAACCATATATGTTAATGGTTAACCTCAGTTCGCTAGCTTATAAATTTTAGAACAGTTACTCATAATTTGAACAAACTAAAATTAACATAAAAATAGTGTACGAAACGTATTTCCTCGGTGATAGATCTGTGTTTGTTCACAATCTCAAATTATGGCAAGAGTGGATGTGGAAATAGATCGTCCATGTAAATTATTGAACATTTAAAATATGAATAAAATGGAATTACATGGAATGGATAGAATATGGCATATAAGCATAATACCAGGAGTAAACAATATAAATCGCATATTAAATTGATGGTTACCACTTTTTCAATAGGCATAATGTCTACTTAAAAAAATAAATATTATGTTAAGTCCATCTGTAGGCCTGTTCAAAAATACTGGACACCCATTTCTATTGAAACTAATTTAACATGGTTATCAACATTATTAAGATTAACAACCGGATATTAACCATGATTCAAAGGTTTTCAAGGCAATCGCGTTGTTAATCTTAATAAGGGTGATGTTTTGTACTGAAAATCAATAAGACAAGATCTACTGTTTTAGTTTAGGCTGCGATTTCGTGGGTTTGTGTTACTTGGTAAGGTGTGAGGTGACCTTAAACGAACAATATGAGTCCAAATTCCTAGGAATAAAAAAATACTGTAGTAAATATACTGAGTGTAATCAGTATACGGCATTTCCATGAATATTCTTACCAGTCTTGAAATGGCTACATTTATCCCTTGATTCTAACTGAGTGTATTTGTCAACAGACGTCGGCTGCCTGACGACGTGAAATCCTGCAGAAACTACGCATACCTCCAGGAGATATATGACGCGGTCCGCGCTACGGACAGTGAGTTACGGCTGTTATTACTAGCTCGCTTCACTTGTTGTGGAGTGAGATAGTGTTCTTTAGCCCTACGAGTTGCCACTTACGACTATTAGAGAGTACAACATGCTGTAATCCCATACATTTGAAAGATAAAGATTTAATTTCAGTTGTGAAAAATATTACAAATGCATTGGATTACAAAATGTTGTATAGGGTAACATTCAGCTGAGACTAATTCCTTTTTTACCTAAGTGCAGGCATCACACTTCTTGTTCCTACATACCTACTATAGGTAAGGCATGTCTCAACAATAAACATAATTATACCTATTTAGTGTCCTATGCGTACGATGTTTTGTTTTGTTTTATGTTTTTTTTTTAAATTTTGTTATTAAAAGTACTTAGGTACTGTGTTTGTTAATTGTCTGTACTTATGTGTGTCCAAAATAAATGCTTATTATTATTATTTTCACAGTACAACTCGTGGTAGGGCTGGGCTACATAGCTTATGAGACTTAGGGTTTATTTCGCAAAATCCGAATAATTGTGTTATTTTACTGGGATGGTGAAACAGGCCCTTTAGTTTTTTAAAAATATTTGATGTGGAAGACTGAATTTACTTTAAACTCAAACATTTATATTATTTATTTTATTTTACAAATATTTTTTAGAACAAAACACAAATAAAAAACCTTTTTATTTGTGTTTTGTGTAAAAATATACATTAGCCCTATTTCATTTTTTAAAATTTCATGTTATGCTTTATAAAAGAACTGTCAACACGATACGGGGTCATGATACTACTAAATAATTAAAAAAATATATTCTAACAAAGTTTGTGCGAGGTTTAAACTTCTGTTATCGTTCTTGTTGTAGCAGTTGACAATCTGATACAAAGTTATGGCGAATTAGAGAATAAGCAAGGTTCGCAAGAAATAAAAAGGTTACGCAGGCATGTAAGAGCCGATATGAGTATGGAAGTTGCTGAAGTTAAGTTGTTGAAGTTTGTACCAAATGGATTGCCCAAGAAATCCTTAAAATTAAAGTAAAATGGACCTTCAGTTTTACTCTGTTTATCGCTTATACTTCAATACTTCTTCAAAATTTTATAAAACTAACCACTCAAAAAACTCTCTAATGAGATTCGACTAATAAAGTCGTATAGTTTAATAATTTTGACATCATTTTTTGAGTAATATTTCGTTACACATACTACGAAATGGACATTATGTTTAATTTGAAAAGCTTTCAGTATGTTTTGAGCTCAAAAGGCATCTTTTCCGACTTTATATAAAAGGTCCCTTCGGCCCTTATGTTATTACTGGGCTGAGTTAGGACCGCGTTAGGCTTTCCGGGCAGTAAGATATGACTCGTTCATAACATTTATTTATCCGGCCTGTTCTAAAAACTTTAAGAGTTTGAAGGACATTTGACATTCACCAACCCGCACCTGGCCAGCGTGGTGAATTAAGGCCAAATCTCTCTCGCCAAGGGGTCTCTGTGTCCCAGCAGTGGGAACGTTAATAGGGTGATGATGATGATAAACATTTATGTTTTGTCAGATACTCATGCTTAAGATACAGCGTAAAATTAGTTAAAAACAGAACTAGATTTATTTTGTTACGCAAAAAGAAACGAGAAGGAAGCTAGAAGCTCTAATTAAGTTCAAATTGACAGAGGCAAAAAGAGATAGTAATTGAAGTATTGATGTGTCATAATTAATTAATTAAGTTTAGGCAAAAAGGCCATTACGCATTTTGTTGTTAGTTTTAAGTCCCTTTTTGTATTGTTTTATTTTGGTGTGTAATAAAGAGTTATATAATTCATATTTATTATTATATTCTTTTCTTGCTAGAAGCGATTAGGTAATTTGTGTTGTTTAAAGCGCGTGAAATTTTCGGTTATTTTATGTTGATATTAATGTTCAGTGCCAATAAACAATTGTGGCGTCGTGTCCCAAAACTGACTGTAATGTTACAAAAACAAATAATCCGTGTAAATATATTTTTCACTTTTTAAATTATCATGGTTTTTAATAATATTATGATTCAAAACGGGTAACATACCATGATTTGACGGTTTTTGAGTTTTCCGATATTTCGACGCTGTTGCAAGCGTCATGATCTCTGAAACAACTGAAATGTCATTGTCTTTGCGATTTGGGCAGACGGTTATTCACAAACGAACCGGTCTACCCTCTTTCTGAGTCTTTTATTGCGAGGTTGACACTCACTAGTGCTACTACCACTTGTTTCATTCTCGAACGCAACTCGATCACGACACTACACTGACCGTGTCACATATGTTTGAGTTTTGCATAACCGCACTACAGGATTCCATGCTCCTGACAATTGGAAGCCATCTTCACGATTGAAGTTCCTATATTTAGTAATTTCAATAGCCTCCCGAACCAAACTAGGTATATAGAGCCGCTCTGTTAAAATTACCCGTGGGTTATGCAACTCAATCCAGTGATTGGAACCAGGCTCCAGTAAATATTGTGCAATTGCAGACTTATGGACATCTGCGTTCTTCACACCTACACGACACGCGATAGTTCTCTTGGTCTCAACCGTCAAATCATGGTATGTTACCCGTTTTAAATCATAATATTTTTCACTAGTATCGTCGGTCCGCTTGGGCGCAAGAGGTAGCGGGTTCGATTCCCGAGGGGTCAAGTGTATGATCTGCAATTACTTTCTCCTTGGTCGGGGAGTTTAATATGTATAATAAAACACACGCATGTATGTCTATTATATTAAGACAAGTATATCAGATGTCTAGTACCCGAAGCATAAGCTTAGAGCTTACCACGGGGCACGGGGTTACATAGGTATTTATTTAATTATGTAAAACTTGTTGTGGTTTCACAAAATCACAAAACTTTCGTTATACAATCTAGGTACCTAAACTTATTATAAATAAAAGCCTCCCACCGCGTCTGTCTGTGTATCTTAATGTAGTTTCAGAAATACGGAGAATGTTTCAAGTGGAAGGTTTTTGTTTCCGTGCAAAACGGGAACGGGCCACCTAGTTAAATATAGACGGAGTGGAATGAAAGGTCTGAGTCATCTAATTTCAGGATGCAAAGCTAAGTTAGCCAACCCTCGTTGTAATGGTGCGACTACATTAGCGGGCTACGGCGAATTTTCGTGTCAACGCGATGTGTGTGGCCTGGTACATCGTTGCAAAGCTAAGTATTCGGGCAAAGACGATGTTTTTCGTGGGCGCGACTACAATCACGTACTTTCAGAATCTAGTAGCGCGCAACGCGACAAGAATCTTTGTCAGCTAATGTAAACAATAACATCTCGTTTACCCGTTCACGATGACTTTAGCTCGCCAACAAGATACAAGATACAAAATCATTTATCTCCATTGTTTGGTTTTACAAAACTTAGACACGTCAAAAATAAAATACAAAAAAATGAAAATAATAATCATAGGTGCTTAAAGATAAATAGGAAATAAATTTATCGTATCTGGTCGCTTCGCTTCGCTTTTCGAGCAACGCGACACGAATCTTCGCCCGCTGATGTAGTCGCACCATAAGTAAAAATGATCGAGTTGTAAAAGCAAGATTCCTTACAAAATTTGATAACAAAGCAAAAACAAAAGCATAACAAGGAAACCTTAACAATATCTAATCTGCGCCAGTAAAGCACTCATTCCCAAATCTCCCGCCTCCAGACATTTTGTCTCGTTTCGCATCACAATGGATTTTTCCCGACAGTTTTGAAAAGCGCGTCACAATGAAAGTTAATTTAGATTATTAACGGCTTCTGCCTCCTCAGAACCCTTTTCAGGTAAACCTAATGGACTTTTTATTTTGATTTGTCTTTCATTAACTTCGGAGTTCCTCATTTTGATTTCCTTTTAGAATCAACATTTTTATTTCTTTGCAAAGTAATTCTGTGGTTTTGCTTTACTTCCGTGTTTACTTAAACCGGCAATTAAATATCTGCTTAAAATTTAAATGAGAGTATTGGGTAAGTTCTTCCGTGGAATGGTAAAATATTATTCCACTCAGTGCAAATGACTGTGTCGTTTTGTGAGCTTCAAACGCCGGTATGAGTTAATTGAATATTTAAAAAACAATTGACTACTCTAGGTATATTACCATGTAGCAAATATGACTTTCAAAAATATGCATTACTAGCTTTTCAAGCAACGGGGTTTCCTGCGGTAATAACGTATTTTCCCGATGTATGTACAATATGGCCTATAGCCTTCTACGACATCTAATCTTAATATATATAAATCTCGTGTCACAATGTTTGTCCTCAATGGACTCCTAAACCACTTAACCGATTATAATAAAATTCGCACACCATGTGCAGTTCGATCCAACTTGCGAGATAGGATGGTTTTTACGGCGAGAAAAATTCGAATAATTTCCGGGAAAATTTTATACCCGTGCGACGCCGGGGCGGGCCGCTAGTAGTACAATAAATATATATTTGACAGTGATACATTTTTCATATCTTACTAGTAGTTCCTAAGATTAACATACAATACATATTTTAGATGTGCGTTTCCCGTATATTAAAAAAAGATAAATGTTTAATTAGGCCTAATAAATTACGTATCCCCCAACGACCGGCAATATGTACTCCTTAATCTTCTAATTATAAATAACTATTTAATTAACTTAATCGTTTTTTTCTGCGCAACGCCCGTTACGACATTTACCTACCAAAGTATCGTAAGTATTAAATGACGCTTGTGATATTTTGTAAACATGCCGTTACAATTTCGTTAAATTTACTCACAGGTAAATTTGCGCCGTACTCATATTACCTACTTAAGAAATAAACAGACGTTAGAAAGACCGTATAGTCAAAAATTTTAAAAATCAAATGCAGCTAAAGTTAAGCTTCTTAATATTCATTCATAGCTAAAGATATTGTAAGATTTTTACTACCTTCTCTGTGCCTTTAAAACAACTATCTATTCTTATATTAAAAAGCAAAATAGTTTGTTTGTTTGAGCACTATTCACAGAAATACTTACTTTGCCGATTTACAAAATCTTTTAGCGTTCCATAGCCCATTTAATGAGGAAGGCTACAGGCTATTATTACCGCAGGAAAAAAGGTTGTTCCCGCTGGAATATCCAAAAACACAGGCAATTATATAGACAACACAAGAGTAACACAAGCTTATAGCTTACCACGGGGCTAGATGTTGTTGTGTGGATTGTCCGGCAATATTTATATTTATATTAATTGCGTGGCGTTAAGCTAGTTCTAAATAAGATCTTCTTTCGCAGGTGTCAGCACAAAGGACTTCATGGCGAAGCTAGGAGAATACCTTATCCTGACAGCCTTCTCTCACAACTGTCGACTCGAGAGAGCATTCAAGTGCCTGGGGACGAACCTCATTGAGTTCCTCACTACATTGGACAGTGTTCACGACGTACTACATGATCAGGTATTGTGCGATATTACCAACCTCCTGTTGAATCCGTGTTGGCTACAAGGGAGGACACTCGACTTTAATTCCGAAGGTCGTGGGTTTAAACCCCGCCACCCACCTCTGGATTTCTCTTCTTGATAAATTTATGTGCGCTTAAAACACGTGCTTTAACGGTGAAGGCAAACATTCTCTTTTTTAAAGATCTGAGAACTTTAAAAAAGAGAGTTTGAAGGACATGTGATATTCACCAACCCGCACTTGGCCAGCGTGGTGAATTAAGACCTAATCTCCCTCGTCAAGAGAGAAGTTTTTGTGTCCTAGCAGTGGGAACGTAAAATAGGTTATGATGATGAATAACCTCCCTTTTTATATTTTCTTGCTGGCTTAAACTACCAGACTTCTTCGTCCGAATCGAAATACATATTGGAAAATAAGTTTAAAAGTATCAGTTCTACCAATGTCAACATTTACCTTGGCACTCCTTCAGGCGAAACAAGACTGAACCCTCTTTTGTATATTAATTTGTTGGTAGTCAAATCTGTATGATATCGAATTGAGGAAAAACAGTGAAATATGTAACGATTCTGTCAATGTCAAGATATAGTCAATAACACCTACCTTGGTACCAACTCCTTCAGGCGTAACACCTATACCTAGGCGATAGGCTAATGATGCACAAACGCTAAAAAAACACTTGAGAGTAGCAGTTTTAGTTAGTTGCAAAGTTCAGATGACCGGTACGCGGGATGACCCTAAGGGTTAAAAATTGTTATTTGTGTTCACCCAACTTGTTGAAAATACCCTCATTTAAAAGTACTATAATTAAATCACAGCAAGTAAACATCTTTCTGATTACATTGAAATTCCTGCCGTGAATCCATTCGAAATAACGTAGTTTATCTCACAAAGCGAAGCATCTATCTTAAGAATTTTAACCGCATCTCCACTGCTGAGAGAGGAATTTTCGGTTACCAAAAAGTTTTTAGTGGTACGGAAAAAACCCATTGTATGTACAGTCAATAGCAGAATAAACTGCTGAAAAAGGGTCTTCAAATAATATACACTGTAAATTAAGTCAAAAGTCACTGACAACTGCAGTTTGCTAGAAGTTATGGAACAAATTACATGTCATAAGTAATTGATTTCATTTATCTCGATCCTCATTATTATGATTACATTCTTTTGACCAATTAAAACATCATTTGAAATTTACACTTTGGTATAACTTGTTACATATGGCAAGACATGCTAGAAGATGTTTTGAAACGTTAATTTTTATCACTTACTTTTGCTGTTGAATGTACCTCCCAATTTATAGTAAAGTTTTACCTTTCTTAGTTTATGTATTTTACTGATGTAATACTTACTTGTAGATAATTATGTTATAGTATTATAAGACTACTAGTCGACCCGACAGACGTTGTCCTGTCCCACGTCTCAAAAAACAATATCCAGTTGACCGTATTGTACCCGTTGACCGTGTTGACCGTATCTAAACCATTCCCAGATCCCCTTGAACACACGCAAAAAATTTCATCAAAATCGGTCCAGTCGTTTGAGAGAAGTTCAGTGACAAACACACTCACAGAAGAATTATATATATAAAGACTAGCGATCCGGCCCCGCTACGCACCTAGTTGACCGTATTGTGAATCTAAACCATTCTCGAACCCACATAAACACACAAAAATTTCATCAAAATCGATCCCGCCGTTTAGGAGGAGTTCAATGACACACACACGTACAGAAGATTTATATATATAAGACTATAATATAAGATAATATATAAGCAAATAAGAAATAATAATAAAAAATACAAACGCGAACACTAACAATAAAATTACTTCATTGAAATTTGTCATTTTTCTCCATTTCTCAGAGAGACTATTTCCTATTTTCTTTTGGTAGTATGTAGAAGCCAAGTTCAAGTTTGAAGCATTACAAAACTTGTGCCTAGGCCGCCATGTTGGAAAAACGGATACTTTGGGTTTTTGCACTCGGATTCAACAAGAATTAAAGTATTGAACGCACAAGGATTTAAAATAACCAACTGTAATATTACTTGAGAGATAATACTTGGATTAAGTATAATTTTCCAGCCCTAAAAAATTTAAACCATTTCAATAAAATTTTACTATCATCGTCACCCTATTAACGTTCCCACTACTGGGACACAGGGTCTTCTCTCTTGACGAGAGAGATTAAGCCTTAATTCACCACGCTGGCCCATTGCGTTTTGTTGAATACCAAATGTCCTTCAAACTCTTTAAAGTTCTCAGAACATGCCGGTTTCCTCACGATGTTGCCTTCACCGTTGAATCAAGTCTTTTAAAACGCATTCATTGTTAAGAAGACAAATCCAGAGGTGCGTGGTTGGGTTTGAACCCGAACTTCGGAATGTAAGTCGAGTGTATTCCCACTTAGCCAACACGGGCTTTACACGTACACGTAGTTAATAAATTGAATTGATTGGCTCTTGGCGTAATAATGACTATCAACTTGAAATGGATGGATAGGCTTCTGAGTTTCGTTATCAGAACGAATCAAATATTACATAAAACATGTACAAATATTTATCCCATACATAAAATGTGTTTTTATGAAATTAAGCATTGTGTACGCGGTCAGTTCTAGACCTGACCGCTCTGACTGTATCTTTTTGCATTATTAAGATAATATTTTTTATACATAGATACTTATTTTGTAAGTGTATATTTTATTGCAAAATGTGTATAAAATGTACCTTATGTGTAGTAGTCTCTTTGAATCTTATCATATTAATTTCTGTTTTAACAATAATGATAACAACTATTATCACACATTTCTTACGAACTACATTACAAAAAAAACAGGAAAACGTTACAAGTGATAAAATCGGCGGCCTCATCGCTAAAAGCGAGCGATAATGTTGAAAGGTCTTAAAATAAATAAATATTTAGCATCACCTAACCCCAAACCAAGCAGAGCTTGGTTTGGGTGTTAGGTGACTGATATACCAAATAGATATAATTTTAAAAAAGACTTATATATAATGTTGAAAGGTTCTTAAAAGGCTCTTACAAAATGTTTTTAAGAAACATTTTAACTGTGAGTACAATTAGAAACATCTGATTATAGCCAGATGTTACCAACACGGAAAGTATTATATTATTATATTTGCGTCTGTTGGAGCAGAGCCCGCATTGCGAACAGACTAATCAGCCCTCAACGGTCTACAGCTACGTAAGCGGTATTACTTTAGTTTGCTTGGCTTGCAATCGGAGCTTGTTTTTAGAGCTCAATAACTCGAACACAGATTAATTAATAAACCGACAATTTTTATACATTTCATCTTCACTTCAGCCTGCATATGTTTATTGGTGGATATTGATTGGATATTGATGTCCAGCTATTTCTTTTACAAGTTGGAGGAGGATTCTGAGTGTGAATAATATAAGGACCGCGTTCTGTTTATTGCAGATTATGATTCTGGATTTTGCCAGGTTTATTTATAAAATATCCCATCCCCTCAGTTAGAAAACAAGTAAATTTACTAACCAGACATTCATATCTTTCCAAAGGCTAAACCGATTTCATGAAAACTTGGTATACCAAGTTTTCTTGAAAACACAACTTGTACACTACTATATATCGTAGTGTACAAGTTGTGACCTTTCATTTGGTACCCAACACGGGTATATTTGTAAAAATAAGGTCACTCATAAAATGGCTTAACTGATTTTTATGAAACATAGCTTTTGACTAACCCGTCTTTCAAACAAAACTTCCTTTAGCGGTAAGTAAAGCTTTCGCGAAATCCACCGTTTAAATTGTTTATGGAGGTCTTGTGCTTATCAATCAGAAGTTATTTAAGCACCTTTCGGGTGCAGCGTTTTACTAGCCTTTACGAGTGTGTATACCTTTAGTCTGTTCAATGCCCATACAGCGAAAATTCCATTTGAAAATAATAATAATACTGCCTGATAATTTGGCTGTCGATGGGATGTCTACATACTAAATGAACAGATGGTAATAGTTTGGTAAAGGTCAAGGTAGATGCAGGCGGCTACCAACCGAAATAGAAGCACACACAACTTTCATTCCAAATGTCGTGGTTTCACCTCTGGATTTTTCTTCTTGAAAACAATTATGTGCGCATTAAACCCGTGCTTTTTTTTGAGAACATTGAGAAGTTTGAAAGACATGTGACATTCGGGTTGGTGAATTTTAAATGTCCTTCAAACTTCTCGAAGTTGGCAGCACTTTTTCAGCGTGGTGAATTAAGGTATAATATCTAAGGTCAAGAAAGAAGCAGTTCCCAGAAGTAACACGTAAAATAGGGGTGCTTATTATTCTGCCTCATAAACTATGTATATTCTACTCTTTGTCAAATACCGTTAAATCGTGAAGGTGTTAAACAATTACTCAAATTGTCATGTCAAATGTCTTAAAAATGTGTTTGTTGTAAACAGGATGATGACTTAAAAGACGAGTCGATGGAGTACGAAGCCAACTTCGTGTGCACCACCTCCCACGAGGGCAAGATCCAGCTGCACTTGACGACGGAGAGCGAGCCGGTGGCATACCTGCTGGTCGGCAGCCTGAAGGCCATCGCTCGGAGGCTGTATGATACGCAGACGGATATAAGACTGATGAGCTATTCAAATGATCCGAGGAGGTTCAGGTCAGATATATTGATATAGTTAGTTAGGGGTGCCCTGATTTTCCGCACTTAGACTCAAAGGTGGTCAATTGTTCGTGGAGTGAGCTGCTAGTGTAACCAGCCCAACTCCGGCCAAAAGCGCAGAAGTTTCCTGGGGTCTTCGCAGGCTTCTCGGAGTGACCTTGGGTTCTTAAGGATATCACGTCGCTGTGCTGTTACTCTCTCGCATTCTAGGATAACGTGGGCAGCTGTTTCGTCTTTGTTGAGTTAAATTGATATAACACCCACAGTACAAGCTCTGCTTAGTTTGGGGTTAGGTGATGCTGTGTGAGTTGTCCGTAAATATTTATTTATTGATAGATAGAAAGATAACAACTTTATTGTATAACATTTATTACGAACTACATTACAAAATCGCCACGCATCTATAGATTTTGTTTCGTGAAAAATGTATGTGTGCTTAAAACATGCTTTTACGGTGATGACAACATCGTGAGGAAACCGGCATGTTGTGCGAACATTGAAGAGATTGAGGGACATTGTGACATTTACCAACCTGCCCTTGGCCAGCGTGGTGAATTAAGGGCTCATCTCTCTCGTCAAGACAGAAGTCAAGGCTTCTTGTTAGGTATACTTTCATAAGTGTCTGGTATGGATGTGAAAAAGAACTTTTTTATTGTATATTATGAGTATTTCGACAATGTAATTTAAAAAAAATATGTTTTTATGAGTAATCAGTAATTACACACCAGAAGAGCTACCCATTACAATTTTCTCAGTGTATATTGCGTCAGGAATTGATGAGAAGACGCGTACAACATATTCATATTCAACATGATATAGATTTAGATGCCAAATCCACTTTATGCTAAAATAATAACAGTCTCTGGTGGTAGGCTTCGCCCGCGGCTTGTCACCACCCTCCGGGCTGGGCCAGTGCGTGAAGCGATATTTTCGTGTTTCTAAATGTGGCCCGGAAAAGCCATCTACCTTCTAAGTCTTCATGTCCCATCTTAGAGTACATCGTCACTTTACATCAGGTGAGATTGTGGTCAAATAAAGGATAATCTAACATAAAAAAAAACTGTTATGTTATTCACTTGCTCACTGTTGTATCCGCGTTGCTGAGATTTTTGCTATCTTTATAATATTTCGTATTATTCGGTGAAGCGACTTGACGTGGAGTTGAGTTGACAATACCTTTCCTATACGCGCTAAGCCTCTAACTGCGCTACGGAGTCTAATGTGTACAAACATTACTCTCTGTACTTTCTAACAGCAGTGTCAATAGACCACTGATCGATGTACACCAATTACTTAATGCTAATATAAATCAACAACAAACACGCAGTGTACTTCCTACGCAAACAAATACAATTTATTCAGGGTTAGGTTCCACGTTACTAACAAAATGAATGAAACTAATGGCCTTAAACTAACAAAATTAATTAATAATCCGGATCGTAAAAGTAGGATATCAAAATAAATTGATATTACGCGTACTCATACACTATCTAGGGTACTGTGTATAGTTAACAGAATATCATCATCACCCTATTAACGTTCCCACTGCTGGGACATAGGGATTTCTCTCTTGACGAGAGAGATTAGGCCTTTATTCACCACGCTGGCCAAGTGCGGGTTGGTGAAGTTAACAGATATTAAGCAAAGAAAAAAAGACATGTGGCACTCGGAGACTGCCGCGGTAAAGCTATTTCATAGCATTTTTTATCAACTTATGCAATTATTAAGTATTCATTTTATTTCTGCAGTATTTTTTTTTCTTTGATATTAATTCAAGTTACCAGCTAACCAAGCTAAGCTCGTCTCGATTCGTGCTAGCTTCGTTTAGTCGTACCATGAAGTCAATACAAAGAGAAGGTGCCCTAACCCCGAAACTCTAAGCAGGCATGAGTCACCAGATTGCGGGGCACAGAAGGGGATTACGCATACGCAGTAACGCCGTTACAACCAATGCCACCTAAAGGCGGGTTGCTGAACTAAAGAGACAAGCGTGATATTTCAATTAGTCATTAAAATTCTGCTATTTATCGATAGATGGAAAAACTAAAATACGTATCACCACTGTGCCGGTCGGAGTGGGGTGTTAGGTTTTTTTAGGCCCGCGATTGCAGTTTGAGAGGTCACCTATCCAAGTCTGTAGGAATTACCAATTTTAAATCACTTTGTTTCATAAACCTTAACTTTAGACATAATATGAAATTGATGCATTTTGAGATAAATGCTATGGTGCATTCTCGGAACATGCCGGGCAAATGCTCTAATAAATCGTATTAAAATTTTGAGTTTGTTTCACTGAATAATTCCGCTAAGCTGTTACTTTGGAGGTTTGTGAGGTTTGTGAGCCCTAGAAAGCCGTAATTTTCGAATTTTGAACAATTTAAGAGCATATAACTTTTTAAATTATCATGGTTTTTAACAATATTATGATTTAAAACGGGTAACATACCATGATTGATGAAAAACCGTCAAAAGATGGTATGTTACCCGTTTTAAATCATAATATTTTAAGAGCAGTTCTATTTCAAACCTAAATAAAAGATTAAATCTGTTTGACGATATTGTTCTCATGTCCAAGTAGTCGCTTGCCATGCCATTAACTTATTTGGAAAATGTTAGCTTTACCAGTCACTGTTTCATATAACCGAATAGTTCTAATTTAGTTACAATTAAAATTGTGCATGTCAATTAAAATTGATACTTTATGAGCATTTGAAACCTCTTCTTTTTTATCAAATACTAGCTGTGTCCTGCGGTGCTACCCGCGTTATAATGGATGAAGTACTCTTAACCAACAACATATTTATTTGAATAAAGATTAATATTATTATGTTGATACAACTTAAACAAATTATTTCGACCAAATTAGGTACCATAAAAACGGTTTTTGTGAGTTAATCTTAAAAGATAGACATATACTATCGCGGACTGTTTTTTAGATCATTAAAAGAGCTATTATTCTTTAATACATATTTTTTGTGTATCTTGAACCGTTTTCACGGCGCACGCAACGGAAGGCTTCAAAGATAAACAATTTCTCCCGTTTTTTACACATTTACCACTATATCTTTGCTCCTATTGGTCATAGCGTGATGTTATATAGCCTATAGCCTTCCTCGATAACTGGACTATCCAACACAAAAAGAATTATTCAATTCGAACCAGTAGTTTCGGAGATTAGCGCGTTCAAACAAACAAACAAACAAACAAAAAAACAAACAAACAAACAAACTCTTCAGCTTTATATATTAGTATAGATTTATACGAGTTATCCGTAAGAAAATAACATCCCGCGCTTGAAAAACTATAATACACGGTGTAACACTATCGAAGGATCAACGAAAGTTAGGTGACCTAAACAGATTTTTTTATAGCTTTGTTTTGTAAGAAATTCAACGTTACTTGATCATTTATAATATAACCTTAATATATAAATCTTCTTAGTCGGTCACTCTTGACGGAGTGGTCGTGGTTATTTGGGGTCCTTATAATAATCTAATAATATTATAATGGTCCTTTAGTTTATAAGATTTATATTTTTTATGTATGTTAGTCTATAAGGTATATGTTTATATGGGCCTTAGATGCCTGAAATAAATGATTTATTATTATTATTATTATTATAATGGGTTGCTGCTGTTTCAATGCGCCGCCATTGTTCCCTGTTAGTTGCGTTGCGGGAGCAGTAGGTAATGGTGGACTGAGTCAATTTTGAGATGAGATCCGACCACCTTGTTGGAGAGCAACCACGAGACCTCTTTCGTGTATATAAATAGTTTATTTCAACTATCATAGTTCTTGACTAAGCCAACCTACATCCCGCCTTAGCGATACCGCATCATGCATAACAAATTATTCCTGAGCGGCAAACTTCCTTGAAATTCTGCTGCACTAATACAATAAGCATTAATCTAGGTAAAAAAGTAGTGGCATTTATTAAATTTAAAAGTGTTTATTAAGATGATAGGTTCAATAGTATCACGAAAAGTGAGTTATAAAAAGTATTCAGTATTCATTCATTTTTTTATTTTGTTTGAATACACAAAACTTAGACACGTCAAATCCAGCAATAACATAGTAGTTAGTAGGAACATACATTAAAAAATATGGATTCCTTCATTGTAGAAACACCATAAGGGACATAAATTGAACTTTTTATAGAAACAGACAGATTAACAATAATTTAGTGTTTCTATAAATGTATTTGTGAGTGTGAGTGTATATCTATTTGTGAGTCCTATATCCCATGTAGATGAGTATCTAAACGATAAGTTTTTATTAAATGCTGACTAAACCAGGGTTGTAACAATACTATAGAGTTGGGTAAAGTTATTTCAAAGGCTAAGTTTTAATATATCGTAAAACCATCGCCTTGCCTGCTTTTAAACTCACGAGTGCGCTATTTTCTGGAAGTGATTCGTATTTGTGGATTTATTTTCACATTAAATGTAGCTCTATAAAAGGAACTAAACTAAATAGAATCACATTCGTTGCTAATACACATATGTAATTAATAACATTAAACCCGCCTCTGACCCAAAAAGCAAAATACTCCTTATCAACCGTACAAAAGACACATTAATATACCATAATTGATTGAATCCTCAGTTAATAACATTTATAAAATGTTAAGCAAAACCAGCTTAATTTCATGGATTGAAGCCGTATTGGGCATTCGAATATAAACAGAAATTTCAATGGAATTGTGGTCAAATGTAGATCCCAGCCAACACCACAATTTTCACTCGATATTAAATTTAAGTGTTGTATGTAGTTGATTTAATTTCATTTAGAGCTGACGCAAGCCATAATACATAATATTATTATGTATTCGGAACTGAGTAACGGGTACTCCATCTAGTACCGAGTAACGAATCGTTACTCACAAATACATTTCGTTACTCCTATTTTTCGTGTTATCGGTACAAATACTGTTTCAGTATACGCAAGTACCGTTGATGCGGTATTGAATGATGCATCATGGATTATTATTTTATTAATTAATATTTAAAAAAAACACAGTAATTTTTAAAATAGTATATCCATTGCAAATTTTTTAGATCTGGCAACATTTTACTATCGCTTTTATGGTTACTTTTATACCTCTAATTTAATTAATTTCTATTCAACTTGTTTAACTTCCAACATATTTTAATGAACTGTTATAAAAGTTGTTTTTTGAAATATTACAGCGTTTATGTTCGTACACACAACACGCGCAAATGGTAACGGATTATTTGGCGAGAGATTAATTAAGAAAATTTTGTTAAAATTCCTCTACCAAACTTACTTCTTAAACTCCAAGAAATAAAAAAGCTGAATTGTTCTTTGCAAATTATTAAAATTTTTGAAGTAAGAGTTTTTACAAACATTTTCAAGGAACATAAATACGGCAAAGACTTGGAATGGTTTTTTACATTTATTTATTTTCGGAAAATCCACACGACAACATCTAGCCCCGTGGAAAGCCCTATGCTTGTGTTGCGGGTACTAGACATCTGATATACTTCATATAATAGACATACATGCATAGATATTTTTTTATTATACCTATTAAACACCCAACTCAAGGAGAAAGTGCTTGCGAACATACAAGCACTTGCCCCCTCGGCAGGAATCGAATGCGCTACGTCTATCACCGCAAGCGGACCCTCGCCCACCGCGCCACTGAGGCTGACTGCCTTATAAAATACATTTATGCTTAATATCAATTTTAGAACTTTCCACAGAATCACTTTAGCAGAATCTATTTAGCATTGAAACATTATAAAATGATTATGCATTGGCACATTTTCGGGCAATTCTATTATTTCAACAAAGATAGCCAAGGTTTTCCTTCAACTGAGGTGTTAATATGGGTCATCTTATCCGCTTCTGACCCAATAACCAAAATACTTATCTGTAAACCTAAGAGTACAAAAGACACATTAATCGACCATATTTGAATGAATCCCCAAATAATTACATTTATAAAGTATAAAGGAAAATCCGCTTAATTTCATGGATGGAAATCGTATTGGACATTTGATAATAAACAGAAAATTCAATGGAATTGTGGTAAAATGTAGATAGCCCATACCACAATTTTCACTCTATAAGAAATTATATGAATGAAGTTGATTCTTTTATTTCTAAAAACACGTTTCATCAAATCAAATAAATGCTACTGTTTTTGCAGCCTCTGAATATTTTTATCAACTGTTTTTAAAGGCGAGGAAGCGTTTATTTTAATACACACGCCCAAACAGATTATTTGGCGACTTTGGTGAGAGAATAAAGAAAATGTTTAATTTTTTTTCTAACTTGTTTCTTCCACTCCAAAATACGATATAGTCGCATTGCCCCTAGAAAATTATTACAAAGAATTTCAACTTATAAATCTAGTGTACACGGCAATAGGAACACAAATACGACAATTAGTACGAGTATTCCAAAATTTACTGGTTTATTGAAAACCCCGATATTTCGGCATGATCACGGTTGAGCTAAAGTTGCGAGACGGTTAATAGTTTTATTGGCAGGCAAAGCGGTGTCCCCCCTTTCTCGGTCTTCCTTTACGAACTTATACATAGATAGATACTGTTGATAACCATGATAGAGTAATGGGTTTATACATAATATATCTACATTTCTGCTTTATCCTTAAACTTTCCTCATAGTAAGTCCTGCAGATTCTATTTAGTATTAGTCAAGTAGCTATAATTAAGGAACCTTATATAATGATTAAACATAGACACATTTCCGGGTAATTCAATTATTCCAACAAAGTTAGTATAAGTTTCCCTCCCACGGTAGATACTCGTAGTGTTACCGCTTTCCGTTCCACGTGCCCAACTCAACTTGATATATTTTTGTGAGTCGAAGCTTTCATTGGCGTGACTAAAAATGGAATAAAAATAATGAACTATAATGATTTATCTTTGACGTGAATACAATTCAATTCATTTTCTTATAATTGGACTCTGCGCTTGACGCGTCAGTTTGCCAGTGCCAAGTTAAATCAAATTATAAAGAGGAAAATATGTTACTCATTTGAACGCAATTTTGCCCGACATAAATACAAAGGGTTAAGTTGTAAGAGAGTTTGTAGTCTATTAGACGACTAGTCTTAGGCGCGGCCTCCAACTATTCCATAAGGCGTTAAGCATTCTCAAGACAAACCAAAAAATAATAATGTTTGTTGTTTTAATAAGCGTGTTTAAAGAAATTCTTCTTCCAGGTATGAAATCAACGCGATCCCTCTCCACCAGAAGTCCAAAGAGGAGAACAGTGAGATCGTCAGTGAGGCTGTGTCCATCGCGTCTTCGAGTAAAGCCGCGGATCTGAAGATCGGTGTAGCCAGCTTCTGCAAGGCCTTTCCTTGGCATTTTGTTACTGACAAACGGTTGGAGCTGGTGCAAATTGGTGAGTAAAATTTGGTATTCCGTTTTGTCCATCTGTTAGCGAAAATGCTGGACTTATTTTTTGCTTTATCAATTTAATCAGAAAGTGTAAATATATCAAAGTTCTAATCTAATTCTAATTCTTTGTTGGGGGGACTAAGGACTGCACTGACATCTCGCTTTGGAGTGTATTGTGCATTACCCCCATGCCTAGCTAGGCCCTAACCATCCTAACTCCTTGATGTACCGGAGTAGGACTTTCGGAGATTTACAGAGTCGTGTCAGCATATCTGATGGTGAGGATGGGGCCTCCGCGTCCATTAGACGCCTCAACCCCGTCCTTTTTCTTGCCTCCTCTGTGGCTGTGCAGTGTAGCAAGGTATGTTCTACTGTCTCTTCTTCCTCGAGGCAGCCTCTACATAAACTGCTGTCCGTGGCTCCTATTTTGAAAAGATGGTGATTTAATTCGCAGTGACCTGTGATTATTCCCACCATCGTTCTGAGGTCTTCGCGGCTAAGTTTAAGTAACTTGTTTGTCGTTTTCCTTCTATCTTTATGTTGGAATGTTGTTTTGGTTTGCTTGCAGTCAGTTCGAAGCTCCCATAGTTTCCAGTGTTCTGTTTCTGAGTTTAGCCTTAGTCTCTGTCTGACCTCAGCGGTTGGTGGGTTGGATAAACTAATATCTTGATCCGTAGGAGTACGTCTTGCCCCTTTCTTTGCAAGTCTGTCAGCCGTTACGTTGCCCGGGCAGGACCGTCTCTCTGTCCAGTGCAACCAGACCTTGTTTACTTTATGGTGCTCAGAAAGCATTTGTAGAGCGCTGTAGCAATCTGCAATTGATTTCGATCTTGTCTCCGTGCTTTTGAGTGCATTTATTACTGCAGCGCTATCTGTTTTAAAGATTACTTGCAGTTTGCTGGTTTGATCCTTTTTTGTTATCTCTGATAGGATTTGTCGAGCCGCCAGAATAATTCCTAACGTTTCTGATTGGAAGGCCGTAGAGGCTGGATTTAGGGGTTGCGAAATTGAGAGATCCAGCTCTGGACAGAAGTATCCGCAGCCGGTTCCCAATTTACTCTTGGATCTGTAGTGACACAGATTAGCAATAAAGTACGCGGCGCAAACGCGTTTCGTCAATGCAGCTTTTTCATAGTTATGCGGAGCCTCGCCAGTCACTCTTCAAACCTCAGCCGTGTTTAGACATATCCTAATAAGGATTAAAATAATAATATAATTGTAATAACCTGTAACGTGTTAAATGAATAGATTCAGTATAGTGCAATAACTCTTTTATTTCAACCAACCCACATACATAATCACTAAAGACTAAAGTTAAAATACTAAAGTGGTGACCCCGACGTGATTCGTTACCGACGTGATTCGTTATTATCGTGATTTATATTGTGGGTTGTGTTTAAGTTATCCGTGTAGGAGTGACTCAATTTTAAGAACGCGGCTGAAGGAATTTATAATAGAACAACATGGATAAACAAGCACATTCAGAAAATGCCAACGCAGCAACGCCACGCGGAATGCGCAGTAAGTGATGTCATCCAATGAAACCGCGATCCAGACAACGAAGTTCACAGTCTTCTATAGAAGCGGCATGATATTTTTAAAGCCAGCTTATATCTGAGGTGCATTCAATCCTGACGAAAATGGAGTTTGGACCTGCAGATTCACTCGAGGTTTTGCCCGGTTGGAAGAAGCGTTTTTGCCGGAGGATTTGCCCGGTTGGAGGAAACATGCTTGCCGGAGGATCAGTGCTGGAATTTGAGATATTGGCTCATTCCCACTGCTTGTGCCGAGTGACTGGAATATGTGTAACCCCGCTGGAGACCGAACTTCCGAAAATAACTACAAAATTCAAGATGTAGTGCAAAGTGATTAGAAATGATAACTAGGTTCCGTTCATTATTCTTATGTGTTGCAAATAATTCAATTATATATAGAACTTGGCGTTATCACGAACTGTAACCTGATACTAGAGCGCACTAACAGTGTAATGTAGCGATCTTGCAAGTTAGCGAATTTGCACGTGTGTCTCAGTAATACGAAATTTAATATTTTTTTCAAAATTAGATTTTATTAATTTTTCAGTGTATTAGAATTATGTAAAAAAAAAATGTGTAGTTTAAAAATGTATTTTTTTTTGTTAACATACAAAGTTTATTTCATTGTTTATACAACTTTATTAAAAGATTTCATTGTTAAAAATGTATTTTAAAGTTTAAAAAAAAAAACATGTATGTAATTTTACAAGCTGACTGTACTTTGGTCATTCGAACGAACTTTGATTGTGAAATAACTATGTACTTACCTCTGCATAAATGAATGCGAGCTCATATCGCATGTTGTTTTCAAACGTAAGCATATTTGTGTAGCAGGCATGAGCCTTTGAAATTGTAATGTTTATTGTAATGTTTTAACCTTGAATGTACTATTGAAGTAAAATAAAAATTTTTTTGTAAAAAATTTTGAAAAAAGGGGAGGATTGATGTAGTGACACAGATTAGCAATAAAGTACGCGGCGCAAACGCGTTTCGTCAATGCAGCTTTTTCATAGTTATGCGGAGCCTCGCCAGTCACTCTTCAAACCTCAGCCGTGTTTAGACATATCCTAATAAGGATTAAAATAATAATATAATTGTAATAACCTGTAACGTGTTAAATGAATAGATTCAGTATAGTGCAATAACTCTTTTATTTCAACCAACCCACATACATAATCACTAAAGACTAGTTTAAATACTAAAGATCCATCAGTGTAAACATGATATGTTTTGACGTCATTTGCGCTAGCTTCTGGTGAGATTTCCTCATGCGCTATCTCATAGTTTTTACCGGTTAAGTAAGTTGTTGCTATTCTGTCAGTCCCATTAGCAGCTTCTGGAATTGCAGCTATGGCCTTATTCAGTATCTTACAGTGGTTGGTAGAGCCTGACCCTCCCTTCCACTGGCTGGTTGATTTTATTCTTAAAGCCGATGCCATAGCTTCATGCTGTATGTGAATATGCAGCGGCGTCAGACCTAGTATCACTTCAAGAGCGGCCGATGGAGTTGATTTCCTGCAGCCACTAATAAGAGTGCAGGCAAATCTTTGGACTTGTTGCAGTTTGTTTATGGTGGTTACTTGGTTGGTTCTGGGCCACCATACAATTGCACCGTAGGTTAGCACTGGGCGAACCATGACTGTGTAGAGCCAGAGGCACAATTTTGGCTTAAGGCCCCAGTCTTTGCCTACCGCACGTGTACATTGCCATAAAACATTAGTGGCTTTTGTGGAGATATGCTCTAGTTGTTTACCCCACAGTAATTTGCTATCTAGCCATACGCCTAGGTATTTCACCTCCTTAGTAAGTGTCAATGGTGTTCCTTGTAGTGATGGTAGTTTCATTTTAGGTAATTTGTTTTTGCGTGTAAAGAGTACAAGTTCGGTTTTGTTAGGGTTGACTGTCAAGCAGTGTTTAGCGCACCATCTTTCTATAACCCGTAATGCTTTCTGCATCTTTTCACACAATATTGTTTCGAAAAGTCCCGATATCATTATTGCTAAATCATCAGCGTAAGCAATTGTGTAAATACCGTCTGTGTTCAGTGAGTCCAGGAGTTCGTTTGCTACCAACACCCACAAGAGTGGCGACAGTACTCCTCCCTGGGGACATCCTCGCGTTACTCTACATTTGATAGCCTCCCCTGGTGACTCTGGGTTATCTATTTTGGTTACTCGGTTTGATAGCATTTCCGTGATCCACTGATTTAGGTTCTCGTTTATGCCTTGATTTCGCAAACCGGTTTCTATGGATGGAAAGGTCGTTTTATCAAAGGCGCCCTCTATATCTATAAAGGTTACTAAGCATGATTGCTTACTTTCGAGAGCACTTTCGATCTTATGAACCACCTGGTGTAGAGCAGTTTCTGTGGATTTGCCAGCTTGATAGGCATGTTGATTTTTGTTCACGGGGTTGCTTAGTAGCGGCCCGCTTCGAATGTATTTATCACATAATTTTTCCAGAGTTTTAAGTAGGAAAGAGCTTAAACTTATGGGTCTGAAGGATTTTGGTTGGGTGTAGTCTGTTTTACCTGGTTTTGGTAGAAATACTACTTTAACCTCCCTCCAAGAGTGAGGGATGTATTTCCAGGAGATGCAGCTTCTGAATATAGCGACCAACACTGGTGTAATTCTTGAGAGGTTCCACTGTAGTAGAGCAGGAAAGATGCCATCTGTGCCAGCGGCTTTGTAAGGCTTAAAACTTCTAACCGCTCTCTCCAGCGCTTCTTCTGTAATTATCTCGTTTGCTAATTCCCAGTCATTAGTCTGAGGGTTGTGCCCCTTCGGTATTGCCCAGCCATCGTCTGCTTCTAACTTGCAATCGGGGAAATGTGTTTTCAACAAAAGTTCTAACTGTTCCCTTTCCGTTGTTGTATAGGTGCCGTCTGGCTTTTTTAGGGAACCCAATTTAGCTGTAGTATCCTTGGATATGATTTTATGAAGGCGAGCTGTTTCACTTTCGGTAGCTATAGAATTGCTGTAGCGTTTCCATGAGTTACTTCGGCTCTTTTTAATTCCAATCTTAAAGTCTTGCCTTAATTCTTTATAGTCAGACCAGTCTGAAGGTTGGTTAGTATTCATGGCCCTGTTGAAGAGGTGCCGTGATTTCTTTCTAAGATTAGTTAGCTCCTTGCTCCACCATCTGTCTTTGCAATGAGCTATTTTGTTGCTTGCGGTTATCAGGGGACTCGCTGCCTCATAACTGTTATTAATTTGTTTTGTTAATTCCGTAAGTGTATGTTCTATATATTCCGGAGTTAACTGTGCTTCAGAAGTAATAGACGGCAGAGCGTCAAGATAGGTATTAAGGGTTTCCACAAATAAGGCGGTGTCCGTTTTCTTAGGGTTCCTGTAGGTGTGCGGTCGAATTTCGCCTGTTATCATTTGAAATCTTATCCGTCTGTGGTCTGAGCATGACGCCTCCTGAGTGGATATATCAAAGTTATTATACATCAAAGTTGCGAAGTGCTTGTGAATACGAAATTCAGTACAAATCGGTCGAAAGTACGTAACGACTTGATTTTTCAATTTAACTTCACTCCGGAAGTTTTACGCTCTATAACTTGGCACTTTTTTTATAAAATTGTTAAAGCGAAAATGATCAATATTTTTGGACGGCCTAACAGACAGACTAAACAGAATACGTATATTTTATGCAGCCATCATGCCTGTTGACCTTTAGATGTCTGGAACTCGTAGCATAAGCAATAAAGCTTACCATTTAACTGCCACGAGCCTAAACTATTACTTTCTTTTTAGCCTTTCACTAGGACGTTCGATGTCTAGCATAGGCCTCTCTCAGAAATTTCCTTTATAAAAATACTTTGAAATTAAATTAAATGTATTCAAATAAGGAAATTTGCCAGAATACCTAATAATTAATAATACATGATACTAGTTGTCAATGTATTCAGCCTGCAAGCAGGCATGCAAATATTAAGTCAAATTTATAGTTATTTAGTATAGTCGTCAGTGTAAAAAATTTAGAAAATATAGTCAAGCAACCGACTACATAATCTGTTCTTATAAATTAACCATTTATTTGTTTATTCATCATCATCATCCCAGCCGTAGACATCCGCTGCTGAACATAGGATTCCCTCAAAGATCTCCAGTAATAACAGCTGTGAGCAGCTTTCACCAGGTGGACTTCCTACGCTGCCCTTGCCGATTCGTGGTCGATTTGTTCATTCAGATCGAGTTTATGCAAGAAATAGGGCACTAGCCAACACTAAACGAAAACACAAGGGCCACATTGCCTCTTAATGCCTTGTTTGTTTCCAAAAGCAAAGTATAGGACGAACAGTGCTATAAAATCCGTAATAAACCAGTTATTTTACTGTTCGAATGTTTTTGTAACGCTATCTGTTTGTTTTCTATTAGCCGTTGTTAGGGACCGATTCATCTTTTGTTTTGCTAATAAACATTAATGGGTCAATTCTGTGAGGGTTCCGTTTTATTTGTTTCTAATATTAAACAAAAGCCGTGTTGGCTTAGTGGGAGGACACTCGACTTTCATTCCGAAGGTCGTGGGTTCAAACCCCGCCACGCACCTCTGGATTTTTCTTCTTGAGACATTTATGTGCGCTTTAAACACGCGCTTTAACGGTGAAGGCAAACATCGTGAGGAAACCGGCATGTTCTGAGAACTTTAAAAAGTTTGAAAGACGGGCTGGGCCAGTGCGTGAAGCGATTTTTTCGTGTTTCGTAATGTGGTCCGGAGAAGCCATTTTCTAGGTCTTCATGTCCCATCTTAGACCACATCGTCACTTTACATCAGGTGAGATTGTGGTACAATGAAGGCTTATCGATCATAAAAAAAAAAAGACACGTGACATTCACCAACCCGCACTTGGCCAGCGTGGTGAATTAAGGCCTAATATCTCTCGCCTAGAGAGAAGTCCCTGTGTCCCAGCAGTGGGAGCGTTAATAGGGTGATGATGAATATTAAACAGGCTAAGTACATTTATTGATGTTTGCCTCAGTCTCGTCATCAGCCGTAGGACGTAAACTGCTGCTGGACACAGGGCTTCTTCAAACTTTGAGTAATTTCGTGTAAAGTCAAAAAAATAATTATTAAAAAATATGTAGTAACTTGAAATTGCCTTCACCGATTAATATTTCAAAATTCCTACATTCACGCTTGTCTTAAAATATATTTAAGTTTCTATAAAAACGTAATATGCGACCACGATTAAAGTATGTCTATAATTTTAAAATATGGAGTGAAAATTTTATTTTTATTCCGCAATCTCGGAAAGAGTGCTTTTGCTCTTGGCTACGAGTATCTGAGCGCAAAAGCTGTTTTTATTCTCTGGATGTTAAAGTATATTTAAATTTAGAACATACAGTGCGCTAAGTTTCTTATTCCAAGATATCTTACAACCGATTAACTTTTACTTCTATGGTGCCGAATACATCATAATTTTTTTTTAATTTTTAACTCCATTTTTACCCCCGTCCTAAAAAGAGGGGTGTTATAAGTTTGACGTTTCTGTCTGTCTGTGTGTCTGGGACATCATAGCTCCCCAACGGATGGAGCGATTTCAATTTTTTTTTTATGTAAGGTGAGTTCGGCTCGGGTTTTCTTAGACATGCTAAATGAAAGTCGGCTGAGCCGTTTAAAAGTTATGGGGGTGAGAGAGGTGAGAGTGGGGATGGAAAACCGAAAATCTGCAAATATACTCGAGTAGGGTATCAAATGAAAGCGCATCGCGTGCACATTACTAAATATTATAAGGAAATTAGGACATTTGAATCGGGGTTTTTCTTAAATTTTAAATTCAGATTGATTTAATAAGTGATAAACTTCACATTTAAGTTAAACTAATTTTAATTAACGCTGAACAAGATTAAGAAGCATCCGTAACCTACGCATTCAGTATTTTTTTTTAATGTGTTTGTTTTTATATTTTATAACCCTATTTATCTAGTTTTACCCACAGATTATGTAAAAAGTTTCTGGTCTTAGGTTTCACTGACCCAATATTTCTCTTTAATAAAATCTTGTATTTGAAAAAACTTTCCAATTTCCAATTGAGCTGAAATTATCATTATTAATAGTTGCATTTAGTAATTTTCTCGCTCAGGTGGTATGAAAAATTACGTGTTGCACTTGAGTGCAAAGATTATTCACCTTGTGCTCTTTTTATTTCTTTATTTTTTAGAAATCGCACGTGATTCAATTTTAGAATCCTTCGCTCCTTCGCGCCTTCCTTCGATCGGTCATCAAAATTGAGAAAGCGCTTGTAAAAAGACTTTGCACTCTTGCATAACCATAACTTTTAACATCTATGACATTTAAATTAACATGCAAAAAACCCCACTTGTAAAACACGTTAAAATGTTAACATCACTAACACTCAACGCTCATTGGCTATTCAGGGAGAAATTAAAATTCTGGGTTTGCAATTAGATTTGAAATCCAATTTCTTTGGAGGGCTCTACCCGCGGCCGTAACATAAAGTTATATGAATAATGGAACAGATCTGCTAGTGAGGTGTCCATTTATGTACGTCGTTAAAATTTTATTAAAGAATGGATTTTAGTACTTTTTTCAGGGATGCAATTATCCTAAGCTCTTCTCCGTGCTCTCAAATAATATGGTTCCAACATGTTGAGATAACAACTCGTCCCTCATATTTAATGATAATTTACATGGTAGGTGGTAACTGGCTGCAATATTACTTTTTTTTCAAAATTACGGACAAGTAGGTATACTACTACTAGATAATAAAATGTCGGAACTCCTTTCAAGATTGAGCATAAAAAACAAACTTTAAATATTTTTGTTGGTATTTTGACCGCGACTACCATTGTACGATATTAAATGTGGTAATCAATGTATTCCTAAAAGATGTAACATAGTCTCCTAAACGAATTTCAAATAGGTTTCATTTTTTTTAAAGTCATGTTGTCATTTAGATCGTTTTTAGAACAACAAAAAGTTCTACATAAACGAAATTCATGCCTTTCTTGGGCTAAATATATCTGATGAGGTCCTGTGACATAAAATAAATACATACATTATTTTAGACTATCGGCACAGAGTACAGAAAGGTCCTTCTGACAATTATTGTTTTTGAAATATCGTAGATAGACAGATACCAACTTCATTGCACAACATTTCTTACGTACTAAATTGCAAGAAAACAGTAAAACGTCATAAGTGATACAATCGCCGGCCTTATCGCTAAAAGCGATTTCTCCTAGGCACGCTTTTGATGGATTATTAATGACGGTGCACACAAGTTTATAGATATAAAATCGTAACCGTATGTAGTAACATACTCACATTCTAAGACATAGCAATATTGGAAACAAATATTCATATTCAAATAGAAATCTGATGATAAGATTTGACATAAATTTATCATAAAGTTCCAATGTTGATACATGTGGCGATAATTATGGTGACCGACGCTTTTGTACTCAGATCTTTACTGAAGTTGATTCGCATCTTCTGAATAATATGAATATCTTCTGTCTGTTTTAATTTTTTTAATGGGAAATAAATATTTCCGGATAATCCACACAACAATATCTAGCCGTATCTATCGTGGTAAGATATAAGCTTGTGTTACGGGTATTAGACATCTGATATACTTACTCGACATTATCAAGGATAAATGCCTCAACACTATTAATAATACCGAAATCAATAAAAAAATTCAAATTAAATAATTTCCGTGTATTAAATTTATGTTAAATCAATACGATTGATGATTTTAAACTGAACTGTTTTCCTTGGCCACCACCAGGAGCTGGCTTCATGCGGCTCTTCGGAACGCACCTAGCTTCAAACGGGTCAGCGCTCGCGACGTACTTCAGACTACTGCGGCCGCGCGGCGTGCCTCTAGACTACAACGAGATCTTGAAGCGAGTCAACACTCCTTTCATGTTCTGCCTGAAGATCCCTGGCTCCTCGTTGGCTGAGGTAAGTGTGGAGAGCCCTGATGTTATGAAGAGTAATTTGCAAAGTCGTTTATAGTAATTCTCTCTTTGGCCAATTTTGCGTGTTTGAGCAAATGTTATTTATAAATTTGGGTTATATAAATGTTATATTGTGTATGTGTTTGAGTGTCTAATCCGAGTGGAACTAAAATCGACGATTTGAACGTTTCGTTCAGGACGGAATGATTATTTAACTATCTCCCACGATTAAATTTAAACCAAGTCCAATATTTTTTTCCATTCTGTTAGCCTATATATTTTATCTACTCGTGCACAGTATTTTAATAAAAACTATCTACACTTTCACTTAGTTTTTTTTTAAATACTGTGCTACGCTCATACCAGAAATACATCAAAAAAATATCATGTATCAAAATAATTGTCACATGAATGTCTCCTGTACTTGTTCCTTCGGTTCAACATGTGGGCCAGTTAAGTGATTGCCTTTGACCTCGTGCGTTTACATAATAAAATTAAATGAAAATGGGTTAAGAAGTCAAAAATGATTCATAGTAAAATAAGGAGATTCGATTGTCGTCTCACGTAATCTAACCAATAATCTTAACATCACAAGCAACTATGTGGTTGCCGTTCCGTCAGTTTTCTATGTTTTTGTGTATAGGACCTAAACGTCCACCATTTAAAAAAAAACGTGATGCTAGGGCCGTTGTGGCCTGCCTCAGTGGCGCGGTGGACGATGGTCCGCTTGCGGTGCAAGAGGTAGCGGGTTTGATTCCCGCCGAGGGGGCGAGTGTTTGTATGATCTGCAAGCACTTTCTCCTTGGTCTGGGTGTTTAATATGTATAATAAAAAATATCTATATATGTATGTATATTACATTAAGTATATCAGATGTCTAGTACCCGTAACACAAGCTTAGAGCTTACCACGGGACTAGATGTTGTTGTGTGAATTGTCCGGAAATATTTAATTAACTAATTTTTTTATGCAACACCATGTTAATCAAAAGAGTAAATGCTTAAAAAAATGTACAGGAACTAAACTCCTAACTCATTTCTGAGATACTTGGACCTAAAAGTTTTTTATATTCCTTAACCCGCAATATCTCAGAAGCCGTACAAGTTAGAGATTTGGTTCCTTAAAGTTTTTGAAGTGAAACTTCTATAGAATCGTAGTGATTTCAAACCGGAAGCAAAAAGATGAAACGGAAATGGTAAGAGACACAAATACAATGCTTTATTTAAATTTCTTTGAGCGATACTTCGTAGTTGAGACTACGAAGTATCGCGCAAAGAGGTAGGTATTGCTGTATTTTATTTATATTATTTTGTAACATACTTTATGTAATACGCTTTATTGAAGTAATAAAAAGAATCCGAATAATTACAGATATATGTTTGTTTGTCTTATAATTTTAGCAGATGCGTTCATTTACCCTTTTTTTCTATTCGATATATATCATAATAATAGTTCGTAAGTAGTAGACTCCAATCGTGCGTCGTAGCTGATACACACACACTTTTTTTTATTCTTCTTATTCTTTCGTCGATTTACTGAAGTTTCACTTCTATCGTGTGTGAATCGCACACACACCTTTTTTTTTGTTTGTAAGCTTTTACCTTAGAGTATTATATGATAGTATAAAGTGAGTACATTGAAGTGGGAACAGTAGCTACAAGTGAGAACAACATGAAGTTGGAATCGCACCTTATCTTAGCTGTTAGATATACCTTATATCTTCCCTGGCGCTTGCTGAAACTATGACCTATTTTACATACATTAAAACTACAGATAAGGGTTATCTTCACACATCCAACCCTTTGTATATCCAAACACTTCCATCAAGAAAACCCTTTGTATGCGACCACTTAGCGTGTTTACTTAACAATATTACAGCGGACACGCGAATTATTTGCCTTGAGGTCGTTTGAGATGTACAAATATTTTGGCTGCCCTCAATTTGGTCTGAGTGTTTGTACAGGCTCACTGTGTGAGCTAAGGATTTTGTATTTAGGTTAAAGGTTGTGAATTTCATTGGACATTCGTGGTACGAATGACAGGAAGAGGATATCAATATCATGATCATGTTTTAAGAATCGTTCGTTTATTAAAATGTCTTAAGCCTTGGTTTTTATTCTGATCAAATGATTATAATGATTCATATGATAATGATGATTCATTATAAGCACCCCTTTTTACAATATCACTCCTGGGACACAGGGACTTCTCTCTTGAACAGGATTTAGGCCTTAATTCACCACGCTGGCTAAGTGCAGGTAGTTGAATTTTACAGGTCCTTACTCTTTCAAGTTCTCAGAACATGTCGGTTTTCTCAATATATTATGCCTTAACTGTTAAAAGCCGCACGTGTTCAAAAATAACATTTTTTTTTCAAGAAAATAACCAGACGTGCGTGGCATGGGGTTCGAAACTTTGTGTTCTATCGCCGGCGGATAGCACACGGCGTTTATTAAGAAAAAATATGCTTTATTACTCACCTAAAGAAATAAATTCCCAAATTAAAAGGGACGGAACGGAATACATCAAAATAACATGGTAGGGAATATTATGAGATTTTCGTTAAAATGTGGTTAAGAAGTACGTTTTCATTCAAAGAGATCATGTTACCAAAACCAAACAGATAAGACTTCTTACAAATCATGTATAGAAAATCTAAAAACCAAATACTTTTCTGCTTAAATCAGATTCGAAAAATATAAACTCATAGTGAGTGATGTTATTTTATAAATAAAAAAGAGGAAGGATCAAAATACATTTGGAGTATAAATATTCAAAACCTTTCACAAAAAATACTGCCTTAAAATCGTTTTTACAACGCGAAAAACAAAAAAGGTTGATCGCACCCTAGCTGACGTATCATAAAAATTATATTTAAACAAGCTGACCCCAGCAAATGTTGTTTTGCAAAATGAAAAATATATAGTAGCCGATTCTCAGACCTACTGAATACTCATATCAAATTTGGTAAAAACGGTACGGTGGTACGGTAACAAACACTGTGACATGAAAAATTTATATATTAGAAGATAAATACATAGAGATGAAATTTATTGAGTTGTTGTCTTTTTAGGGTTCCGTACCTATACGGAATCAATAAATTAAACTTCCTCGTCTGTCTGTTACAAAACTTTTTGTCAAGAACCGTAATACATAAAAATTTAAAATTTTAAGGGTTGATGTATTTCTACCTAAGCTTTTGTGTTTTTAGTAAGTACTTGTCGCTCTAACAACATAATACATACTTAAGAGACATAATAAATAAATATATAAGGGGGCTCCCATACAACAAAAGTGATTTTTTAACCCCCGACCAAAAAAGAGGGGTGTTATAAGTTTGACGTGTCTGTCTGGACATCATAGCTCCCGAACGTATGGAGCGATTTCAATTTAGTCTTTTTTGTATGATATGTGAGTTTGGCCCAGGTGTTCTTAAACAACAACTTCTTTGTTTCATTAAAATCGGTTGAGCCGTTTAAAAGTTATGGGGGTGAGAGTGGGAAGGAAAACCGAAAATCTGCAAATATACTCGAGTGGGGTATCAAATGAAAGAGCATCGCGTGCATATTACTAAATATTATGGTGTTTTACCTATAAGGAGATTAAGGCATTTGGAATCGGGGTTTTTTCTTAAATTTAAAGATTTACTAAAGTTAAGCATCGTTGCGCGAGGCCAGTACCTTGGACAGCTTTGACCGAACTTTTTTCAAATAAAAAAAAAAGAAGTTGGAATCGCACCTTATCTTAGCTGTTAGATATACCTTATATCTTCCCTGGCGCTTGCTGAAACTATGACCTATTTTACATACATTAAAACTACAGATAAGGGTTATCTTCACACATCCAACCCTTTGTATATCCAAACACTTCCATCAAGAAAACCCTTTGTATGCGACCACTTAGCGTGTTTACTTAACAATATTACAGCGGACACGCGAATTATTTGCCTTGAGGTCGTTTGAGATGTACAAATATTTTGGCTGCCCTCAATTTGGTCTGAGTGTTTGTACAGGCTCACTGTGTGAGCTAAGGATTTTGTATTTAGGTTAAAGGTTGTGAATTTCATTGGACATTCGTGGTACGAATGACAGGAAGAGGATATCAATATCATGATCATGTTTTAAGAATCGTTCGTTTATTAAAATGTCTTAAGCCTTGGTTTTTATTCTGATCAAATGATTATAATGATTCATATGATAATGATGATTCATTATAAGCACCCCTTTTTACAATATCACTCCTGGGACACAGGGACTTCTCTCTTGAACAGGATTTAGGCCTTAATTCACCACGCTGGCTAAGTGCAGGTAGTTGAATTTTACAGGTCCTTACTCTTTCAAGTTCTCAGAACATGTCGGTTTTCTCAATATATTATGCCTTAACTGTTAAAAGCCGCACGTGTTCAAAAATAACATTTTTTTTTCAAGAAAATAACCAGACGTGCGTGGCATGGGGTTCGAAACTTTGTGTTCTATCGCCGGCGGATAGCACACGGCGTTTATTAAGAAAAAATATGCTTTATTACTCACCTAAAGAAATAAATTCCCAAATTAAAAGGGACGGAACGGAATACATCAAAATAACATGGTAGGGAATATTATGAGATTTTCGTTAAAATGTGGTTAAGAAGTACGTTTTCATTCAAAGAGATCATGTTACCAAAACCAAACAGATAAGACTTCTTACAAATCATGTATAGAAAATCTAAAAACCAAATACTTTTCTGCTTAAATCAGATTCGAAAAATATAAACTCATAGTGAGTGATGTTATTTTATAAATAAAAAAGAGGAAGGATCAAAATACATTTGGAGTATAAATATTCAAAACCTTTCACAAAAAATACTGCCTTAAAATCGTTTTTACAACGCGAAAAACAAAAAAGGTTGATCGCACCCTAGCTGACGTATCATAAAAATTATATTTAAACAAGCTGACCCCAGCAAATGTTGTTTTGCAAAATGAAAAATATATAGTAGCCGATTCTCAGACCTACTGAATACTCATATCAAATTTGGTAAAAACGGTACGGTGGTACGGTAACAAACACTGTGACATGAAAAATTTATATATTAGAAGATAAATACATAGAGATGAAATTTATTGAGTTGTTGTCTTTTTAGGGTTCCGTACCTATACGGAATCAATAAATTAAACTTCCTCGTCTGTCTGTTACAAAACTTTTTGTCAAGAACCGTAATACATAAAAATTTAAAATTTTAAGGGTTGATGTATTTCTACCTAAGCTTTTGTGTTTTTAGTAAGTACTTGTCGCTCTAACAACATAATACATACTTAAGAGACATAATAAATAAATATATAAGGGGGCTCCCATACAACAAAAGTGATTTTTTAACCCCCGACCAAAAAAGAGGGGTGTTATAAGTTTGACGTGTCTGTCTGGACATCATAGCTCCCGAACGTATGGAGCGATTTCAATTTAGTCTTTTTTGTATGATATGTGAGTTTGGCCCAGGTGTTCTTAAACAACAACTTCTTTGTTTCATTAAAATCGGTTGAGCCGTTTAAAAGTTATGGGGGTGAGAGTGGGGAAGGAAAACCGAAAATCTGCAAATATACTCGAGTGGGGTATCAAATGAAAGAGCATCGCGTGCATATTACTAAATATTATGGTGTTTTACCTATAAGGAGATTAAGGCATTTGGAATCGGGGTTTTTTCTTAAATTTAAAGATTTACTAAAGTTAAGCATCGTTGCGCGAGGCCAGTACCTTGGACAGCTTTGACCGAACTTTTTTCAAATAAAAAAAAAATAGTTTTACATCTTTTTTTGTTATTGTTTTATAAAAAGTGTAGGTATAAACTGTACAAGGAACTCTAATTGTAATTAATATGAGTTCATCTAATACGTATCAAATTTATTTAATGATGGCGGACTGTTAAACATCTTTGTTAACTAGATGTTGTTGTGTGGATTGTCTGGAATTTTTATGTCTATGTGTCATACCTTTGGCTTTAGTTTATGACTGAAATGATGATGATGATGCTGACAGGCTGTTTGTGGGATTACGTAGAAGATATTAATCAACATTAAATAAATAAATAAATAAATCAACATTAGATATCTATAACTTTTGCTATATTTAAAATAAGTTCGATAAGTATGAGATCACCTCATACTACATCTAAAGTTCTGTTACAATTTATACCTACCATAATAAATTAATCAAAATAAGTTTCGTTGGAGCGGTCACCCATCCAAGTACTGAGATGACCTAACGTCGCCTCACTTTATATAAATCACGTTTGTTGTATAGGAGCCCCCTTATGATTTTATTTATTATATATTTTTGGTATTTGTTGCTATAGAGCCAACAGAAAAACATCATCCCTCAAAATTTCAACTATCTATCTATCACACGGTCCTTGACAGACAGACGACATAATCTCAGTTATAGAGTTCCTTACTTAAAGGGTATTACGGGTGGGCGGAGGTCCGCTTTCGGTGCAAGAGGTAGCGGGTTCGATTCCCGCCGAGGGGACAAGTGCTTGTATGTTCTGCAAGCATTTTCTCCTTGGTCTGGGTGTTTATATGTATAATAAAAAATATCTATCTATGTATGTCTATTATATTAAGTATATCAGATGTCTAGTAACCGTAACACAAGCTTTAGCTTACCACGGGGCTAGATGTTGTTGTGTGGATTTTCCGGCAATATTTATTTATTATTTATTTATTTACGGGCATTTCAAGCCACAGCGCCAACGGGGCTGCCATAACAGCTATCTTAATCTGGAATCAACATCAACTTCTCCCCTTAAGTTAATTTTAGAAACCGAACAAAAACGCCTCCTATTAAAAAGACGAGCATACTGAACAAAACAGGAAAATCTTATTAAAATCTTTTTATTTGGCGTTTTTAATATCTTCATCAAAATTTGCGATCTCATTTTCCTTGTTTTATTAAGGAATTTTTTTGATATAATTTTTATGAAAACATCCACTTATCATATCATTATTATCGTTTATATTGAAACCTCGAAGAGAAAATTGGTATATTTATGAAAATTAGGTTGATATCTCGTTACTAATGTTATATAAAAAAATCCTTCATATTTTGAACAAAAGGAATCTTGACATAAAACCATCAAGTACATTTATTGAATCCAATATAATATATTAAATTAGTTTATCGGACCACCGAATAAAATCCAATTGTTTTGCCTTGCACGTTTATCAAAATTCCACGCACAGCACAACATAAACCGCTTAAAAGACTGAGAAAAACACACTCTGGTATGTACTAAATAATTACACACGGTGTGTGTGACGAAATAACAAATATTAAAAAATATAATAATAAGCACTCTGCAAGTCACAGACAAGACACCAATTAAATGTCATATTATAAAATCCAATAATAAATGAAAATAAAGACACTGTTATAAATATCGAAAGTGTTTTTGAGATATATAAGCTAGTGATATTTTTTCATTTATTTAAATATTATTACAAATTCGATATTTTATCGTGGTTCTAAGAATTACATTCCTGAGCATGAATTTCATTCAGATACGATTCTTAAGAGTACCTTTGGAGTAGTATTGCAATCTGAATAACTCGTTGAGTGACCTAGGTATTCTTTTATAACACTTTTCAACACCGAATGTGTTGACCATTCTCATGCCTCATGTCTAAATATATCTCCTGTCTCAACACAAGGTATTTAGGACACAACTACGGCCTTAAAGTGTTCAACAGTTCACCCGGAAATAGAACTGGAAAAACATTCTTTCTGCTCAAAGTGTGGAACTGTGTCACAGGGTGGGATTTGAGCGTAGGGAGACCGGAGGAAAAAAATAATTGAATAGGGATTGGTTCAATTACTTTTTGCTGTAGACACACGTATTCAGACCAGCGTTTTTGTCTATATATAGCATACTGGTAAGTATACGAGCTAGATTTTATTAAAACTTGAAACGGATATCATTTATTTATTTATTTCAAAACAAAACCCACAGCCCTTAATTAAATTGTTAATACATATTCTGTTATAGCTTAAGGCCAAATAACGGGTTTACATTATACAATATAAAGCCATGTTGGTTAGGTGGGACCGCACTTATATAATAGGGATTGGTTCAATTACTTTTTGCTGTAGAAACACGTATTCAGACCATCGTTTTTGTCTATATTATATCATATTGGTAAGTATACGAGCTTGATTTTATATTATGTTTACATTATATCATGATTTGACGGTTTTTGGCGTTTTCAAAAATTTCGACGCTGTTGCAAGCGCCATGATCACATCATGATTATAATGGTACGGCATAAACTGATGTCTTTGCGATTAGGTAGACGAAACGGGTTAACCTATTTCTGAGTCTATTATTGTGAGGTTGACAAACACTGGTGTTTGTGAGGTTGACAAACACTAGTGTTGTTAGTTGTAACAGCTCTAGTGGTACAACTAGATTTATTCTCGATCGCAACTTGATCACGACACACTACACAAACCGTGTCCTGGCGGTGACCGGCGGTGATAATACACTTTTATAATATTTACATACCCGCAATGCAGGATACCACGTACCCGACTATTGGAAGTCATCCTCACGTTTCAAATTCCCGTGTTTGGTAATCTCAATAGCCTTGTGAACCAATCTAGGTGTATAGTGCCGTGCCGTTGAGATTACTTGCGGGTTATGTAACTCTATCCAGTGTTTGGAACCAGACTCTAATAAATTATGTGCAATTGTCGACTTCTGAACATCTGCGTTTTTCGCCATCAAATAATGGTGTTGCGGTTTCCCTATAAAGTATAATTATTATTAAAAACCGTGTTTATTTATAAAGAGCAACATTTAAATTAAATGTATTTCATTTGGTGGCAAATGATTGTAATTAAAGAAGAAATAATGAAGTAAATATTTCCGGACAATTTAGCCTAAGCGCTTGTAACTAGGGGACTAGACATTTATATTAGATATATATATTTTTTTATACTTTTGATATGTCCTTCAAACTCTTAAATGTTCTCAAACATGCCAGTTTCCTCGCGAAGTTTGCTTTCAAAACATCGTCAAAACACGTGTTTAAAGCGCACATAGAATTTTCAAAAATCCATAGTTTTAACCGGTGTGGTTTCAACCCACAACCTTCGGAATGAAAGTCAAGTGCGGTCCCATCTAACCAACATGGCTTTTTTTACAATAAAATAAGTAACATTGTAAGAGAAATCGACCGATTCGAGTGTAGGTACAAATACTCTTAACATTTCCATGATAAAATTACTTAACGCAGTGCTAAGGATCAATTTCTACTAACGCTGTATCGAAGCGTATCGAAGCGTCAAATTCAACACAAGAAAAGCGAAGCTTTACAAATGCGCTCGTATTTGTGAGTATTTATGTTGCACGTTTTATCTGTAGTATTTTTTTTCTAACAGTTACCTTTATTGGAAAAGGATTATTTAAAGGAATTGCTCCACTCCACTAAAAGTGATTCAGTGTGTATTTTTGTTGAAAATAAGACTCCCCGAATTGAAAGGTTTAATCCAAAAAATAAAATAAAACTACTGTCAAATAAATAGACAAATTGGTGAAAATTAATATGTAGTAAATTAAAATAAAATTCATTTATATCAGGCATCTGAGGCCCTTATAAACGTAAACAGACTATCATACATACAATTAGAAATCTTAAATACTGAAAAAACACCGTGTTGGTGACATGGAGTCAAATGTAATTTCACAAATCAAACTAAATACAGTTAATACAGCTGCAGAAAAAACTTACTACACACTTGCTTATTACGAACGTAATAACTACTCATTTTGAGCACGGCTTTTACTAACGTGTTGTGTAAATGTTTCAAAATTATGACATTCAGACGTTTAATAAATAATATTCTTTATAATAGTTTTCATAATTTCGTAACATTCACACGTGAGTAAAAGCCGTTTTCAAAATGTGTAACTCGCGTAAGTTTGAGAGTATAATAGCTACTGTACAAATACTAACAACGGGTTCTATCTCTCATCTTGGGAATTCTCCCGACCAAGGTGAAATTTCATTCCGTATTAAGTTGATGAACTAAGAAACTTAATTGCTTGTAACTAATCCATGTCTGGAACTCAAAGTCGTAACCTTACCATCGGGGAGCTGAGCGAACTATTTTGAATATCAAAATATCAGGGTGATTGGACCAAATTTTGATACCTATAGTCGCCGCAGCCCATGGTTTATGGTTTTGTTTATATTTTGAGGTATTTTCTCGCGGTAAAAGTATCTCGGTATCTAATCTTAAATATAAAATCGTCGTGACACAATGTTCGTTCTCGTACTCCTCCTAAACGGCTTCACCGATCTCATGAGATTTTGTGAACATATTGAGTAGGTCTGAGAATCGGCCAACATCTATTTTTAATTTTGCAAAACAACGTTTGCTGGGGTCAGCTAGTATTTCTATATAATTCAAAAATTTCTAAGATTTGTAAAACCAAACAATGGAAATAAATGTTTTATATCTTGTTATTGTGACTCTCAACTATTTTTGTCAATAATTTGAAGATCTATTGGGATTTTATGAAAAAACTTACTGTGTTTAAAAACATTCTAAAACCCAAACAATGGAAAAAAAATATTTTGTATCATGTAATCTCTGTGTGACTCAACTTTTTTTTTACAAATTTGAAGATCTATCTATTGGGCTTTTAAGAAAAAAACTACCTGTGTGTAAAAAAAATCTAAAAACATTAAGTTGTCGATATTAGATGATATAACTTTTGCTTCCATCATGATTAAGCCTTGTCAAAAAAAAAATAACACTATTTAATATATAAAGCTAAGTTGACAAGACTAATGGACAAACAGGATGCCATTTTGCAGTTTCAATTTTTCTATTGCCAATAAAACAGATATAATTTCTCCGCTATAGTTTTTTTTTCTCCCGCCTACCAAAAGTTAAAGCGACTATAGAATATTGGTCCTGCTCTCAATCATCTGAAAAATATCTAAGCCCAGAGATCTTTAAACACAAGAAACTGTCTCCTACCGATCGGCGCTACAGACTAGCCTATACCTAACCTAGCTAATTTTTATTATATTTTCTCATTCATAATATAAAAAAAACATTCAAAAAATGCGCTGCGATTGCCGATCCGTGGTCGCCATTCGAGAACTATTCGGCCCCAACGACCATCTGTTCTGCGTGCTATATGGCCTGCCCACTGCCACTTCAAAGAACTAATCCGTTTGGCTATGTCGGTGACCCGCGTTCTTCTACGAATCTCCTCATTTCTTATTCGATCCCTTAGAGAAACCCCGAGCATAACCCACACTCATACCTATCAAAATCATCTTGTCACCTTCACACCTAATTTCGGTAGATAAAGCATTGTCGTCAGCTTATCCAAGCCAATTTAATTTGGGACCCGACCTTACGTATCGTAAGCAATCTGCCGAATCGATTGATAACAAATTGACCGCGACCTGGATTATTGGTATTAACCCAAGTTTTTGTCTGGGTTATTTAAAGGATTTTAGTGATAGAAAATCGAATAAAAGTTGCTGTTCGGTTGACTCATTATTAATGAAGATAACTATATTGTAGTCAACGGTTTTTTTTTAATCTGCAGCATAATAATTCAATCAATTTAAGTACCTAAAGGGTGTGAATGGAACGCTGCAGGCGGAGATATTTTGTTTTGCAACATTACAATTTGGAGCCATTTTAATATTAAAAAAAAACAACAACCAATAAAAACATAAAATAATAATCGCTCACGAAAAAATGTATTTATAAATACAATTTATAAAATGTATTTGGTTCATTAGCATATCAGCCGTAGAACGTCCAATGCTGGATAAAGGTTACCCTCATTTTTTTTAATTAAATATATAAGCACCGCTATCCAGTCAGATCTGCAGCGCCATTATAGTTTTTTTTTTTTTTTTGCAGCATACGCCGTGAACCTACAGCCTTCTTGGTTGTGCAGGCTTTAAATTACACGTACTTTAAGACTAGTTTAATTTATTAGCATGCTATTCAAAGGTTTAATTAAATTTTTATTAGTAAAAAGCAAAGTCGCGGTGTATTAAATATAGCTTTGGCTATAAATCGATAGGTTTATGGAAAGTACCTGACGCCTATAGACTTTGAGGCATAGGTCAGATCAAGATTAAGTCTACTTACCAGTAACCCTGTATTTTAGTCTCAAGAGTTATTTGAAGCTAAGAACGAATATTTAAATAAATAGACAAAAACGATACTTTTTTATATCAATAGTTGTAGCAAAACACACCACACGTAAAACACACAAACTTAAAAATCTTTCGCATTTATTATATTTAAGCACTTATTAAATTATTAAATTAAATTTATTATAATGTTCTTCTTTGTAATAAGTAAAAGAACGACAAGAATAAATCCTTAAAGGAATCTTCTTTCAAAAGTATGCAAGCTAAGAAGTTTTCTAATGATCGCGGGAACTTAAAACGAGCCGGGAACTACTTCGTTTGAAAATTCATAATAATGGTTTTAAGTTTTTACGAGACTCTAGGTATAGTTTTAATTAGTAGAAATGTATTTCTTGTTTCACGTTTTTCATTTTTTGCCACTTACATGTAGTCAAATAGTTTTGGAACTTCTAATTAGTTTGCGTTATAAAATAAATATCAAATAGTTGGTTTTCTAATTTACTGCAAAAGTAAGAGTTTTAGTTTCGTTTACGAGTGATCATAAATGAAAGAGACACACATCCAGTCTCACACGAAGCGGTAAAAACAACACCCATCTTTAACAATAGTATGCCCACAGAAATCCAAAGAAATCCATAATACGCAGTATTAAATCTGGTTGCTGAAATTAAACAAACACTTTCAAACTTATCAAAAAATTGTCTTGTAAATATCCTAAAAACTCAAAGTCGTACAAATTGCGGCTTACAAACCATACTGGAAATACATAACCTACTAATATTATAAACGTGAAAGTTTATGAAGATGGAAGTAAAGTGTGTAAGTGTGTGTGTTTATTGCTCTTTCACTCAAAGCAAGTTTTGATAAAACTTCAAAATAACATAACTTAAATCATCAGAATAACTCCCTCAAAGACTTCCAGCAGCTTCGTTCGGTAGAAGCTTGTAGGTAAGGTAGCGGGTGCTACCTTCACCAGGTCGTCCCTCCATCTATGTAGACGTAGGCTCTGCTTTCGGGGTACCCATTCTTGAACTTTCCGGCCCCAATACCCATAATACCATAATTACGGTGTAAACTTCTTTTTACCGCGGGAACATTTTATTAATACAAAGCCGCAGGTAAGCACCTAGTACGATTATAATTATGGAACACAGACAGGTAATCTCAACTACAACAATAGTGCCAGAAACATCCGCATGAGGTATTTTATTCAGAAGTTCACATGCACGAGCGTGAAGGCGTTATTTGCTGAGTGGAGTGACCCGGAAACTCTTGGACCTGCTATAGATAGAAGGCAGGGAATCTTAGCTCAAACAAATTTTACCGACAAAAGGTTTTCCGAATCTCATTACGTTAAATGTTAGCATTATTGACCATTTCTAGTCATTAAAGGGTTTTCTTATTATTATGTAACTTTCTGTGTCAGTCAAATTGAATTTTGAATGCTTTTTGTAACAGATTTTCGTTAAACAATAAAACATTTTATTTTATTTTAAATAATAATACTTTTGAACTATATGAAGTCCTAAAACAGGTAACATCCCATGATTCGATGGTTTTTGAATTTTCTGATATTTCGAGGCTGTTGCAAGCACTGTTGATCACGGCATAAACTAAATCATAATAAAATCGTGGTATCCGGTTGAGATTTTAATGTAGTTATAAACTACGTTAGTGTAAATAATTGAAGCAAACTGTCAAGACAATGTTATTTCCTTGATTATTTTTAGTTTTTAATTAAATTAGCTTTAAGTTTACCTGTAGTTGACCATAAGCGTCTTTAGGAAACACACGTTTAGACGTTGACTTTGTTAATTTAATAAGTTATTACTTAGTAGTTTGAAATAAAATGCTTCCAAAAAATGGGGTTAGGGTTTAGGGTGGATATATCGCCTTCCGTATCGTAATTATTTAAAAGGTTGATTTGGAATAGTATACGCTATTCCATATTCCAAATAATCGTATGTTAATCTAATCCAACAAGTTTTCGGTGTAAATTCAGTCTAGACTAAGAAGCTTTCAGCTACTTACTGAACTTACGTGAATAATTTTCTCTTAAGATCTCAAGATTATTCCTTGTATTAACTTTGAAAGTTAAGAAAACTTGCAGTTCTTTCTTTGATACTTTTAATTGTAATAAATCTTGAAAGAATTTGATGTTAAAAAATACCGTATTGGTGGAGATATCTGCCATCAGATATTAAAACTCTAACAATGGCTTGTAAAATGAAATAACAAAGTTAAAATCAAATAAGTATTAAAGCTTTTTCAAAGTAAAAACATTAATTTCCTTAGACGCACATGGAAAGATCAATTAAAAGCTAATTTACGAAAAATGCGAATTTTATTACTGAATATAACTGTAATATTATTATCTTCCGAACCCTGAATAATTTAAACCTATAGAAAAGTACTGCTCACAAAGCAAATAGTTATTTTTAGCTTTTCCTGAAGGTGGCGAGAATAGTCACGTCATTTCTCCTTTCGCATTGCCAGCTAAAAGTTTGCTGTGTAAGCTCTAGTCAAGTCATATAGGTTGTTACAATAATAGAACATAGTGTGGGTAGTACATAGTGTGGGTAGTACATAGTGTGGGTAGTACATAGTGTGGGTAGTACAGACAGTTTGGGTACAGCCACAGACTTACCTACAGGTGTACTTATCTGACATATAGAGATATATATTATCTGGCACTCAGCGTGTATGTTGCAGAACTGTACATGTTTCTACACCTGTAGAGGTATATGTCTTCTGATTAACTCTAACTTACCTACGTGTGCCTATTTTGACGTAAATATATAATTTCGGTCAATACACAACAACAACATTAAACCCCGTGGTAAGCTCTGAGCTTGTGTTACATCTGATATACGTAATATAATGGACATATAATTATCATTTTGTTTTAATACTCACGGTTCCTAAACGTAAACAAAAATCTAAAACTCCTTATTCCAAACTACGCGTACGTACACCGCCAAAGATTTCAACAAAGACACATAAATTGACACAAGTTTGTAGAAAACTTAACCCACTAGCTTCTGCTTACATTAAAAAGTGACTTAGTACAAACTTTGTCCTTCTAGGGTAACGATCATTTTACACTATCTTGAAGACTGGATGTTACAAAGTTGAGTTACAAACTTTGTCCATATTTCCGAGTTAGTTAACTAAACGGGTGAATGGGTAGCTTGTTACTTGTTCTATAAAGGTTTCTTGAGTAAATCATTATACTCGTAAAGTAAAAATAATGATACGCTTTTTAAAATGTTTATAACTCAGGTATGGCCAGGTTCACAGCTGGAAACAGATCTAGGATATTTTTTGCTCGGTTTAAATAAGTTTTGGGAATACTTACGTATTTCCAAAACAATCTGAATCCCAATCTTAACTTAATTATATTATATTATTGGAGGTTTTTCTTTATCCGTTCAAGGTCAAGAAAGTTCTGTGGTTACAACTATAGACAATGTCGATAAAACCAAAATTTTTTAAAAGGTTGCAAATGAATAGAGTTTGTTAGCAGCTAATGATATTAGTACTAAAATAATAAAGCACCATATCTTATATTTCTAATAGTGATCACATAAATTTGATGACTTGAAAATGCTGTCACAGTACGCGGGTCGGCATTGAGCACCATAACTCTGAAATGTTTAAAGCCGTACTTTAAAATAATGTTTCTCCCCCGTTATCATCAGAATCTCATTATATCTTCTTTCCCAGGGCCTCGAGCTAAAAGGTCAGATGGTGCACTGCCCGGAGTCAGATTCCCTCCTCTTCGTGGGGTCTCCCTTCCTGGATGGACTCGAGGGCTTGACCGGCAGGGGACTTTTCATCTCAGACATACCTCTGCATGATGCGACCAGAGATGTCATCCTAGTTGGAGAGCAGGCTAGGGCTCAGGTGAGATATTTCCAGGTCTAGGAAGTCCACTGCAACTATTGGGCCTCTCAAACATACGCAACTCATGCAGGCGTTGGCGAACATTATAAAGTATTGTTCTATAGCGCTCACGGGAGGAGATTGGGCAACATTCTTAAGACGGAAACAGTGGCTAACTTAATATAATATACCTAGGCATTAAGCCCACCTTTTTGTGCGCAATTCAATTTTGTGCACATAAAGTATTTAAATAAATAAATAGATCATGGAGTGTCTGTTTTAGGAATACTAAAGTAACCGCCGCCTTTACTGAATATTAATACGTGCTCGTGGAAATAATATTATATATATTATGCAACTATATGTTATGTACATTTACTAACTTAGATGTACATTTACTTACTGTGATATCAAACAAATTATTGCTATTAATCGTACATACCTGAACTACTAAATAGGCTGCGAAAAGGTTAAATAAGTTGTTCACACTCGTTATCAGACAAAATACGCCAATAGTGTAATTTTGTAAGATTATCAATCTTCATTAAGATAATACGAGTATTAATAGGCAATAGGCATTATGACTACATTAAAATAGGAATTCTGTATAGTCCATCAGTTAGCCGTCTAAAACACAGATCACCTATTTTTGCTTCATTAATTTAATAAGAAAGAGTAAGGATTATGATTAAGCATCAACGTTTCGGAGTGCGGTGGAAATTTAGTACAAATCACACAAAAACGTTGCGTCACGCAAAACTTCAATGCCAGTGAAAAAAGGAAAAATACTGGTACAATTTTAAAATAATCTAAATTACGCACTAATTTTTTTTCGCATTTAACCCTATTACTGTGTTCTCAGGATGGACTCAGAAGGCGCATGGACAAACTAAAGAACTCCATAGAAGAGGCCAGCAAAGCGGTGGACAAGGAACGAGAGAAGAACGTCAGTCTTCTTCACCTAATATTCCCTCCACACATCGCGAAGCGCCTATGGTTAGGTAAGTGCTTAAAGGGGCATTATTGTGTGATTTCTAGATAATTTGTTTACTAAAAACTGCCAATTCAACGAAAATGTACCGATGCTTGGCCTGGGCTACGTTAGTCGGTCACGGATCAGTTTTGTAGGTGTTTGACATAATCTAATTAAAAACCCTTAATTTCAAAAACTACCTTAACTCCTTATCTCCATGCTAACTGTTGCCGTATATATATATATATATATATACACATATAAATATTTATAATATATATGTAAAAATAAGTATTAAGTAAGTATTTGGTTCATTTTATGATATGTATGTAAATAAAAGTATTTTATATTTATTTATAGTTTTCATGTATGTATCATATAGCTAAAATCTTGTAATATTGTATTTAATCTGTATTTAATGTATTACTCGTATCTCCATTTTATTTTGCTACTCCCGTCTTATTCGTGGTTTTTGATTTGTGTCCATCCCAAGGTTGCCTGGAAGAGATCGCTATAAGTGATAAGGCCGCCCATTGATTCACAATTTCTGTGTTCTTTTTGTGTGTGTTATTTTTTTTTGTGTTCAATAAAGAGTATTGTATTGTATTGTATTGTACCTTCTAGATCCCATAAAAGTAAAAAAATCATATTATTTTGTAATGTGCAAGTGATGAGCTTTCATTTGGGTATATCATCATCATCATCATCATTTCAGCCGTAGGACGTCCACTGCTGGACATAGGCCTCCCTCAATGACTTCCAGTGACTTCGTTCGGTAGCAGCTTGCAACCACCGCGAGCCTGCTACCTTTACCAGATCGTCCGTCCATCTAGTTGGTGGACGTCCTACTCTACGTTTGCCGATCCGTGGTCTCCACTCGAGAACTTTCCGGCCCCAACGGCCATCTGTTCTGCGTGCCACATGGCCTGCCCATTGCCACTTTAGCGAGCTAATTCGCTTGGCTATGTCGGTGACCCGCGTTCTTCTACGTATCTCCTCATTCCTGATTCGAGGTAGGTCCAACTTCGAGAAAGAGGTCAATCGCCGAATCCAGCTCGGATGGGCAGCGTTCGGGAAACTGCGAAACGTCTTTGCATCCAATATACCTCAGTGCCTGAAGACGAAGGTATTTAACCAGTGTGTGTTGCCAGTGATGACATATGGCTCCGAAACGTGGTGCTTCACCATAGGCCTCATGAACAGGCTCAGAGTTGCACAGCGAGCTATGGAAAGGGCTATGCTCGGGGTTTCTCTACGTGATTTGGGTATATACTGGGGTATATTTGCAGATTTTCGGTTTTTCTTCCCCACTTTTACCCACATAACTTTTAAATGGGTCAACCGAATTTTCATCAAACATATCTAAGAACAATCGCGCGAAACTCATCTTTCATTATACAAAAGGAAACTAAATTGAAATTGCTTCATCCGTTTGGGAGCTATGATGTTCCAGACAGACTGACACGTCAAACTTGTAACACCCCTCTTTAGGTCGGGGATTAAAAACGATATATATCAATAATAGTAAGGTATTATAATTCTTCATGGATCTTTCACTGATCGAAATTAGCTCATGGGTGTAATTGACTCCGAGATCACAAAGATCAAGTAGCACGGGCAATATTCCACTGACATCATGTACCTCGCTGTAGTGTGCTCGAATAGTGCGCTGTGTCTAATAACTATTATTGCTGGCTGGATATTAATGTTTCTAGAGCATTGTTCAGTCAGTGAGATATTGGGATACTAGCTCAAAATTGATGCCTGCCTCTGTGGCGCGGTGGGTGGAGATCTGCTTGCGGCGTAAGAGATTGCGGGTTCGATTTCCGTCGAGGGACCAAGTGTTTGTTAATTATGCTGGAATTCTTTTGAAGTAGTAATATGCCGTTAACGATTAAAACCAAAACAAATACCAAGAGCTTTGTTCGTTCTTTCTTTAAGTCAATTTATTTATCTTTTCAATATAACCTAGCTATGTAGATCGATTAATAGCCCCCGAAACCCACTAACATGCAAAATTTCGTGAAAATCTTAGGTGTTGGTCCGAGATTCTTAATAAATAATATCCGAGATTTTCATGTACTATTTATTATTTATTCATATTTTTATACTAGAGGACGCCCTTTTTCCGTCGGTCCTTATAATACGTTATAGTGATAGTAACGTTAATAATAAAACCTCTTGCAGTTACGTTCGGTTTCTCTGTACGATAGAGATGTAAAAGTAACAATAAAAAGCGTAACCGTATGTATTCAGTACTCGTTACTTTCGTATCGTTACGTTACTTCTGGCTTTTGATACCTCATCATTATGTTCGAGTAACGAATCAAACAGTACTTGAGTATACTGAAACCGTGTTGGTACCGATAATAAGGAAAATGCGAGTAACAAAATGTATTCGTGAGTAACGATTCCTTACTCGGTACTAGAAGGAGTAACCGTTACTCAGTACTGAATACATACTGTTTGCTACATCTCTACTGTACGGCAGTAATGTATGCACGTGATAAAACCTTTTTCAACTGATATTCGATATTTGATTGAAACGATACCCCGTAAACATTTATGTATGGGGGAAATGTTTGTATTAAATTAATTTTATTTTCAGACAAGTTTGCAATGTTTTAATAATTATTCCGCACTGAGGCAAATCCATCAAATCACAAACTTTTAAAGTCGGTTCAGCCGTTTTCCAGACATAACTTCTGTGACTGTGTACTGCAGAGCAAAGGCCCATATCCCACCAAATCCAATTTATTCGTGAAAAAAAGTAAATCAACTGATATGAGGCTAAACATGACCTAGAGATTGGATTAGGCTGGAAAAGTATAACAGGCTTTACCGCCATAAAAAAACATTCAAATCAAAAAGTTGCAGAATGAAATGTTTGCCTAGTACCTACCATTCACAGCATTTTCGCTATATATAGCAATACAACACCTTGTATATGGATTAACTAATAAATTTAGATCTATTTTGAATTACCCCTCGGGGTATTGTGTAATGGCTGCCACTCACTCATTAATCAATTATACTAGATACGTGACGCTTCGCGGTAATTCTACCAATAGGGTGTATCCCTTTGTTGGTATAGAAGCGTTTGTTTGATAATTAAAACGGCGGAAAATACTTGCATTTTATGTAAAATTATTTGGATAGATAACAGATTTTTTGATAATTATTTATACCATAAGCATGATAAGTACATAAAAAAAAGATATTCTGTTTTATCCTGGTTTAATCCAAAAATATAAGACACCTATGTTTTGCTTTCACCAATTTAATAAGTATAACAAAAATAAGAAAGTTCCGGAGTGGAGGCTTGTGACGAATACATTTAGTATAGTTATGCTCGAAAGTATTACGTCGTGGGAAACTTCAATGCACTGTATCAGATCAGATATTGTCACATCTGAGTGAACGAAACAGCTATATAGTTGAACCATTGTCATTTGGCCCTATGTATCACAGGACTCATTCACATATGAGGAAATACAATGATAAGAGAACATTGGTCACCTAAATTTATAGATTTTCTTCTTGTTGTGATCTTGATTTTTCGTTTGCAAGGAGAGAGTGGCTTGTCACCACCCTACGGGCTGGGCCAGTGCGTGAAGCGATTTTTACGTATTGCGTACTATTTTAAAGTAATATTAATGACGGTCTTATTATTTTTTAGTCATCTGCCCTATTAAATTGACCATTGACCTGGTGGTCGTTGGTAACACCGAAGGGAGACGATCTCAAAGATGTTCACCAATTCGATGGACAGATGTCATCTCCTGTCAGAGATGCGATGGACAGAACCCGGTGGTCCATCGCAACCCCGATGTAACTCCGATGCTGACCCCTATCATCAGACATGAGGGACCGACTACGGAAAGAGAGAGACCCTATTAAAGTTTTGTGTCAAAGAAAGGATAACCAATTTTGGGCCGAGTTTCGACCACTGATTAGTGGAATAACATAACAGTAGAATCATACCCTTTCACATAGCTAAGCCGATAGTTAAACTGTTTATAAATAATCTCCTACATAATGTTCTTCTTTATTTTTCTGTTCAAACCATTTCATAATTTTACAAAGATATTTGTTTGAGAATTCCTTTATAGTTCTCTGTTGTCTGATCACTTTGTTGTCACTTGCAAGCCTTCCTTAAGCTGTATGTTGGCTATTTATAAAATGGGAATTATAAGAGATTGACGAAATAATATTTTTGTTATATTAACTGGTGAAGCATATTTATTGCAAAAAAGTTTGATAAGTCATATAAGGAGCAAAAGATAAAGAATCTACTTCTTCGTACTAAGTGTGTATTTGATTCCTAATTGTTTTTATTAAGTAAACCTACAATAACACAGATGACCTCGGCACTTACATTTATATATAACTCTGTCGTATCTATACAGGGTTTGTCGTTGAATAAATGATTTGACTTGATCTTATGCTTTTAGATTTTTTTAAGCTGTTGCATAGCTTCTATCTTGTGCCTTGAGCGTGGAGAGGGAATCCAGAAATTCAGAAATAGGGCTAGCTCTAGATCGCGCTGACGAAAACTCGAGGTTTGGAGTTGCGTAGTTTAACATTTTCTTGCAACGTTGATTAGCTCGAGGTAGCTACATTGTGCCATATTTATTGCAAATACCAAATACCATATAGCAAAAAACTACGGAAGCAAATTGAGTGGTGTTATTTTTTCCAACTATCGATAAATAGCAGAACTTTTAATGACTTTTTGAAATATCACGCTTGTCTCTTTAGTTCAGCAACCCGTTTTTAGGTGGCATTGGTTGTTTCGGCGTTACTGCGCATGCGTTATCTCCTTCTTCGCCTCGCAATCAGGGTGACTCAAAAAAATGATCACTATTCATCGACATCATCATGCAAAAAATACTGCATAAATAAAATAAATATATAATTATAATTGCATAAGTTAATTAAAAATGCAATGCATTAGCTTTACCGCGGCACACGTCTTTTTTTTTTAATGTTTCCTTCTCTGACTTATCCAATCGGCTGTTATTCCAACAAACTTAGGTATTTTGGTGGCAAATTTTTGGCATCATGCTCCTAGATACTTGCTATATTTCATTTAATTACTATTAGAAGCGTGACGTGACCTCCGGGTGGTGCTAAGAACAGTCTCTGGTGGTAGGCTTCGGCCGCGGCTTGTCACCACCCTCCGGGCTGGGCCAGTGCGTGAAGCGATTTTATCGTGTTTCGTAATGTGGTCCGGAGAAGCCATCTTTTAGGCCTTCATGCTCCATCTTAGACCACATCGTCACTTTATGTCAGGTGAGATTGTGGTCAAATGAAGGCTTATCAATAAAAAAATAAATAAAAAAGAGGCGTTATATTGAAAATAATTAAAAACTTCATTTACCACGAGAATCTTATTTCTAGTAGAAAAATCACAAAATGCGGAGAATTCTAACGTTAGCAACTTAAAAATTGTTCAATATTAAATATAAGGTAACAACAACTTTCTTCCCTTCCAATAACCGTACAAAGATTTAATATTCTACCAGCATTAGGTAATATATTTCTCTTCCAACGAAATATATTACAGAAACCTATTATAAAAGCCAAGTCGGCTCTTCATTATTCATATTACAATGCCGACCATTTATAATATTCAGATCACAATATGATGTAATCTCTTAGAAACCACCGCTTGATAGATGTATATATATTGTATAATAATAGAGGGTGTGTATGTTTGTGAGCATTGCAATGAACACAATAGTGAAACAACTGAATTATAGTGGGTTTAGCTGGACTACGTTACAATTTAGTTATCTACATAATTAGAATTTTAATAATATAAATTTATAATAAAAAAAACTGATTCCTTTTTTGTAGTGATGCGCTTTCATTTGAGATCCCACTCGAGTATATTTGCAGATTTTTGGTTTTCGTTCCCCACCGACCGTTCCGAGGGTAAACCCTCATAACTTTTAAACTGGTCAACCGATTTTCATCAAACATAAAACACACACATTTGATACAAAAAACTAAATTGAAATCGCTTTATCGTTTGGGAGCTATTATGTACCAGATAGACATACAGGCACACTTTTTTTTCCTTCATTTGACCACAATCTCACTCAAAAAAGTTCCCGGCAATTTTTCCTTATTTGCTCCCGTTTAGACCTTAGACTACGACAAACATTTTAAAACCAAAATCAGCTCAATCGGCCCAGCCGTTCTCGAGTTTTAATCAGACTAACGAACAACAATTCATTTTTATTTATATAATTAGTACGTTTAGATGCACTTTTTGTCTCATTCCAATTGATTTTCAAAACGATACAATCAAGTGAAAAATCATGTTGTCTAATCTTTTTTAACCCCCGCCCAAAAAAGAGGGGTGTTATAAGTTTGACGTGTCTGTCTGTATGTCTGTGTGTCTGTCTGTATGTCTGTCTGTGGCATCATAGCTCCCGATCGGATGGAGCGATTTCAATTTAGTTTTTTTTTGTATAAAAGGTGAGTTTGGCCCGGGTGTTCTTAGACATGTTTCATGAAAATCGGTTGAGCCGTTCAAAAGTTATGGGGGTGAGAGTGGGAAAGGAAAACCGAAAATCTGCAAATATACTCGAGTGGGGTATCAAATGAAAGAGCATCGCGTGCCCTAACCTAACTAAATATTATGGTGTTTTACTTTTAAGGAAATTAGGCAATGGAATCGAGGTTTTTCTTAAATTTTAAATTTAGATTTATTAGTTAAGTTAAGGTTAAGTGTGTGTACTTATCCTGTTTTGAAAATCACTCATATTAAACAATTGCATTTAAGCCCTAAGCCCAATTATTTATTTACCGTTCCGTCCCATATTGCAGGGCAAAGGCCTCCCTTTTTATTTGCATTCGTCTCAATTACTAGCTACTTCAGGCCAAGATGTAACGTGGGCGTCGAGCTCGTCCCGCCAACTCATCCTAGCTTGGCTAATGCCAGTGACAAACTATACAATTTTGCTTATTTACTTGCCAACATTTTACACGGTGCCTTAAAGCTATCTTAATACCTCAACCAGTGGTTTCGCCCGGGTATTCACACCCGAACCAAACCACAGGCAGCGATGCGTCTCGCAGATACCATAGTGACAGGTGCGCCGCCATTTCCATAAAGTTTATAATGGATACGGATATATCACGTTTACAGTGTGCTAGATAATTGCGTGGCAAATGACAGCCGCTCATTAATCAATTAAATGTGCTGCCACAAGCGCCTTTCGTGATATTATTCTATAAATAGAAAGGTCGCGTCACGCATATCAGGAATTCTAAAGTTTCGGCTTCAAGGGCTGTATTGCGTCAGGCGAGAGAATATTCTCAATTCATTCGTTAATATGAAAGAGATTGATTTAAAAAAAATATCGGGATTTGCTAGAAGACTATTTTTGAAGTGAAACTTCTTGAGAAACGTTGTGATTTCAAACCGGATGCAACGGAAAAAACGACAGGTAAGCCAATCTTAAACGCTAACAAGGCTAAGCAACGTTGCGCGACGCTAGTACTTGGATGGGTGACCGCCCGAACTAAATCTTTTTAATTTTGTAGTCCGTTATAATGTCCCGTTTAACACATTGGATCATCATCATCACCCTATTAACGTTACCACTGCTGGAACACAGGGACTTCGCTCTTGACGAGAGAGAATAGGCCTTAATTTTTTTAAATTATAAGTTTAACGCAAGACGACTTAAAAAATATAGAGTTTGTTATTAATATTTGAAACGTGTGTATTCAAACAATTCTATAATTGAATTAAAATATTTTTTTTTAACATTTAGCACACTTTTAACCGAAGCAAAACCACTTTCACGAACTGAACGTGAAATGGGTGATCTTCAACAGATATCGCGTGTGAATACAATTTTTTTGTTGGCAGTTTTATGAGGCACAGTTTAGGTACAGTTTATTGATATATGTTCCAAAGCATAGTTCCCACACGTTGGGGAGATACACGATTATGCGCGCCAAGCTGACGTCAGAATGGCGTGTCTATATCACAATTTATTTTATATCTAATTGCTTGAGGTACAGTTTTTTTTCATATAGGTTTACGGAACAGTTTAGGACAGTTTAGGTACAGTTATTTGGTGCATAACCTGTGACTATTCAGACATGTCTCACGCTATCCTGACACACACAAATATTTTACTAACTAAGTGATATTATAAATTAGTATATTTTTATTAACCTTTCACGCAACAGCCCAGTGTTCGCCGTGTTTTATGGATTTCCCGTGGGAGCAACATATTTTCAATTTTCAACTTTATTTTAAAATAGCTTTACTCAATAAATACTCTCTCTGAAACAACCAACAATTTTTCTCATACATCTTGACCACAGTTTGTCGCTGCGATGTTATGTAGATGTTGTGTGGATTAACCCTAATTAATATAATAGAACCTGAGATTGCTATGGAAGAATTATTATTATATGTAATATCGGCAATATTACAGTACCCTTATTAACAATTATTTACTGCTTATGCTGATAGTAGTTTTAGGCTTAACAGAGTATTTATTAAGGCTAGAACACAAAAACGAATCATTCCTAATAATCCAGTTAAAATAAAATAAAAAACAGATGTCAGATCGAATGGGACTTTGACGTTTTATTATAAAAATAGTGTGTTTTATGTCTTTATGCAAATTATTCCTATGTGTAATCTTATTTCGAATGGACTTTAATGCATTTAAATGTCAACCATTGACATTTATTTAAAAACATAACCTGAAGTGTGTGCATTGTTGTAGGCGAGAAGATAGAAGCAAAGAGCCATGATGACGTCACAATGCTGTTCAGTGACATAGTCGGATTCACGTCCATCTGCGCCACCGCCACGCCGATGATGGTGATTGACATGCTGGAAGATCTTTACAGTGTTTTTGATATCTTCTGTGAAGAGCTGGACGTTTATAAGGTAATATAACTATCTATTTGAGTTTTGCTACTTTGTCTTATACTAGGAGCACGGTTATATTGTCAATACAGTATTTCAACTCGGCCGAGACTTAGAAATGCCATAGCGGCGCGGTACCTGGACATGCGATAGGGCTGTCCAACAGATATTAAATGTGTACCCATTGTACATTTGGTTTCCCACGTGTTGTTGTATTTTGTTTCCCTGTGTGTGCAATAAAGTGTTTTTGTATTGTATTGTATTGTATTTTGTACTTGTACTTATTATTACAAACAATTGTTTTTTATTTATTTACATAAAAAATGTTTACTTAAACACTAATTAAGCAACAAAAAAAAAACACTAAGGTTTAAAATGGTGCAATTATAAAAAAAACGTAGTAATTTATTATTCTATGATAAAAACTCAGACGCGAGTTGTCACTAACCTATCAACACGTCGAATATTTAATATATTATTAATAATTGACAATAATCGTTGCCATAGGTGGAAACAATAGGCGATGCGTACTGTGTGGCGAGCGGGCTACACCGGAAGATAGACACGCATGCGCCGCAGATAGCGTGGATGGCACTGCGCATGGTGGAGACGTGTGCCCAGCACCTGACGCATGAGGGGAATCCAATCAAGGTAACACTAGCCACACACATACCGGTCCTGTCTGGATCTACCTATTACAGAACAGAATAGAACTAGGCTAACACCTTCGACCTCAGAGCCATATATACGTCCAGTACAATACAAATACTGTCAGACAACACTTCTGACTAATAAAATATATATATATTTAGTTCCAAAAAAGGTCATACTACAGGGGGCATCTCCACCTCATCTTAGTTGCCATAGGTTGTCATTACAGATTAAAAAATATATATATTTAGTTCCAAAATAGGTCGTACTATAGTACTAAGTTGCGAGTTCTAAGTAGTTTATTTCTAATTTTGAAATATAAATGCGACGTTTTAAAACTTTGGACTTTTATAAACTAATCTACAAAATTATGTTTAAGTTTAAGCCTCACCATTAAAGAACGACCACCAACAAGATGACTTAGTCAAACTTACTGGCTCACGGTGGATGCAAGTGGCGACCGATCGGAATGATTGGTCGTCTTTGAGGGAGGCCTATGTCCAGCAGTGAACGTCTAATAGCTGAAATGATGATGATGATTAAAGAACGTATTTAAAGAGCAAATTAAGAAGACAGGTGGTAGTGACAATAGACTCAAAGGTGTGCGGCGGGGTTAAACTCACGACACACTTAGCCAACACGGCTGTGTCATACATAATACTTAGGTATTAAAAACTTAATATTTTGTCCTCTAGATGCGCATAGGACTTCACACTGGCACAGTCCTGGCCGGGGTCGTTGGCAAGACGATGCTGAAATACTGCCTGTTTGGCCACAACTGCACCTTGGCCAACAAGTTTGAGTCCGGCTCAGAACCCTTGAAGATCAATGTCAGCCCCACCACCTATGAGTAAGTATAATTATAATTAATGCTTTTTTTATGATCGATAAGCCTTCATTTGACCACAATCTCACCTGATGTAAAGTGACGATGTGGTCTAAGATGGGACATAAAGACCTAGAAGGTGGCTTCTCCGGGCCACATTACGAAACACGAAAAAATCGCTTCACGCACTCGCGCAGCCCGGAGGGTGGTGACAAGCCGCGGCCGAAGCCTACCACCAGAGACTGTTCTTAGCACCACCCGGAGGTCACGTGTAAGGATTCAGAGGGTTACCACTTGCGGACGTGAACAGACAAAACCTCCTTAGAGCTTAGAGTATATCATTTAATGGTTTTTGCTGAAGGTACATTATATGTATATATGCGGAACTCATCGTATTTAGATGGTGGAGTAGAAATAAAATCTTCTACACAGCATCATCGGTATCATTTTACTTATTAGTTGCGACCTATATACCCTAGTGTTTTTCGCATTTCACCAATCATTTAAAGAGCAACGTTTAAACGCAATAAATATGATAAGTCAACTTTAATACAAGAAAACTCAATTGAAATCGCTTCATCCATTCGGGAGCTGTTAAAATATTTAATTTCAAAACAACCGCTAGTTAAACTATTAATTTTTCGAAACGTCGGTCGGTGGATATACATAATATCGACACATTAAAAATAATTAGGTACAATTATCAAAATATAAAAGGGATACTTAAATACCTAAATATAATAAATGTTATCATTAAAACTATGTTGGTTCTCAAATAGATCCATATCCCTAGTGCTGCAGAAAAGCTTTCTCCTATAACCATCACAACGTAAGCAAATCCCGATAAGATAGCTATAATTATCCGATCATTAACCCATCACGAACCATTAAGCTCCAATAAAATTCCAACTGAAACTTCCTAAGCGCAAAAGGGTAGATGACTAAAATAATATGTTTTTTATAACCGAACCGAACTAAAAATCATTACGTTACAGTGCAATGAAGTCTCGCGTGACGAGCAAAATATTCTGAAAGTATATGTTACAACCCCCGCTCTGGAGCTTTGATGCTCTATATCTTTCCACTTTCTTCAGGCTGCCTGGAAGAGATCGCTCTCAAGCGATAAGGCCGCCCTTTGTACTTCTTCCTCATCATATAATGTGATTTTTGTAACTATTGTTTCGTTTTGGTGTACAATAAAGTGTTTTTGTATTGTATTGTAATAAATTGATATAGAAAAAATAGGTGTCCAGTATTTTTTGACGGGCTAACAGACGGGACTAAACAGAATACCAAAATTGTATGTAGTCATCGTGCATATGGCAGAGGAAACCGGCTAGAAAAATCTCTTCTCAAAATTCCTCTTTAACTATTGATAGGTATATGCGATCCATTAGTGAGGGATGAAAGGGGTGTTCTGTAAACCCGACGTGCATTTTTAAACAGGAAAACGGCTGAAGTGGTTTTAGGGTTAAATGTGAAAATAGTGGGGTAGTGTTGCTATGCTCAAGTTCCCTTTGAACAACAGGATAATATAGTTAAGTGGAATGTTTAATAATTTGCATTTTTTATTTTATTTTCATTATAACAATATTAGTACTTATGAACACGATGACTGTAACAGCGACGATTATTAGCGAATTCAAAATCCTTCGTAACATAAATACGTCAAAATAATGTCATTTGTTTGCTCAGAATCAAACATTCTTTATTTTTTTTGTTTGTCGTACAAATAGCAGAAAAAACTTCAGGAGTTAGGTACTAATTAGTATTTTAACGATTATTACGCCTATTTCAATAAGATTATTTACGTGTCTTTTATTAATATATAAACATGCATCCAGGCGGCTTGAATCATTCCTAAAAACTATGTCAAATCCATTGAGTGGTTAAAATATTCGATTTTGGAGCAACATAATTTGATACAATACAATACAAAAACGCTTTATTTTACACAAAAGAGCATAAACGCGTAAACAATACACAAAAAAGTTTCATAATATATAATTCAAATTTATATTATAATAAATTCGAAGAAAATTCGTTTAGTTAAATGTTTTTAAGCTTAAGATACTCAAAGAATTCTTAGAAAGGAATTCAATAAGAACCTGTTCCTACAATAATTCTACTCGTTACAATAGATTCAAAACATCTCAATTTCCATTTATCGAGATCACGAAAATTGAACTCGATAGACGCCACAAAAACCGACCTGCTACTCCGAAGTTAGATAAATCCCGGAACTTTCAACACTTCGCGACCCGCCGCGGAAACAATGAATCCCGCGAGAACTTAAGTAGCCGGTCACAGGTGTTTCAGAAAAGCTGTGTCGATCCAATATATCTTATGCTAGGTACCTAGTTGTATGACCTAGTTGTATGACATTGGCCGCGTTACATAAGCTAAGTTAATCACATTTAAAGAATTTTGAGTGGAAAGGGGGTTTCGATATTTTTGTAAGGAGTTTTTCTAAATATCCTCCATTTTGAAAAACGTAATGACACCCATGTCTATTGAGTAAATGCTTACAAACAAAAAGTGTTACGGAATCAAATGTAATACGGTTTCTGAGATTATTTGGGTCTAAGAAGTATAAAAAATCTCCTCCTGTCCATTTTGAAAAATAGCGGTGTTGTAGATATGACAAAATATTGGAAAATGATGTCCTTGTTCTATAAGTCTTGGTATGTATGCTTGATATTAGTTGGTGGTTTTATCAAAAACATATACAAATTCACAATTGAACAACTTTACCTCTTTATAGAACACTCAGTCATAAGAAACTAGTTAAGAATACTTATTTTCTTGAAAATTTGTTTCAGTTTTCTTTATTTTCTAAAAATATATTATTTTTCTCATCTCAAAAGAAAACATCATCGCTTATTCATTATTGATTGTCCTCAAACATGAGTTGGCTACAATCAAATCTGCCTATGCAACTCGTTCCGAAGTAACAACAACTTTTTTGCAGGTGGCTAATAAAATTCCCGGGCTTCGAGATGGAGCCACGGGACCCCTCATGTCTTCCAAATTCGTTCCCCAAAGACATCCCAGGAACATGTCATTTTCTTCACAAGTACTGCCACCCTGGGACCGACCCTGGGGCGACACAGGTAAGCCTTTATCATCACTTTGAAATTCATCCTTACCACGCAGTATATAAGGTCTTATATTGTGTTATTGTTGGGAGGGTAATCATTTTTCCGCGGTGGCTTCACAAAGAAGTTTGACTGCTTTGTTCTGACAGTTACGTTGAAGTTTTGGGTGGTTAGTGGCTTTTATTGTTTTTCGGCTTCCTAATTTTAGATATTTGATTGGCCTATTTTTGTGGCAGATAGATATCTATCATCGCGACCTGTTAAAAAATATGCCACACCTTTGGCACAAAATGAAGAAAATGAAATATTTAACGTATTTTTTTTCACAGGTAAAACATATAGAAGACGCGTTAAAAGAATATGGAATAGGTCAAACGAAACCTTCTGATACCGAAGAGCCTACTTAGTCCTAGAAATTATGAATACCTACTTAAATAAAATAATTTTAGAAGCCTATAATTATTATTAGCACATGAAAGTGGTTTCTTTACTATTTTTGTTTTGTAATTTTAAGCATTTTTTATTTATTTCCCAAAAAAATACTTGTGGTTTTTGATAAAGTTCAAAACAATATTATTTCTAAAACATGAATAAGTATTCTCCGAAAGTTTCAGGCCTCGGTATGTTTGTTTTTATTTTTATTTCAATAATTACTAACTTAAATTTAGCAAAGAAATCACCGTCTAATGTATTAAGGCTCTTATTAGATAATATTTAGCAAATTTAAATTCGTGGTTTTACTGTAAAAGCATTAAAATATGTATTTATAACTGGCAAATAACAATACTAGTTTAAACTTCATTATGTCCATGCTTAAAATAAAGTTACATTTTGTTTCATAAATGTATAAATAATCTTAATAAATATAAATTATATTATTAATTATTTTAATTATTAATGTACTACGAATTTTTATAGGTGTGACTAAATAACTTTATAGTGATTTATGTAAAGCTTTACTATCATATAATAAGGATGTGTATATAAAAAACCGGGATACTTACGACTTACATAGTTTTAAAAGCGTATGTAGGTAAATATAATTACATAATATGATGTATGCTTGTAGCTTCAAAATCATTATATCAAATAATTTATATAATGTTTTGAAAACGTTTCAAATACAAATTTTGAAATTCTGAGAGAGATAATACGAGTTATAATGTATAGCGAGCGTTATATTTCTATAAAAAAACTCCAAATGTGTATTCATTATAATGCTATTGTTAAAATATCACTTTGCAATATAAATAATAATATACTTAAATATTAATATATAACGCTTAGTTTATTTATTTATTATAATTTTATTTATCATTATTTGTTTCGATAAGATTTTATTATAGAACTAAGCCTTGTATATAAAACTATTATAACTGACGAAAGCGTTATGTTCTAAAGTAGATAACGTGCTAACTGCATCCTTACATAATAGGTTTATTGTAAATAAAAATATACATAATATTAAGGCGTATATCGTTTATATTATTTACTTACTCGCCCATTTTATTTTTTCTGTAGTAATATAATTTTAATTGAATATTATAATATTTTTATTATTTTGATTCAATATTAAGAAGAAATTTATAATCTCATGATTATATTATTTTTTTATTTATTATTAAATTATTTATATTTTATTTATGCTGTGTTGTGATTTAGCAAATTTAGTCATTAGGCACATATAAATAAGATTCATAGCCAGGCTTGGATGTAAGGCACATATCGCGTAGAGTAAGTGTTTGCATTTCATCTAGTCATTATTATTATAGTCAAATAATCAATATTATAAATAAATTGTGTAATTTTTTTATTATACGAAATCATTAGTCATGTTGTATTCAAATAGGCCATTTTAGTATAATTTTATGTATTGTTATTTTATTTTAAATTAATAATTCAAATAGCTTTGTAGAAAAATACGCATCTTAGTACATATACAATCTTTAATTGAATTCTATCTATCCTGATGAAAATTTTCAACAGACAGACCAAAAAAAAGAACTTAAACTTTTAAGATATATTTTCATTATTGTAAATGTAGATATAAAGTATCGTAGGTCGTTTAAATTTCAGCTATGGTGGTATTATAATAATAATTATGTAATTTCTGTTATAAATAATAATAATTGTAGTATAACTTGATATTACTTGCCTAAGTCCACGGCCTTCTAATTAGATGTTAGATTTATCACAGACCTATCTAGTCTTGTAATATTTTGGGGAAAGGAGGTTATCATGAAAATTTATAAATATTTATATCATTATATGTATTCATGTTTCATTATTCATACATAACATAACAGACTTACAGCTCCTTGTTTTAAATATCTATATTATTATGATGCATGAGTCCTTCAAGTTATCAGGTCGCTTATTTAACACAATTAATATATCCAAAAGGTATATAAGGAAAAAAAAATCCCAAGAGTTCAATTCATTATATTTACTGTAATAGTAAAATTTCTTTTTTATAATTTTTTTTATAAATTTTCAGAATAACCGAAAGATTTCGATCGAAAGCTATTTATATTTCTCGCTATTTACTATGTATTATTTTTGGGGAGGTTTTTACAAAAAACTTTAACTGTGAATGCACTGTTAGTGAAACTATAAATAAAATGTTTCTTTTATATATTTTTTGTTTTATTCCGAGGATTCTCTCGCCAATTACTTGTAGGTTACAAAAATCTTATAATTTTTTACGCTTTCATTTTAGACCCCACTCGAGTATATTTGCGGATATTTGGTGTTTCTTCCCTATTCACCCCATAACTTTTAAACGGTTCAATCGATTTTTATAAGACATGTCTAAAAAAACTAGCGCTAAAGTAGGTGACCTTCATATAAAAAAAAAACAAATTGAAATCACTCTATCTGTTCTTTTATCGTATGCCACAGACAGACAGAACAGCCCTCTTTTTCGGTAGGGGGTTAAAACGTCCTGTGACAGATGCTAATCATTACTTGCGTCTATTAGCATGCGAGTAACTATAGCAAACTCATTCCAAATGTTATATCAATCAAAGCAAAATTTTAAAATAAGCGTTTTTCTAAAACGCGTTGCGCATACAGGTAGCATGCACAAAAATTGCACGGCTGTAAATTTTAATAAATACTTATAACATAACATACCTTGCTAATACAAATACTGAAAAGATATACAGACACAGAAAATAATACACAAGGTTCCTTGTGTATTGTACTTGTTTGTCTCAATACTTACACATTAGCATGCTTCCGTGCTATTATTGAGCAAGTTACTATACTTTCCTCCACCCTACCAGCTATAAAGTTAAAAACGTTTAACCCTAGAAGCCTTATCTGTTTTACACTTAGAACAAGCCTTATCATACGTCTCTGAGGCGTACATGTATTTGTAATATTTTATCAGGAATATTGTTAAAGGAAAATTTAATTTAGGATATGATTAGAGTATCTATCGATTTGTTATAAATCGATACATACAAAAATAAAAATAAACGAAACGAAATACAATCACAATTATTTAAAATAATATTAAAATGGATTAAATTGAATTGAGTTTTTTATGAATTTCGTAGAAAATCTTAAAAACATATTTTTACACAAATATTAATATTTTCAAGAGCATTTTACTCGCATTCAAAATAATCAGGCTTAATAGACATACATCAATTGAATTGCAGTCTACACACATGTCAACCTCGTGATGAATAGTGGTACTTATTGTCGTAATCACCATCTGCTTGCTTCCGTCGGCCACTCAGTTGGCAAATGAGCTCAAATGCTAGCTTAAATAGTAATTTATAAACAGTATGTTTGAGTGTCCGCCCCGCAGGCGTAGATTAAGCTTCAAGGGTTAAATGCGAATCATAAACGGCTTACAAAGTATCACGAAAGTTAGAAAGTCAAATATAAATTAGGTTGAAACAAATTTATCTTTTTGAAACAAGCATTGAAACAATAAAGCTGAAATTTATAGGCGATGAATTCGAAGGAATTCATTTGAAACTTTAATTTTACCACAGCCACTGTCGACTGAGTTTTCTGCTCGCTAACAAGCATATAACTTTCAAGACAAAGGATTGGTGGAATTCATTTTGAGTCAATTTTGAAGAAGTACTAGTTGGTCTATTAGCAAGGTTCCCAGTTTTATGTTGACGAAAGGGAATGAGGAATTTAGAGTTGTAAAATGCTTGAAGTTTATATATTAAGCGAGCGAGCGAAACGCCACTGTTTTAGATATTAGAATAGCAGATTTGTCTGCTTTATCATAATGCTGAGCCGAGGCCTTTTGTTACAATCTGTGTACAAAACAATAATTATTGTATGTGTAATATGTAATTTTTTTTTGTAACAAAATAAACATTTCTATTAATATTATTGATAAAATATAAATAATTTCGATGATTTGTGTTTTTAGAGGTTCAAATACGAAATAAGTCAAAAATATAAAGGGTTTCTATACAACAAAAGTGACGCTTAGGACATTTTAACAGCAGCAGATCACTGAACACATCTACATGTATTTACATTATGTATTTACATGTATTTTATTTATGCATTTCCATGTATTTACCCGACTTCGTGACGTGAGTGGTAATATGTTTATTACGCATCTTTTTAGTACAAAAAGTGTTGGATTACATGGAACCCATTGTTTAAGAAGCCATCCATACTTCTCGGTTTTATTCATGGCAACGTTACGTCATTAAATAAAACCTCAGAAGAGTAGAATGTAAGTTTTAGAAGAACTAAGTAATACGTGTCTCAGAGAGCACTGAAAGACTAACAAAACGTAATAATTCAATAATTTTTGTACTAAAACCGTTTTTAAATATAACAAAATAGTCAGTTTGCAAAGTCAACTTCGATTCGTTTCGCTTGCATATAATTTTATGGATTTTTTTCTAAAAATAATGAGACATAAATTTAAATTTAAGTGTTTTAGTTGGAAACAACTTTCAGTATATTGCTGCAACCTAAGCCAAGTACCCAATCAGTGAAAACATTTTCAAAATAGACTCACTCTCAAATTCCATTTCAAATTCAAAAGCAAGGTCGACGAATGGAGCGAGAACTCCCAAAATAAATTCTCAATTCCTATTCTAATTCTAAATTCTCAGTGTCTGGAACAATACTTAGGCCATTCCTACAGTTTTTAGAACCAGTAGTTCTGTGTTCTGTTTCGTGTTTATTCGCATGTAGCGGTGTAGCGTAGGTATACGGTCAGGGGAGAAACTTTTATGAAGCTCCTTTGTTTAGTACACTTCCGAGTGATGTTATGTAAAAAAATGATACATTCTCGTAAAATATTATAACTAATATACAGTTATTTTTTTTAATCGTGTTGTTTAAATCGTAGATTCATCGTAGATAAAACTAAATGATGTTGAAATTAAAGCGAGCGAGAAAAAAAAGGAGGTGGACCGGTTTTGCCGTGTCGAGCGGGCGAAACGGTTACTTTGTTCGATGGCAGCGCAGCGACAGATGACAGAAAACTTCATTTTTTTGGCGTACGTCGAATACAACTGGTATTTTAAATGACTTTCAACGAAAAAAATGAGGATCTAAATTCGTAGCGTTTATATTTTTTGTTCAATTTTATATTCAATTATATATTGTAGATTTTGTACCGATGGTCTTACTAACGTTGGAAAAATAAAAGTTTAAAATACATACCAATCCAAACGGAGATAGATGTAGCAGTAGCGCGTGACGCCATAGATAGCTGTGTAAAAATAATATATGTTGTAAAATGCTATGGACCAAATCATTAACGGACATTATGCGAACAGAAAAAAAATCTACGCGGAAATATAGCTATTGGAGAAATATGTGCCGTACTAACCTGCATTATAATTATGTATTAATCATCTGCTAGGAATTATACTTATTTACTACTAGGTATTTCGCTCAAACAACCAGACAATTTTTAAAAATATTATTGAACTACTTTACTTTTTGTACTCTCTACGTCTTCCTTCGTAGATTCTTTTGCTTATGACTGGTTTGCTATCAAGATCATGTTCCTCTATAAATTACATCTTCTTATATATTTGCATTGTACACAATAACATGGCATTTTGCGATCGCATGTTGAAAAAATTGGGTATACAAGCCACACAAGAGCCAAACACTCGTCATTTTAGTTATTGTATAACGAAAGCTAATGTCACTGTAGCCGAAATTGGCTAGGTGTATTATTATTATTATTGTACACAAGCTACACTATTGGCACGCAAAATAATGTTGAAATACTAAGGGAGATACCTACATACAAATATGTTTAAATCTCAACCCATACCTAAGCCTTTTCTTAAAGAAAAATCAACTTCCTAGCACAATCTCAATGCTCGGAAGTGTAGTAACCCTGTATTGTTATATTACGGCCTTTTCATGGTCGTTCAATGAAATGCCTTGTAGACTTTATATGGGATATTTTTATTGTCAGATATTGAAAATAACATTGGAGATGGGTTACTTCCATCTTGTTGGGTAATTTGATTTTCTTGGACAATACAATTTTATTTGAAACTGTTTGCGACGGAGGGCTTTGTTAACTTGAGAACTGCTATTGGACCGATGTCGCTAATGCGTTTTTGTTGTCTATTTGGAATTACTCAATTACTAAATGTGTTTAAGATGTGAAAATAGGTATGAAATTTCACAATACGCTGTGATAGAATCAAAATGTAAAATAAAAATTTATTTTATAATTAAAAAACTTAAAATGAAGTAAGTACCTATCTACAAGGTTTGTTTATAAAAAGTCTTGACCTCAATCTCACTTTTTTAACTTTTTAACTCTCTTAACAACAAAAGAAAGGTTTTTTATTATTTATTCAATCCGTTTTTATGATTTCTTGAGTTCCCTACATAAATAAAACACCAACGTGTTTTATACAGTTTGATTTATCGCTCCTATATACGATGACACTACGCTGCTCTCGAATTTAGACTTGACATTGCTTTGAAGGCGCCGTGGCGGCGCGGCAGCGGGCTTCGGCACCGCGCCGTCACTATACAACACCCATACTTGATGAACATACCATACCAAAAAGCCGTGTTGGCTAAGTGGGAGGACACTCGACTTTCATTCCGAAGGTCGTGAGTTCAAACCTCGCCACGCACCTATGTAATTTTCTTCTTGAGAAATTTATGTGCGCTTTAAACACGTGCTTTAACGGTGAAGGCAAACATCGTGAGAAAACCGGCATGTTCTGAGATCTTTAAAGTTTTAGGGACATGTGACATTCACCAACCCGCACCTGACCAGCGTGGTGAATTAAAGCCTAAACTCTCTCGCCAAGAGAGAAGTCCCTGTGTCCCAGCAGTGGGAACGTTAATAGGGTGATGATGATGATGATGATGAACATACCATAATTTACCTAAGCGGGAATTGAACCCACTGCCCCTTGCCCCGACCATCGTCGACCTTTGACCACTACTGTACACTTAGGTTGTCTCCTAGATAATATAGTCACTCAATAAATCAATTTTCGTATATTTACGAAAAAAATATCGTCTTTTCATTACCAAATCGTGTGGCTACAATCGGCGTCCATCTACTAAAACCAAAAACAATAATTATAATTTTCAGCAATTAAATGTTCATTAGCAAAAACTAATTCTGGATTTCCCCTAATTATCCATTAGGTTAATCCGCTAAATCCAAGACCAAAATAGGGTCGCGTATCTTCAATCCGTTAATTCAGTTACAAAACGTAATTAGGGACCCATTAATTGGTCGATTTGTCCGCAATTGTTAGGACAAAAGTATCTGACTAATTTAGATTTAATTAATTCCAAACTGAATAAGTAGACTTTCAACGGCAAATTGTTTTTTTTATTAAAAAAGGCTTTGCATCTTAGCGACCACATCGCCTTAAAGTTATAAACAAAAAATATCTAAGAAACTTTTCAAAAAATTGCACGTGTTTCTTCGAGAATTCCGACAGAATAAATTACTTAGTTAGCTAGCCGATCCGACCGAAATACAGCCAGCGCTGTGGGTTGGAGTGAGAAAAAAATAACCTGCTTTCTGATATCGTATGCGCGACAGAAAGGGAAGCTAGACGTGGCTCCGTAATTTATTCCTTAAAATTCCGATTAATTTTCAAAATTAAAATCTCAGAGCGTTTACTACTGGACCACTAATAAATCATGCTAGCTTATGAAGATAGAAATAGTCTGTATTTTTCTTATAATAAATAAAAAGTTGACACAATAAAAAATTATTTATAAGTATTCAGGGGAACCGACATTGCGTTGCGCATGTGGCAAAACAACAATTTCTGGGTAAGCTATAGTAATTTATATAACGATAATAAATATTTACAAAGATGCCCTATCTATAAAGTGGGCCATCCAAAGTAAAAACTATTTTTTTTTTATTTCAGTTTTAATACTTTCTAAAAATTATGCTTAATAACTGAATAAACTTAAACCCCACAATATCCATACACACTTAGAATTCACAAACTTGACTTCTTCACGAATAATGTAAACATGTTTCCATTGCTTAAAATAGGCATGATGACTTCATAAAAAAATTGCGATTCTGTTTATTTCATCTGTAAGCCAAAGAACATTACATTTTTTTTTTGCTTTATTTATTAACTAAAAAAAGGGCCAAGCAATTTTCAAAGCAAAGCAAAGTAACATCATGATTTTTCTTTTGCATAAAAAAATAAAGAATTAAAAACAATTCTTATAGAAATCTAAATAAAGCGTCAATTAATATATATTTTTCATCTTTTTTACATTACTTCAACTTCGCTGAAAAATTAAATCCATAATAATGGTATTCAAAATATAAATACTAAATAATAGAAATAAGCTATATCAGCATTATAATCCTTGATCTTTATTAACTTTCAAAAGTCCTGATTTTGCTATTTGTAAAAGCTGAATAAAGGGTTCTTTCTTTACGCTTTTATTCCATCTTTTGCCCCGAGCTAGACACACAAGCCGTCATAATGTTTATGTATATTAAGCCAATTTCATGTTTACTTAGCCATTAGGATAAAACGCGAATAAAAATGAGGTTTACGAATCTTTTTTTGTTTAAAAATAATCGACTATAGAAATTATTGTTCATGTGTTTTGTGTTTTGTGTATCTGAGGCAGTAAGGCTTCTGCCTGACCCAAGACAAAACTGTTTTGCGAGTGACTACCGCCTTTAAGAATAGATGAAGCCGCGCACACTGACAACGACAAGTCTGAGTTGAAATTCTTCTTCTTCTTTTATTTGATGTCCGGGACTATAATGCGGCTATATGGCCGACAAAAAGTGTTTTGAAATTGAGACGCAAAATGGCGTTCAAATGTACTCATTTGAACTGATGTTACTACATCAGTTCAGTTCAGTTTCTTGTAATTGGATTTTGCGCTTGAAGCGACAATTTGCCAGTGTCGAGTTAAATAAAATTATAAAGTGAAAAAAAATATTTTTCATGAGTAACATCTTTTTCACTTTATAATTTTATTTAACTTGACACTGGCATACTGACGCTTTAAGCGCAGATTCCAATTATAAGAAATTGAATCAGAATATGTCTTCTGGACGCCATCAAAATAAAAGAAGAAGACTCCCTTCAATGAACGAGAAGCCTAAATGGTGAAGGTATATCTATGACTGAGTTAGGCTTAAGGCCTGACTCTGTCTTATGCGGGCGCGGACGCGTTTTCTTTTTCTCGTATATAAATATATGTTTCTACCTTAAAAAAATAAATATTTCCGGACAATCCACACAACAACATCTAGCCCCGTGGTAAGCTCTTAGCTTGTGTTACGGGTACTAGACATCTGACATACTTAATATAATATACATACATACATAGATATTTTTTATTATACATATTAAACACCCAACCAAGGAGAAAGTGCTTGCAGAACATACAAACACTTGACCCCTCGGCGGGAATCGAACCCGCTACCTCTTGCGCCGCAAGCGGACTCTCGCCCACCCCGCCACTGCGGCAGTCATATGCAGCATCCAAAAACTAAGCAAATAAAGAAAATAACGTTTGTGGTAAGTGTTTGCGTCAAGACAGAATCTGAGCCCGCTTATAAGCTAAAATTATTATAAATATAACATCGCATCTGCATCTGAAACTAAACGTAAAAACATGATTAACATTTAAAATTTATAAAACAACTAGCGGCCCGCCCCGGCGTCGCACGGGTGTAAAATTTTCCCGGAAATTATTCGATTTTTTCTCGCCGTAAAAACCATCCTATCTCTCAAGTTGGATCGAACTGCACATGGTGTGCGAATTTTATTATAATCGGTTAAGTGGTTTAGGAGTCCATTGAGGAAAAACATTGTGACACGAGATTTATATATATTAAGATTTCAGAATAGCTTATTATTTTATCTGAGTGACCTTATTAAATGTTAAAGGTCCATTACATTTTATTTCCATTTCCGAGTAATAAAAATAACAATTTATCATTTCCTAACACTTCAGCACCATTAATAACGTAAATTATCTTTTCTGACAACATTTTTACAAGCCAACATCAAGGCTACCGTTTTTTCAACTTAGAAAAGAACTTTTTGCAGTTGTAAAGTGTAGAAACGAAAACTTTCTGGGGTCAGAAAAATATGTCTTTGAGAAATACGGTAAAAAATTTACTAAAGTTATAACAAGAGAGACTGCGTATCTTATATAGTAATACGTACTTCTCTTAAGTACGGTATTGTTACTTTAAAATTGGAACGGATATTTGAGTCATAAATAGAGCAACGAATATGACATTTGCATGTCACAATGTTAAATTTAGGAAACATGATAACAGTATTAAATTAATTTTTAATAAAGCTTGCTAATAAAAAGTACTCAGTATACCTAACCTTAAACTGCACAGCATGTAAATCATTAGCATTAGGATATTGTAAGAATATGTGTAATACCCAATTTAATTGAGTTGTATAAATAAATAATTCGCTTGCTGTGACTTCCTGTAATTTCGGGAGCACTAGTATAATAATATAATATACATAATTCAATTGTTTATTATTCTTCAGTGTATTTTATAGTTGGTGGTCCTGTTAAATAAATAAAATAAAATCAATTATGTATAATGAAATATGTATATTACAGAGATGCATTTACTTTTGTAAGTATCAGAACCAGCAAATGTGGTATAACAAAATTTTAGAAGTTGCACCGTATTCGAAGTTCAAGTTTTGCGTTTGTTCAACCGCGGTTTTGACAGTTATTAGACGCTTAACTCTACGTCAAAATATAATTATAATACAAAAATAGGAAGGAGACACAAAATGGCGTTCAACTGAGTAACATCTTTTACACTTTATAATTTTGTTTAACGTGACACTGGCAAACGGACGCTTCTAGCGCAGAGTCTAATTATAAGGAAATGAAATTGATTAAAATAGGAATTTAATACAAACTTCTAACTCCCGGATCACCCCACATTAAAAAATAAAATTTTATCAGTGTAATCTTATGCAATTTTGTTATTAGCGACTACTACATGTGGCAAATAGAACCTCCGCTCTCCTTTAATTGAATGTGCAACCTCTTAGGTAACAGGTGAACTTGCTTCCAAAAAGCCACAGAGGCCGTCAATAAATCAAAAGGTCAAGGTTTGATTATATTTACGAAATTCTAAACTTACGCTACATCAAGCAATATTTTGCCTAAACGTCCACGTGAATGTGACCTGATATTAAAATATCGAGTCAAGTCTTCTAGAAATACACGCCTGATAGACTGAATAGCAAATGCAGACCCGAAATAGGTTCTATCGATTTTGCCAACATCTCGGAAGAGTTCGCGTTGTGCTTTTCCGCATAGGAATGAATTGGAAACTTGTATGTTGTTGTGTAGGAATTACTGTTGTTGATAGAATAAGGACATCTAATTGAAGTTTGATTTAGTTTATAGATTAATCGTTTGGAATTATTTCGTATTGGATCTAGGTAATTGGTAACCATTATAATATGGGATTCAAATTTCTTTAGTAGTTCTAAAAGTCAATGAAATAGAGTTAAAGATTAACTTAACTTTAACTTTTGATATGATTTTAGTCCTTCCTCGTTTAGAGATCGCGCGCGCAAACTCCGAATATAATGTATGTACACATGTAATGTGTGTCTATCTTATAAGTACTGAAATGTAATATAAAAATCTGTCAAAATAATAAAATTATTACTTAGAATGATTTCTTTTTCGAATAACATATAATTAATTCATTATCATATTAATTCCGTTCCAAACACACCGCAATAAAGTTATCTGTTAAATTGAACGGCATTCATCGGACAGCGTTATTAAGCGCTAAAGTACGCCATTTCAGCGCTCGTGCCCAATTGCGGTAGGTACAACCATCTCCGCGCCATGCCCGCGCCATGACCGCGCCAGATGAATGTGTTCTAGGCCTTACCTGTCCCTTAAGTGAGTCAATCCCGTGCTTAGAATGCAATTATCCCAGCCTTAGTTCGTCCATTGCAGGACATTATGGTTCCCTCATTTATTGTATGTAATCGTTTTGAGAGCGGAGCGAGTATGTCAACGCCAACTTGAGATTTTAAAGGTGGCTCAAGACGAGACATTCAAAGGCTAATATGGCTTTTAATTGAGTAATATCTTTTCCACAGGAACAATCCGTTTTAGTCCTCGTTACTATTCCTCATTCGTCCTTAAACAAATTATTTATATTTCAAAATCCGCTTTCGCCCCACTTTTAGCGCCACATTTGGCCGAGGTTTTTATGGAGGTAAGTTTTAACTAATTAGCCAACAAATCTTAACAACCCAATTAATCTTAACTTGGCTTATACTATATTGATAAGTCCTAAGACTTGACTGAGTAAAAAAACTTGCTTTAAAATCGAATTCTGACTGAAAGAAGCACGTGTGATGACACAAAATAGTTTACAATTTGTAAGAATAAAAACGGGTTAGCGGGGTTATAAATGAAAAGAGTGATTTGGCGTCCGCGGCACGGGCTTAACTTGACACTGGCAAACTGACGTTTCAAGCGCAGAGTCTAGAGGTAATATAGTAGATTTGTTTGATATAATTTAATGTTATAATTTGTTTTGTGTTTATTTTTATTTAAATTTTATGCCTAGGTTTAATTAATTTTATCGTGAGCTCTATTGAATTAGGGTAAACCTTTAATGATAGAGGTCCTGTATTTGAAATAAACGAATAAGAAATTGAATTGAAGACTCGGGAGTTTCAATAATATTAATTAATTAGTTCAATAATAAAATCTAAATTAAAAATTTAAAAAAGAAACTATTCCTTTACTATAGTAATACGCTTGTATTTGATACCCCACTCGGGTATACACTCATATTTGCACACCTTCAGTTATTCTGCCCCACTATCACCCCCAAAACATTTAAACGGCTCGACGTTTCATCAAACATGTCTAAGAACACTCGCGCTTAAGTCAAGTTTAATACTCATTCATTTGGATAGTCTCACAGACAGATACGTCAAACTTATACCCCCTCTGTTATAAATGGGTTCTAAATGGTTACTGGGTTTTTTTATCATTAGACTAGTATCCCATATCCTCCCCATATCCCTCCAAGTGTCCCGGTCCTGTTCAGAATACCACCATTCGCGGTAATCATCATCATCATCACCCTATTAACGTTCCCACTGCTGGGACACAGGGACTTCTCTCTTGGCGAGAGAGATTAGGCCTTAATTCACCACGTCGGGGTTGGTGTATGTCACAATGTCCTTCAAACTATTTTAATGTTCTCAGAACATGCTGGTTTCCTCACCATGTTTGCCTTCACCGTTAAAGCACGTGTTTGAAGCGCACATAACTTTCTCAAGAAGAAAAATCCAGAGGTGCGAGGCGGGGTTTGAACCCACCTTCGGCATGAAAATCGAGTGTCCACCCATTTAGCCAACACGGCTTTTTTTGCAGCATCGAGGTCGTTTATAGTTAAAAATTAAAAATTCTGGGGTTAAAAATGTATTAAAAACCAATAAAGTTCAAGCGTCCAATATTGTGTTATTTCTAATCATAGCCAATAGCTGCCACTAGAGCGGCCATAAAACAAAACCTTAGTCCCGGAGCCGACGCGGACGGGTATTGTCGTTCGGTTTATGAGTTTGTGCCAGCATGTACCATTAACTTTCATGGTTCTGGCTGGTTTAATCTCTTTTAGAGTGGATTGACGTGATGGGAACCTATAAAAGCACTTATGCCAATGGTTTTAGAGTATAAATTCGGGTGGATTGATGCGCAATTCGGAAACCGTGGCTTTGTAGATATCGCGTAGTTTATAACTGTTTCATTTCTTGTAACGGTTTTGCGGTTTTGGTTTGAAGGGTTGGTACATGAAACGGCCTATTCCAATAAATAGCAATTCTTAATAAATAATTATATTTGTATTAATACTAGCCGCCAGCCCCGGATTCGCTCGGATAATTAAACAAAATTGTTTTCCCGGCAGGCAATTATCCGGAATTATTTCGCTGTAAAAATCATCCTTGGAATTCTACGAGAATTTCTCAAGAAATTTAGAAAAATTTATTATACCTAACATTTTTCAAATAAATACACTTGATAAGTTTGCAATGGACTAATATACAACGTGTGTTATAAAATAAATAAATAAAGTAAACCTTTACTTTATAAATAATAGGTACTTTTACAATTTATAACTTTTTAACAAAAACTACTTACGTCTAGTTCAATATTGTGTGAGTCTCTTATTTTCGAAATTATGTACGAAATCAGTGACACAAATTTAATTTTGGAAAAAAGTGGCTGCGACTTGTAGACGGACAAACAGACAGTCAGACAGACATGACGATTCCATAATGGTTTCGTTTTTTGCCATTCGGCAACGGAACTCTTAAAATGCCCTGTAATTATTCTCAGCGAAGGGAATAAAATTACAATTATTCCCTAAACTAATTATATATCATACACATGAAACGATAACAGCGCATCAATTCACATAATGAAACGTAGTTCGTGTCGATTTTGATAAAGATAAAGAACACTTTATTGTAAAATACTGTGAAATAAGGCGATAAAATGTAACATTACTATTTACGACAGATACAATAAGAACCCTTTCAAAATTACATTAGACGCCTCCCTCAATAACTTCTTATTTTATTTGTATCTAAATAACTATATATTTCATATTTATTCATGTATTTTTTGTTTGGTTTATTATTTTTTCATTTATTGAACATGTATAATGTATAAATGTTTTATATACAAATAAACTTTTTGATTTGATTTGATTTTGATTTTTTTGAACGGAAACGACTTGCAATTGTGTACAAGCAACTTCCGCTAAACCATTCGTTTATTATTTTGGTTGTCCGACGCTGCATTTCTGATTTTTATTGTTTATGTTTCTGGAATAATCACTTAGCATCACCTAACCCCAAACTAAGCAGTTGTACTATGTGTGTGAGGTGACTAATATACTACATAGATACATTTTATTTTGTAAAAACATAGTTATTGTGATAGATGAAAACACTTAGACCCGATACCAGAAATCGTAGATCATATAAAATTTGGTCCTCCGCGGGAATTGAAACCGCAACCTCCTGCGCCGCAGAAGCCTTTGTCCGCCGAGCCACAGTAGTAATTTTTATTAGTGAACTAGCGGCCCGCCCCGGCGTCACACGGGTATAAAATTTTCCCGGAAATTATTCGCATTTTTCTCGCCGTAAAAACCATCCTATCTCACAAGTTGAATCGAACTGCACATGGTGTGCGAATTTTATTATAATCGGTTAAGTGGTTTAGGAGTCCATTGAGGACAAACATTGTGACACGAGATTTATATATATTAAGATAGAGGTAATAATGACAGAATTAATGATGACTGCTTACAATGAGATAGGTGAAAAAACAACAATAAATAAATAGTTCGCCATTTAGATGGTGTAAAAAAATTGTACCTGTGTTTTTAAGTCAAAAATCAAGTTTCACATAAAGTAACGCTTTCTTGCGATATATACTAAATTTCGCAGTCACAAGTCAATTCAACTTAGATGCTCTAATGCCTTTGCACTTTCTTAATTCATTGATAAACAAAAAACAGGTGTGTGTCCATTATCTTTGGACGGGCTAACAGCCGCACAACATTTTTTTTATGTATTCATCATGTTTTGTTGAATTTGGTATTCAGTTTTTTTTTTAACTTCATAAAACTTGCTTTCTCCTTTTGTTTAAATAAAACAAAAAACTTCAGAAACATTCCTTTGTAAGCAGTTACGTTAAAATTTTAGTAAGTCCGAAATAATTTTCATTTTCCTGCCCAACTTTACGATGGGCCTGTTTCGTGTCAGCAAAAAGGAATTCTAATTAAACTTTACAGTTATAAAACTTGGGAAGAAGATTATCTTTATGGCGGTTATATTAAAAACAAGAGATTTTTAGACAGATTGTTGTAAAAAAACAGGTAAGTTACCTGGACCAGTTTTTATTAACTTTTTCTGTGTTATACGAAATTAGTTTTCTTGCATAACTTTATTTCATAAAGCATAAAATAAAAGGGTGGTAGTGAAAAATTTAAAAGTAAAGTTAAAATTAAAAAGTTACTTCTACACAGATCTTACTATGATGTAAAGCTAAATGCTTAATTCCTTATATTCCTAATACTTCCCTTAAATTATTTTTTTGAGGAGGTTTTGTCTGTTCACGTGGAGGTTTTGTTTGTTTACTTCAGTAAGTTTTAACCCTCTAAATCCTTACACGTGACCTCCGGGTGGTGCTAAGAACAGTCTCTGGTGGTAGGCTTCGGCCGCGGCTCGTCATAACCCTCCGGGCTGGGCCAGTGCGTGAAGCGATTTCTTCGTGCTTCGTAATGTCGTCCGGAGAAGCCTTTTAGGTCTTCATGCCCCATCTTAGACCACATCGTCACTTTACATCAGGTGAGATTGTGGTCAAATGAAGGCTTATCTAGCATAGAAAAAAACAACATTAGATTTTTTTTTGTTTTCAGGCTATTTAAGACGTTTAAATTAATCGATTAAAATTAATTCGTTTTACACTATGAATGTGAAATAACAATACAAAGAAAAAAAAGGATAGAACTAGGATAGAACACCCATTCCCGCAGCTCGTTCCAAAAAATATTGTTGACACAATGTACGCCTAAACAAAGATGTCCTTTAAGGTAAACAGTATCAGACGTTGACCTGGTTCGTGTACGACATTTCCCTTACACGAAATCAACGGACCCCATAAACGGAACTCCAATCATAAGTTCCAAAACAACGCTGTCAAAACATCAACTTTGTATGAAGTTCCCAAACACAACTTCTCAAGCAAATGGGAAAACTTTAATGCAAGAGGATGGCATAAGCAGACTTAGGGTGATTTTTAACAGACTTCAAAAAAAAGGAGGTCTCTCAATTCGACCGTATTTTTTTTTTTTATATAGGTATGTCCGCGGGTAATTACTGATTTGAAGCTATGCTACGAGTTAAGCTGTGAAAGAGACAAATTCCACTTTTACTAAGCTGTGTAGCTGTGCGAGTAAGATATTAATAATCTAAATTTAAAATAAAAAAAAACCTCGATTCCAGAACTTTAGTTCCCTTAAAAGTAAAAAGTACCTACTACTATACACACTATTTTGAAATGTATGTACATGTGATGCGCTTTCATTTGAGACCCCAGTCGAGTATATTTTCGGTTTTCCTTCCCCATTTTTACCCTCATAACTTTAAAACGGGTCATCAAACGTCTAAGAACACTTACGCGAAACTCACCTTTAATACTAAAAAAACTAAATTTAAATCGGTCCATCTCTTCGGTAGCTATAATGTCCCAGACAGCCAGACACGTCAAACTTATAACACCCCTCTTTTTTGTTGAGGGTTAAAAGTAGAGAGTAGAAGAAAGATCTCCAAAATTGTAATAAGTATCTCTATGCATGTCTAAGTTACACCAACCCAGGCATTTTTATCTCAGCCCTTGATGGAATAGTACGTTTTGTCTTTTTAATATGTTTGAAACAATTTTTCCTTCAGACTAGTAATACTTTCTGGTAAAGTATTGAAAAACTTAACACAATTAATCGCATACGATTTGTAAACTGATAAACTGGCATTTGATGACGAAGTGACTATAGTAATTTTCTAAATGCTATACAGCGTTATTTCAATGAATAGGTTTTTTTAATTTAACATCAAAAGTTTTGTTATTTACAATTAATTTTAAGGATGGAGGGAGTTTGTTGTAAAGTTTGTTGCCCTTTCAAACGCATCCACAGCAAATAAGCATAGCATAGCATTAATTTCTGCTGGAAAAGAACCCTTAAAGTTGCAGACACTGTGACATCATTTATAATAGTTTATGATGCAAAATGTTAAATAGTCAAAATAGCAAAGAGGTTTTGAGTTAAATGGTGTATGTCGGTGCTTTTAAGCGAAGCGGAGACTGTCATATTTAGCGTCTCTTGCACTCTGCATGTAGGTCTTTATAAAACTTATCTAGGTTTATACTTAGGTGCTTTTTTGGCAGCGTTATATAATAATAATGCTGCTTTTTGGTGCATAATCATTGTTTGATTTGTCGAGTTTGCGTGGTGACTGAGTGGCGTAGTAGGCGCAGATTCGCAAAAAAATCGTCGAGTCAGTTTTGAAAATATTTATTTTTATAGGAAGGCACTCGCACTCCTGTTGTTGCACCCACTTAAATTTTATAACAATAGGTTAAGTTGTTACCGAGATATAATGAAATCCGTAAGAACTTAAAAAACATTTAAATATCACGGCACTTAGTAAAAACAAAAAAATATTAATTGCTTTACTCCATTCAGAGGTATATAGTAAAATGTCAAACCACATTCTATCTAGTTACAACTACATAATCAGACTGATAAATATGAAAATGCCGACTAATGTAATTGTCCCAAAATGGATTACCCAATAATTTTGCGATATGTAATTAATGTTCGCATACAACACCGCGGCCCGATAGACTGCCTAGTGATAAAGTATACAAAATACAGTACCATTATTTATTTCAAAATTTTTACTTGCGCAGGGTGTTGTGCACCCCAGAGCCTTTTTGAACATTCTAGTAGTTGTAGTTTTAAGTTTACAGCACTGATTTTCAGTGTAGCTTCCTGAGGGTTGGATCATTTTCCCACTGACAAGATACCTACCTAAAATCAAAACCATTTTGTAATAAATGCCATCAATATTATAATGATTTATAAACTGTAAAAATCCAGTTCAAAAAAATATCTTAAATTAGGGATGTACGGCATTCCACGAGTTATTACGGGATAAAGGTTTCAACATTATCTCAAATATCTCAGAAACTGTATGACTAAAAGTTTAATTCCTTAACACTTTTTGTTTGTAAGAATTTACTCCGTCGGGTGACATGTGTTGTATCACTGGCCGCAATAACAAGATTTATTTAAAATGGCGGACTAGTGGGTGTCCCAGGCTCTATATAAAAACTTGGAACGCTTTTAGAGAATCGCGCAATGAAAGCGATTGCTTTCGTTATCTGTTCGCTTGGTTAGGTAGATAATTTGATAAATTACTCGATTGACTTTATTACTGCTTTTAGCAAAGATACCTTAATAAATGATTTATTGTATTCGATGTTATAAGAATCGTACCTCAGAATTTCAACAATACAGAAGTCTCAATAACAGGATCTCGTTTTACCCTATACTGTACGAAACCCTAATAAAAATCAACCAACTTCTACTGAGATAAAGAATGTGAAGTGTGAAAGTGTTGAAATAATTTTAAGTTTCAAAATCTGTTTAGTCGTTTCCGCAATATTTACACTTTTGTAAATATTTGTATTTACCTACAGTGTTGTATGGACTTCCGTCCATACAACACGCATTAAGTACATCAATTAGGTACAAAATTAATTATTGACAGACAAGTCAATTGTTACAAAAGAGGTTTCTGTGTTAGAGGCGAACAACTACTAGTGCTATTTTAAAACTACTGGGCTGAATCTTATACAATTAAAAATCATATAATAAAATCAAGAATTCGCTCATGGAGAAAAGAGTTCTGCTGAGTTGAACAGAGAACCACGTGTGAATATAACTTTCTTATATAGTTAGTATCTAGAACATCATTTGACTACACAATACAATACAATTTATACTTCTTTAGTTTTTTGCTTTTTGTTGTATAAATAATCTTGGATTTTCAATACTGGTGAATGTATACTACGTTATTTTCTCCTGGGAGCACCACTATGCAATTTCATTAATGCAAAAACTTTTGTTAATTAAAATTTGTACATTTCATTTTAAAATTATGTGTCTCAAAATGCATTTTAAGGTTGACATTACCTGGTGATTTATGGATGATGATTTGAATACCATCTAACCGGATTTGATTCAACTAATAAAGCTTAATTCTTTAGCTGTTGCGATTTTTGGTGAAAGATTTGGCTTATCTAAAAAAATCTATTTTATAAAAAATACGAGATTACAAGACTAATCACAAGACCGGGGCTGGCCGTTACTGTTTCCTTTCAATTACTATGATAATTATTTATATAATAAAAAATAATTTTATTTAAATCAAGTTTTACTCCGTTTAAATAAAACAACTAGTTTTCATTTCTCAGAGGATGTAGTTTTAAATTGTTAATGTGTGCGGCGGTTTAAGCTTAATTTCAAGTTTGTGGGGTTGCCAAACTTGCCCAGCCGCCATGTTTAAAATTTTAGGGGTTTTCAAACTCTACGTCTAGATAATACTAGATAATGCTTGCTGAAAAAAAATTAGGAAGTTACTTATAGAAAATTACATTAAAATTAGAATTAAAGTTGTTCTTTAGAATTAAAGTTGTACTTTAGAATTAAAGTTGTACTTTAATTCTATTACTCTTGACGTTTAAGTAATAAATAATAAAAAAATAAAAAAGTTATTAAAATACCTGTAAAGTTTCTAACTTTCTTAGTTAAAATCTTTCTAGTTCATAGTATTTTAAGTTTGACAGGTAGAATTCAGCACTTTGTGAAATTAGCTTAACATTTGTATTTAGATGAGCATTATTCTACTTTTTTAAATGATGTACTTAATACAATCCTTTCATAAGTAGTACCTATTTGGTTATATAATCAGCCAGTAAACCTAAGCTTATGTGAATTTAAGCATTGAAATACTATTGCCATAGACCCGGATACTACAAAAAATCTGATAAGTTACGACTCCGTGTGAACGCAGAGTTAGCCAACACGGCTTCCGCCATGAGGTTTACAACGTCACAACCTGAATAAAAATTATATTGAAACCTGCCGGCATTCTCCCTGAATCCACAGCCTTCACCAAGTCGAGCGGGGTTATGGTGCTCAATGCCGACCTTTGTTAGTATGCCACCTAAAAACATCGTAAACATCAAACATTAATTCCTGAAATGCTGACTTTGTATCTTGTTATTTGATTCGTCCATTTACACTACGCAATGCGCATACCGAATCGAGAATTCCCAGGCATCTCTTGTACACGCTATATCCTGATTATATGAAATAGAAAACTCAACAAAACTACAAATTCAAATAAGCAATTATCTTTTGAACAAAAGGAACGTCCAACGAAATAATAATATTCTGTAAAAAAATTGCTTCAGTTTAGTAATGAAAAAATTGCGTGCCGACTAAATTGTAACGAGTTCTGAAAACTCATTAAGGCTTATCAGTATTGTTGCTAAAATGTTTTGTGATGTTCTAAATAAAGTTTTCCGACTGGAAACGAGATTTCGAAATCAGCGTAATTTTTTCTTTCCGTTTTAGATTTGTCAAAGTTATGACGATATTTCAAAACAGCGTCACCGACATAGTTAGCCAATAAGATCGTTGAAGTGCAAGTCATGTATTGTACAGTCAAACACGAGTCATAATACGTCATGGGTTTTGGGATCGTTTTGACTAGAAACACATTCATCCCACTTTGGGACGATACTTTGTGTATAAGGCAATACTTAAAATGAATTGTGTTATAAACCAATTTTCATAACACAGCATTCTGTAGGATATGTTACCAGCATAATTGATAACCTGTATTCTAGTTAGTGTTATTTCATTGAGCTCATCAAATTTTCACCAACGCAATCCCTAGATTGTAACAATATGTCACATTTCAGTAATTCCCGAGCTACGTAAACCATGGCTTTGCCTGTCTGCATTTTAAGCCGAATTATACATCTGGTTGGAATTCACACAACTTTTAAATTTAAAATGAGATTTGTTTTGAGCCCTTTAAAAGTATTATGGGATCGGAGATAATGTTTTTATTTTGCGCTGACATAGAGGTGAAGATGATATTGTACTTCAGTACAAGTTTTTATTTATCTATACTATATATGTGTAAATGACCTGGTGAAGGTAGCGGGCTCGCGGTGGTTACCGACCGAAGTCACTGGAAGTCTTTTAGGGAGGCCTATGTCCAGTGGGCGTCCTTCGGCTGCAATGATGATGATGAAATATAAATAAATATTTCCGGACTATTCACACAACATCACCTGACCCAAACAAAGCAGAGCTTGTCTTTTACATAAGTCAATAGTTTGTAATAATTGTAAGGTATTGATATTGTGTTATAGGTAAAGTCATAAAATAGGCATAGACATAAAGTCTGACGTTTATTATTTACAAAAATGCAGATCTTGTGCTATAGGATATCAGGTGACTGATATAATTTCTTAAATAAGTAAAGATGTTTCTATTTTTTATATGCACGGCGAATGCAGAAATGCGAATTTATTGAAAAAACTACTATTTATATTTAGAACGACATATTTATCATCGAAACTCGAAGGACAATCAATTATGTTAAATATCCAAAAGTTATATTGAAAAACTGATTTTTTAAAACACTTTTTATTTGAATAGCTGTCTAAAGCCGTTCACGGCAAAAATACGCCTTCGGGCGCGTACGAAACCGGAGTTTCGTAACCAGGTACGGTAGAAGAAAAAATCTGCTTTTTACAATACTAGTTACTAAGCAATAGGTTTGTTTCCTCATCTGAATTTCTCTGCCACTGGTGCTATCTTCAAAATGGTGCCACACTATACTATGATATGTGTGCAAATAAAAGGCATGCGCAGCACTTTACCTCAATAAACTCCATGTCTATCAGAGTTTATTCGAATACCAGCTCTATGGTTAACCCCCCGCTCGGGAAACCCGATTAAATTTGAATTGCGATCCCAAATAAATAATTTTGACTCGCGAATCGCGACGGATAAGACCAACTCATACGATTAAATAATTAATCAGACAAATAAAGCTACTGTATTGAAATATAATGACTTACATTATTCGTGGTCTTTGTTATATTAACTGCATCCGTGGCGCGGTGTGGGTTTGATGCCCGCCGAGGAGTCTCAAGAGTTCGTAATCGTCAATTGCTTTAAGACAATAGATAAATTTTTACTTTATTATAATCTTTACTACTAATTCGATTTTTGTTACGTTTATTATAGATGTTATCTTATTAGAGGAGCGCTGCTAGATTACAGGTTTCAATCTACATCAATGAATATTTTCCGTAGTGTGTTAAAAGAAATATTGTTTGACTGTTAAGCTATCTCTATAACGCAATCATAAAAAAGGAAGGCCCTGAATTTGACAATCAAATTTTAAAAAGATGATGTTTTTTATTCAAAATAAATTCTGGTTTAAAATGTTCTAACATCAATATTAAAGATACTTTTCCTCGATGTGGACACCCTGTAAATAGTATTAAATAATCTACCTAAGAGAACTTGTTGGATGAAAATCAAACTGTGCAGGAAATAATAATAGGATTTACTGGGCCAGTCCGATATTACGTTTAACTACGCAACGTGAAACAATAACCCGTTCTAACGGCAATAACGTTCAGTTAAGGTTAAGCAAACTTTCAACTTGAAACGGATCGCAACCAACGTTGAATAGAGCTTACATCTGGTGAACTGCTGATGTGGTTGTGTTGTAGTTTTGTATATAGCTTTAAGTCCATCTTGTATTGTTTTTTATTGGTGTGTTATAAATAGTTATATTATTATTATTCAACTTCAGATAAACACAGTCGACTGCCTCAGTGGCGCGGTGGGCGAGGGTCTGCTTGCGGCGCAAGAGGTAGCGGGTTCGATTCCCGCCGAGGGGTCCAGTGTTAAGTATCTATTTTAGAAGTAGAGCGCTGAGGAAGCTACAATGAGCTATCATAAAAGGCTTCTGAGATATTTGTGTCCAAATATTTTTGTATAGTTTTTAAACCTAAATATCTTGGAAACCAAATACATCAGAGGTTTGGTTCCTAAACCCTTTTAGTACTTTTGTTAGAATTTATTCTGTCAATTGATATGCATTTCATCACTGGCCTCAAAAGCACTTTTTTTTCAAAATGGCGGACTAGAAGTTGGGCCGAAATGTTGGAACCCCATATAACTAGGTATTTCTAATTAATAGAAATTTTAATTGACTCTGAATCAAGGCGACGCACAAAAATATCAAACACTATTTATTTTGATGTACTTATAATGTTGCTGAGTTGCAATCAGTTTAGTACGTTTACGAGCTCATAATGTAATTTAACATTACGCTACGTTATAGTGACCTGCTGCGTAGCAAAAGCAATATCGTTGAATTATGCAACTAATAAATTAATATGCAGCCGTTCTTTTGACATTGTTTAATATTGCAGCATATTGCTATCAATTTATATCGACTGTGATAAATTGTAGTCAGTAATTTTAATAGTGCTCGTTTCTGATAAATCGAATTTTAATAGATTATTTGGTTTATCGGAATTTAACATTATTATATTCAGTTTTATACTCATATACAAAATTACACTATCTCGCTGAATACTTATATATTACTGCACCTGTGGTGTTAACCAGGTTACTATAGATTATGTCCTATTTATTCCACGTTAAAATATATCACCATTTAAATTTTCAGGCAAATGAGTTTAGCCATAGAAACATAAAAACAAACACACAGTCACACTGTGACTTTATAATATTAGTAATAGGTTAGGTTATGAATTTAATGTTATGCATCCTCAGATATAGGTTTTAATTAAGTAATTCAATGATGTAAGTATTTTTATATGTGATTACTATCTCATTGCGTTCCGTACACCATCTAATCCTATTGCCTATGCTAATCCGTCAGTCAGCTGGACATAAAATAAATAAAAGTAAATAAGCCTTTTGTTTCTTACAATTAAACTCAATTTACATATCGTTATAATTATTAATTAATCTAATTTTATTTTACTTTAAATAGCTAAAATCTTATAAAATATTTATTCTGTAAGAACCACTCCGCATGTGAAGGCCCCTTCCAAAAAATTCTCCTTCTTCCCTGTCTACAATTTACTACTACGTTAAAATTTGTCTTTAATTTAGACGGACAAAGGCCTCCCCTAATGAGCGCCATACCGCTCTGTCCTCGGCTCGACGATCCAGGGTCTGCCTTCAGTTTAACTAACAGTCAGAAACATAATGATCTAGAATAATGCTTCAGACAGACACAAAATTATATACAACGTAGAATTCACCGACGGAACGCAATGAAAATATATCTCAAGATAAATAATATTGTTTACAAACACAATTCAATATTTTCTTCAATAAAGAGCTCCACGCGAACTAAATAACATCGATTTCACGCCCCGCCGTGTCTCAACATTTCTTTGCAATTTCATTTGAACTTTTTTCCCAAGATAATTGCATGGACTTTATTTGTTTTTAAACAAATCATGAAAGAATATGGTTTCACCACTATTAAGCTGAGGGGTTTGTTTATCTTATCTGTAAATAGTTGCACAATAGTTTATTTGGTATCTAATTGTATTACCTTCGTTATCATATAGATGAAAGTCATGTAACGAGAAGAGCGTTAGATATGAATGTCGATGGATATGTGAGAAGAGGTAGGCCGAAGAAAAGATGGATGGACTGTGTGAAAGATGATATGTGTAAGAAAGAGGTGAGTGTTAAGATGACGGGTGATAGAGGGAAATGGAAGGAGAAAACATGTTGTGCCGACCCCACGTGATGTGGGATAAGGTCAGGAAGATGATGACCTTCGCTAACATATTTTCTTTACGTTACGCCGCTGTCTTGGTCGATATATTCCTATCCTTTCCATCTAAAAGTTGCCTGGAAAAGATCGTTCACAGCGATAAGGCCACCCTTTGTACTCTGATGTATTGTCTTGATACTGTTTGTATTATTTTTGAAAAATTATTTTAGTGAAAATAGAGAAGAATTATAGAGAAAGGCTATAGGTTACTTTTTTTTAAATACGTTATAAACTTGGGATAATCCAAAAACAACAACGCAACGCCCTTATTCTATATTTAATTTTTATTCTCACCTGAAGTAAAGTGACGATGTGGTCTAAGATGGAGCATGAAGACCTAGAAGGAAGATGGCTTCTCCGGGCCACATTACGAAACCTGACAAAATCGCTTCACGCACTGGCCCAGCCCGGAGGGTGGTGACAAGCCGTGGCCGAAGCCTACCACCAGAGACTGTTCTTAGCACCACCCGGAGGTTACGTGTAAGGATTCAGAGGGAACACTTACGGACGTGAACAGAAAAACCTCCAAAATATATAGCCCTATCCTATATAGGTTCCTATATTATCATCTAACTTCGTACGGTACGGAGACCGTAGAAAGTCTTGGAGGACTAAGGCATCCCTAAATTACGATGAGGGGGTATGCCAATACACTTTAATTTGATCCCTACGTGAATGACCCCAAGGTCTAAAACAAAGGTACGTTTTTCCTTGTTTTCCCTTGAGTAGAGACGTGATGATTGGTCTGTATATATTTATGTGTTTAAGAAAATGTTGAAAAGTATGCTTTTAGATTCACAACAACAGAACCAGCCGTTCTGTACTTCGATTTTATTTTAAAAAGACTGTAAATTCACTTGTAATATCTTAAATTGATGGAATGGATCTCAATTTTGAATGTATGTATGTTTTGTATTGTATGTTTAAGTTTGATGTTTAACAATATTTTTAAATTAGTTTTAGATTTAAACATTTTTAAGTTTTTTATATTATGTTGTTTTTAAAATTAATATTGTTTACTGTTTCTGCGAGTAACGCAGCAGCCGCTTCTCGCTATTTTTGGTCACCATGGAAGACCAGCGCTATGACAGGACCTAGTTTTGTCATAGCACATGCTGATTGGTGACCATTTATGTCATTAGTAGGTAATCTCTATTTATAACATCTATAGAATATTTAATTTACTTTTAACTTATGACATAATAAACGTTTTTTTATCCTTATCTTTATTTAATGGAGTCCCAGTAAATTACAAAATTACGAGTGTGCAAAGAAATTTTTCAAAGTCGATTTGTTTTATTGATTGAAAGAAAAAGAGAACAGTAAATTTTTTTTAAAATTTCAATTGATAGTGATTGATTTTTCTTAATTATTGTAATACTTTTTTAATTATACAAACATACTCTCGAAAATCATTGGCGCAGTCTAGTAAAAACAAAAAGTAAAAGATACTTTCATTTTTACAAAAAAATCAAATTAAAACATTTCTATGAAGAACTCTCGTAATGTCAACTTATAACCCAACGAGGGTTCATTTGGGTCACCGAGTAACATAATGACGTCATTAAAATTCTGACTGTACTTTTATACACTCGGTCAAATGACGTCATACACTCAAGTTTAATTAAAATTTAGATTACTTGACGAGTTCGCGTGCTGTGATTCGGTAATTTAGGAATTCTTTTGGAACAGGAATTATTCTAGCATAATTTGTTAGAATTATTTACGTGGGACGTCCAAAACAGGCTTTCCGTAGGTCTACCAATGTTTTATAATTATCCTGTCGAATGATACGAGTTTCATCACTCGCAGTATAGTCATGTTCGTAATATGCCTTGACCGAATGGCTAAAAACGGAAGTCTTATAAATTCGTCATGGCTGTCCGTATGTTGTAGACTTTTTCCGAAACTATAAAAACTATACTGTTGAATCTTGGTAATTAGATGTATGCTGTAAACCCCATCGAGATTATTCTATGATTTTTAAGTGCTGATTTTTATATTTTCATATTTGTGTGAGTCCTACGTCCTGCAGTGGATAGCCCATGGCCGAAATGATGATAATAATATAACATATATTTTTTTAATTTCCAAAAAATGGTGATAATAAATTAATAAAATATAAATAATTAAATATTTCTAGACAATTCACACAACAACATCTAGCCCCGTGGTAAGCTCTAAGCTATACGGGTACTAGATATCTGATATACTTAATATAATAGTCATACATAATACATAGAGGTAGATATTTTTTTATTATAGATATTAAATACCCAGACCAAGGAAAAAGTGCTTGCAGAACATACAAACACTTTACCCTCGACGGGAATCGAACCCACTACCTCTTGGGCCGCAAGCGGACCCTCGCCCACCGTGCCGCAGAGGTAGTCTAATCACCTATCACGAGTTGTCACTTACAACTTTTGGATAGTAATAAAAGTATAGATATAAAGACAACATTTGAATTGCGAAAAATCTGTCAAATGGGAATCCAACTAAAGACTGTTTGAGTGTTGTATCTAAATTATTTGAAAATAACCCCAGTTTTAGTAAATTATCAGTATTTTTTTATGCTAACACAACTTATACAAGCCTTTATGAGTATTTGTTATAAAAGTTTCTACTTGAACCCCACTCAGTTTGAGTCCTCTAAGGTTTTCCATAACTTGCATTTTTGGCTATGTGTTGCCAATGTGACGAGGTAAATAATGCCTTATTTCACAACTCTGGCCAAATGTGTGTTGGTGCATGTCACATCTCCTTCAATCATTTAAAGTTCGATGCTCTTTCACTTGATAGCCCACTCGAGTTCTTTTGCAGATTTTCGTTTTTCCTTCCCCTCTCTCACCCCCATAACTTTTAAACGGCTCAACCAATTGAAACATGAAACATGTCTAAGAACACACGGGCTAAACTCACCTTTCATACATAAAAAAACTAAATTGAAATCGCTCCATCCGTTCGGGAGCTATGATGTCCCAAACAGACAGACAGACAGACACGTCAAACTTATAACACCCCTCTTTTTTGGTCGGGGTTAAACATAATAACAACTGGTACAGTGAATCACTGTTGTAATCGAAACTATTAGTTAAGCTGCGCTTCCTACTTGTAATAAAGCTGAAAGCAGTATCGAAGTAATTTCCACCCGATCGGAATACCCCGGTATATTACAGGAAGTGGCGCTACGCCATGTGGGTTAAACAACTCGGCACTTCCGATTTCCGTATGAGTTACAAAGCAGTTGCACCACTGTTTATTAAACTGAATGTATGGGGTTTTTAAATTATATGGCATGTAAATGATTTATATTTAGTTTTGTGTACTGTAAAATGTAAATACTTTTAACATTGGGTATCAGAAATTGAAAATTGAAATGACACTTTTTTATTATTTATCTAGGATTTAAACTGAATGGTTTATCACGGGCTTAACCGAATTAAAAAAAATAGCATTGGGTGACATTTAACATTTAGAGACCCCATAATAAAAGGAAACCGGCATGTTCTGAGAACTTTGAAGAGTTTGGAGAACATGTGACATTAACCAACCCGCACTTGGCCAGCGTGGTGAATTAAAGCCTAATCTCTCTTGCCATGTGATAAGTCCCTTTGCTCCAGCAGTGAGAACGTTAATAGGGCGATTATGAACATTTTGAGTTATGAATAAATTTTTTGATTAGTTTTGATTTATATTGATCTTTTACGTGATTTTTTTTTTTTGCGTTCGAGAATGAAACGGTGGTAGCAACAATAGTAATAGTCGAACTCGTAATAAAATACAGCCTCGATTTTACCATTGGCTATGAAAACGATCTGATCTGACTAAGCTCGTTTTACCGTCTAAACTGAGATCAAATTGACATGTTTCAATGGTTGAACTTTATTGAATCAAACTCGATTTGTAGCATAAAATGGTGAAATTGGAGCTTAGACACAGTTTCGTTTGTCAATGACCACCAGTTTATGCTGAGATCATGGAAATATTTTTTTTCATTTTGAATTATGAAAGTTACACAAAATACAAATAATATTTTATTCCAAAACATATTATTTAAAATTTAACACGGAACAAATTTACTAAATCCGTTAATTTTAATACCTTAACAAATATGTTTTGGTATAACAAGAAGGTTTAACAATAATTAAACCTTCTTCTAAAGTCTATTATGTAGATGTTATTGTAAAAATATGTCTAGAATATGCAAAAGTATTAAGAAAGTATCTGAGTAAAAACTATCAATGAAATATTTTATAAGATTTTATCTTCAATCTTCAAATTGGCTTTGAACCGCAAGGTATTGAAATTGCTATCAGAGAGTACCTAGTTTAAGGGCATGGTTCACAAACTCCTATTACAATTTATCAATGTTTAACAATATAGAGCTATCAAATCAAACAACAAATATCATCACCTGACTGGCCGAGATTCCTCTATATAGTAACCATCGACTAAGTTTACTGGGAGATTGTGAAACAAGCCCTATTCCAATCAATGGAAAACCCTTACTAGTTCCAACACGTTCTTCGTGTCAATAAATGGCCGACATTGCTCTTCCGAAGCCCAATATTAAATGGCTCCCATGGGGTCGTTCCACGGTGAATAGATTGGAATACTTATACTACGCGAACTTAAGTCTATGCTTTTGTTTTCGTACCATAGGTGCGCGCTCATATTGGAAAAAAAAATGGTGTAAGATATATAATATAGGCAAAAGTGGGGGAAATAATATAATAGGAAATCAAATTTTCCGTATTAATTAAATTCAATTCAATTCTTCATTTGCTTAAATGTACACTTATATAGCTTAAGATATTATACAGTCACATACGCCAATATGTACAATGTACATGCACCCCGTAGTGGTTCTGCAAATGGGTTTACGTTATTAAAAATTGTAAAATGTAAAAAGAGTTAAAACATAATTTAATTGATAGGTACATTATATCAAAACTTTGTGTTCGCTCTTTATTGGTGTAGTACGTACCGAAATATTACAATTTTAATAAAATGTTCACTTTCTAGTGAGCGCGGGTCTCGTGAGCCCAATTTTTACACATAAACCAGTATTAAACAATACATTATAAATCATTTATATATTTATCAATAAAAATAAACCAGACATGAAGTGTTTGCCTTTACCCAGCTGAAACAAAACAAATTTAATGGAAAATAAAATTAAGGTAAGATTTATTTTTTACATTGTCCATTATCGTTAAATAAGTCAATGTGTGAGTATTACTATTGCAGACAGTAATAAAGTAACAACAATTTACCTTCACCAAAAAAATACATCAATTAATCCAAATAATCATATCATGAAAAGTACGTGTGCCTTTGTCTCCCGTGTTGTGAAATGAGAATAGTTGTAGCATGATCTCGAAATAGAAAAATATGCTTACCTATTTCTCACACATTAAAACTATTGTATTCACTATTACCCCTCGTTCGCGTTACCCCAACTCTCCTCTAAAGTATGCGTCGCTAGCTGGTAATCCCTTCTCTAGCTTGTGACATGACCAGATTACAAGACTGTATCGTTTCAAACACAGGGTACCTAGAGGCCATATCTATTTAAGAAAGTAAGTTTTGCCTTGCTATTGAATTTACCTATAAAACAATCAAACTTGGTCAAAGTCGATCTAGGTTTGACTCGGTGGATGCCAACCGTTGTCAGCCGAAAAAGTTATAAATCTTTTTTTATAAAGAGTTATAAATCTAGCAGCGGACATAAAATAAAACAGAAATTTATAAAGACAATTATCAAATTATACCTAAATCAATCATCACAAACTTGATCGACTTGTAGTGTACAAGTCAAACTTGAGATCTACATGAAAAATCCAATAAAATTTAAGATACATTACAATACAATAACACTTTAAATTAAAATACAAAAGCTGACCCTGTTATTGCAAATATAAAAGCATAACTTATAATGTTTTTTTATGCACAAATAGTTTGACCATTCCGCCAAATGCTGTGTATATTCCACTAATGTCGGCACGCGGTCGCCCAAGCCGATTGCATGCCCTGAAAGCCTCCATAAACTTTACTGACGACATTCAAACAAGCGATAGATGTTTAAATACTCCAATTTAATAGCTTCATTCGGAAAATGAGGCTTTGAGTATTACGATTATGCCGCGTAACCGATTTATGGCAGAGTTTAATCGATTTTACGGTCGAGTATTCGATTTTATCATACCGGTACTTAAGTCAATATCGTTAATAGGATAATACCTTTTTAGATAGCTCTTGCAAAGATACAGATGAGTTTTGTAGAAGAATTTATATTAGTATATCAGATGTCTATTACCCGTTACACAAGCTTGGATCACAACATATTTTATTTGTTTATAAAGGTAAGAAATGGCTGTGAAAACGTGTGCATAATAAATAATTATGGACTTCCATTGTGGTTCTGTCCTTTTCAAATGGTCTACATAATTGATAACAATGAGTAAGCTCGCCGTTGATTGAAAAAACAGTTCACAAAAAATATGTATAATTTGCACCACAACATGTTTTCCGCGAATAAATATTATCCTGTATTTGTTTGTTACAAAAACTTCTGTTTGTTACAATTTCAGCAGTTAAGTTATATCATCCAACCGACCACGTTTTAAAAGACATAAAATAATTATATCTCTTATTTTAAATTCAGTGAGAGTCAATTGGTTTACCATAATTTTGGGAATTAGTGCGACCCTACACATAAACAATAAGCATACGATAACTCGGCAACAAACAAGCTCTAGTAATTGTACTAGGAATTCTAAAGTAATACCTTATAAAATATGTATAGTATAAATGAGACAAGTATACAGCAAATTACATCCTAAAGTCCCTACTTTGTGTACCCTACTCCTAGTCTAAGTTCTTAAGCAGCTTAGTGCTACGAATTCGTAGCTTATCGTAGACCATGCTACGGTCTCTAGCTACGACTGCTACGATTTGTATTCCAAGAGGTTTTATTGTAGCTTTGTAGAGGTGCTACGAAATTTATAGGGTAGGTATCGATTCGCCTAAAGATCTGCGCGTCCACAGTGTCAACTGGTCTAAAACGCTAGTCGTCTACAGTGCAGCTGGTCTCGACTACTTATCAACTCGTCTATTAGGTAGTGATTTGTCTATAGAACGACTCGCCAACAAAATATTTGGGTCACTTTATGTTTTTTCCAGTATTCAATTCATTGATTTATTTATGATTTTGTTTGCATACACAAACACTTAGATAGATTTAAACAAACTATAATAAACTAAGTAAGTACCTTCATAGGAAATATTAAATATTAATTTTGAGGAAACACCATAAGGGACATGCGTTGAATGATTTCTTTTTAAGACAGCCGAATATTGTATATTAAGCTATATTATATTTATATCCAGAAATTCTAGAACCTAAGCTCGCAAATTTTTAGAATTGAAATAGAAAACGTGTTTCTAAGTTTTTCCTGATTTAGTTAAAAATAATAGACGAGTCAATCTATAGGCGAGTTGCTTTTTAGACCAGTTGATAAGTAGACAAGTTGGGTCTGGAGACGAGCCTTTTTAGTCAAATCGATACTTTCCTAAATTTCTCTACTTTAAAACGCCTGTCATTGCCTGGCTTCCGGGCAATCCATCCAATCGTGCAATTTCTATTTCTGTGTGAAATGGCTACACAGATATTAGGTTCTTGTGGAAGACCAGCTTCGGTAGAAAATAAATGTATAATGGTAAGACAGCAACATCTCACTTTTTAAGAAGTTTGGATACATAATACAATATCCATAATTATTAATTATTTATGTACACTATTTTTAGCATTATAATGTACTTTATATTTTAAAGTACCGATTCTATAATGTTACGATATATTTATGTTATCTTATTTAATATATATTTTTTATTAATTAAAATATCACTCACATAGCCAACATAGTCGCCCTGAAAAGTTCGACTAATAGGCAGGCAGGCCACGTAGCTCGTAGAACCGATGGCCATTGGGTCTGAAAGGATCCGGAATGAAGACAGCTGATTGGCAAAAGTAGTGTCGGACGTGCACCAACAAGATGGACATATCATTTGGTGAAATCCGCCGATTCACGGTTTTTTACGGCCGATTATCTTCCGATCGGTACAAGTGCAAGTTAACAAAGGAGGCCATATCCAGCAGTGAACGTCCTGTTGCTGAAATTATAATACAAATCAACGTCAAAATGTTATATTAGATATTTATTTTACTTTTAATCAAAAGGAAATAAATACAAGTCATAAAAAGTATACAAAGTATCACTTCCAAAGTAGGTAGATGTTTTGGGTGCGTCAATCTACGGCTTCGTGTTATTTTGTAATTTAACGAAAAACTGTGTTATTTTCGCATTCCAACATTTTCCACGAACATTACGGTATCTCCTTTTCACAAAATTACCCCGGCAAAGATTAATATAATATTCTGCAGAACAGACAGAGTAAGTTGACACGTTTTTGAAGACGACTAAAAACAAAATAACTGGTTTGACATACTTGTTTGTTTTGTTATTGGCCGCATTTAATGTAGATAAATCAATGAATTTTTATATTTAAAAGAAATTGTTTTACGTATATTCAAATAAAATACCTACGCTGATTTTTTTATTAGGAAGTACCTTCCAAAAACCTTAGTAAGTCTTGTATATTTAATAACTTACAAATATTTTAACTAAATTTGTCACGTAAAAGTAGGTATCTCAATATAACCAATCAATTTAAAATTCATGAAAGTAATAACAAAATAAACAATAATTTTAAAATGTGTGTCAGTTTTATAAATTAATATAACTTATAAAAATTAACAAAATATTTGGAAGTGTCCGCAATGAGGCTTAACCTCGACCGGTGTTGACATTAACTCTTCATTACGTGAGTAATGCCCTCTGAATTATGTATGGGGCAATTTAACTCTTTGAGTATATTTTCTAGGGGTAAATAATTACTACCTTCTCTCACTTGCGTGGTGGATAACTGGTATGATAAGTAATTATTCAAGCTTTGACCAAAACTACGCGTTAGCAACGCGGGAACGTCTACAATGCGAGAGATTTTTGCTAAAATCGCCACGTTTTTATGCCAAAGTAAAGTACCATACTAAGCCATAGTAAAGTACCGCTTCGCAGTCGCTTTGGTCGCGCAGGTTTGTCCGAAGCTTAAAAGCGTAATTTTGGGTGTATATTGGTACCAGTGGAATATATTAAGTGTGATACGGTCTACAAAGAATAAAAGAATATATATTCCGGCTACACACATTAAAATTTACTGTGCCAAATTAAACGTTAATTTAATAACAACTTTATTGAAAATATTTCTTGATATTGTATACTATGAAGATAGCATAAAAGGCTGACTAAGATAAAATACGACGGACCGGACTGGACGTCATTCAGTAACAAACTATGGACAGAACAGAAATTAATTTGATGAGTTTGAGATAGACTTATATACAAAGGGTTCAGTATATTTTAACAGCTTATAATCATTCTCTTTGGTCTGGGTGTTTAATATGTATCATAAAAATATCTTTATATGTATGACTATTATATATGGTATAACAGATATTTAGTACCCGTAACACAAGCTTAGCGCTTATACCACTGGGCTAGATGTTGTTGAGTGAATTGTCTGAAAATATTAATTTATTATTGTGAGTAAGTTATATGTTATGTTAGTTTTTGCTATTGTTAACAAAAAAACAAAAAATTGCAAAAAGTTGCAGTCAAAGCGGTCATCCATCCAAGTAAGTACTAACCATACTCAACCTCTCTTAACTTTATAAATGAAAGGTAAATTGAGGTGTACGATTTATTGCGAAAAAAAGTACTAACTTGATCTTGTTTAAACCATTTTTCGGTCGAAGTTTGCATGGTAATGCACGTCATTATTTTTGAATGTTTTAATATTCTCTTAATTTAGAAGTTGAAGAACACATTCTAACACTTTCAAAGTGTCACATGTGAAAACTATTCTGTTTAGAAAAAAATTAAAAGAAACCTGAACTTCATTTTATCGATATATACACAAGTTAAGTTTTATGAAATTAAGTTAATTGTGCTAAGTATGGATAATCCCAAAGCAAAAAGTTTTTTTAATGTTAAAAACATTTTAATGCGGTTTACACAATAACTTGGTAAGTAGGTGCTTACCAAGTTTAGATAGTATAGTTTCGGAAAAAAGTTGCTGTGACATGTGTTTGTATCTATTTATTTAATCTTTTTTTATAGTTGTAAGTGAATGTTGTATTCAAAATGTTCTAATAGATATAAGTTTTTTGTTATTTGTTAGGAAATAAATGTATTTTGTTTGTTTGTTTGATACGAACGGACAGACAGCGAGACATGACGCATATACCGTAGGTATGGGTTTCACTTTTGTTTACGGAACCCTAAAAACATTAACGGAACTTAGCCTGTCACAGTAATCTACTTTTGGCTAGATAATAGGTACGTTGAAATTCATGAGCACAGTAAACCCTTCATAAAAGCTAACGATCGATCGAGCTTGTTTTTCAAACGAACTCGTAAGAAACTAGGTACTTGAAGGGAATTACACTGAGTTGCAAAAAATAGACTAGGCTTATGCGTCACTTCATACATAGTCACCCGGATAAGTTCGTTTAACACCTTCAATGCGGAACGAGATCTTATAGGTTTCGGTTGTGTCGTTATTAGGATAAAACAATACAATAAATCTAAATTTAAAATTTAAGGAAACCCCCGATTCCATTGCCTTAATTTCCTTAAATGTAAAAAACATATTATTATTTAATGTGGACGCGATGCGCTTTCATTTGATACCCCACACTAGTATATTTTCAGATTTTCGGTTTTCCTTTCCCACTCTTACCCCCATAAAACATGTCTAAGAACACTCGCGCCAGACTCACCTTTCATGCAAAAAAACTAAATTGAAATCGCTCCATCCATTCGGGAGCTATGATGTCCCAGACAGACAGACAGAAACGCAAACTTATAACACCTCTCTTTTTTGGTCGGGGATTAAAAAGGAATTTAAAGCTTAATACAAAATGCGTAATGGGCGGCCTTATTGCTTAAAGCAATTTCTTCCAGACGACCTTTGGATGGAGTTTCCATCATCAGTCATCCGTTTTGGCGGATGATATTTCTGTATGTTTCTTTAGTGATAGATTAAGATATATTTTTTTGTCTTATGACAAAAAAAAATATATAACATTATGTATTTAATATATTACCTACATAAAATCTTATATCCAATTTTGGATTTTATATTTTTATGAATGAAAACTAATGAGATACGAGTATGATATGTCTTGCTTTTCGGCCGAACTCAAAGAAACTACATCCAGGGACTCAGTAGCAAAAAATATACTCAGCTAATGAGACACTTCATTCATAGTCGCCGGGATAGGTTCCTTTAAGTGGCAGTGGGCAGGCCATGTAGCTCGTATAACCGGTTCCTGTTGAGGCCGAACGGTTCTCGAATGGAGACGACAGTACAGTTAACCCATCTTAAAAGCTAACAACATCGATCGAGCTTGTTTTTCAACCGAACCCGTAAGAAAATACATTCAAGGATTTACACTCAGTAGCAAAAAATAGACTCAGCTAATGTGCTACTTCTTTTTTGAACGTGTTTTGTTCGAGGTCAGAACTAGGAGTGTCTTTGTAGCTCTGATAATTTTGCTGTGCACTATACAGAGTTTATTATCTAGTTATAAATCAAGCGAAGTTTTTAGTGGCTTAAATAGTGAACCATAAATTCTAAGATAAACAAATTGTGAAAAGTAAGACTGTAAGTATAATATAATTTTCAAGTGGTTTTAGAGAAATGTTATAGAAAATCGGTATTAAAGATACTTCTACGTTTGACGATTTCAGATAATTATATTCATATCTTTATAAAATGGAATTATAACTGTTTGTTTTCCGAATAAAATAAAATAAAAAAATTAAATATTTAATTAAAAAAAGGTACTTATTTAAATAAGTACTATTTAGATTTAAATCGGGATATTTACCATGATTGATTGTCTTTCGAGTTTGAGGTAAATATCCCGTTATAAATCTAAACAGTATTGACAACCGTGAAAGATTAAAAAATTTATATATATTTAAATGTTTAGAAACAGAATGAGGGAATGTTTAGAATTTCATTCAACAATACATTTGACGCTAAAACTACTGATGAATTTTGTATTCAAATGAATGTTAAAATATCATTACTTATTGTATCCTCAAAAATCAAAATGTGCTTAATTATTATTATTACAGCTCGATTATTATTAGTGCAGAACATAGTAAATAAATAATTACATGCATATTGATTTTCTAAATACACAAATAACACCTAGATCCGGTACCAAAATTCATGAAACCAAATCCGGTAACTTGTTATAAATCGAAACCTGCGCTTCACCTTCAAAATGCATCCACCGAGTCACTAAGGCCCTCAACATTTACGCACCTATCAATATTAATTTCAACGCTAGAATTCACCCCACACCGGTTTAAAGCCTTAAAACGCCACAGGCGATGTCTCAATTGGGTCGAAGTGCGAAGTTTGTTACCATAATTTTAATGGGCTTTTTATTCAGAAACGGAAGTTTGTTCGGTAAGACTAACAGGGTTGGAAAAAAGGGTGAAAATGGAAGTGGTTGGATATCTGCGAGCTTTGGGTGAAAGTTTATTTCGCAGTGTTTGCAATGAAATAAAAAATAACCTATATATTTCAATTTCATCAATATTCAATCATAATGTCGTGCATGTTGTGTGGGTTTCATGTTTGAGTGAGAGAAACATTTTTTGACACAGCAAAACACAAAATACAATAAATAACAACAAAATTTTGTGAGACGTGCCAAAAGGCCTCAGCATAATTATGCAACCCCACACTTAGAGCGCGGAGGTGCGCTGATTTTCAGACGATATTTGTCACATTGTAAAATTAGTTATTTCGGTTTCAGGTGAAATTATTTTATTCATTATATTGAGATCACTTTTTGACCTATTTAGGTATGTGAAAAAGTGATCTCTATAATAATAATAATAATTATATATAATTCATTCCAGAATATTATTAAAATAAAATTCTTTATGTATTTCCTGCTCATGTACAGGCATGATGACTACATAAAAAATAGGTTTCATGTTTAGTCCGTCTGTTAGCCTGTCCAAAAATACTGGACACCTATTTTTTGCTATACAAATTAATTAAGAAAGTGCCATGATTATAAAGCATCAAAGTTCCGGGTTGACCGCTTGTAACGTATAAATTTAGTACATTTTGAATTAGTAATTAGAATTACGTCACGGGAAACTTCAATGAACTGAAACATTTCATTTTAAGTTTGGTAGATAAAAGAAAAAATATGGGTACAATTTTTAAAGTAATCTTAATGACGGACACATTATATTTTTTAAATAGATACGTTAAATACAGATTATATTTTAGGAGGACCATTGACAGAAAGAAAACAACATAAGATTCATAAAGGGATCCGATTTCGTACAAAAATGATTTATCTTTATTATCTCGTTGTTTTTGGTCTCGCGACCAAAAGTGTGAAATGCGATTGGAGGCTTTTATTCCATTTCTATTGACAAACGAATAATTTAATTCTGGATTCTGGGGATTCATGTCGACTGTAAAAAGGTCCCAAGATTTAGGGTGGTTTTAATTAGTTTGCTGAGGAATTGGGGAGAAAATTGACGCAAAACTGCCCTTTAATTCTCTGTGAGCTAATATAATATGGGTGGTGAGGAGTGGTATTTATGGAAATTAAGGCCCTGTTAAAAATCCCGAATTCATCTGGATTTTAAATTCAGGGTCACTTTTTGCGAATTGCATATTATAAATGTTATATTAAATCTGCAAGGTTAATGATTGATTTTAGAAACCTGTTTAAGCCGTTACTGCAAATGTATCATTCTGCAATACATTACAAAAAATTCAACGATTTTATTCAGTTCAACAAATATGTAAACTTACCTACTAGCTCTCTGTAAAAATAGTCCTTTGTATAATAGTTTTAAGATAAAAAATAAAATGAAAGTAAAATGTATTCTTTGTAGCAATAAAATAAAGTACCTGCAATTTGGTTCCAGATAGATACAGAAACCAGGACCGAGTTTCAAACATTTCAAAATCTTAGGATTAGCATATTTATTACAAATGGAGCGAACCATTACGCGCGACCTTTGGAACAGTATCAGAAATGTAATACAGAAGCACGGCTTTAAACTAACAAGCAAGTATTTACATTCCCACTGCTGGAACATAGAGACTTCTCTCTTGGAGAGAGAGATTAAAGTAATAAAAACAAATCTTACTTACCCATAACTTATAGCATAGGAGGCTCTAATAAAGTGTTTCTAGAACATACAAACACTTGTCGCTTGTTGGAAATCCTGTCCCCTCGGCGGGAATCGAACCCGCTACATTTTGAGCATTGAGATTGTTTATTTATAAACGCTCATTGATAAATGAAGTTTGAAATGCACGCATATAGCAGCTTGAGCTTCCTGTATTTGGTAGTTCAACCTTCAAGAAATCAGAAAACACTGTTGCATTAAATTTATTTGGTATGAATTTATGTTATTTTTTTTACATTTTAAACAAGAAAAAATTATAAAAAATGCAAACTCTAAGAAAAATATGTTAAAAAAGGTTATACAAGCACCTACACGACATGGTCCTGTGAGTCCAGAACAGTCAAAGATTATCCAATATCGCGGGCGTAGCGTCGACGAAATCACTTCGTTAGACCACATTTTGGGGTCAGAGGAAGATAGGTAAAAGGAAGTAAGGGAGCGTACAACAACGATAACACAGATATTCAGATTTTACAAACAATCGAAAGGTCTGTGGGACCATAGGGCGTCCAACCTAAAGGTTCATTATATCAAATCGTAATTTTTTTTGAGGTTTGTTAAAATTTTGTTATCTCTACGAGTTTTATGGAATCCGTTATTTGATATTTTTATGTTTTGATCTTCTAACATTTCCTGTATGCAGGTATTAACGAGCTTGCTGGTGTAGTTTTGGCCGCAACAGACCACCACTAAAACTTAACAATTTTTTTAGGTTGAATTAATCGTTTAAAAAAATCAACAAATATGCAGTTCATAGAAATTTATTTTATTGCAATATAATATCGAAAAATGTAGCTTAGGGCGTCCACCAACTAGATGGTCAGATGATTTAGTATGAGTCGCGGGTTCGTGGTTATTACATAATCCCATAGGCCGCTACCAACCGAGTTAGTCCAAGACTATGAATATTATTATATAATATTACTAGCGGCCCGCCCCGGCGTCGCACGGGTATAAAATTTTCCCGGAAATTATTCGATTTTTTCTCGCCGTAAAAACCATCCTATCTCTCAAGTTGGATAGAACTGCACACGGTGTGCGAATTTTATTATAATCGTTTAAGTGGTTTAGGAGTCCATTGAGGACAAACATTGTGACACGAGATTTATATATATTAAGATATACATATTGCCATGAGCATCCGATCACAGAGAGATCTCGCGTAAAAATGACACAAAAACACACAAATAGTAGCGATTTTTTCGTGTTTCGTAATGTGGTCCGGAGAAGCCATCTTCTAGGCCTTCATGCTCCATCTTAGACCTCATGGTGACTTTACATCAGGTGAGATTGTGGTCAAATGAAGGCTTATCCAACATAAAAAAAAACACAGAGAACAAAACCTTTTTTCAATTCTAAAACAAATATCTCGTAATATTTGTTTATTCTGCATCAACATACTAATTCCCGTGTTTGCTACAACGGTCCTAGTTCCCCGGGGAAATATTCGTCTTACCACCGAACTTAATGCGTACCGAGGTCAATAAACAATAATGTATTATGTTGGGGCCTGCTGGAATTGGTTTTTGCATTATGGACAAGATTATCTGTTTTAATACTTACGAAATGGAAAATAATCACATTGATGCTGTGTGATAAGTCCGCAAATGTTTATTTATAATGTATGTATTAAAGCGGAGTTTTTGTAGGGTATAAATAACACAACTGACTGTCTCAATAGCGCAGCTAAAGAAGTGTTCGATTCTGACTTGTGGGTGAAGTTTATCAAATAGATCAGGAAAATCTAATTTACATGAAATGGCTGTTCCTATCCTGCGGTTAACCGTTATTCAAATGCAAAATATATATAAATATTTATGCAAATATACAGCTTAAATTCCGCGCAAACTGGCCACTTTCAGCCACTATTGTGGCAGCAAATTGCTTAAGGAAGATATAATATAATATTTACTAGTAGTGCCTCGCTGCGTTCCCGCTTTATAATAGATTTTCTCAAATAATTACATAGTTTGTCGCGGTAAAATGTAGCCTATCTCCTTTTTTATACTTTAGATATTATGTTTGCCTAATTTCATTTTTTTTGGTTAAGTAGTTTTTGCTTGAAAGTGAAACTATGTATTACAAAAAAACCGCATACGGATCCGTTCGGTAGTTTTTGAGTTTATCCCGAAATAAAGACACGAATACAAACAGGGACTTAAATTAATAATATGAATAGATTGTCATATTTCTTCTTCTTCTATGAGTTTAATGGCGGCCGTGACTGACTATACTGACAGTATTTAAGTACATATTGATTCATATACTGGTGGAACGCAAAATGGCATTTAACTGAGTAACATCTTTTTCGCCCTAAAACGTTATTTAAATTGACACTGGCAAAATAACGCTTCAAGCGCAGAGACCAATTACAAGAAATTGAATTGAATTCATTAATTCATTGAATTCATAAATAATCTGTGATAATACGTTTTTCATCTCGCTTTAAGGACTGGTCAACTCTAGTGCTGCACTAGGGCGCCAAAACAATTTGAGAACAAATCGGTTGTCATGGTATGGACATATTATGAGAAGGGATGCATGACATGTGACGAAAAGAGTGTTAGATATGTGTGTCGGTGGATATGTGGGAAGAGGTAGACCAAAGAAAAGATGGATAGACTGTGTGAAGGATGACATGTGTAAGAAAGGAGTGAGTGTTGAGATGACGAGTGACAGAGGAAAATGGAAGGAAAAAACATGTTGTGCCCACCCCACATAATGTGGGGAGAAGAGAGAATGATGAGTACTTTCCTATAAAAATCGTTGCTAATCTGCGCAACTCCCAAACTAGGACGGATAGCGGTATTTAAAGTAAAACAAGCGGAAGGGACAGCGCTACCTAATCCCTTTACAGTGATAAGGGCACTGGTCAGCTTCGGGGCTAAACAAGGCAATGATTGTAAGGGCTGGCTAATGACACGGTAATTAACTGTGTCAGGGCTTGTACCTGAAGGTAATATGTGGTTTACTAAATGACGTTATTTTACAAAATAATAATAAGCTGGAAAGCTGGATAAAGGGTCAGATTAAGAAGCCAGTACTCCTGGACTCGGCGCGTATGGTCAGCAAGTTCCTCTCTCTGCAGCCCTAGTCACCGGTCGCTTGAACTTTAATTCGCGGCCGGAGATTCTCCGTTTTGATATATTTATAGTTCTTTTTATACTCTATTGTATAAAAAATATTTTAATGATTTGACAGTTACATAAAGAATATAATAAATGTATTAAGACTTGAAACGGGTTATATACCATGATTATACAGTTTTCGAGGTTTTTGAAATTAAAAAACCGTTAAATTCATGGTATGTTACCCTTTTCAAGTTTTAATATTGTTGAAACCCATTTTAATGAAAATGTAGTAATATATTTTAAACCCCGACCAAAAAAGACGGGTGTTATAAGTTTGACGTGTCTGTCAGTCTGTCTGTCTGTATGTCTGTCTGTCTGTCTGTCTGTCTGAGACATTATAACTCCTGAACAGATGGAACGATTTTAATTTAGTTTTATTTGTATGAAAGGTGAGTCTGGCGCGAGTGTTATTAGACATGTTTCATCAAAATCGGTTGTGCCGTTTAAAAGTTATGGGAGTTAGAGTGGGGAAGGGAAACCGAAAATCTGCAAATATACTCGAGTGGGGTATCAAATGAAAGCGCATCGCGTGCACATTATAAATATTATGGGGGTTTACTTTTAAGGAAAAAATTAAGGCATTGGAATCGGGGGTTTTTCTTAAATTTTAAATTTAGATTTATATTCAATAGTAATTAATATGAGGTCATTTAGTAATCCTCATATTTACTTCAGGTACAAGCTAGACATCTATAACTCATTAGATTATGTCCTGCTGTAGCTATACTTAACAAATTAATTAAAAGTCTACGAGGGAGACTTATAGAATAGAATAGAATAGAAAACGCTTTATTGTACACCACACAAATTAATAATAAAATTTACAAAAACCTTAACTAATTAAAAACAGGGTACAAAGGGCGGCCTTATCGCTATGAGCGATAAGGACTTATGTCTCTGACTTTAAAAATATAATGTTAAATATTCAATTTTTATTGAAATTTGTTCACCACATAGACGTTTTATCTGCATTATCTTTTAACTGGTGTTTTTAATGAGTTCTAAGTATAATATAAATTTTGTTCTAATTTTAGGAAAATGCTTCAAATCAAATCAAATCATTTATTTGCCAGATACACGCTTACGCTGCGGATCGACTTACATCGGCGTAGTGCAACTGTCGATGTGGGTCACTGCGCGCGCATGTATTATTGGCACAGTTGTACACCGGAAGTGCCAGTCAATTCAGCCGTAACACGCCGACTACTAAACATACATAACTCTTCAATGATTGATTTATTAGTTAATTTACTTCGACGGTCTTTAGTTATTTTTAACCCCCGACCAAAAAAAGATGGGTGTTTTAAGTTTGAGGTGTCTGTCTATCTGGGACATCATAGATCCCGAACGGATGGAACGATTTCAATTTAGTTTTTTTGTATGAAAGGTTAGTTTGGCGCGAGTGTTCTTAGACATGTTTCATGCAAATCGGTTGTGCCGTTTAAAAGTTATAGGGGTGAGAGTGGAGAAGGAAAACCGAAATCGCTGCGCTGTACAAAAATATTATGGTGTTTTACTCTTAAGTAAATTAGAGCATTCAAATCGAGGGTTATTCTTAAATTTAAAATTTAGATTTATTATTAATCATGTCTTATTTGTCTAGGTAAGGGACCCGCGATTCAAATGCCTAGCTATCACGGTTGATAAGTACCGTTAATAACGTTCATTTGTATAAATAACTATTTTAGTCACCTATGCCAAAGGAAAATGCAAGCAAAATATCCTACACATTATTTAATGAAATATTCCAATTTCTTTGAAAGACAACCTCTAACCTTTACCGTGGAAAAATATACCAATTGTCTTTCATATAAACGCATTTTTCCATCCCTAGCGAACAAAAATATTTGTTCGCCAAACAAAATAAATCACTCCTCTAGACATATTTATGAATCACCCTTTACCTGTACGCAATCTCGTTTCACGCGCAATGAAACGATTTGAGAACACCTTTTATATGGAACCTGTCTGATGCTTGATAGCTAACATTAACTTTGATATTACTGTGAGTCATAATATGTTTAACAATTTATAAATTATATATATTTTTTAATTTTTTATCCTAAAATTCTCTTCACTCTTATGAGTATGACGACTGCATAAATAAATCTAAATTTAAAATTTAAGAAAAACCCCTATTCCAATGCCTTTATTTCCTTAACAGTAAAACACCGTAATATTTAGTAATGGGCACGCGATGCGCTTTCATTTGATACCCCACTCGGTATATTTGCAGATTTTCGGTTTTCCTTCCCCACTCTAACCCCCATAACTTTTAAACGGCACAACCGATTTTCATGAAACATGTCTAACATCACTCGCGCCTAACTTACATTTCATACAAAAACTAAATTGAAATCGTTCCATCCGTTTAGGAGCTATGATGTCCCAGACAGACAGACATACAGACAGACACATCAAACTTATAACACCCCTCTTTTTATGTCGGGGGTTAAAAAATGGAATTCTGTTTAGTCTGTCTGGTAACCCGTCCAAAGAAAAATACCTTTAGGCCGCGTACGTAACCGAGTTTTGTAACCAGGTTACAAGAACGGAGGAAAATTTCTACTTATGTGCCTAGTTACAAAACTCGGTTACATACGCGGCAGAAAGGGAAAAATACGGTTAATTTTTTATGAATTAATCTAACTGACCAATTATTTTTTTAAGTAGCTAACATTTATGTGCGGGGCGTGACGTTTACGTGCGATTTGTACTAAATTTCACAATCAATAGCCCCCACTCCGAAACTACGATGAACTATGCCTTTGCACTTTCTTATTAAATTCATAAAGCAAAAAATACGTGTCCAAAATTTTTGAACATGCTAAGAGACGGACTAAAGACGGAAATACAATATTTTTTATGTAGTCATAAAGCCTATTGTAAAGCTAAAAAGTTTTTTAAGAGAATTTGTAGTACATGTGTAAAAGCCAAAGCCTCTACGCGCAACACACAATTTCAATTCCCTCCCCACCCGCAGCTTATATTAAAAGCTGTGTACCTTTTATGAAAACCGCTTTAATATAATTTCCTTAGAAATTACTTCGCTCAGGCGGCTTATTGCATTTTATGAAACCTCTCCTTTCGCCACAGCGACCGACTAGAGAGGGTTTGGTGAGAAGGCGTTCTTTATTCAAAAGATGAACATCTAGAGACGATTTATTTATTTATTTTATGAGCTTAGTAGCTCGAGGGTACATTTTGTTTTTAATATCTTTGTTATTTTTTAGTATTTTATTCTCGGGACGCCAGACAGAACTGAAAACTTTAAAAAGGGCTAGCTCTATGCGAAATAGTAAAGAGGAGAAGCTTGTTTACACAGACTGAAACCGTAACGCGTTACGTAACAAACTTGTTCGGGTCTTTAGTCGTTTTGAACCGCTGTTAATGCAGACCCTTGCCCATCTCGCCACTGAGGCAGTCAAAATTTTGCTTGTAACAATAATTATACAGATATTGTTAACAACATTAGGCTGTGACAATTTGGTAACTTGTTGAAAAGTTTACCTCAATGCGTGGGTGCTGATTCCACACGACAATGGTAAATTCATTCTATAAATTGGTAAAGTTTTCATAACATACGTAATGAAAATCATTGTATGAAAACGGAGTTTAAAAGTTCAGTACGAGTATACGAGACAATTTGAATCATGTCACAAGAATTCAATTTCTATTTTTAATTATTTTGTTTCTGAACTCGCTGATCGAATAGAAACGAGTGGAATATAAATTTCAGAGACTTTTGAATCTCAAAATTTTGATAATCTGACTTATTAAAAGATGTATTATCATGTTGACAACCTCTGTGGCTCGGTGGGCGAAGGTCCGCCTACGGCGCAGGAGTTGGCGGGTTTGATTCCCGCCGGGGGCCAGATTTTGTATGTTCTACAATTTCTGGTTTCGGGTCGTTTTATAAGTATCATTTGTATGTATTTACAAAAAATAATGTATCTATGTAGTATATCAGTCACCTATAGTACAAGCTCTGCTTAGTTTGGGGTTAGGTGATGCTGTGTGAGTAGCCCGGAAAATTATTATTATTAAGTATTATCATAGATTATTGAACTTTCTACAACAACTTTTAAGCATTTTTAACACTATTTAAAAAAAAAAGAAGAAGCTCATAATATTTTCTATTGTGGTTTAGTAAATTTTAATTTGTATAATATTTTTTTACTCCGTGAACGGATTTTGATAATTATTTTATTACAAATTTGTTCCATTTAAATCTGATAAGTCATCTTCAGAAATATTCCGAGGCAAAATGTATAGCAAAAAGTATAAGTAATTTTTTTTACACACAGGGCGGAAATTTATTTAAAATTTTTATTTGTTCTGACAACTTCGTTAGGTTTCTTTTAGCTCTAAAGCGTTTTTTTTGCATAGCTTTAATCTAAAAACAAATCACATATTATTACCACATAAACGAAGGATGCCTACATTAACGCTACCCGCTCGAAAACCACATTTTACGCGAAACCCTGAATATTCATTAATATGAATAATTCACGGTAGCCTTAGTAAATAAAGTAAGTTCAGGGGTTTTTGAATTAAAATGGCGATGTAACTAATAGTGCCCATATTGTGTGCTCTCATTTAAGATTCATAACATCTTTTAATATACTTAAAATATGTTATGAATAAATTAATTTAAATTTGAAACTGAACAAAATGCATTATTTCCCTTAAAATTAAAATAAATAAATTAAATAAATAACCCACTTTCACCCCCCAACTGCTTAAACGATTGTGAACGACATCAAACATACATATTTAAAAACACTCGTGCATAAATCACCTTTAATGCAAAAAAAAAACTAAATTAAAATCGCTTCATCCGTTCGGGAGCAATAATGCACACACAGACACGTTAAACTACTTATAACACCCCTCTCTTTGTAAAAATGCGTAGTTAAAACTTCGTAACCTTGTAAATACCAGTCAAAAAACTACTCTGTGCTAAAAACACACCCGCAAATTTTCAACAACAAATCCAGAACTTCAGAAATAAACAAAACACAACACGAAAGTTCAACACACTGGCAAACTAAGTAACAAATACACATAATCCACATAGCACTTTATTTTTCCGAACAACACACAAACGCCGCAAATTATCAGTTTTGACAATTACGTTCAGGAGTGCGTTTTATGGTTTTTTGAAGTGAAACTTCTTTAGAATCGTTGTGATTTCAGACCGGATGCAACGGAAATACGTCAGGTAAGCCAATCTTAAACGCTAACAAGGTTAAGCAACTTTCCGGAACGCCAGTACTTGGATGGGTGACCGCCCTAACAAAATCTTTTTGCACAGTATTTTTTTTTTTATTCATCTCATTCTTTTGTCGATTTATTGAAGTTTCACTTCTACCGTATGTGAATCGCACACACACCTTTTTTATTTTAATTTTTTATTATTCATAAGCCTTCATTTGACCACAATCTCACCTGATGTAATGAGTGATGATGTGGTCTAAGATAGAGCATGAAGGCCTAGAAGATGGCTTATATATATTACGAGACACGAAAAATCCGCGCTGACAAGCCGCGGCCGAAGCATACCACCAGAGACTGTTCTTAGCACCACCCGGAACAGACAAAACCTCAAAAATTGTATTTTTCGAAAGCGGATATTATAAGCAATATCACGAATTCGTGATTATAAATATAGTATCGAACAAAAATAGGCGAAACTTCATAAAAGCGGTAAACTCATGTTCGTTATGACATACGTATATTAATGAATTCGTTCACTCATCACATTACAGATGATTTTTATTTGTTTCCTCAAATGACGTTGTTTTTGCACACCAAATCGCAAAAAGGACAGAGAAAAACCCTACTAACGACGATAAAACAAAATCACTACATTTTTATTGTTTACATTTGAAAGTTCCTTAGTTGACAGCGATATAATTATTGAAAGCGTTTTCAAGATAAATATAAATAAGCTTGTGATATTTTAAATGTTTTATCGATATATTTCAAAATATTATGATGATTCTGCGAATTGCCCTCCAGATCTGCTATATTAAATTATTTTTCGAGCATAGATTATTTCATCACCCATTTGTAGCTGACATTTCTACCTTATACCTGACACTGACATTTACAGGACAAAATAAGGCAACGAACAAAGAATTCAAATTTTAACATTTCTCACCCTGAGTGCCTGCTGGCAATAAACTAGTTAAAAATCTAAATTTAAAATTTAAGAAAAACCCCTATACCAATGCTTCATTTACCTTAAAAGTAAAACACCATCATATTTAGTAATGTGCACGCGATGCGCTTTGATTTGATTTAAAAACTCGAGTGTAATTGCAAATTTTTGGTTGTCCTTCCCCATTCTCACTCCCATAACTTTTAAACGGCTCAACCGATTTTCATGCAACATGTCTAAAAACACTTGCGCCAAGCACACCATTAGTTAAAAGAAAACTAAATTGTAATCGGTCCATCCGTTCAGAAGCTACGATCTCCCAGACAGACAGACAGATAGACACGTCAAATTTTTGACACCCCTCTTTTTTGGTCGGGGGTTAAAAATTAAACAAATCTGGAAGCACTAATTTTCAAATAACAAGGTCGGTTCTATACTTTGCTCCTAGGATTTTGCAGTTTTCCTGGATTTATATAATGTAAGCATAGACCACAATGTTATGTGTAATTCTCAGAAACCATTTATTTTGGAAGTTTGGAAATTTACCTGTACAGATGACTCTGAGAAACTGTAAACTTTACAGGTTTCCATACTTTGACAGGCGCTTGTCCTTTACTCAACTCTAGAGCAGGGGTCGGCAAGTAGTTTTAGGTAGGGTCCGGATATTGCTCGAAAATTTTTAAAAGGTCCAGAAAAAAAAACAACTGATAATAATTAAGTACAGCTTTTTATTACCTAAATTTAGTGAGAAAAATTGCAACGGCGGTCTTGAGCCAGGTTTTTATAGTTTGGTTCTCGTGAAGAACAGCTAATTCGAAGAGTGTCTTTTATTCTGGAACGATATTTGTATTTAAAAAAATTCATTTTTGAAAATGATGTTTCGCATTATGTATGTCGAGCCAAACATAGTGGCATAGAATTGATAGCAAGTTTTTTGCAATTTTCATATTTTTCTGGGACATGTTTGACCCAAAATTCTTCAGTTGACACCTTTTTATATATTTGCAAAGACACATCTTCTTGCAGATCGATTATTTCCATTTGAAGTGATGGCTCGGCGGCGCGGCGGCGCGATGTTTTTGATCGATGTCGATGTTGTAAAACAGATTAATTAGATTAGGTAGGTACTAGGTTAGATTGGTTCAAAAATATTACGTATTTATACCTACATTACAATATTTGGCGGTCCGAGGTTCAACCTTTCGCGGTCCGCAAACGGACCGCGGTCCGCCTGTTGCTGACCGTTGCTCTAGAGGTATAAAATACGTGTTTGGCTACTGTTTTCTTTAATATAAAATCAAAGTCAAAACGTGTATGTCCTTAAAAGCACAGGACATAGACAGGGCAACTTTAAATCTATATATATAAAAGAAAGTCGTGTTAGTTACACCACTTATAACTCAAGAACGGTAGAACAGATTTGGGTGTAAATCGGTATGGAGGTAGCTTAGAGCCAGGAGACGGATATAAGATACTTTTCATCCCGTTCGACAGCGTTCCCGTGTGACTTGACGTGAATATCTTAATATATATAAATCTCGTGTCACAATTTTGTCCTCAATGGACTCCTAAACCACTTAACCGATTATAATAAAATTCGCACACTATGTGCAGTTCGATCCAACTTGAGAGATAGGATAGTTTAAATCTCAAATTATAGTCGCAATTTTAATTTATTGCTAATTATTTGTCTGTTATTATCTACAGGTTAACAAAAGTGTAAAATAAATGTCTTTTTATAGGTTGTCTATGATTTTTCTTGATAAGCTATTCATACGTGGTGGTAATATACTCTTTGAGCTATTGTCAATGTCTCGAAAGTTCAATATTAATTTTATAGGTTGTCTATGATTTTTCTTGATAAGCTATTCATACGTGGTGGTTATATACTCTTTGAGCTATTGTCTATGTCTCGAAAGTTTAATATTCAACATAGTTTTCAATCATTTTTTTCTGACATGAGTTTGAAGTAATTATTATAATTGTTATTTTTTTATCTTTTTGTTAAATCGTCCGTGAAATAGCGGAGATTATCTATATTCTATATAAATAATAAATCTAAATTTAAAATTTAAGAAAAACCCCCGATTCCAATGCCTTAATTTCCTTAAATGTAAAACAACATAATATTATGTAATGTGGACGCGATGCGTTTTCATTTGATACCCCACACTAGTATATTTGCAGATTTTCAGTTTTGCTTCCCCACTCTCACCCCCATAACTTTTAAACGGCCCAACTAGAGAAGCTAAGAACAACACAGCTTTATCAGTTTTTCCAATTTTGTAGTTATTACAATTATGGGGGGTTTTTATGTGTACCAACGTAATGCACACCACAGGCATAATTCGTCCGTAATCTTATAATCTAAAACAACAATTATCATGACAAAGTTAAACAATACGAAACTCTCCATAAATAAAAAGTACTCGAATTACAATAACATAAAGATAAGTTTACGTTCTAATAACTAGTTATTAAAAGGTAATGTTTAACTCTGGTTGTGTTTATCACACAAATATACATCTATTTAAAATAAAATATACATATTTTTTACTGGAAATAATTAAAGCCGATCGCGTTAAATGCTTTGATCAAAACATTGTTCCTAAACATGGCTATTTTAATAGCTATAGGTCGGCTTCCTTTACTGCAGAACGGACAAACTAATTGACTATTAGCACGACACCATACATAATTGTTGGTTAAATAGGCTCTTACGCGGTTGTATGATGCATAGGTATGCATATGCATTAATTTTCTTTGGTTCCTTTTTAGGGTTCCATACACAAAGTTTAATACGGACCCTATTACTTGGACTTCGTCGACTGTCTGTCTTACTGTCACCAGGCCGTATCTAAAATCTAGATCTAGATCTAGATAGGTAGACAGTTAAATTGAGGGATGATGTATATATGTTGCATATATAACAACAAATACTAGAAAGACATAATAAATAATTATATAAGGGGGCCCCCCCCTTTATGAGGTTAAATCGTCACTTGATTTTTGAGGTTAAATGACGATTTAACCTCATAAAAATCAAGTTTGTTTTATGGGAGCCCCCTTATATAATTATTTACTAAGCGCGAGGCCAGCATTTGAATGGACCGTTCTGACTGGATATTTTTGTACCCTCAAATGGATTTACCAATTTTTTTTGTTTTACATTGTAAATTATGTATAAATTGTAAACAGAACCTTAGTTGTAGTTTAAGTCTATCTCACACTTATCAAATTTATTCTTCTTACGCCACTACATAGAAAATTTAAATATTTCCCACGTAAAGCATGAAGGCGCAAAGATACAAACCCGTGCAATCTTACAGAACCATAAACACATAAACGGGACGATAACGTGGAAAGCACAGCCACATGTAAGAGCTGTGTTTTCAGCTCCGTTAGTCCTTTATGAACCGTAAGCTAATACTGATATTTATTTACAACCCTCTAATATTAATTTTCTTTATGAATTCACAAATTGTTGAGGGGTTTATGGTGCATAAAATCTCAGTACTGAGTTTTTATTAATAAAATAAGTTAAGAACAGATTTTTTAACAGATCTGAAGCCTTTTTCATCGCTTATAACTAAAATCCAGTCTCCTATTATACTAAATAGACTAAAAGGTCAATAATTGTTGGACTAACAAAATCAAAAGCAAACTCGATGAATTAGGAAATCTTTGATTTGCCCTCAGAATAAAATAATAACCATCCGAGGACCAGAACAATCCCATAAACCGTAAAAAACTTTATGTTTTTGAGTCGCCGAACAAAGATAATATTTAAGTAACTACAGTAAAAGCATTTTTGTTGAAGTTTCGATAGTACTAAAACAACAATTCTTGAACTAGTTTCTTAACAACCTTACATTTTATAAGAGGGAGAAGAAGATACCTAATATTGTAATATTTATTATTTACTTGATTTCAAGCCACGCCGATCACCTCAAGATTTATCTTCTCGGAAAAATATTTGCGCTTTTAACGCACGTGCTGTCAAGCATCGTAAGAAACAAGCATGTTCTTGAGAACTTTGAAAAGTTTGTAGAACATGTGTGACATTCACCAACCCATACTTGGCCAGCCTGGTGAATTAATGTCCCTGTGTCCCAGCAGTGGGAACGTGGGGTGCTTATTATATTTTCTTTCTGATTAAGCAGGACACGATTACCCATATTCGGCCCTACGCTTTTATAATAATTTCATCTCCTTACTAAACCACTCTGAGAATAAAACAAATGTAAATCGTCTTTTTAGTAGGCAATAAAAATCCTACGTGATTCGAAGGACAATTTCGAGTTTTTATAGACGCTCAACAGATATTAAAAAGACGCCATATTTTGATAACTTTCTTAAATCAAAATGAATAAGGGGTTTCAGACGCTGAATTTTAACAAGCAAGGTAACATTTCTTATGGTAAGTCGGCCTGCTTTTATCATTTAAGAAGTTTTCACTAGGGTACTGAGAACTTGTAATAATAATGTATATAATATAGTAACTAAAATAATAAATATATATAAATATTTCGGAGAAGACTCCCGTATTCATACAAATATTTAACTTTTTTAATGTTAAATGTGAAATTGGAGGTTTTGTCTGTTCACGTCCGTAAGTGGTAACCCTCTGAATCCTTACACGTGACCTCCGGGTGGTGCTAAGAACAGTCTCTGGTGGTAGGCTTCGGCCGCGGCTTGTCACCACCCTCCGGGCTGGGCCAGTGCGTGAAGCGATTTTTTCGTGTTTCGTAATGTGGCCCGGAGAAGCCACCTTCTAGGTCTTCATGTCCCATCTTAGACCACATCGTCACTTTACATCAGGTGAGATTGTGGTCAAATGAAGGCTTATCGATCATAAAAAAAAAAAAAAAAAAAAAAAATTGAGTATTTTAATAGTGTGTACTGTTTGTTGTTTATGATTAGTCATAAAATGAATGTCGCATCTGTTTCCACAAGTTCAATAGGCTTTATGCAGTAAATTGATTTTTATCGTACTTCTATCATGGAGGAGTTCACAAAAGCTTTGCCTGTACAATTCCTCGACATTGATTTAACGATCGATACGCCAATCAAAGTCAGTCAGTTGCCTTCGTTGCCCGTTAAATGAATCGACAATGAACGTAATACGTCGATGTTGCATACAATAACGAAAATTCAACGTTTTTTAGTGGTAGAATCTGTTAAACTATTAGCAAACCATGTTGTATTGCTAAGAACACCAATATTGTTATAATAACAATTTAAATATTGTTATGTTTGTTTTATAATTGTTTGCGCAATAAAGAATTATTATCTTATTATCTTATCTTGTCTTAAGAGAAGAAAGCACGGTTGTTCTATTCGCTTCTCAATTCAGTGTACAAAATTTAAGCGAACTGTCAAGACATTGATTTTGACAAGTCCTTGATTATTGTAGTTTTTATTTATCAGTCACGGACGCCATCTAATAAAGAAGAAGAAGAAGTTTATATTAACTAAAAGTTGACCATGTGCGTATAAGGAAATAATCTTTTTGACTTTGACTTTTATTTTCTCACTGTGCTGGTAGGAGAATAGAGACAATTACGCCGGACAGTCTAATCAGACATCTAGTCAACCTCTTGACTCGGCAAAGATGGATTTGATGAGCGGTGGCACATTCTTTTAAGAAAAGTAAAATTCAACCAACTTCATTGTTACACGATAATAAATGATTTTAATAAAAAAAATGTCATAAAACGTTCTCGGAAAATGTGTTCGGAGGATACCTTGTCTAATTTAGAATCTTATTTTTAACCGACTTCAAAAAAAAGGTTTCTCAATTCGACCGTATATTTTTTTTTTTTTGTATGTCCGCGGATAACTTTGTCGTTTATGAAACGATTTTGATTATTCTTTTTTTGTTGGAAAGGGAGTATCCCAAGGGTGGTCCCATGGTAACGAAACCTGGATCTGGTTGTGGAATCCTGAAGAATTTGAGGGAAACTGGTATATTTTAGTAGAGTAATCACTAAAAATCGTGAAATAAAACTTTTTTGCCAAAAATTAAACCTTATGGCTTGAGTTGTGAAAAAGAATGATGTTAGGTACCTATATTATATCTAGTTATTTTTTTACTTGGCACCGAATTCAAAATTATTGAATACCTTATTATTTAATTGTTTATGTTTCTTTTAATTATCACTTATAATGTCGAAATGATTTGTAAAGTTAATTTATTTTTTACTTTTCAGTTTCCGTTTTGAAGTTGGTTTAATTTTTGCAAAAAAGTTTGAAAATGAAAACGATCGAATATTATTTACAAGTTTAATCAAAGTTTATCTGTTCAGAGGAATGCATTTTTCAACACAAAGCAAAACGTTCAGATTTTAGGGAAACGTAGGTGTGCAATGTGCCGTCGGCAGGTGAGGCAATCGCTTCCTTTTGTGGATTAATCTTTAGGATGCCCCAGATGAAACCATTACATAACGCACATTATCTTTTAGCGCAGTCGGTATAGTTTGAAGTAAATATTGAGAGGAATCAAACTTTCAATTAAATTTACTTAGTTAACTCGGAGATAAGCCCTGATTATGTCAATGTTATCAAAACGAATACTATCATAACAGAACGAACAATTGGGATTTGGTTATAAAACTCAGAATTTTAAATTAAGCTTCGAAGAGGTGAAATTCAATATTATCTTTCCAAGTCTACAGACACTTTCGCGAGGTCTAAAGAAGTTCGTCGCTCTAGACAGATTAGTGGCTGTGAGTTATTTACCGTATCTTCGTAGACTTTTGTTTCAATTCATTTTACAACATTTAAGACTAAGGTATAAATAAGATTGTATATTTTAGCTAAGCATTGTAAAATCATTGTATATATTAATTCTTGAACAAAGGCGGGTTGTAAGCTGAGGCAATCAACCATAGCTCTTCAACGATGCACCTGGATGACCGAGCTTTACTCGATAATATTTTAGGGAATCGACATTTTCTAAATATAGCTAGATCACTGCTCAATTCACCACGCTGGCCACGTGCTAATAATAAATAATTAAAATACAAGGTACTTTATGTGTTTATTTACTTTTATTGCTCTATGTTTAAAGATAGGTTATTTCTATACAGTACTTTCGATTTTCATTTAAGCCCAGATCAATTTATCCTTACTTTTACTAAGTAACGACTTTTGTATTATACTTTTTTTATATAAGACTTTTGTAGAATATAAGTTAATATTTCCGGACAATCCACAAAAACAACATCTAGCCCCGTGGTAAGTTCTAAACTTGTGTTACGGTTACTAGACATCCGAATATACTTCATATAATAGAGATACATTTATAGAATACTAGCTGACCCCAGCAAACGTTGTTTTGCAAAATGAAAAATTGATAGTAGCCGATTCTCCAGACCTACTGTATACGCATATAAAATTTGGTAAAAATCGGTAAAGCAGTTTCGGAGGAGTACGGTAACTAACATTGTGACATGAACATTTTATATACTTTTGATAGATATGATCTTTGACGTTAGGAACACACCTACATTGCTTAGACAACAGTGAGTGCTTGTAATTTAATATGAACTTTACACCATAGCAATAAAGCTCAAATTGACTACGTTTTAGTTACAAATCATTTGTATGGGAAAAAGAAAAGGGCTATTTTTAAGGTTTTTCCAGCAATAATTCTAATTTTTCTCGCCGTAAAAACCATCCTTGAACTCTTAAACATTTAAAAAAAAGATTTGGCCAAATTGGTCCAGGCGTTGTTGAGTTATGCGCTTACCAACACATTTTGCGATTCATTTTTATATTATAGATAATGATACATGTTCGGGTCCTTAATTCAGGCTCCTAAGGTGAGTACGGTCCAAGAGTAGCTAAAGAGGTAGATACATAAACTAGTACTATGCTTACTTTTTACTGAGACTATATTTAAAGGTGATCCATGTTATAAAAGATTCCATTTTTGCCGTTTTCTTTGAAACCCCAAAAGGAAACTATTTATTTATTTATTTATTTTTATTTATTTATTTATTTAATTAGAACGGTTAACAATAACCACTTACACTAATTAATTAATACTAAAATGCAATTACATTATTAAAATAAATTAACCAAAAATTATTCTAATAAAACATAATATAAATTAATTAAAAATAAAAACAATACACATCACAGATCAATCTCACAAAATGACAAACAATTTTTAATAAATAGCTTCCAATTATCATCAAATATGTCAACATGTGGATAGATAGCTATCATCTTGTTGAGAGAGTTCAGAGTGCGAGGCAGTGGGGATTGCGCGCGCGCGACCGTGCGACATAGGGGTTTAGCCATGAGCCTGTGGCTCCTGCCCCGAATGTAGTTATTCGGGACGTAGAGTCGAAGCAGTTCATTGTGCAGGTCAACGGCATCAATTGCGTTTCGTGCGATCTTACAGAAGGTAATAATTTGTTCATATGATCTTCGAGTACTAAGGGAGTTGTATCCGAGGCATCCCAGCAAGAACTTCGTAGGGTACATATATGGATAATATCCAAAGACTTTCCTATAGAGAAACCTTAGGAAAGCCTTCTGTACCTTCTCTAAGGGAAGAGCATATGAAACTTCATGTGGGTTCCAAACACAGGAGCTAGACTCCAGCTTGCTTCGTACCAGAGCACTATAAAGGAGTCGAATGACTTCATCGCTCTCAAAGTCCCGAGCATTTCTCAGCACAAAGCCCAGTCTCCTATAGGATTCTTTGGCCACCACTGTCATATGATCATGAAACGTAAGATGACGATCAAATGTGACTCCCAGGTCTTTTATAACTGTTGACCGAGAGATTGACTTTCCATTTATCCGGTAATCATAAGAAAAGGGATGTCGCATTCGACCAAAACTCATTACAGAACACTTAGTGGGATTAAATTCCATTTTGTTCCGCTCACACCAAAGACAGACCGCGTCAATATCTTGCTGCAATGCGAGACAATCCTTCTCGGAATCTATTACCGAGTAAAGTTTTAGGTCGTCTGCATAGAGTAGACACTCAACATTCTGCAAGACAGATGGCAAGTCATTGATCATTATTAAAAATAGTAATGGCCCTAATATTGATCCCTGACTTACCCCGGAACGCGTGTGGTAAGGCAAAGATTCGTAGACACCATATCTAACATACTGTTGGCGATCACGCAAGTAATCTGCTAGTAGCTGGAGTGGCGCAGGAGTAGTGCCTATGTTATACAGTTTTGCCAGCAGTATATCATTATTCACCCTATCAAACGCCTTCCGGAAGTCAAAATAGAGCACGTCCACCTGCTTTTTTCTATCCAACTGTAGTGAAACGAACTCCACGAGGGTAAGCAAGTTGGTATTGACAGACCGTTTATTTCGGAATCCGTGCTGCGCATTACACAATAATTTCTCAACCTGCTGATATATTACCTTATGGAGAACATTCTCAAATATTTTAGCGGGAGATGAGAGGATAGCAATTGGTCGGTATTCTTCAACTTGAAGCTTATTAGATGTCTTTGGGATAGGCGTTACCCTTGATACCTTCCATTGGGGTGGATAAGCGCCGGTTTTCAATGCTAGGTTAAAAATATGACACAGTGGCCTAGTGAAACCTTTCCAGATTCTCTTCAGTACTGCAGGCGGAATACCATCTGGACCAATAGAACTACTCGATTTTAGTTTCTTAATTCCAGTGGCAACGTCTCTGTATGTGAACTCGAAGACATTTACATAGTTGCTATCTTTTTGACCACATTCCTTCTGAATGTTATCTATTCTGAGGGATGGTATGTTCGGTAGAAAAACGCTACCAAAGAACTCGGCAAAAGCTTCCGCGGCAAGAACACCAGAGCGAGACTCGTTTTTAAAAATTACTTCTGGTTCAAATCCACCCTTGGCTCGTAAACTTGAGATGTGGTGCCAGAAGCTACGAGGATTCACCTTCAAATTTTTTTCAGCGCGTCTAGTGTACTCTGAATATGCAGCGGCGGCACGAGACTTAAGAGAAGTTCTTAGTTCTGAAAACAATTTATAGACTTTCTTACATTGAGTTTGTTTCCAGGCCGAATGTAACTTGCTTTTAGACTTAATATCTCGAATTATATCTGGGGTGAACCACACAGGATACCGTGAGCTATAGGTATTTTGGCGGTTTTTCCTAGGCGTGCAGTCATCAAAAATTTTATACAAAGTAGCATAAAAAGCATTTGTTGCTGATATTATGTCTGAAGAGAATAACACGCTATCCCATGAAATTCCAGAAATCTGAGAATACAGCAATTCATTATTACATTTATTCCAGTTCCAGTCTGTGTTTGGCTTTATGTTACTTGCTGGAATGCGATTAGGAGAATGTGGAATCCTAGATCCAACCTGAATATCAAGGGCGGGATGGTAGGTATCTAGAGGAACTACGCCCTCTACGCCAGTGACAACTGCCGTCTGCACTTCTTCACTCTCCCGAACAAGCACTACATCAAGCATACCACCACTTGTATTAAAGACAGAATTGATATCAGTTAAATTACAGTAAGATAAAAAGTAACAATAATAATTGGTCACTTGTTTAGAGGCACTATTTAAATTTAAATCTCCCAAAATAATAATATTTCCTTTGATTTCATTAATAAAACTTTCAATTTTACAAAAAAGTCGCATATATTCTTCGTCAGAAGCACTAGGCTTGATATAAAAAACACACACATTGTAACAATAGCCCTTCCAAGTGAAACCTGCCCATAGGTCTTCTCCGTTGTCAGTTTCCCGATTTGGATGCCGACGAAGAGTAACTGGTGGCCTAGCTGCTAGTAGAACGCCGCCACACGGTGTATTTCGGTCACGACGCAGAATACTCCAGTCCGCAGGATTCAGCTCAGAATCATGCACCGATTCATCTAGAAATGTCTCTGTTAAAGCAACCAGATGCTGTTCCAATAATGCTATATTGTTTCTAAACACACTGAGTTTAGTCTTGAGCCCTCTAACATTTTGGTAAAACAAATGGAGGCACAAAGAATCAGTGCGCCCTTTTTCCTTCACGAAAGGGCGGCCGACCCAACGAGACCGCTTCTACTGTAACATTGGGTTTCTCCTGAGCTGCTGGCTTTCTTAATGTAACCCAAGGCTTTATACGAGCGTTGATAGGCCAGACATCTATGGAGAAACAAACTTCATAGTGGGCCGCAGGAACACCTAGCTTGTAGGACTTGTAGTTCCCTTTTGGGACCAATTCATCGACTGTACATGAGCCCGTGGGACACAGATGCTTAAGGTACTCGCGGACTTCTTCGGTGTTAGATGCCATGTTCCATAGATGGAGATACTTTACCGGTTCGACTGCTTTCAACGTTGTTATAGCGGGGCCTGCAGTACCACAAAGTGTTGTGTAAGTACGACTTCTTCGACTCTTGACTTCCATCCACTGTTGTGAGGATTGTGAGTTAGAAAATAACAAGTCCTTGTTTTTATCAGCAACCTCCAAATCATGACGCTTACGACTAGACTCTGATACGGGGTTGGTAACTTGAACTTTGACTGGAAGTGATGATACCGTTTGAATAGTCAGAGCAGGATTGATGGAAACTCCCTGTTGTGCATTTTTATTACTGCGGTCGTCACGTCTTCGGGTGTTCGTATAGGTAACGGCAGTGTTGCTTCGGGGTATTTCAGTCGTGGATATTTTCTTTTCATATGCCTCAAGTTTTGCATTTAGTGCCAAGACCTGGGAAGCGTATTTGTCCAACTTGCTTTCGTAGCTTAAGATAAGGGATACCGCTTGGACCAATTGTTCCCTTAGTGAAACCATCTCTGTACTTAAGGTCCTTATGTCGGCCGTTAGGTCGTTCCCTAGACAATTGTTTTTTTCAACGCTGAAAGGTTTTGCGCGGACGGTAATATTTGGATCACGTGTTTTCTTAGAGTGCCCTACTGGGGTATGGCTATTATCACCACCCTTCTTTGAAGAGCAAGAGCATTCGGGACACACCCAAGATTGACGATCTGCTCTGTTAGAATAGTTGCCTCCGGTACATGGACCATGATAAGATTTATTGCAACTCTCTCGCACACAGCGCAAAAAGTCTTCACCATCAAGAATAGCGCAGCGACAAGCCGAGCAACTCATAGTTCCGTCCAATGTGTAAATGACGAAAGAATCACAATAGATACGCCGTAGTGAGCTTGAACGCAGCGAGTCGTCCGGCCGCCTCCGCGCGCCTAAGCGATGACTCACGCACTTGTTACATAAAGAGCGCGGCGAGCGGCTACGCGCGGCCGCCGCTAACAAAACTTTTAAACTGTTTTTGTTTATATTTTCACAGCCGCTAGGTCTTCAATCACGATTTAACAATCACTGAATAGGGCTTTTCACAAGGCACAAGAGCGAACTAATAAAGAACTAATAAAGATAAATCTGTTATCTGATTTCATTAGAAGCAAAATGAAATTTCACGTTCAATTTGATTTGTCCGTCAATCTGTTTCACATAATAACAAAATATTCATGTTATTTTAGAAAGTTTGTTATGTTATCATTTCATGACCTTTTAATATTTTACAGATACAGAGATTTTTTTTTATTTCCTGGGTAACATATTTATGCACGCTTAGAATTAATTGCCTATCCAATTATTATATTAAATGGGATATAGCAGAATCGTTAATGTTTTTAAGCATAGCAATAGTTCCTAAACTGAGCGCATTTTTATCCAAAAAAAGCAAACTCCTCATTATACATGTGGGCAAAACCACAGGAAAAACCAATGTAAAAATAATTTCGTTCGCTTATCATAAGATAGATGTCTTTTCATTATTGAACTGTCTGTCTGGGCGAGGGTAATATTACTTCTTCTGTTCCAAAGATTAATTTTGAAAATATAGGTTCGAATAATTTAGATTCAAATTTATTTGGGTTGGATTGCTAATTATATTTTCATGAACTAGATTATAGGACCAAGTCATAATTAAGTGGCGGTGTCGCTACAATCGATTTCCGCCGAGGGGTCAAGTATTTGTATGGTCTGCAAGCACTTTCTCTTTAGTTTGGGTTTTTAATATGTACAATATAAAATAACAATGTTTAATATTGTAAGCGATCCTAGTGCACATCAACACTACTATCAGGTATGTTTATGTAACAACGTTCTATTTTACCATGAAAAAATAGGGGATTATAATGGACATATTATCTCTAATACATTAAGTATATTAGATAGCTAGTACCCGTTACACTACTTTAGAGCTTACCACAGGGCTAAATATTGTTGTGTGGATTGTCCAGCAATATTATTATTCATATTTATTCTGAGTAGGTACTGCGATCTGTTTAGAATTCTAAAATTGTTCTTCATTTACCTTTCAATAGTAATTTGAACCTTATGATAATGACTGTTGTAAAGAACATATAAATATTTATGCATGCTTTTTTTACTCATCATATGAACTGCTAATCAGAAAATAGAGCGCAAGTCGTCAATTCTGTTGGATGTATGTATATCTTTTAAGTTTCACCATCTCTTTGAGTGTTTTTCTCTTCTTACCAAAACTATCGGAAATATTTATGAAAGCCTGTCCCGCACAGTATGTCCATAGCTGAAATGATGATGATAAATTAAATAAAAGAATTCGTATTTTATTTGTACTGTTAATAAATAGATTCAGCACTTATAACCTTCACCAATGAACTAAAATGCTTTCACTACCTCATTCATAAAATATTTTGTAACCGATAGTCGAAGCCGAGAGATTAATAGGGACGTGTTCAACCTTTTCTCGGTAATTATGACGGCGCGGTGATTAATGGCCCTTAAGATAAGTACGAGGGTAAAAATGTCGGTAATTATGAAAAAGTTCCTTTGGTCCATTAAAAATTTACTACCTCATTCGGGAGTGGGCAAAGATAGGCTTTAAGTTTCAGTTTTCGTATTGAACAAAACTCGTTACCATAGGAACCAGTATTAGAAAAGAATAAAATAGAAAGAGTTTTATTTACGTCATGAACACACTATACAATTACAATTAAAATGAACATAAAGGCAATTTAACAAAAATACTATACTAAAAATATTTATACTAAATCGGTTTCCACTCAGCATAATGCTGTAGCAGCTAGGTGAGCTGGCTACAGCGCTGGTTTTCAGTGGTACCGTACAGCGCAAGGCGGCCCTAAAGCGCGGCAATAAATCAATCAATTTATAATAATAGATAAAATATAATGTGTTACTTAAAATCTATTGTATCGTTTACATTTATATAGTCTAATATACTATAAAAAACAAAATAATAATAATAATAAGATAACAAAGAGACATACGAATAATATTTTACAATATTATACCTAATATGTTTAAATTATTATTTATAACGGAAGACCAAGATCGAGTTATACTTATAATAAAACCCGCACATTGATTATTCAAAAGACACTTTTTTAGGTTTAATTTAAAATTAGCAGGTTCTGCAAACACTTTTTCATTGGATGTTCTCTATTTAAAACTCGTACTGGTTGTCATACACTCTTATAGTTCATTCAAGCAATAATTTATACCAAAACATGTACTAAATATTTAATTATTTTAAACCTAAATATTTGGAAAAGGTTCACTACTGTTTTTATTTCCTGATAACTTCAATCTGAGTAAAGGAAAGATAATGGTCAAATATCTTCCATATAAAAACTGACTTCAGGCGCACTTACATTTATATGTGTTGCTTTAGTTATACAATACATTTAATTAAAAATGTTCGTCATGAAATTCTTCCTCTTAGGTTTTAAGCAGATTTTTTTTAGAAACCCTTCCTTATAAATTTGTTAACAGCACATGCTAATGGATATTCCTATTTCATCTTGCAATTTTGTCGGGAAATGGTGGCAGACGAGCATTTTTATGGCGTTTTAAACATAATTCCCCATAAATTGTTGAAAATAAGATTCTTTGAGATTTGTCTTGAGTGATAACCAAGTTTGAAGTGGTATTTCGACCTTTGACCAAGTTATCCATCCTTCTCGCTCGTGGACAGACAATACTGTGCTCGCCAATCCAACGTATCCACTCTAGAAATTTAAGACTCTAAAGAAAATCAAATCGAACCCGTAACGGGTTCCAATTATCTTGAGCTGCAAGTTCCTTCACCCACCACGCCACTGACTCAATCATTAATAAAATAAATCATTTATTTTCTCTCACAAAATATTACATTCTTTAATGCCTTATGTTACTATGAGATAACATATAACATACTATACATCTATTTTGTCATTAATCATTAAAAAGCAAAAAGGCTTTACTTGTCCCGCCCGTTTGCTGCGTCAAGGTAAGCGCCCCAGTTAATAGCCCAAGCAATCCCTCCAATTACCACCAGCTCGTTAATGCCGTAATGTGCTAATGAAACTGGCAGTTCCAGAGATAGATCTTACAAACTACCCGTATACCGGTATTCTGCGAATTTGAGGCATAATGCCTCTTCCTCTGCCTGAGATGGTATTTGAGGCATACCTAATGCATTAATTTCACTGTATTGTACCTAGCTTATACGTTTAGAGATTAATTATGTACTGCAGATGGATTATGAGTGAATTAAGCTCGCGACCAAAGCGACTGCGAAGCGGAAGCGTCTGCTGCGCGGCGGATACGATACCCATATTTTACAGGCACCCTCGACGACAAATAAACTGTGATTTTACTAAATAGTTATTTATATATTAATATAGATTGTAATTGTTCGTTGGTCTAATAAGTATTTTTTAAATTTTGTTGCGTAATAATAATATTTTATTTATTTATATTTATAATCTCTGGTAGGCTTCGGCCGCGGCTTGTCACCACCCTCCGGGCTGGGCCAGTGCGTGAAGCGATTTTTTCGTGTTTCGTAATATGGCCAGGAGAAGCCTTCTAGGTCTTCATGCCCCATCGTAGACCACATCGTTACTTTACATTAGTTGAGATTGTGGTAAACTGAAGGCTTAGCCAGCCAAAAAAATATATAATAATATGATACCTAGTTAGTACCTAAGTCCAATTATTGTACATCCTCTCGAGGATAAGCTGTAAAACTTGTATCCTTTTGTTATAAAAAAAATTGTATAACAGTTTTCAATATTTTTTTGTTGTTTACAGGCTAAAATGTTCCGTGTAGCTTCTCGCTTACGGCGTTGCTCACGCGTTCGTTTGGTCGAAGCCTTAGACCGTTATTGAGTTGGATGCAAGACTAATATGATGCATAAGGATTAATCTAGTAGACTGAATTAATTTAGTACCTGTTCTACTAAATTCTATCCTATCTTAAGCTATTAGGTCGTTTCGAGATATCTATAATCTACTTCATTATGATTTAATTGGGCTGGTATTTATGATTTGATTTATGGTTAGGTTGATTTCAAGGGATCTGTACGAGAGCACTATTTAAATATTTTGAATGAATAAATACAATATATGATATATAAAAAACACCCGGGCCCGAAACCGGAAATTGTAGATCGTACAAAATCTGGTCCCGCGGCGGGAATCGAACCCGCGACCTCATGCTTCTCAGGCGGACATTCGCCCACCGAGCCACAGAGGTCCAGATCATAATTTTAAGAACTTTCAGAATATTTGGTAGAATATTATGTAAACGTATTATTTTATGATTTATTTATAATTGATTATGTAGCGTGGAAGTATTTTCTTATCTTTCTTCTGTCTTTTAATCGGTTTTAAAGACAGAAGATTTTTCAATTTCTTATAATTTGACTACGCGATAAAATTTTAAAGGTCATAGTTACATTAACAAGGGTTAGCATTCAGTGCGTGTATCTACAGCATAAAGATTGGATTTACAGATAGTTTCTTGATCCGAGGTCGGATGGGCCCCTACTCAACTCTTACACATTTTGCATTGTTTAAAAATATATATGTATATTTCCGGACTAATCGGACAGCATCATTTAGGTGACTAATATACTACATAGATTTGAACCTTATTTTTTGTAAATATATTAAGAAAACACCCAGGCGCGAAACCGAAACCAAACAACCGAAACCGTACAAAATCTGGTCACGAGGCAGGAATCGAACCCGCAGCCTCCTGTGCCTCAGGCGGACTTTCGCCCACCGAGCCACAGAGGTTGTCTTGAAGTCGTAATGAATCTTAATTTATATTTTCCAACTTAACCTTATTTCTGACTATGAATGAATTGGTGGCAATGCCTTTAAACAGCAGCAACACTGTTTATAATCTGTTTATAATTTTATATTTGTTGGTAATCTAGACATGTTTTAATTGTGAAGAATCATTTGTACAGTCATTCTGTAAAATCTATCTTTATATATATAATTCTTCTGTGATTGTGTATGTCACTGAACTTCTCTCAAACGACTGGACCGATTTTGATGAAATTTTTTGTGTGTGTTCAAGGGGATCTGGGAATGGTTTAGATTCACAATACGGTCAACTGGATATTGTTTTTTGAGACGTGGGACAGGACAACGTCTGTCGGGTCGACTAGTATGTATAAATAATAAAAAATGATGTTCGTTAGTCTCACTAAAACTAGAGAACGGCTGAACGGATTTATCATATCTTAGTCTTGAAATGTTCGTAGAGGTCTAGGGTAGGTTTAAAGGCGAGAAAAAATCGAAAAATTACCCGTGCAAAGCCGGGGCGGGCCGCTAGTGATTCAATAAAATTTAACGTTAGTCCCTTATTTCTAAAATGTTTTTAGTGTCCCAAACCTCAAAAGGTAAAAACGAAACCCTTACCTTATTTATTTTACATGTAATTATGTCATAATCATTCATCATCATTTCAGCCGTAGGACGTCCACTGCTGGACATAGGCCTCCCTCAAAGAGTTTCCAGTGACCCTGGTCGATAGCAGGTTCACCGGGTCGCCCGTCCATCTAGTTGGTGGACGGCATACTATGTAATAATGTACATGTATTTCACTTTTCTCTGCGCACCAAAGGGGATTATCCACTTATAGCAAAAGAAACACTGTTAATGTGAAAGTTTTCTTAACTACTTCCAACATACTTTACTTTGTTTTATAGCTAATCTTTTGTGTAATGTTTCTCAACGAATCTTTATTTCCCTTTCCTTGAAGAGGCTATCACCTTTAGTATGGTCATTATTATATCATAGGTACACAATTCCCCTTTTTAGGAGTATATATTTTTTTGGTAAAATAATGTTGGGCAGCTTTTTTTGTTTAAACTTCACCTGTTTCACTATATTTAGTAAAAATATTTTAACCGAATTATAATTTAACCCTAATAAATAATAAATATTATTATATTATAAGTATTAAATTTTCTGTAATGTTGATGTTTATAGGTTTTTGTAAATATCAAAATAAGTATTCTATTCTCAGGAAAAAATATTACAAAACAATAAACAAAAAAATAACATCTATATTTATTAGAAAATCTTTATTCTGTTTTGAATGAATCTAACTTTTACAGTTGTGGTGATATTTAGTTTTTTGACCGTCCCGTTATTTTTGAAACCGAGTGTAGTAACGTCTTAAACACGTCATCGTCATTTGAGCTCGGCTCAAAAGTAAAGGGATTGAATAGAATGGTGCTGATTCGAACTGCATTCATCCCGTTTCGCGCTTGTTAGCGGCTAACGAGGGAATTTGAACTGAATTCTATTTGTAGATGGTTCATTATGCCTTACCACAGACAGACTGCAGAGCAATGAAATATCGTACACAGTCAAGTAATAGACAGAGCCACGGATTATATCTCTTTTACTCCGACGAAGCAAGCAGTGAAAGCAATAGATGCAATATTTTTTCGTATTCATTGATGCAAAGAAGTTGACTCCAGCGTTTTAATGACTTTTTGGTGTAGTCATTTACAGTAGTCATTAATAGTCATTTATTGATAGTATATTATTATACGTCACAATTAAATTTTGGTGACACTGTTTTTTTAGTACTAATAATGTCAAAACAAATAAATCATCAAATTCAATTACTGAATAAATATGTCACATTGCAAATACTTAGTCAATAACACATTATATCAAGTTTAAAATAATCTTCTTCTTCTTATTTTATTTGATGGCGTAAGTGATTTTATATAATAAATCAATTACAATACAAACGGAATGTCAACGCAAGCAAATTAATGGTATGTCAGCTACTTATGATTTGTCAGAGAGCAGTTTATGAACTCATCATAGGTATAAAATGTCTGTTTTATGAGCCATCGTTTTAATCAAACAAAAACAAAGTTCAAGTGAATTTTAAAGATTAATTTATAACAAGCTGATATTAAGAAAAAATATAACTATTTTTGGTATTTTTTACTGTCTATAATATGCCTTTTACATGACTATGGTTGATACGCAACATTAAATCGTCATAGATCCTAAACTAAACGGTCAGTCGTGTCGAAAAATGTTAAATGAAAACTGATTTACTAAACCTATTCAATGATACTCCACATGACTTGTTGACTTACATTTTATATTTACAAGATGGCCCCCAGTAGTCGCCATATTGAATTTTTAGTAACGTCGCTGTCTTTAGTGTCACTTACCGTACTAAAAGGAATTGATTGACGATGGTGAATCATAGAAATCGGCCCAGGCGTTAAAAATATTACCACTCTTTTGCGCTGCGCAGTCGGTAAAAACTATTCATGTATTTAGATAAGTCCTCCGGGCTGGGCCAGTGCGTGAAGCGATTTTTTCGTGTTTCGTAATGTGGCCCGGAGAAGCCATCTACCATCTAGGTCTTCATGCCCCATCTTAGACCACCTCGTCACTTTACATCAGGAGAGATTGTAATCAAGTGAAAGCTTATCTAACATTAAAAAAGGCACAAAAAAATTATCTGAATTTATGTAAAAATTTTCACCGTACTTCCCTCTATTGTTTTCTCTATCTACGTGGTGTACTTACATTCGAATACAAATGGTAAAGTTGTTGGCTTTGAGTTTGTGAATTACGTTCCGTTAGGCAGTTACCGATGAACTTGTGTAATTGTTCAGTTTCGCAAATGTTGGAATTGGAACGGAATTCAGCTAAAACAATAGACGGTGTTCTGTATTTTCAATCATAATTTATAGTTCCAGTATCAATACATCCTTAACTTCGACCTTGTACGAGTACATGGCTGTGTAGGATTTAAAAAAAGCCATGCCTTCTTTTCAAAAAGCCGTGTTGGCTAAGTGGGAGGACACTCGACTTTCATTCCGAAGGTCGTGGGTTCAAAAACCGCCTCGCGCCTCTGGTTTTACTTCTTGAAAAATGTATGTGCGCTTTAAACACGTGCTTTAACGGTGAAGGCAAACATCGTGAGGAATCCGGCATGTTTATAGAGAACTTTAAAGAGTATGAAGGACATATTATGTGACATTCACCAACCCACACTTGGCCAGCCAGCGTGGTGAATTAAGGCACTAATCTCTCTCGTCTAAAGAGAAGTCCCTGTGTCCCAGCAGTGGGAAAGTTAATATGATGGTGATGATGATGCCTTCTTTGTTACAAAATAATTCTTTTTTTTTAGGTTTAATCTTTTGTTCCTTCTTGTATCTTTTTGTATTATATGTTCTTTAATTTAATACTTTACCTACTCGGGTACCTTTGGGTTTCTGTACCCAAAGGGTATCCATGTATGCATAAGCGTATATGGAAATAAACGCTTTGACTTTGACTTTGGTAAAACGGGACCCTATTCCTGAAACTTCGTCGTCTGTCTGTCTGTCTGTCAGCAGGCTGTATATATCAAGAACTGTGATAGATAGAGAGTTGAAGTTGGTTGATGTATTTCTGTTGCCACTATAACAACAAATAATAGCCTGCAATTCAGCCTGCAAGCAGGCGTGCAAATATTTGACAAAATATTTGCACGCCTGCTTGCAGGCTGAATACAGTGACATAAAATATTATTTAAGATCTGACATGTATTATTAATTATGTATTCTCGCAAATAAACGATTTCATTTCATTTCATTTCATTTCAATAAAAATACATAATAAATAATTATAGAAGGGAAACAAACAAACTTGATTTTATAAAGTAAAGCAACGTTGCGCAAGTCTGTACTTGGATACATAACTGATGTATTGTGATCTCTGACTGCATCATATTGCATATAAAAAAAAATGGTTTTGTATTTTCTTTTAGCAAAATATGTAATTACTGTACACGGTACCTTAGTGTTTATGAGTTTATCTCATACTTATCAACTTATTTTGTTGTGTTATAACCCTAGGTTTGGAACTAATCATCTTTTGTTAACTTAAAAAAATATATTATGTTAGTTAAATTTGAAACACATCCCGAGTTCCGCTAATATATTGCAATTATATTTCAAAATTATAGAATAGAATAGAAAATTCTTTATTACACACACCATATGTTATACAAAAATACAAAATTATTAAAATTTAACCTAGCATGCGTAATGGGCGGTCTTATTGCTTAAAGCAATTTCTTCCAGACAACCTTTGTATTATAAATTTTTGTATTACAACATGGTTGTAATCCCAGTACATTTAAGAGATAAAGATACAATTTTAGTTGCGAAAAACCTGTCAAATGCATGTATTACAACTTGTGTAATCTCCAACAGTCGTAAGTGCCGACTCGTGGTAGGGATAGGTAACAAATTGTAAGCAAACAACAGTGACTAGTTGAGATGTCTGAATGTCTGTTATCTTAGGTAATACCTTACATAATATAAAACAGAATTTCTGGCGATATGCCAAAGGTTATTTGGTTGTTACCAGCGCAGCAAAACAACCTAGGTAATATAAATAATATTACTGTAGTAAATAACAAACTCTACTTTTATAGAGGTATTTTTCTTCTCAGTAGTAAAATACGATAATGTTTTGAAATGAAAATATTGATTGAAGACGTTGCACTATTTTCAGAAAAAGAAGCTTTTAAATAAAAATTTCCACACTCAAATTGGTCACACAAATGTGATATGTTAAGTACTTTTGAATTTTGGTTTAAATAAATATCTTTATTTATTCTCAATACTCAATCTTTTCAAGATACATTTAATTTAAGCTTCCTGTGTACTCTGTTTACAATTAATTCATTAAGTCCATTAGTTGTAAAGATATTTAATTTTTAAATTACCTCGTGGGGCCCGCTCGTGCCTGATGATCAGAGGGCAGTTTTGTTTTCGCGCCGCAGTGGTCGCTTAAGCGCCAAAAAGCCTGGTCTAAGTTATATTTCTACTAGCTGACCCTAGCAAACGTTGTTTTCCAAAATGAAAAATAGATAGTAGCCGATTCTCAGACCTACTGAATATGCATATAAAATTTCATAATGATCGGTTAAGGTGTTTCGGAGGAGTACGGTAACGAACATTGTGACAAGATAATTTTATCATCATCATCATCACCCTATTAACGTTCCCACTGCTGGGACACAAGGACTGCTCTCTTGACGAGAGAGATTAGGCCTTATTTCACCACGATGGCCAAGTGTGGGTAGGTGAATGGCACATGTCCTACAAACTATTTTAAAGTTATCAGAACATGCCGGTTTCCTCACGATGTTTGCCTTCACCGTTAAAGCACGTGTTTTAAAGCGCACATACATTTCACAAGATGAAAAATCCAGAGGTACGTGGCGGGGTTTGAATCCACGACCTTCGGAATGAAAGCGAGTGTCCTCCCACTTAGCCAACACGGATTTTTTTGAATTTTATATATTAAGATTATAACGTTAAAATAAAGTACAGATTAAATGAAGAAACAGTTGGCATCCACAAATCAGAACTCAGTGTATTATTGTACTGGTGTTTTCGTACAATAACACTTTGCAGCGATTGGTCCATTTGTGTATGATTTAACGTAAGGCAAAATCGTCAGTTGATCAATTAACTAAAAGTTCTTGTGTTAAATAATACATTGAGTGAGTTTCCGTAAATTTATCAATTTACTATGAAATTGCTCAATTTATTCGTATTATTTTCCGGTGTCATACATTTATGTTTTTGTACTTTTAAGGCTTCGTTATAGCACTGTTTTTGAGCCATTCAAATCACCTTTAATACTTACAAAAAAAAACTAAATTTAATTTGCTTCATCCGTTCGAGAGCTGTATTGCCACAGATAGACCGACGCGTTGCACTTATAAAACCCCTCTTTTTAAGTAGTCAATTTACGATAATAATAATAAATAAAATACATCTAACATTACAATTGGTATTCTGTTAAGTACGCCTCTTATACCTTCTAAATATACTGGGCACATACTTTTTGATTGACTTGAAAAATAAGAGCCAAGATAAAAGACCATTAAACTTCCTGATCGAGAGCTTGTGACGAATAAATTCAGTATAAATAGTCGAAGAATCGTTCAATCAAGCGAAACTTCAATGCATGCATTTGCAAATGAAGTTTCTCGTGAGGTTGTTAGCGTTAATCGTCTTTCTCGAAAAAATACAAAACCACTTGAGCGTCCCGTGGTACGTAAGTAAATACCACAAAATGTTACCCCGACTTACGTCCATGGTACAAAATGGCCACACGAGGTTTAGCTCTTTTGGTTTCCGATTTATTTATTATCTATGACGCCAAGTTGCTACCCGTCGCACCAGATGTCACTATACTACTTTTATACATAATCGAAATGGCGGTTTATTTTATTATTTTGTCGTCTAACCTATTGACCTAGACCCTACGCCTTAGGTCGCAATTCGCAATGTAGGTCACATGCACGTTACTCTCTCGCGGTTTCATGTTTGCAAAAGTAAAACTCTTTTTAAAACTTTTAAAAGCATTTACTTAACGCCAACTCGTTTCGTACTTCCAATACTATGACTGGTGAGCATTTAGAGCATCCGATACGACTCTTAATCATAATAATTTAATCATTTCATGATATTCGCGACTATTGATGTTATTTGCCACGATATAATAGTAACAACAGATTTTTTCGGAGAGTCTCCATTTAAACAAAGTTGCTCATTAGATTTGATGATTGATTTGACGGTTTTGGAGTTTTCCGATATTTCTACGCTGTCGTAAGCGTCGTGATCACGGCAATAACTGAATTGTATTTGTGCTTGCAACATCGTCGAAATATCGGAAAACTCAAAAGCTGTCAAATCATGGTATGTTACCCGTTTTAAGAATGTTTAACAGTTGGCAGCGTCTGATCATGATATCAATAAAATTTTATGAATATGACACTTGCATTAGCTACATATCTCTTATCATGTGTCATGTCTACACATCATAATAAATAATTAGCGAAATACAAATCAAAATTATGTTACCTACCTTTTAGCTCAAACGTAAAAAAAGCAATTTAGCATTGAAAACGCATTATTGTCAAAATCCTCCGATAGCAAAGTCGGGTAGGATGTTGCAAAAGAGCCGTTTGATTTTATAAATGTGTTGATTTATTCAGTCTGTTAATATTTAATGTGTGTGCGTTTGTATAAACGCTGAAACGTTACCAAAGAAATGAGCAAAAACATTTATCCAGACCCAAATAATTAGATAAACAAAATATGTAAACATGTGCCAAACATATTATAATGTTTACTAAGAAAACGTTCCAACATTTTGGCTAGAGAAGCATAACAAGAGAAGTTGAGTAACTAGAGAAATCTTTTTTTATATATACAGATGTGGAGGACTGTACTGTACTGACTGTACTATAGGTTGTGAAATTGTAAAATTCTAATATTAGCGTAATATTCAGTATTCTTTATACTTGTTACACAATTTTAAATTTAATGATAAATATTTAATGCTGCTATTATATTTTTAACACATTAAAAAAGATGCTAGTCAAAATTTAAATTACACAAAACAATTATTCCTACATAATCACAAGAACATAAAAAAATATTAATTGCACCAAAACAAAACACTGAAAGGCTACATCACCGTAACAGAATCAGTAAAAAAATAAATTAAATCATACCACGATACGAAAACGATGGATATTTTAGTATATCGACGCTGGAAACTGTAAATGTTGTAAGGGACATTTTTATACCATTCAACTGGAAATTTTGTCCTCTATCGATCTGTATATTTATAATTTTGTTATCTCTTCAAATAAAGAAGTATGAAGTCAAATTGTTTTGTCGTAAGTGAAATTGTAGTAAAATTTTTGAGTCGTATGGGTCAAGTTTTGTTTATGTAGCTTTTAGCAACGTTGTAAATCTAAGTAACTGCCTGTTTCATACGGTGTAACACGCATACACAAAATTACGAATCCCTCACAACATTTTGTTCAAAAACATATTTTTTAAATAATTTCGGAAGTAGCAACAGTTTTTCATTTATTTCCTATACATTTCTTAACTGTACAACATAAAATGCTAGCATGAACAAGGCGGTTTGGGTATACGACAAAATGATTTTCATTGGCTAAAGATATAAATAAAAAATATCGTCTTAACGGACACCTCTTCAAAAATATCCATGTGTAAGGGACACCTCTTCCTAAATGTCAAAGTGTATAAGGAACATCACCTTTTAAACTATTGAGTTTAACGGGGTTAAAGTTATATTTAGCTGCAAATCAATTAATTTTAAAACATTCTGTCAAAAAATCATCTTAATAGGAAAAAAAATTACAAAGCTGTGACGTTTTCAAAGAACAAATTTTGTTTTTTGCTCCTGTATAGCGTAGGTTTGTCCCTTACGACATTTCAAATTACCAGCGTCGATATAAGATTTGCAATTTATTTTTATGTTAGTTTGTAAGGTATATGTTTATATGGGCTATGGGCAACCACATTATAACCCATATTGTGACATATAATCTATGTTATCAATAAATGACTATTATGACTATTATTATGACTATTATGGGCTTGAGATGCCTGAAATAAATGCACACCAACCACACCATCTCCATATCACCAAGGAGAAGGTTAAAAAATGATTACAAAAAGATCACGTGATGAATGGAAGGGTCCTTACTAACTCTTAGTGAATCTATTACGCGCTCCCGTAGTATACTTAGTATTCACATTTAAGATATTTCTTTTATAAATAGGTCAAGAAATGTATGTTGATATCACGGAGGCGAACGGTTTCGCTTTTTTAATTACTATTTCAAGAAAGGGAAATGAAGTGAATGTGGGCTGGATTTGCATAATTCCAAGGTTAGCACTGGGCTAGTGTTTTCTTAGAATACTCGCATGTGCAAGGTTTTAGTTCAACATAAACAATTATGGTATAATAGATACTTGATATTTATAGTAGATATTATTGTTTTGAAAAAAGTTATTTTGTCGGGGTGTGTCGTGTATTCGTGTCGGTCAAATCGGGGTTAAAACTCCGATTTTGAAACCTCTGGAAAAATGTTTGTGCGCTTTAAAACACGTGCTGTAACTGTGAAGGAAAACATCGTCTGGAAACCGAAAGGCTCTGTTAATTTTGAAGTGTTTCAATAGCATGTGTCATTCACCAACCCGCACTTGGCCAGCGTGGTGAATTAAGGATTAAGAGAGAAGTACCTGTGTCCCAGCTGCGGGAACGTATAGGGGTATAGGGGCTTATACTATGTTTTCAATATCGTTTCAGTCGTAAAAAGTCTACTATAATTAATGAGACTCCTTAAAAGACTGGTAATGCTCTATTATATTTCAATTAATTATTCGGAACGATAATAAGTCAAAGTCAAAACGTTTATTTCCTTAGAAGCACATGGCCCACATAGACAGGACAACTTAAAATTAATAAAACTAAATTGTTTAAACAAAAAATATCAAGGAAATAACATTGTCTTGACAGTTCGCTTCAATGTTTTATACTGAGTTGAGAAGCGAATAGAACAACACAGTTTTCTCAGTTATTACAATTTTGTAATTATTACAATTTTTGAGTTCTTACTTATAGGTACCTAACTATTATAAGTTTAACATTTACAATAAAAAAATGCTTGTCATTGTAGCTATTATAACATGAGCCTGATGTGCTCATCCTGGTCAACCAGAATTATTAGAGCATATCAAAGTGGAACTAAGCAACATCTATCCAAGCAGCATCTAATGCAAACACTATGACGAGAGCTTTCACTAAATTGTCCGTCCATATTTGTTGGTAGATGTCCAACAGTTCGCAGATCCTCAGTTACTTTTGAAGATTATTTCAGCTTCGACTGCCAAATGTTCTACGAACTATGAAGTCTGACCACTGCCCTAAAACTTGGTAGTTGGTTTTGGCTCTGTGGTCGATGATTTGGGCTTTTGGCATTATTATTTTAAGTATCTACTCATTTATTTTTCGATCCCTTATAGAAACCGTGAATAAATAAATAAATAATTCCGGATAATCCACAAAACAACATTTAGCCCCGAGCTAAGTTCTTAACTTGTGTTACGGGTACTGGACACTGATATAATTAATATATAGATATGTTTTATTATACATATTAAACACCCCGACCAAGGAGAAAGTGCTTGCAGAACACACACTTGACCCCTCGGCGGGAATCGAACCGAGCTACCTCTTGCGCCGCAAGCGGACCCTCGCCCACTGACGCAATCTCTAATTAAAGCGTTTCAATTTATATTTCATCAGTGTTACGTCACACACATCTATTTGTTGATCGATCCATCTTAAATTTTAATGAATAAAAAGATTAAGACGCATCCGTTACCTTCGCACACAGGATTTGAACTTGTACCTTCGGGAAAGCGCGCCGTAAAAGCCCGTAGTCCGGAAAAGCGATCTATCTTGATACAGAAAACATTGGTATATTTCTTGACAGATCGAATACATTCACAGCACTAGTGGTCTTTTATTCTTTATAAACTGCGTGGGTGGTTAACATGATGTCACGAGAAGCCTCCATTCCCTTTTCCATCACGTCTTGATTATATACCTCTAGGGGAGATAATAGATGTTTTACATAACAAAATTGCTGCGACTGCCCGACCTTTTCTTAAGTCATTGGGTCAGTGGGTGAAAGTTCGTTGGCAGCAGTGGGTAATGTATTCGATTTCAATGATTTTTACGATTCTATCGAACCAAGCTGAACTGGATTTGGCATATCTAAATAAATTAAGAGAGAATGGAGTTGGACAGATTGACAGACAGTCTGGCGCGACTAATCGTACAAAATGCGTTCTATTTCCGTTTAATTACGGGCACCTTAAAAATCTAGATTTAATGAGAGCTCTGCAAAGACTTTTATCCGTTAAATAGTTTCCGCGCTCAGAAATTAATTTCCATAATGTCTGTCGCACAGAAGAAAGCGACTAAGATTTTTATAAACTTTATTCATTGAAGCGCATTCAAGTTTTAGAGTACAAAGGGAACTGCTACTTTATTATTCCACCCTTTTTAAAAAATAATATGATCTCAATGCATGTTTCTTATGGTCGTGGCCAAGAAATAGGAAAAATTCTTTGTAAAAAATCTTATAGACGTTGCTTATTGCTTACTAAATAGTTATGAAAGGCAACCCAAATTGAGAAAAATCAGATTACCGCCTTTTATCGGAGTCCTGTGAACTCCAATTAAGGATGTACGATAGAGTTGATATGATTTGATGTTGATCAGAAGATTTTCGGGTAGATAATGTTGCCAATGGAAAATAATTAACAATGGGAGAACACAGAAAATAATGAACAATGGTGCACTGAAAAAACGTGTCGGTTAAAAATAAACGAAATACTGTTGAAAATAACCCAGCATGTTTGTCAATATAGCACCTGCAAAGTTGATAGCTTAAAAACAAATACGTCAACTTTGTTATTATTGCTTGTTAAATATTAACCGTTAAGGTTGGTTAAAAATATTTCTGTAATAATAATACAGTTGCCTACATTAGTAACAACAGAGTAAAGTTGGGTAACTACAACCGGTTCACTCGGTAGCTGCTGCAATGTTACTCGGTTGTTTTAGCCAATTTATTGGGTAACTAAAACCGGTTTACTCGGTAGCTGCTGCAATGTTACTCGGTTGTCTCAGCCAATTTATTGGGTAACTACAACCGGTTCACTCAGTAGCTGCTGCAATGTTACTCAGTTGTCTCAGATAATTTATTGGGTTACTACAACCGGTTTACTCGGTAGCTGCTGCAATGTTACTCGGTTGTCTCAGCCAATTTATTGGGTAACTACAACCGGTTCACTCGGTAGCTGCTGCAATGTTACTCGGTTGTCTCAGCCAATTTATTGGGTAACTACAACCGTTCACTCGGTAGCTGCTGCAATGTCACTCGGTAAATACAGCTAGTTTATTGGGTAGTTACAGCAATGTTATTCAGTACTCGTAAATAATTCAATTGTTTCATAGATAGATATACATTCTTACTGTATTATGAATAAAAATTATTTAATTAGATATTAATAAAATAATAAAAGTACCTAAACAAGTACTTTCAGATATTTTACTAATAAGTAATTAATATTTTTTTTAATAATACAGTATGTAGGTACTTATGTCTATGTAACGAATGAATTGTTTACGTGAACTGAATAACATTGCTGTAACTATTTAATAAATAATACTTACTTACCTACTGAATTAGTTTAGAATTTAAAGTTGCTGAAAGCATTGCTATAAAGTGGCTATAGTTACCGAATAGAATTGCTGTAAAAGGTCGTGGGGTTCTTTGGAAATTTATTACAATACAAATCAAAAAACTATTTAATTAATACTGATTTATTATTGAGCAGTTTCATATAATATTACAATGTATTCAAAATAATACAAATTTACTATAGTTATGAAAACAAATCTTATGCACAAGGTTCAACTAAGGTGGAGACAATTTTGGACAGGTTAAGGACTAAACTAGGCATTGGTTTTAACTTTAACAAAATCAATGATCACCGGGGTACATGAATATTATGTAGTATAAGGCGTAAAAATTAACCTATAGTACACTTGAGGTTGTTGTACCCGTGAAACTGAATAACTCCCTAAGAAATATACCTACAGCGAATTAATTAAATAAAAAGTAGGTAGTCTCGCCGTAGTAGGTACACTTTTTTCGGGCCGTTTTTCAGACGCACACTTGATATAGCCAGAAGTGTCGGGATCAACAGCATGCAGGCAATGTTGGAGCTCTCTTCTGGTGCTGAAACAAAAAGCATTTCTTAGCACTGCAGAGTTGTTACAAACAGACGGACAGGCAACGATTTCAAGATTTTAAAGGGATTTTACTTACAATCTTGCAAACGGAGAAGTGGTGTCCTTGTTGTGAATGCTATTTTTCTTCTTGGCCAGTTTATTTTTTTTTTCTTTTAGAGCTAAGCTCATAGCTTCAAACTCCTTTTCCAGCTGAAAACAAAATCATAATCTTAGTCTGAAAATAACTTCAATATAACTGTGAGGTGCTTTTTCTTAACTCCTTGACCCTCACCTCAGGTAATTAAACTACTAAACAAACACTTTGATTTAACTGTTTCTGCTCCACTAACATTACACCAACAGCGATAAGGTCATCTATTGTACTGATCATGTTTTAAATTTAGATATAAGGTTTTATTTTGTTATGTATGTACACTTTTATTGCACTTAAATGCAATAAAAGTGTACATGCATTAATTTAAACAATCTATAGCCACAACGATACCAATACCAGTCGGAAACATTTAACAGTTATTTATATCACATGGGAACTGATTAATGGAATAAAAAGTAGCCTATAACTTAATCAAGGCGTACCTGTACTCAAAATATGAAGCATGATCCGTTCAGCAGTTATGGCTATGTTCGCTCTTATGCCGTTTGTTTTCCAAGAGTGTGGAGCCGCCAGTAAGTACATAATAAAGAAAGTACGAGCAACAACACAGAAAGGAAGTTAATTCTTTGATGTATGTAACCAAACTTATCATGCAGGCTATGACAAGAAAACAATGAAAGTTGTACTGACCTTTAAAACACTTCGATGTAAGACTCGAGATTCCAAGCAGTTAATAAATTTCGGACCTCCTCATCCATAATTTTCCGTACCTAGTTTGCAACGTATTTGAAACTGCACTGCACTTTAAAATATCACAGTAATATTTCACACAGGTACGGAGTGACCCATGTGGTAGTAGACGAATATTACTTTACTGCCACATGGATCACGCCACGCCATACGTCACGGGCGCGAGTCGACGGAAGAGTGATGTGATGAGCCGAACGAAACCAATCATCTTTGTATTTGTAACTGAGCGCACAGTTATTTTTAAGCAATTGTCTCGGGTGTTTTCTACCGAGTAAATCGGTAGAGAACAGCCGGGAGGTACTCGATTATATATAAATGACACTAGCCGGTTGCTATTGATCATGGTCATTTGCTAGGACCAAACGATTAAATTTACTTATTTAAACGGAAATAAGTAGCTTGACTCAAGTTAAATAATTTCAACTCGTGTATAAATAAATCAGATGGTGTGTAAAAATAAACAATTTAAATACTTGTTTAAAAACAACAGCATGCTTATTAAATTTAAATTAATTCTCTTGGTAGTTTTGAATCAAGTTTGAAAGTGTTATAACTTACAAATTAAGTTAATTGAAAATTATTAATGTCTTATTTGTTATCAGCCGAGAAAATATAACAATGTACACAAGTCTACTCTATGCCAAGTTCGCTTATAAATTTTTAGATAAGTCTTACTTAAAAATGACCGATATGATTGTAACCGAGCCAAAAAGGTCCTTTGTTAAAATAATATTTTCTCAGTGTGAAACTACATATTTAAAAATAAGGAAACAAATATTATATATATATTTTTATATTTATTTTTTAACTACGTATTTAATTATCTTTAAAAATAAATAAAATGCGAAAATTAAGAAACCGTTTCAAGTTATACAGATAATTTGTGTTTTAATTGGTTATTAAATAAATAACCTGTTGTAATTAAATAATGTTGATTTATTTTTATTTAGAATGAAATGTACTCCGTGTATCTCGTTATCTCTAACATGCATACCAACCGCCATTTTGTAAACAGCACTCCGAAGTCTCAAGATACAAGCAGATTTGCTTAGTTTGAGTTTTGCTGACATTTGTATTATCTTTGTATGCTCTGCTTTGATAAATAAGACATTTTATCGTCGATCTCTGATTGACTTACTACTAGAGGCAGTAATATGCACAGTAAAGATAATTTTAAATATTTTAAATGTATGTGAAGGCAATATCAACAAAAGTAATCACAAAATTGATTGTCAGTTAAAAATTACCACCGCTTGAAAAAGTAGAACCAAAAATATTTTACAAAGCATTTATCTAATCACCTGCCCAGCCCCTAGCGGCAAAATCTGGAAACTCAGAGAACAATAACATTCTCCATTGTCCCATTTTAATTCCGACACCCAGGGCCCACAATGGCGCTGTGCTTAATGGGATCATTAACTCTTTTCTCTATCACAATAGAGCTCAGTTTGGCTTAATTAATGAAGAGCTAATGCAAGCGGAGCAGGGGCGCCACTTATGCTAATAATACGTTTGGGAAAAAGAAGTAAATTTAAGAATATATGATAGCAAGTGCAGCGTATTTTTTTTCTTTTTTTCCATATTATTAAATGAAATCGCGTCCGCTGTTTTTGCAAAGACCTTTCAAACTAATTTTAAGGTGGTTGTATGGGCTAACGCGACTTTTTCAAATTGATATTATCTACTTTATGCGTGAATAAATATGTATAAAAAAAATATATGTTGCAAAATAGATATTAAATTACAACTTGAACGTTTGAAATTATTGTATCTTCATTATTACTTAATGAAAAAAATATTCAAAGTAAGGCATTTTTTATCCGAAATTTGGATATATCTTTTAAACGGTATTGAGTTTGAGTATTTTTCTTTAACTTAAATATTTGTCAAAGTATTCCACACAAACTGTACGTTTGAAAATTAAAACAAATGATTTATACGACTATAAATAATTATTTTATGTTTTCGGTATGAAATGGAACGACCGGGTCTGTGCGGGGGCGACGGGCGGCAGTGTGGCTCAGACTATCGGACGGGGAGGTTGTGTCGCGCGTCTTCGTCATCGGTCCAAATGCATTTTTCGATGTAACCGTATAACGATTATTGTTTGCGCATGGACGCTGTTGTTTAGTTTATATTTTAGAAATAGGTATTTGAGCTCGGACTTTTGTATATTCGTTGGACAAGTTCAGTAAGCAATTTGCAGGAATAAAAGTTAGTAATAAATAAGTAATGATTATACTTACTACTTACCAACTAGTGAATTAAGTACCAAGCTAATATAATAAGTACCTACCTATTAATATTTATAAACAAAAAAAAACACTTATGAAAAAGTTGTTTTTTTTTTATAAGGGTTACCTAGTTAACTAAATCTGACTCTGAGTGCCTCGTAGGCGCGGTGTGCGAATGTCCGCTTGCAGAGCAAAAGGTAGCGGGTTCGATTCCCGCCGAGGGTAAAAGTGTTTGTATGTTCTGCAAGCACTTTTCTCCTTGGTCTGGGTATTTAATATGTATAATAAAAAATATCTTTAAATGTATGTATATTATATTAAGTATATCAAATATCTAGTACCTACCCGTAACACAAGCTTAGAGCTTACCACGGGACTAAAATGTTGTTGCGTGAATTGTCTGGCAATATTATTTATTATACTAGCACAGACTAGTATAAATATAATTAAAAATTAAATAATGAATTAATTGTTATATATATTTTATGTCACCGCACCGTCCAGTTATTTGCTGTGCATTATCCTCTCCGTCCTAAGGTTGTCTGGAAGAAATTGCTCTAAGCAATAAGGCCGCCCATTACGCATTTTTGTATTTAGCTTTAAGTCCCTTTTTGTATTGTGATATGGTGTGTAATAAAGAGTTTTATTATTATTATTATTACTAGGTAGATGATACAAACAAAGTATATACAATGTGTATTTTCGAACCTTGATCAAACTAAATGCGGATACACGACATAAATTTATGGATAAATATAGGATAAAAAAAATTATATGTTGGCTATTTAAAAAAAAGCCAAAATTTTTTTTTAAGAAAACTACTTCGTATGGTTTTTTATTCGTTTTTGTTTGAGTAAATGGTGTTTTTTATTCAAAGTAAGCTCATTTGAAAGCTAGATAGTTTACATCATCATCATCATCAGCCCTTATCCCATATTACGTGTGGTCGACGCAACATCTTTCTTCCTTCCATTTTCCTCTGTCACTCGTCATCTCAACACTCATTCCTTCCTTCAAAGTTCAAAATTAATTTATTGCGTAAATACATGTTACAGCGTTGTTATGGCTTAAATTTTACATGGATCAATGTATTTTACCTGTCCAGGCATGCAATTATAAAATTGGCATTACATTATTGAATAAACTAAAATAATAAAAATCTAACAAAATACAGTACTTAATAAATTTTTATAATTATAGGTTTAAATTAATTTCATTAAACATTTATAACATCAGTAATCATCATAGTAAGCAAAAATTCAAAGTCATAAAACTAATTATTGTACAATTTAAAAAGTCATTATCTTAGAAACATTTTTGTCAGTCATTTTTGTTCTTACGCATGCCATCCTTCAAACAGTCCATCAATATTTTCTTTGACCTACCTCTTCCCACATATCCATCAACACACATATCTAACACTCTAAGCTAGATAGTTTACCTAATTAAGAAAATTCAAAACAAAATACAATTTTGGTACAAGAGCCCGCCAAATTTTTTTTTGTAGAAATTTACCAAAAAATTTTTTTTTTATTTTGTTGATCTATAATTTTTAAACTTTTTTGCATTATTTATTAAACTTCATAATATTTTTCAAAGGCTGTCTGGAAGAAATTGCTTTAAGCAATAAGGCCGCCCATTATGCATTTTGTATTTTGCAAGTCCATTTTTGTATTGTTTTATCTTGGTTTGTAATAAAGAGTTATATTATTATTATTCTACAAATTCTACAAAGAGTATGGGTCTACCTTTTTTCGTTGTTATGTTATTAGCCATTTTAATTAGGTACTTTCTGCCTTGTAGTGCCAAATATCAACAGACAACAAATTATGTATCTTAAGTTGCATTAAAATGATCACGCACGATTGTGGTGAAGTGAGCTGGAGCGTCACCATGAATCACGCCAGCGAATCAAATAAGAAACGATCGCGATGTACTAAAAAGAACTTGTGAACTGAACGTAGGTTTACTTGCAACGATATGCATTGAGGAAAATGGTTGGCATTTTGAACAATCAATAAATTAATTGATAGTAATAACTTAAAGTGTTGTATTACTTAATCTTATCATTATCCACCGTTAATATCCCACTTTTGGGCAAAGGCTTCGTTCCGTTTCATCTTATCTTGCCTTGTTTCATTACATAATTTGCTGTCTGTTGATCTCTGTACAAGGCAGAAAGTACCTAATTCGAATGGCTAATAACATGACAGCAAAAAGAGTTTAATTAACCTTTTTGGTACGTGGGCTACCCACCAACCTTAGAGTATCTATGGATACCAACAGTGTCAGTCGCGTAGCATTTCAAATAATTTTATACTCTCTACCTGAAACTTAAAAGGAAAAGCAAAATACCACGAAAACTTAGTGACTGACCAAAAATCTGAAATTGTACTCGTCTTTATGCCCGATTTTCTAATCCTATGACATTATGAATATTGCAGATACTACCTAGATTCTATCAGACGATTGGCCTTCAAGCAAAAACCAGACATTATTCATAAAATTAAAACCCTTACTTTTTAGAAGAGATTTGTAGTATAAATTATGAAGTTTAATATGACATGCAAAAAAGTATACCTCAATAATCCAGTGTAAAAGTTACAGATTAAAAATAAAATAAATATCTATTTTTTTTGTTAAATTTCTACAAAAAAAAAGGTTTTAATAGGCTTTTGTACCGAAATTGTATTTTCTTTTAATTTTCATAGCTAGGTAAACTATCTAGCTTTTTAATGAGCCTACTTTGAATAAAATACACCGTTTACTCAAACAGAAACGAAGAAAACACCAGATAAAGTACCTAGTTCTCATAAAAAAATATTAAATCGACTTTTTTTAATAGTTTACATAAAAAAATCTGATATTTATCGATTAATTTTTGTCATGTATCCGCGAATTGCGTTTGATCAAGCTTCGAAAATACACATTGTATAGGTTACTAGCCTACCCTGGCAGGATTGGCTTATGATCTTATTATTAGGTTGGTACTTAGTAAGTAAAGAAAACCTAGTTAAAAAAACATACTTATTATTTATTTATTTATTTGTTCTATTAGAACCACCAACAAGAAAATACACTAAAATAGTTTAAAAATTAAGGTTCATTAATATCTAATAATAATATATAATTAATTTTAACAATACATTTTAAGTTAAAAAAAATAATTTAAAAAGAAAATAACATAAGCACAAACGCATAAATCTCTAGGTAGAATAGTTTTAGCGTAATAATGATGTAGTTGGAAAGTCCTTATTTACGGGGCGTCGCGACTCGCGAGGACCCGGCACGCGTGACCGCTTGCCGAGAGCGCAGGCCGCGCTCTGCGTCGTAATAATGTAGCGGGGAGTATGCGGTTGCGCGGGGAATAATTTTGACTCCGCCCGAATCCTCAAGGCCGTTGGCCCATACAGGCGCCTTAATACAGTTTGACTGCCTTAGTGGCGGGTGCAGTTCCGCTTGCGGCGCAACAGCTAGCGGGTTCGATTCCCGCCGCGGGGCCAAATGTTTGTATGATCTTTCCTTGGTCTGGGTGTCTCTTATATAATATACTAGCTGTGCCCTGCGGTGCTACCCGCGTTATAATGGATGAAGTACTCTTAACCAACAACATATATTTATTTGAATAAAGATTAATATTATTATGTTGATACAACTTAAACAAATTATTTTGACCAAATTAGGTACCATAAAAACGGTTTTTGTGAGTTAATCTTAAAAGATAGACATATACTATCGCGGACTGTTTTTTAGATCATTAAAATAGCTATTATTCTTTAATACATATTTTTTGTTTATCTTGAACCGTTTTCACAGCGCACGCAACGGAAGGCTTGAAAGATGAACAATTTCTCCCGTTTTTTACACATTTACCACTATATCTTTGGTCGTAGCGTGATGTTATATAGCCTATAGCCTTCCTCGATAACTGGACTATCCAACACAAAAAGAATTATTCAATTCGAACCAGTAGTTTCGGAGATTAGCGCGTTCAAACAAACAAACAAACAAACTTTTCAGCTTTATAATATTAGTGTAGATATCTGATGTCCAGTACCCGAAACTCATGCTACCTCGGGGCTAAGTGTTGGTTGTGTGGATTGGCCGCAAATATTTATTTATTTTAGCAATAAAAAAAGAGTGAATAAAGCTTTGTAATGATGTATAGTTTACAACAAATACCTAATATGAAAAGTCAGGCAGGGTAAAAAAAGTATAGCGTGCTATTTACGAACGTATAACCAAATACTAAATTCCTCTTTGCCTTTGATATTTTTATCGAATAATAACTTCGTCCACAGCCAAATACCCCGGAGAAGTACATTAAAAGTACGGAAATTAAGCGACTAAAACGTGGTGAAAATTTATGTTAAAAAATAAACTTTATGCAAACCATCATCTTTCCCTAGATATTTTCGATGTATTTTTGTAATTTATTGTGTTTTAGAGTAATCATAATTGTTTTCTTTCTTTCTTTCGAAGGTTATTTTTTATTTTGCACTCTATTATTAATATATTAAAATAGTTAATCACTTATATTATTTTATTACACTAATAAAAAATATCATACTGGAAGAAGACTAAATATTTACCAAAATCAGCGCTTACGGTTCAACTTTTAGACTAAAGTTACATTTTAAATCCAAGGAGGTTTTTTGGAATCCATGAGCCTAGAGCAGCATGAAGGCCAAAAGTTTTATGAATTTCGCTTGCCTTCAACTTGGTCAAAGAGGTTTCATGTCCTCGGTCTAAATCAGAACTCTGCAAAGGAAATGTTCTGGTATTTTACTTATCGACCGATGGGTTACGTGTAAACTTAGTGATTTATATTCATTTTGGTTTCGCGTATACTCTACAACTACATCATATTTTTTTTCATAGTGCGGCCATAGAATAATAAATTACGGTGCGGCTACGTCAGCGGGCGAAGTCATGTGTGAACGGGTATATGCGATGTCCTTGTCTACATTAGCAGACAAAAATCTGAGTCTCTTTGGGCACTACAAGATTCTGAATTGACTTAATTGTAGCCACATCCACGCCCAACTTCCGAATACTTACGATATACCAGGCCACAAACATCGCGCTAATATCACTATCACTTAATTTGCTTGCTTTTGTTTTTTAATATCAGCAGGCGCCGTGTTCATACCATCGCATGTTTGTCGTGGACTCATCTGAATATATTTCTTATATCTGAGAAGAATACCTTTAAATCGCTTCATGTTTCACTTAGGACAATGTCGAAAAACAAAAACTCTCCCGATTTATACGAACAACAAACCCAGTTTATTCCATTGTTGTATGATTGTTAACTCAGTTTGATTGTTTTATTAAAAGTTTATTTTGTATTTCATAGCTTGTTTGGCGATATTTGTGAACTTTTTTGTTTTAGAAACGTTTTGTTTGGGACGTGATTCAAGTTTGTGTGCTAATGACAGGGAGTTTTGAGTTGATGTCATTGTTGAATAATGATTTATTTAAGGTTCCTTTACCGAACAAGGAAAAGTTTGTTTGTACGTCTCTCCGTCTGCGGTGTTGTATTGAGACTTGTTGTAAAGCCTGTGTATTGGGCATGTCTTTAGAATATAAATCATAATATATGGAAATATAACACAAGAGAATGCATTTTTAAGAATGATATGGATTCACTACATTACAGCACCGTGCACAGTTTATACACACATTGCAATAAAAAATACCCAAAAAAAAAGTACATAAATTGTATACCACCAGGTCATCCATCCAAGTACTGACTGCGCGCAACGTTGTTTTACTTTAAAAAAAAAAGTCTTATGAATGCCTCCTTATCATATTTTTGCCTGGTTTGGTGCCGTTTCACACTTCCGGTACGGAGCTCTAAAACACACAAAAAAAATACTAGAAAGAAACTTATTAAAAGTCTGTCCCACGCATTTAAAGCCATTTGCAATGGAGCAAGAATGGGACGGAACCCTCCCACTATCTGTCGCACTTGGCAGCTTATTTATGCTTACAATTACAGCCGCCACAATTTATTTTGTACTATCTGACCCGGAAAAAGTTTTTGGCTACAACAATTCCCATTCGTAGCGACAGAAGGTGGAAAATATCTACCAAAAGACAGAGATTCAAAATCATTTATTTCCATTGTTTTATTTGATTTTAAATTACCTTTCGCCTCAGATTATTTGATAAGAAAATTATTTGACCTGTGCTGTGGTCGAACAAGTTTGTAAAAGAAATGTTTCGGGTTGATACCAAACTATATTTTAGCTGAAACTGATCATTAACTAGCTTGGGAAATCAATTTAACTGAAAAATAAGCAATAGAATAGAAAATACTTTATGATTTAATTGAATTAAAATAATGAGTAGTATGGTAACATTTAAACCTAGCATGCGTAATAGGCGGTCTCATTGCTAAAAAACTATTTATTCCAGACAACCTTTGTAAGAGAGAAGAAAAGTCAGGAAGTTTGTGGACGGCATTAATAACATTTAAGTAGGTATATAAGCAGTTCAAGATACAAGATACAAGATACAAAAACATTTATTTCCATAGTTTGGTTTTACAAAACTTAGACACGTCAAAATAAATTACAAAAAAAACATATAGGTCATAAGTGCTTAAAGATAAGTAGGAAATAAATTTATGGTATCTGGTCGCTTCGCTTTTTTTACACTAGAGCAAAGAAGCGATTAGAAACTCTAGCTCATTTTTGTATTGAAACTTTACAATCATTATTTGTTTGTTAGTCTTGTTTTTGATATTGTGTTGGAGCAGATTCCGTCCCAAGCAGTTTTGTCCTCAAGGTAATCCGATATATTATAATAAGCTTTTTTACAAAGATTGTTTTTTACAATTTTCTTAAATTTAGTAACTGACAACTGTTGCAATTCTTTGGGAATCTTGTTGTAGAAGCGTATACATTGCCCTTTGAATGATACATTAACCTTATGCAGCCTAGTGGTGGGCAAAGCGAGTTTATATTTATTTCTTGTATTTACATTGTGTTTATCACTATTTTTTGTAAACAAATTAATATTTTTATGCGTATACATAATGGCTTCATAAATATATTGACAAATGACGGTCAATATGTTTATTTCTTTGAATTTATCACGTAGCGAATCTCGGGACCCATATTATAGATAGCACGAACAGCCCTTTTCTGCAGTACAAATATGGTATTTATGCGTCCTACTCCAGCACTCCCCCACAACAAAATACCGTATGACATAATGCTATGGAAGTAACTAAAGTAGACCAGTCTAGATGTTGCAATATTAGTTAAAACTCTAATTTTTTTGACTGCGAAAGCAGCAGAACTGAGCCTTTTCGACAATTTATCTATATGAGGGTCCCATTGAAGCTTGCTATCTAAAGTTATACCTAGGAATACAGTATTTTCAACAAGCTCTAAATATAAGTTATATTGACGACCTCTGTGGCTCGGTGGGCGAAGGATCGCCTAAGGCGCAGGAGCCTAAGGGTTCGATTCCCACCGGGGGACCAGATTTTGTACGATCTACATTTTCTGGTTTCGGGTCTGGGTGTTTTCTATGTAGCATATGTATGTATTTATAAAAAAAAATATCAATGTAGTATATCAGTCACATAACATCCATAGTACAAGCGCTGCTTAGTTTTGGGCTTAGGTGATTGTCCGTATTTCTTTAACGAGCTTGCCCTGCACAGTGCTACATTTTAATCAACAGACCAGAGCTTATCCTATCCAATTATTTGTAAGCGGTCTTTTAAGAAGATAATGCTCAATAGCAATATTCAAAAGTTTCTCGTCGTTGAAACTGCATTTATGACAAAGGCTGCAGTTTGCTCAGTACGATTCCAGAAGGCGCTTTCATTATATAGGGATTTTCGTACGTTGATGAAAATAATAATGTGGACTCTGCTGTGCGTTGATGTTATTTTGTTTTTCGATTAAACACACAATTTTTAAAAATAGTTTTTTTAATGTTTCCGGAATGCTATTTTTATGATCACATAATTTTACATTTAAGCCTCAAAAACCAAATTTTTATATAATTATGATATTTTAAAACCTTATTTTAATTTAACCTTTAACAAAGCAACTCAAACAGTATTTTTTTTGGTGTTCTAGCGTTCCACGTCCAGAATATTACATTTGTTTTTTAACCCCCGACTGAAAAAGAGGGATTTTATAAGTTTGTCACTTCTGTCTGTCTGTCTTTCAGTGTGTGGCATTATAACTCCCGAATAGATGAAGCGATTTCAATTAAGTATTGTTTAAAGTTGACTTACGAGTTACGCGCGTGTGTTCTTTGATATGTTTCATGAATATCAGCTGACCCGCTTAAAGTGAGGGGCGAAAGTGGGGAAGGTTATTCGAATGTGTGCAAATATACTCGAGTGGGGTAACAAAAGTAAGTACATTGCAGAGTGCAACGCGCATCATCTAATAATTTTTATCAAAGTGATAGAGTTTCATTTATTTTTTTATTTGCTTCTCTGAACACAGAAGAAACGAACGACTGATCGCTTTGTGTAAATATATTAATAAAATATTCAAAGTAAGATAACATTTAATTAAATGATATTATCTTCGGAGCGGAGTCGCTTTTCTTAACGCTGATTGAAATACACAATTATTACGTATATTTGCGTCGTTTCTGCACGTTTGAGGTTTACAGAATGGAAACCATTTTCAAATATGTTTCGTTTTGTTATTAGTTATCATATTAGGAAGGTGTAAGAAAGGAGTGAGTTTTGCGATGACGAGTGACAGAGGAAAATGGAAGGAAAAAACATGTTTTGCCGACCCCGCGTAATGTGGGATAAGGGCAGGAGAATGATGATTAGTTATCATATTACAGATCCATACTAATGTTCCATATGCGAAAGTAACTGTCTGTCTGTTCCTCTTTCAAGCAAAAACTACTAAGCCGATTTAAATGAAATTTGGTACACAGATTCTCTAGAGCCTGAGAAAGGACATAGGCTACGTTTTAACGCGAAAAAAAGTCATTCTGCGGGTAAATCTATTAACGCGGGTAACACCTCACCACCACCACAATTTAGTGGTACTAGTAAGTGGGCAAGAAAGTGGAAATAGTCCGGACCATTAAAATAAGAAAAGTCGCATATCTAGGTCACACACTTCGTAACCCACGGTACCATCTATTACAAACTGACATTATGGGAAAATTGGCGGAAAGCGCAGAGTTGGTGGACGTAAAATGTCATGGCTTCGGAACATGCGACATTGGACTGGCATTCAAACTGTGGAACAGCTGTTATGGATCGCCATGAAAAACGCTTAAATAGAGCTGACTGCCAACCTTCAGTAATGAAGTGGCACCACAAGAAGATGAATAACTAATATGTAAACATTTAATTGTGTCTATTAAGGCACAAAATGGAAGTAGGTCATGACGGTAAAATAAACTGCTTTGATGGTTAGGTATGGTAAAAGATATTGATGTTTATGAGTGCCCTCATGAGCTGCTATTTAACCACAAGAATTTATGCGCTTATCTTACTGCTGTATTTCCTTATAAACTACAACCTTAGGGTCTTCAAGACAAGAGTGAATAGGTACCTTCTAGATCTGTGTGATCCATCTTTGTTACCATTGACAATTACCATCAGGTGAGATTGTGGGCAAACGTAGATCTACATAATAACTCTTAAAAGAAATGTTTGTATCCGCCATTTGGATTTCATTCAAACTGTAAATGATCCTACAACTTATAACTTAGAACAATCGGTATTAATTAGGGTATTAACGGATAAGCCCGGTTCTAATCGCGTTAGACTAATATCCGGAGAACCGGTTAGAAGGGTCGATCGGACCGTGTTTGTTACTCTATTAACAAGGATTGGTTACAAAACAAAGGTATAAGATAAATAAATATGGGATGTGAAATATATTTCGACTAATTTGATAAAGATTCATGATGATGATGAAACACGTGCTTTAACAGTGAAAGCAAACATCGTGAGGAAACCAGCACCGAATGTCACAATACATGTTCTTCAAACACTTCAAAAGTCTTAGAACGTGCTGGCATAGCACTTGGCCAGCGTGGTGAATTATGGGCTAATCTCCTTCGTCAAGAGAGAATTCCGTTTGCCACAGCTGTGGGAACGTTAATAGGGTGTTGGATGATGAAGATTTATTCATAATAAATCTAATCGTTGTCCTGTTATTACTATGTACCTACTTATCATTAGCAAGTCCTTTGATGCCTTGATAATGATAGGGGAAGTAAATCGAATCTTCATTAATTATGGTATTACTGAGGACAACTAAAACAAATAAGGGCGCTTTGTATTTAGGCGTTTCGAGTCGTACATTTTGCGGCGCGGCAAGCGGAATTTTTGACGTAAGTTGTACGTATGTACGTTTCGTTCAATTAATAGCACATTCAAATAAACAAACTCATCAGCTTTCTAAAAGTGTTATTCCAGTGAAAACAGGGGTGTTCAATATTACTGATTGTAACGGTAACTGATTGTAGATAAAGAAAACAAAAAATCACACATATAAAAAACCTTAACACAGAAACAAAAAAAAATTTACTTAAAAAGTGAGGTTTATCACTTATTAAAAATCATTAACATGTATAGAACATTTAAATAAAAGACATAGATAAATTCAGCTTCTCTAGCAAGTAATTCAATATATTGATCACTCTCCAGGCTTTAGTGAAGGCTAAGTACAAGTAACTGGCTGAACCTAGTTATTAGTTACAGGGATGTATTCAGGACGAAGGGCAACTTGTTTCCAAACATTTTTAACTAAGTGGGAACACACTCGATTCATAATTCATAAATCTATTTCATTCCACAATATTTACATTGTATTTGAAAATTACAATTGTACCAAAAATGTCAAAAAGTAATAATAATAAATCAAATAAATTAGTCCACTTATAAAAGACAAATTAAACAAAGTAACATCAAAACAAAACAATATAAATCAAAAATAAAAACAAAAAATAATAAAGCTGAAATTATCTAACAATAACAAATGAAATTAAATCAAAATTAAAAATGTTAATACAATCAATAAAAAAAATTAGTTAAAGATAATGTCTTCAGAAAAAAAGTCATCAACTGAGTAGTAACATCCTTTCAACAAAAATTCCGGGCAAAACGAGGTTCGGGGCAAGACGGGATGCTAGCTGGTGTGCGTGTCTTTATCACGTGAATGAACCGCTGACAGTGCCATTTGTACGAACTTTACACGGCTCACGTCAGTCAGTGCGCGCGAAAGTGTTTGTTTGCTTGTTTGCCAAAAGTTTGGCCAAAAACGAAATTTATTGATATTGTTACGATATTTTGGTGCAATCATCGATGTGGTATGAGGTAAGTAAGCACGTTTTTAATGTATTTTCAATCAAAGGCAGGTAGCAGGTGTATAATGTTTGATATTAGGTAGTGTTTACAATCTTCCATTGTTTTAGGTAAGAAACGTTTGATTGTTTTGTGAAATCATGTTTACGGGGCAAAACGATCGGGGCATAACGGGATATCCAGTCTTGCCCCGTCAACACGATTAAAGTTGAAAGTATTTGTTGGATTTGTGTGTGATACTGATTCATTTTGTAAACGTGGGTATATTCTTAACACTTCAGCTATGTCAAAAGACTCCACCGCACATCGTGATGAGTTTAATATTTTGGCTTGTCAAAATGAAGAAAATCTCTACACCACCGACATTACTATTCAGCCTAGACCGTACGACCGTAGATAAAGAAAGAACCCCCGAAAAACAAATGGCAGCTACTACTTCGTTTCTGGTTAGTCTGGCTGATTCATCCGAAGATGAAGAAGAAAATGATGACTGTCCATTGGACTGGCATTTACTGTACCTTTATTCTCAGTCATCAGAAGGATGGGTAATTGTAATGTATGCCAAGGTTGGGCTCACAATTCTTGCGCTGGAGTTGACGAAGATGATGAGGAAGCGCATATTTGTGAACGTTGCCAGCCCGACTAAATATGTGCTCGTTTTGCCCCAGGTCATATCCCATTTTGCCCCGGTCATGGGGCAAAATGGGATATTTGACATAACTTTTATTGTTCCTTAATACCAGAAAAATATGTGATTAAGCCTTTAAAACTATTTAAATATATGTAGTTGATTTATTAATGTTGCTATCTAAGTAATCGTTTTTCCAATTAAGAGTTTAATTTTTCAGGTATGATTTTTTTCCTCTTAAGTATCCCATCTTGCCCCGGTCTCCCCTACTATAGGATTTTCATTCAGAAGGTCGTGCGTGCAAATTCCGTATGGATTTTTTCTTGAAATAATATAGTGCGAATTAAAAACGTGATTCAACGGCGAAGGTAAACTTCGTGAGGAAACTGGCATATTCTGAAAACTTTCAAGAGATTGAAGGACATGTGACATTCAACATGACGCACTTGACCAGCGTTGATCAATCATCATATCAATCTCTTAAAATAAAACATAAAATTATTTCTTAGACTACTTGTGATTATAAATAAAATGCTAATTTGAGCTACAAAACATCACCGACTACAGCCCGATTATGCAGGCTCGGGCCCGCAATAATTTCGAGCACAGAACCCATTAATCACTTTAGCTATGGTCTCAACCAGTTTACCCCAGTATACCCAAAATATACATATAGGTGGAGGAAATATACTTGAAATGCGACATACATATTATAACACCCCATACAGGGACCAAAAACTGTAGGTATTACAAAGTGGCTCACCGCCGGGAATAGAACAAGCGATCTCCTGATTGGCCTAACCCACAAAGCTAAAAAGGTAATCAATAAAATCCATCGTCAAATAATTTGTCATCCTCACTATATTCTCCCTAATCACATTGAAATAGGTTATACACTTTAACCCACTTTAGTCTCCTTTTCACCCTACACATAATACGGTTACAATAATAAAAAAAAAACTTTAACGGTTCTTTAACCGTGAAGGCAAACATCTTGAGTGAACCGGCATGTTCTGAGAACTTTAAATGAGTTTGAAGGACATGTGACATTTACCAACCCGCACTGGGCCAGCGTGGTGAATTAAGGGCCCCTTATACCGCAAATGCTGTTTTTAAAATTAATATGAATCAGTAAAAAATTGACGTAAAATTTTGAAAAAAATATATGTTTCAGTTGAGGATCTTACAGAGTGCAATTCGCTTACATTTACACAATAAGATGAACTTCGCTCGATAGAAAAAAATACCAAAGTTGCCTCTTTTTAAAAAACATTTTCAATACTGTGCCTAAAATAATAAATTTATTGACCTTATTTTTACACCAATCTTTAGATAAATCATTTTTCTAGTGCAAATCGCTGAGGTGCGTGTTGTAGTGTTATTTTCCTATTAATTATGCCTAAATACCTACAAACCCGCGAGCGGCGCGACGCCCGCGGGCTTCGTCAGTCGCGCGGTGGCGCTTACCGACGACGGACCTGTGCCAGTGCTCTTCCCGCCCGACGAGCGACGTGCGACGTGAAAAAAAAAGGTGTGTGTGCGATTCACACACGACAGAAGTGAAACTACAACAATTAATAAAAACCGTAATTGGTTTTACAAGTACAAGGACAACTGCGCGACATGCAATGTCTATTTGGTATTTGGGCCGGGGAAAAAGAACCAGTCAAAGTCAAAGTATCTTTATTGCATTATTACAATGTAGTTATTATATAAGGTTTTGTATCAATTTAATTTGCCCATTGGAGCGTGCAACATTTTGAATTACAACAATTTAATAATAACAAATTTTAAAGAATAATTGTATATAATAATTAAAAAATAAACATGTCAATAATTTTATAAATCAGATTAAATTAAATAAAATAATATTAGTTAATGATTAAAAATAATTACACATTACACTTATTTACCAATGGTTTTGTCATTTAAATATTCGGCAACTGTATACCATTGTATTGTATAACATTGTATAATAACAGTACATATCGAAAGAATCGAAAAAGATGATGAATTTTGGAAATCAAAGATGGAATCAAAATTATCACACTTTTACCACCTGTCCAATGTCTGCTGTCAGAAATCGTCAACCCCAGACACACTCGTGGTATGCCTCTATACGGAATCTGACACTTGAATGCGAATCCACCGAATCCGAAAATGAAGAAAAAGAGATTTTTTTATCGCAAAACATTATTAATTTGCAACCAGGACCTAGCACTAGAACTCTAAATTACAATGAAATAAAAAAGCATTATATTCCTCATATAAAATGTATTTTTTTTACAAATGAGAATAAATATTGTACATAACAATTATGTTTGTTTTCATTTTGTTGTTTGTATTCTTTACCACAAACTCTTCAATCATCATTATCACCTCACTAATTCAAAAAGTTTAGTAAAAAAAAATATGTTTACATTCAATACCTACATACCTACTACAATAAACTTTCATTTCAATCAAATAAAAGAATATAGTCAATTAAATAATCAATATACTAAAAGAATACAGTCAGTAAAATTAAAATCACCGTAGCTACTGCATTATGTTATACTGTGGCGTTCTTGCTGCCGACAAGTCGCCGGAGTTCATATCAAGTCGGCTCCCGCGAAACGCGCATGCAAGTCGACTGGGCGAGTAAAATGCCTAAATCTTCGAAACAAGGTGGCCTTAAGGCCTAATCTCTCTCGTCAAGAGAGAAGTCCCTGTGTCCCAGCAGTGGGAACGTTAATAGGGTGATGATGATGATGAATAAAGAAAATAGAGTCTGAATTATGCTGCTACATCAGCGGGCGAAGATTCGTTTTGCGTTCGCGCGCTGCAATCATCGTGAATACGCAATGTTCTTATCTACATTAGCAACAAAGATTAGTGTCTTAGTGTGTAAGATTCTGAAGCGGAGTATTTGTTTTGCTATACCCACGCCACACAGCGTCTTCGCTCGAATACTTACAGTACACGCAATTAACTAACCAAAGAACAGTAAAACTTATTTACTACACTGTTTTGACAAATTATTCTCTACCACTAGCACTTAAAACAGACTAAATTGGAGCAGTAGAACCTAAGACTAACGAAATAACGACTATTATTACTTTAAACGGGTAATTTTGAAGTTTTTCCAATATTAAGAAGCTGTTACAAGCGCCTTAGGTCATAATATTGTTAAAACCAAGATAATTTAAATAGAGACAAAACTACTTTTCATAGCATGCGGTATGAATGATCCATTAAATCACCTATAACTTACTTAGTTTAGCTTTGACAATTTTTTCATTTGGCCATGCGGTTTTGAATTTTTTTTACTAAATCCTCACAAATTTTCACGAATATCGGAACTAAGAACACTCACACCGCATGCACACGGGATCAGGGCGCTAAAATCATCGTGACCAGGTGACTTGTGTCGTGTTGGGCGCTACAAGATTCTGAAGTGGCCGAAGTGAAGGCCATACCCACGCCAACCAGCGTCTTGTATTCTATTCTACGGAATATTCGCCATAGGTCGCAAATGTATTGGTTATAAGATTTTGCCCCTAAGCCCTACCTGGTTACAACCCCGATCATGCAAGCTCCGGCCCGCAGTAACTTTGTAGTTGCCAACACAGAACCTATTAATCACTTTGGCTGTGGTCTCGCCCAATGGCTACCGACCAGTTTACTCCAATTTGGCGAGTTTACCCAAATTCGTGGTTTTGCTTTGGCATATTGTAGGACGTCAATATTTGAATCAAAACATCAGTTTTTGGATGTTGCAGTCTTCGTTGTCTCGATTGGACTTTATACCGGCGTTCCGCAAATTAATGACAAAATCTGTGTAGTTTTATTTAGTCCTGACGGTAGATGACTAATAGCACAAAAGCCAGCAACTATTTGACTTATCAATTATTCTTTTATTCTTCTTACAAAAATGACCACAGCTGGAATTGACTCTATAGACTTAAATCATATATTACCCCACTCATGTATATTTGATTTCATTCAGTTATTGTTTTCCACTTTCCCCCCATAAGTTTTGAGCGGCAAACGATTTTCATTAAATATTTCTAAGAACACTCGTACGTAAGTCATGTTTAATAAAAAATTAAATTGAAATAGCTTCATCCTCAAAATTTCAACTCTCTATCTATCACGGTCGTTAAGATTATAAGTAATCTGTAAGTTGTATGTGTTTTATATAAATAAATAAAGATACAGCCCGGTAACAGACAGACAGTCGGTGATGACTCAGTATTATTGTCTGGTTTTGCCCTATGGGTACGGAACCCTAAAAACCATGCTTAATTGAAATCCGATGAGTAGCGGCGATTTACATACAAACCGTGCTAAATGAAGCAATCGAATTATAGCATCTTATGAATATTGAAAGCAGGTATGAGGGCGGAGGTGCACAGGAATTTCATTAGTGCTGAACTGCTCAGCTCGGAAAAAGGATGTAATCTATTGGCGATGCAAAGATTATCCGCACGCCTCTAGCGGCGAAATTTAGAAACTGTCTAAGAACGACACTTTGTTTGTTTTTATCTGATTTGTATTTATGATTTATGTTTTTCCCTGACGTTAATTGTAAAGAAAATTGTCAAAGTGTCGTTCTTAGACAGCTTCTTAATTTTGAACTAGAGGCGCTAGTTAGAATCTTTGCATCGCCAATTGTGTGTTTCAGAATATTTATGGATATTATTTAATTCTTTTTTTTTTCTTTATAAGTTTCCAGGGTTACATCATTTATGTTTCTAGATAATGTTTTTTATGGCATTATTTGATATTTGGCGATTCAAACTTTTTTTTAAAACAAAGAATTAGCATCAGCATTACAAGCACCTCTATTTATTTATAATATACTACTTCACAGTACTAATAAGTAATTTTACCAGCGTATAATAAAAAGAGCAATTTGCGGGAAGTTCACCAACTTTAATTAAAAGGCGCGATCTTGATCAAAGAATCATTTAATTAGTAAATATCAAATTAGTCCGCGTTTGCCAATTACGGAACTCACAGTGGCTATACAAGGGCACTTTGTTTCTGTTGTTTTAGGCAGTATGTTTTTTGTGTGTAAAAATTTTACACGAGGGATAGATCAACGACGGTTGGGCGATGGATGACCTCAATAGTACTAACGCTAAAATCTATTTATAACTTTTGGCTTTATTGAAACTTACGTAGAAATGAACTTACAAAAATGGACACTTTAGAGTTATTAATTTATTTTAGAAAAACCTACCACTATTTAGCTATGTTTGTTACAAAAATGATGACTTGTGTGATTAATTTTTCAAAAAAATTGAGTTTTTAGTTTTTTTTTATTTGGTAAACAAAGTCGGCGATACAAAAAAAAAAGTGAATGTATACAAAACTATAGAAAATCGGAAACATACATGGGGGTTAAATCGATAGGTCATCCATCGCCCAGCCTTCGTTGATTCATCCCTATTATAATTCGTCGACTTCAACTACTCTTAGTACCAAAAGACTCTTTTTGTTTTATAAATTTGAAATGATGATATTACAAAACAAGTAAAAGCATTAAAACAATCACACCTAAATTATATTATTTATTTATTACTATTTATTTTTTGAAAATACTTTATTTGAACAAACACTTTGTGCAAAAAGGTGGGCTTATAATGCCTAGGCATTTAAATGAGAATATATTAATATGAGATTTAAGATATATAATATTAATATGAGAACAGAATTTTACGACATAAAATTAACCCCTCGGATATTTTTAAGCCTATGTTTTCCCACTAATTAGGGTTAGGGCTAATAAAAAAAAACAATTGTTATGTTTTTGTTATGATTTAAAAATTAAACGTAAGTTAGTATCCATTATTGCCGGGAAAATAATTACATGTGCGATACCGGGGCCGCCGCTAATACTAAATAATTATTTCTCAAAGGGTTCAATCATTCGTCAGACGTAAAGATTATTACGCACTTTTAATAAATAATAGAAAACATAAATCATTTATAAATAATAAACCGGTGGTGGTTTTAAGTGGTCATGTACAATCCCATTGAGAACTTTCGTTTGAAGTTTAATTTATTACAAACCTAACCGTTTGACCAAACTTACTAAATTAATTCTTACTTCATGAGGATTACAGATTTTGCTTCCGTAGGGCATTCGCAGTTTAGATTATTGACGTGACAACGTCTTATAAATTGGTTTGCCGGGTGACACTTCAAGAAACTGCGTTACGCTCCGCTCACGTTATGCGCTCACAATGAGAGCGAGTGAGAGGCTCGCGTCCCTTCCACTCGGGCATGGTTAGCCCGCCTAAGAGCGAGAGAGAGACAGATTATTTCATCCTTCTTCCTACTATACGAATGAATATTCACATTAAAATTATTTTACCACTCAAAGTCGTTGTCACGTAAAACTTTCGCCCGTATACCGACTTTACAGGCAACCAATTTTTTTGATATAATACTCGAAATGTCCAGGCAGACTATTCTCGCGCCTATGCTACCAGAACGAATTCTTGTTATAACCTGAAATCTGTAGTCGTTCTTACCTGTGTAGAGAAGCACGTACAGTGGAAGTTTCAAAATTTGTAAACTAAAGAAGGTATGTTCTTGGGCCTTCCTCTACTAGTCTTTTATATCAAGTTACTTAACATAATTCATTAATCTGTCTTCGTTTTAATCAAAAATGTTGACGTATTTGTTAAAAACATTGAACACTTCTTTCTGATAGATAGATAGATAACACTTTATTGCACACCACACAATACACACAAAATTAAAACAAACATAGACTTAGCATAATCACAATGAGCGGCCTTATCGCTATGAGCGATCTCTTCCAGGCAACCTTTGGATGGACAGGATCAATACTCTTGATCCTGTCCATCCAAAGGTTGCCTGGAAGAGATCGCTCATGTCCATATGGATGGACAGGATCAAGAGTAACAAAAAAGACAGTGGTGTAATAGGAAGGAAACATTATAACTATATAACACAAATAAATATATATATATATACTATTATATATATAGTAATACTCTGAATGGCATCTCAACATTGTTTCAAAGTTTAACTTGCAAAAACATGAAATGACCTCGCACATAAACAAGTTTACATACTAAAGAGTAACTTAATAAGTGCAAACATTTAGTTCATTTGTTTCGAGTGCGATTGTTTACTGTAAACTAACTTTGCACTTAAATTTTCCAATTTGTTACTTAGTATCAATGTTTCACGGTTTTATTGTTCTAAACTTCCACATAAAAAACATTGCCAATGAAGGGTTTAAGTTTAGTGATGGGGTTATAAGAAGCTAGTGTTTTCTTATAAATTCAATCTATATTAAAACTAGCTGACCTCTGCAAACGTTGTTTTGCAAAATGAAAAATAGATAGTAGCCGATTTTTAGACCTACTGAATATGCATATAAAATTTGGTAAAAATCGGTAATCGTTTCGGAGGAGAACGGTAACTAACATTGTGACACAGAAATTTTGTATATTAGACTAGCTGACCCCAGCAAACGTTGTTTTACAAAATGAAAAATAGATGTTGGCCGATTCTCAGACCTACTCAATATGCTCACAAAAATTTATGAAAATCGGTCAAGCCGTTTCGGAGGAGTACGGAAACGAACATTGTGACACGAGAATTTTAAAATCTCATGAAATTTTGTGAGCATATTGAGTAGGTCTGAGAATCGGCGAACATCTATTTTTCATTTTGATATATACCTATTAAATTTTAGTACCTAGTTTTTAAATTCACAATGCATAAAGCAGCAACGGTTAAATATTATTTTTATTATATTATTATAAACTTTAAAAAAATATATATATATATTGGTTTTTAATACATAATATATTTTTTATAATACATACGAGTACGTTAAGAAGAGATTCGGCAGCTCAATGATTATGTTATATTTCATATTGATTGTCTTGTTTGTGCCTTTGCTATTTTTTCTGTGTATTTATTGACTTATTAGAATTGAACGTAATCAAGTGTACAACATGCTTACTATGTGTAAGATGGGGCATGAAGACCTAGCCTCCGGACCATATTACAAAACTCAAAAGTTAGTTATAAAGTCACCCCGAAATAGCTGAAAACCTATGTGAGGGGCTTGAGTGTAATAAAATGATCATGAATAATTAATTATAACTATTAAAGGGTATGAATTATTAATTAAGTTTTGTTAATTATGATCCAACAACTTTCTTAATTAATTAGATCATAAAGAGATTCGGGAACATTTAAGGTCAAATCATATTTATGAGGCACGACATCGCAAATTTAAACCACCATACGAATGAAATTTAGATTTTATGGGTTCCGTACTCAAGCCTTCGTTGTTTATCTGCCTGTTTGTCTCATTTGAACATTGAAATTTTTAAGGATGATGTATTTTTGGAGCCGCTTAAAACAAATATTACCTACTAAAACAGCAATCTAAGACAACAATGGAGATTTTATTAGATTAAAGGTTATTACGTGCGGCCATAACTAGGAATGTACTGGGCTACCACTGACCGCAACTTTTTCAACGTGTTTTTGTTATATTGCTTTTTATAACGAAAAGTGTATAAACTGTTATTACAAGAAACCCTCCATGTACGAGTCCATTATAAACTTATCGGTCTTTATAATATATTTCTATTCGTACGTATTGAGTCTGTATGTTCCTGTCCTAATGTTCGGGATAAACTCGAAAACTCATAAACGGATGCTTAAACAATTTTCTGCGACACCTATTGCAAATAATCCAACCTCATCGATCTATGAGACTATCTTTGTACACTGATGAATAAATTACTTTTTACTTTTACTTTTTATTTATTTATAGATACTGTTTTACGATTTATTTTTGTGATTACTGTAAAAGTAGTTTTGATTAACCTCTAAATATAATTTATCTACGTAATTTTAAAATATAATTTATTATTATATATTTTTTTTGTATTGTTTCGTTATTTGAAAACCTATTGTAGTTCCAATTAATAAAATATCGGGACGGCATAAAACTTACGGAGCAATTTCTAAAATTATATAATAAAAACCAAGATTTTTTTTTCATATTCCCAGGTGCGCACACAAATATGATGCAACCTTTGAGCTACCCAAACAAATTGCTCGTGTGATGAGCATAATATAATTAGCAGTAAACATCCGCGTTCTCAGAATTACCCTCAGGAGTTACAAGGTAATTGTTCCTTCTTAACAGTTGAAGATTCCGGGGAAAATTTTGATGAAGGGTTGTCGGGTCTTAATATAATTAACAGTAAACAGATTATTTAATAAAAAACTAAACGTTTTGCAAAATTCTCTTTCCATAAGAATTGTTCCTTCTTAACAGTTAAGGATTCCGGGGAAGATATTGATAAAGGGTTGTCGGCTCACTTATAGCACAAATATAATATGTAAATAGTTTTTTTTTTAACTAAGCGTTTTGCAAATTGTTTCCATAAGATTTTCTCATGTACTTCAGTTTCGTTAGGATAATTAAGTGATAATTGGTAAAAAGTGGCAATGAGAAGCATTTCATCCGTTATTACAGTTACGATTATTTTTGTTTAAAAATTTAGTTTTATTAATTATAACTTGACCTGTCCTGTGTGGCTTTGATTAGTAATTTTTAACGTTTATATTAATTGTAGTTTTAAGATAAATTTTATCGATTAATATAATGAATATAACTAAATAAGTTTTGTTGTTAATAAATGTAATAAGGAATGCCTTTCTTCTGTTCTAAAATATCTGTGTGTATAATTTCATGTAAGAAGGTTAGCAGCTGTCAATCTTACAGGGTCGCCATACCCATATAATTCAATACGCCAGCATCATAAAAACGCCATGAACTTTTTGGAAGCACTATCTTTTACGATTTATGCGACGCATACTTTTTCATTGCTCTTACGTTGGAAGAATATATTTTATGATGCCATAAAATATGCCTAGAACCACTCTCAGCTAAGCCTGAGTGTTGTTGAATCAAGCTCGAAGAATATTCAATCAGGTATTCTTAAGCCTAAGAAAGCCAAAGAGCTTGCAGGTGTAAGGCTTACTTTTTACTTTAGACACGGATTACCAACTACTCTGTTATCGTCATAATTTTAGCCGTCGGTGGTCTATCTGATCTGACCACCTAGTTGGTGGTCATCCGCTGCGTCCGCTGCGCTTATCAATCAGTTTATTGGGGCTGAAAAATTATCTGGGGCTGAGAACATTTCAGCCCCAATAATCATCTATTCTTTGTGCCACAAGACACTGTTACATCAGGGATTGAAATTAATTAGTATTGATAACATAAAAAATACTGAAACCCAACTTCAGATGCTGCCCCTTGCTAGGTTCTATGGCTTCTACTATAAAGAATTATAAGTTAGATGTCAGAGCAGATCACAGTTCTCTTCACTATTAAATTACCTTCGTATTTCGTAGTTCCCGGCTTGCTCTGACCACGCATTAATTGCACCCATGCAAAAAACCTTCTTGTATTACTGTACCTATTGATGATAGCAGTAGGCGTTGAATAAACGAACAGTTTTTTAGACTGTTTTCTTTGCATAAACTTATAAACTAGTTAACGGTCTACCAATAAACTAGTTCAAGCGTGAACGTATCTCTTTTACCTACAAAACAGTAAACGAAATTACGAGTATCGTTCGTTTACGTTCACCAAACGTTTATGTCAAGAAGAAGTCCTTTTGACTACGTCGTAAACTATTCAAAATTAGACTGTTTTTTAAACCAGTTTATTGTCGACGGTAAGCGGTCTCACACTAATTGCTGATAACTGCGTAACTGTGCTGTGGAATAAGGGCAAGAGAATTATGAACTGCATAACTATCCATTAAATAGTTTTTTAAATTATTGAAATGGTATTATTTTTGTTTATTATGATAAGAAATTATTCATAAATAATCCGTATTGATTTTACAGTTCCCATTCGTAAGATAACTTAAATATGATAAACCGTCATTTTACCACTAGGTCCCGAGCGGAGGAGTTTATTGATAATAAATCAAAATTTAAGAAAAACCCCCGATTCGATGCCTTAATTTCCTTAAATGTAAAACAATATAATATTATGTAATGTGGACGCGATGCGTTTTCATTTGATACCCCACACTAGTATATTCGCAGATTTTCGGTTTTGCTTCCCCACTCTCACCCCCATAACTTTAAAACGGCACAACCGATTTTCATGAAACATGTCTAAGAACACTTGCGCAAGACTCACCTTTCATACAAAAAAAAACTAAATTGAAATCGCTCCATCCGTTCGGGAGCTATGGTGACACAGACAGACAGACAGACAGACAGACAGACACGTCGAACTTATAACGCCCCTCTTTTTTAGTCGGGGGTTAATAAATATTACATATACTGGCCAAAAGAATATGTTTCGAAGTTCTTTTTTTTGCCTTTTCACGGTGAAATAGCCGAACCATTTTGGTGAAAGGCTAGATATATTACATCCCGAAAATTCTAACATTCCTATGCGAATTACCTTTCTATCTCCACGAGGATAAATAGCCGGCAGTATCTAAGAGAATAAATCACAAATATTGTTAAAGGTAATAAGAATAAAAATCAATGTTTCTCTCCATCCACGGTTGTCTGGAAGAAATTGCCTTAAGCAATAAACAGCCCATTACGTATTCTAGGTTCAGTTTTTATTTTCTTAGTATATTGTTTCTTTGTTTGGTGTGTGTAATAATGAAGTATTTTCTAGCTATCTATCTAAAGTTATTCAGTTAGTAATAAAATTTTAATGTTGTAAAACAAAATGGTTTTTTATATACTAACTGATACATACAAATTTATTTCATATTACGTACATTTTATAAAATAGACTAACGTTTGTATTATAAAAACTGCTATTTATTAAAACTGCTATTTATTATGGCTAATAAAACTGAACGTGCTAAAATATAAGCCTTATTTTAAACTATTATAGAGATAAAGGTTAAAAGCTCTTAATTAACTGTTAATAAATATTATTTATCACTAATTTAGGTTTATGAACAAAGTTTTTTTTTCAAGCGTTCTATTAACCTCCTATAAGTCTGATATAAAAAGTGAATATTTTTTTTGAATACAGGGGTAATAGAGTATCCTAAAAGTTTCACGTTGCTGACGTTCCCGCATCGCGTCCCGCTTCCTGCATTGCTGACGAGTAGATTTGGCCGAAGCCTTACATAAAACTAGGAGTAGTTCTATGAATAAATGTAGAAGCGAAAGCGTACCATAAATCTTTAAGTTCCAAGCATTTCAAACATCACATTGTACAGAATACAGAATGTACAGTTTCTTAAAGGTATTGTGTCTTGAATTTTCTACACAGTCTTAGCATTCAAGCTTGAGCATTTTCTAGTACATTTCCTCTTTGAATTTTCGTAGAAAGCTATTTTAAATTTTCATCCAATTTCAACTGTGTTCACGAATAAAGAATCCAATGCAAATAATTTTTATTTTACCAGTATTTTGTTTATTACTTTTTAATATATCCGATATCACCGCCATCACCGCGCCGCCACCGCGCCGCCACCGTGCTCCCTCTGCTTTTCCCTCTGCATCCCTGCTTAGTTAGCTATTCATAACTAGCAATGTATTACAACAGCCGTATAGCGGACCGGTAGATTAAGGCTTTGACGGCGTGGTGGAGGTACGGTGGTGGCGCGTGTGTACAGTAGAGCGGTGTCGTGAGTAATCTGAGTGAGTAAAATCTCTGAACTTACGTAAAATCAGACACATTTTTTTTTCATACTTGGTCCTGTAAGATATAAAAAAAAATTGCAATAAAAATTTGTTAATTCTGAGCTTTATATATTTACCAAATTTTTTATTCATACAGTTAAATTCTTGAAGTAACTGCATACCTAATCAATTACGTAGAGTGTTGATGCAAACATTCTGTGAAACACAAAAACAAAGCATTCGTAAATCTTCAACATCATCGAATGGCCATTTCATCCGCTCAGGGCTCTCAATAAGATTAAATACTCACATCACATGCATCTGAAATGAATTCCCGGATCAATGCAACTTAAGTGCACTTTAAATGAAAGGGATTTACTTCATTTTACAGCGATTGAGCCCAATGAATTAACTTCGATTGGATGTTTATCAATCAGCTACAGCCTCATTAGGCTTATAAAAAGCTCAGTTGATGGATATATCATGGTACTCACTAAATTATTCGCGAAACGCTGCAAACTGCAAAGTACCTACGCCCACGGAATAATCAGCGTAAATTATTTTATAACAGATTTTAACCCCAGACCAAAAAAGAGGGGTGTTATAAGTTTGACGTGTCTGTCTGTCTGGGACATCATAGCACCCGAACGGATGGAGCGATTTCAAATCAGGTTTTTTGTATGAAAGGTGAGTTTGGCCTGGGTGTTCTTAGACATGTTTCATGAAAATCGGTTGAGCCGTTCAAAAGTTATGGGGGTGAGAGTGGGGCCGAAACCGTAAATATGCAAGTTTAATCGAGTAGGGTATCAAATGAAAGAGCATCGCGTGCACTTAATATTATGGTGTTTTACTTTTAAGGAAATTAAGGCATTGAAATCGGGAGTTTTGCTTTAATTTTAAATTAAGATTTATATTGTAATCTCGAGCACTTTCTCCTTGGTCTGGGTGTTTAATATGTATACTCAAAAATATCTATGTATGTATTTCTATTATATGAAGTATATTAGATTGCCAGTACCCGTAGCTTAGAGTGTACCACGTAGCTAGATGTTATTGAGTGGATAGTCAGGAAACATTTATTTGTCTAAGTTTTGTAAAACCAAACTATGGAAATAAATGATTTTGTATCTTGTATTTACTAAACCCTAGTATAATTATATTTTATATTGCGTGCCGCGGCGGTAAACCAGTGATAGAAATTTTACATTAGTACTATTAAAATATATTTATTAAAAACTAGCGGCCCGCCCCGGCGTCGCACGGGTAAAAAAAGTTCCCGGCAATTTTTCCTTATTTGCTCACCGTTTAGACCTGCCCTGGACTACGACAAACATTTTAAAACCAAAATCAGCTCACTCGGCCCAGCCATTCTCGAATTTTAATCAGACTAACGAACAACAATTCATTTTTATTTATAAAGATACAAAATATGATACAATTTACTTTGCGCACTTTTCCCAGTGTAAGTTTTGATAAAGATTGTGGGAGTAAGGCCCTCCGTGTATTCATGACCTGCAATATAATTTGTATTCTTATATCTAACTAATCTATTATTCTAAGTGAAAGATTTTTCAAGTAACAGTTATATAACAACTTTACCTACTCTGTTTCTCCGTTTCGAGAGTCAGTTAAGATGTTCTTTTGGGTCTAGGAGCCACCAGAACTAAGAATAGTATGGTCGATTTGAAACAAAAGAGGTTTTGGTAATACCTAGGCTGTTCTTAGAAAGTTTCGATATTATTGTGGTACTCTCGAACATTTAAGGTTATTTTTATGTGAAACCCTGGTTCTAAGTAATAAAGTTTTTAAGGTGATTAGCCAGATTACTCATACAGTTTTTGAAATAGTTAGGGGAATAAAATATTCCGTTTAAAACAACAATTATTTGTACTGTTGTTGTAAACAGACGTGCTGCCATTCAAGCAATAGTACATATAGTAATTACCCTATTTCCACCTTTCGTTTCGCGTTACAAGGTTGACAGACGCAGCAATGTCGTGACTACATCCAATCAACTGTGTTTACCCCAATCTTGGAACTAGATTGCCGATTTACTTGTGTTTATGTTACAATAATGATTGCAAGGCATGAAGCTAACTTTTTCACATTTACTACAACCAGTGATAACCTCGTCTCTGCAATTTTTGGTTATATTTTGGGTGCAATAAGTATACTTTTTTTTGCGGCGCAATAGGTAGCCGGTTCGATTCCCGCCGAGGAGGTCAAGTGTTTGAATTTTCTGCAAGCACTGTTTCCTTATTCTAAGTGTTTAATATGTAATTGTCTATTATATTAAGTATATTCGATGTCTAGTACCCGTAACACAAGCTAAAAGCTTACCACGGGGCTAGATGTTGTTGTGAGGATTGTCCGGAAATATTTATTTAATTTTTTATTTTTACTTTTAGTTGTCTGTATTCACCCAGGTGTTTTCGGGTGCTTTAAGTCTACTATTTGAGTACACTTTACTCACCCAGGTGTTTCCCGGTGAATTAAGTATACTACTTATGTAGATTTTATGCACCTAGGTGATTAACGGTGAATTAGTTCAATACTTTAGTAGACTTTTACTTAGCTTTATTCACCTAGGTAGTGAATTAAGCTAAAAAAAGTCAGATTACAAGCTGAAACAGATTTATTAATGAAATCCAACGAAACTAATTCGATCATATTCTTTGTTAAAAAAATGTTAGCACTTCACAAATTAAACTAACAAAACGAAATGAACAACTATTTAAAAAAGCGTATTTAAGAAACTTGCAAAGACAACAAAACACTAATTATCACGGCGACAGTTAATGGAGTTAAAACTACAGTGAGCGCGCTTTTAGTGGCACTTTCTCACAATATTTATTTAACCCAAGAAAAGCTAATTTAATGTTCCAGGGTTATATAAACAGGGTGGAAAAATCGAATGCCACGTGGATGGCAACTACCTTAAATATTGTAAATAGCACATTTTTTGTAAGGGAGACTTTCCTTTGTTTTTAAAAACAATAAATACTGCATTTAAGGATTTATGAAAAATCGCTTGCCTCAGTCGGGACTCGAACCGGTCAAATTTGACAAAAAATAATGTGCTGTAGTGATAAGTAAACATAAGTGTAGCTCATCATTATCATGTCATTTAAACGTCTTTATTTTCCTTGTATTCCAAGGATTATGTCTTAATTCATGTGACGGGTGAAATTAAATTTAAAAGGTAATTGTTAATTTTCATGGCCTTCCGTTATTCTGATTGTATTTGTTAATCAGAGAAAAATTAACCTTATCAGTAACTCTTTCAATCTGCATCATAAAATACAGCACATCATTTTTTGTCACATTGGACCGGTTCGAGTCCCGACTGAGGCAAGCGATTTTTCATAAATCCTTAAATGCAGTATTTATTGTTTTTAAAAACAAAGGAAAGTCTCCCTTACACAAAATGTGCTATTTACAATATTTAAGGTAGTTGCCATCCAGTGGCATTCGATTTTTCCACCCTGTATATATAACATTTATTCGTAGCAACCAACCAAACTATCTAAGCATCCAAAAATCTTTCTTACTTTATTGCAGTGGAGATTGTATTACAATAATTATTTGTACAGAATTCTAGCTCATTAATGGTAAACGAACCTCATAACCTCTTGCATCTAAAGCCAACGAGCGCCTCCCGAGCCAAAGTTTGTCAATTTTAGATATTATACCCACATGAATATTTTGATATTTTTCACCGCAGCTTAAATATTTAAATGTATGCAAATACCCTTTTTCCTTAGTAATATCCGCGGACTACAGAAAAGGGTTCACTAATTACAACGCACAGGTGGCGGTGTACAAATAAGGCCTTTAAAAGTTCACGTAAAAAGTATCTCTGTATTTTATTTTGGAAATAAATTGTGTCACAGGTTGTGCTCTGTTTTATGTGCAGAGCTGCCAAAATGTGCAGAGGATAATTAGAGGTAAAATACTTTCAACCGTCAACTTACTGTAAAGTTCACAGTATTTTTCTTACTTTCGTCTCACTCTCGGAATCTTTATTGTACACCACAAATATAATACAAACAGTAACAAGACAACACATCGGAGTACAAAGGGCGGCTTTATCATTTTGGGGTTAAACCACCCCTTTTGATATTACTATAAAAGCTCTGCCTGATTTTTGTCATTAAAAATCAATCTCAATTGCACTCGTATACAAAAATATATTTTAATTTTAGAGGATCATAATTTCTTTTTAAGAGTTTAAACTAACGAGTTTAACACTAACATGAAACAGTTAAAGTAGCATGTTGAAGCGAGACTAGTAGACTTGCTCGGTTGGATTCTGTATGATTGGAGTGTCGAAGGTGCTGTTCTTACACGTGTCAGTGCATGAAGTGTCAGTTAGTTACAGATTGAAATAGTTACATTGCATTGCGAAACGGGTGGAAGGGTTGGTACGTAGAATCTTTCCAGAGAAAAGTGTGTGTGAATTTAAACCTAATATTTGGTTTCATATAAGTATTAAGTAAGCTTTAGTATAACCCTTCTCTTGAATCCTTCTCACTAGATCTAACCTGTTTTTTTCCAGTCCCTAACAAATTACATCCAACTTGTCCCAGGCACCCTAGAAAGCTCAAAAGCCTTACTATTCATAGCGTTTCCAATAACCTAGTTTACATTCTAATTATTTTTCAGTTTCTATGCATAAATTAGCGTAGAAATAGTATTAATGAATGCAATTTTGGGGTCAGTTCTGCGGTTATGAGCTGTTTAGCATGCAAACTCGAGGTTTATTGCAATAGCCAGCCTTGGTACGCTCGGAGAAGAATTTACGACCAAGTTATTTGAATATTGTTTAGCTTGGTAAAGGTTTATAAAATTTAAGGCTTAAATGAATTTGAAGACGTTTTTAAAATATTTGAGAGTCACATAAGATCAGTGGTATGTTATGTATTGCATTAATAGCTTTAAGTCTGTTTCGCTACGTCTCTGCATAATCCGATCCAAATAACCGAAATAGTTTTCCATAGGAATAGGTTTGTGACTTTCTGAACCATACACATCCATTTTAAAAATATTTATATGATAAAAATCATTTCGATTTCCTAGGCTGGCCATCAACATGGTAATTTGGAAGAAAAAATTGTACTTAAAAGAGATAGCATGATTTTTGACCAGCGTCGGACAGAAAGTGATGAGATTGTTTTCGGCAGTTTTAGATACGCTTGATGCCATAGCAACAAATTTATTTATTCAAAAACAATTCCATAGATTTTATAGCCAGGACATAATCCAGGATTTAAATCTTTGGTCTATGTAATCTCATTCACGACGTTAATTAAGTCAGCTGTGCAATTAATTGGGTCCTGACTTTAGCTACAGCAAACGTAGTTATTCATAATATTCTCTTTGGATACAGCTTATACTTTTGAATTCAGCTTATCATATTTGTTTCAAGTAAATGTTTATTTTCTCTTTGAAACTGTGTAAATTTGCTTGCTAAATTAGAAAGTCAAAGTCACGACATTTATTTTGTTATTTTTCCATAGAAACTCTGCACATTGGTCTCGCCAGCAAACTTTTGTGTGTGAGTTGTGACCAAAAGTAATAATGTTTATTTAAATCACTACGTTTATATGTGCTGAACATATTTAATTTATCAGAATGACCGATATTAAAGTAATGCCAATTTATTAGACTCCATTTGACAGTTCACCAAAAATCAGGTAACTTTGTAACGGTGTACAAAATATTATCGATATTTTTCAAAGCTCTTAAAATATATGCGATCAAAATTAATGTTTTTTGCAATAAAGACAAAATGAGGGTATTTAACTATTTGCTTTGGCTAATAAATAAATAAAATTATAAATTTTAATTCATTCTCAAATTGTTGATCTCAAACTGAACGCAGGAGGAAAGAGGTGTTGTCGGCGGTTGGTGCGTAAAGGCACAAAATATTACGCTGTTTCAATAGTTATTATTTTCATTGAAGGCGGAGTTCCAAAAGTGTAAAAGTTTTAACTAAATGCATAAGGACACCCGACAGGCCGACATTGACACGGTTTTTTTAGTCTTTTCACGTCGTGCGCGCATCTTAGTGATTTATCCCATGTCGCGAGGTGTTCTACAACCCCTGAAATTGATCTCATCTTAAGTGATACTTTTGTTTTCATAAGTTTATTTAAGAACAAGCCCGTGGGACTGATATTTTGAGTGCTGTGAAACCTGAAAGCCCAGAAAGGTATGTTACAGACATACCTTTCTGTCCCCACTGTACCACCTGTCGGGTGTCCACAGACAACTCTCAGACATTGCGCGCGGAAAAATATGCCGTGCGTTGATATGGGAACCACAGACAAAAAATATTGATACTAAACTTTTATTGCCAACCACAGACAAAAAATATTGCTACTAAACTGTTATTACCAACCATAGACAAAAACTACGGGACACAAGTTATCCAATGTTCGGCTAATCTTATGACTAGAATTAAATTATATAATATTAAATTCAGAACCGACGTCACCAATCGATAGAACATTTCTTAAAGTTTTGACCTTAGATTTATGTGTATCGTGGTCAACTGAAGGTTTTGTCTATTAAAGGCACATATTTCATATTATTCATATTCATATTCATTTATTCGTTGATTTCATAGTGAATAGTATTCAAAATGTCTACTACAATTTTTTTTTTGTTATATGTGCTGTTGGTGGTGCCACAGTAAATAAATAAATCATGCAAATGCTACAAGTAATTTCTTCTTTTGTTGTGGAAATATTTAAAAGTTCTTTTAAAGAATCCACATTTACATTATGTACTAAATAAATACCACTTAAGAAGTCCACAAGCTATCTTAAACGATGAATATAATAATCAACAAAAGGGTAGAATTTACATTTTTTTTTTTTTATTGAAATTTATTTTTGCATATTAAATATCTATGCACGTTTCTTAATTCAATTTCATATTTTTGAATTGAGAACCGAAAAGAACGCAGTTCTCATAATGCTTCGTGAGCAACCTTCTCACCACAGAATAACCACAGCTATTCACGGTATTTCATAGACAAATAATGTATTCAGCCTCTTTAAAGCTATATCAAGTACAATCCTCCTTGGAAGCATTTTACAGAATAAAAAACAACTTGTTCTATAGTAATTCATGAGACGTTCTATGGATGTTTTTCAACGCTTTCTTTTATCATTTGTCGAGAGAACAGTTTTTAAGAAAAAAAAAATCAATTCGAGGCTGTATGGTCTTAATACTTTTGCCTGCCGACATGACGAAATATAAAATAAAAGGTTTGTTTATTTATTTTGTTGACTTATTTTAGTGATAAAGCAAGAAGGACGGTTAATAATGAGTAATTATCAGTATTTATAGCTATAATATACTACTTCTAGTTGGCTAATACGAAGATAATATCATAGGCGAAGGGATTTCACCGGTAAGTTACGAATTACGTAAGTTATTACATCATTATACAATTAGGTAAGTTAAGTTACATTTTTTACGTGGTAATTATTAAGACACAAGTTATACTATGATTTAAAACGGGTAACATACCATGATTTGACGGTTGTTTCCGTGATCATGGCGCTTGCAACAGCGTCGAAATATCGGAAAACTCAAAAACCGTCAAATCATGGTATGTTACCCGTTTTAAATCATAGTATTGTTAAAAACCATGATAATTTAAAAAGTTAAGACACAAGTTGTATAACTCTTTAAATTATCATGGTTTTAACCAGTTTTTCAGTTTATGCCGTGATCATGGCGCTTGCAACAGCGTCGAAATATTGGAAAAAATTTAAAACCGTCCAATCATGTTATCTTCCCCGTTTCGAGTTTTAACAAATTGATTAAGCAATTGAATTACACGTAGCCCGATTATGATTATGGATCGATTTATTAGTCCATCTCAAATTTTCGGGCTTAGTTTAAACATTTTTACAATACAAATTAATTTATTCAGAATTAAATACATATAAACACATGCAGAGAAATAGCCGACAGCTATTTATAATTATTCTTCTAACGATTACAAAATATTAAACTTCCAAAAACTCAGCATAATGCGGGCTGTGAAGCTTGCGCTGGTCTTCTGTTGGAAGCTTCGAAAACCTTATTTTTAACCCCCGACCAAAAAAGAGGGGTGTTATAAGTTTGACGTGTCTGCCTGTCTGTCTGTCTGTCTGTGTCACCATAGCTCCCGAACGGATGGAGCGATTTCAATTTAGTTTTTTTTTTGTATGAAAGGTTAGTCTTGCGCGAGTGTTCTTAGACATATTTCATGAAAATCGGTTGGGCCGTTTAAAAGTTATGGGGGTGAGAGTGGGGAAGCAAAACCGAAAATCTGCAAATGTACTAGTGTGGGGTATCAAATGAAAACGCATCGCGTCCACATTACATAATATTATGTTGTTTACATTTAAGGAAATTAAGGCATTGGAATCGGGGGTTTATCTTAAATTTTAAATTTAGATTTATTCTTTCGTTTCGTTAAAACAACAAACCACGCCTACCACTGAATAACCTCCAATTTCTAAAATAGCTGAATTCGTGTAAGTTTTAGGTAACGTATTAGTAAACACGGTTTCAATTAACTCGCAAATAGTGGGTGAGTCCTCATCCATTTGTCTGATTAAAACACACCTGTTTGATTATTAGTTTCATAAAGCGAATTACTTAATTGTCACAATGTGTATACCGCTGGTGTTAGACTGCCACCTAGGTGTAATTTCATGGTATGTTTTTACTGCTGAATCGAATGGAAGTTAGCTAATTTTAGGGTTCGGCACCCAAATGGTAAAACGGGGCCCTATTTGTAGTCTGTCTGACTGTCACCAGACTGTATATCAAGAATCGTGATGGATAGAGATTTTTTAGAAATTTTTAGAATGATGTTTTTCAAATGCCAGTCTAACAATAAATACTAACGAACAGATGGCCGTTGGGGCCGAAAAGTTCTCGAATGGAGGCCGCGGATCTGTAAGCGCAGCGTCGGACGCCCACCAACAAGATGGACAGATGACTTGGTCAAACTTGCTGGCTCACGGTGGATGCAAGTAGCGACCGATCGGAATAATTGGTCGTCTTTGAGGGAGGCTTATGTCCAGCAGTGGGCGTCTAATGGCTGAAATAATGATGATGATGATGATGACTAAAAACGCCGGACCACATTACGAAACACGAAAAAACTATTTATTAATAAGTGATAAACCTCACTTTGCAGGTAAAACTATTTATAAATTATATCGGAATAGTATTTCAGTAATTTCTATTTATTTTAATTTTGTACCAAATGTAATTTTATAAAATGGAACTGATGTTGAATAATGTTGGTGGATAAATTAATTATGTTTTTAGTCACACTACGATCTGCCAAATACTCTTTGTATAATTCAAATAAAAGTGTCACCGACACGCAATATTCTATAGAATTTATGAACATTCATAAATTAGGAGGTTGCGGGTTCGATTCCCGCCAGGGGACCAGATTTTGTACGATCTACAATTTCTGGTTTCGGGTCTCGGTGTTTTCTATGTATCATAATGTATGTATTTACAAAAAAAAATATCTATGTAGTATATCAGTCACCTAACACCCATAGTACAAGCTCTGCTTAGTTTGGGGTTAGGTGATGCTGTGTGAGTTGTCCGGAAATATTGATTTATTCAGAATAGGACAAATTTTATAACCGGACACATCTAAAAAGACATTCACAATAATAGGCATTTTAACTAAATATGGAATGAGTCTATTTTTTAATTAATCCGTATGTTATACCGTCCAAAATTTAAAAACAATGTGCAAAGATATAGATCATCATAGTTTCGGAATATAGGCTTGTGTGCGATATTAAGTACAAATCACTTAGTAGCGTTACGTCACGCGATACTCCAAAGCACGATAACGTCTTTTTTTTTTTTTTTTTTATGCTTGATAAGCTTTCATTTGACCACAATCTCACCTGATGTAAAGTGACGATGTGGTCTAAGATGGAGCATGAAGACCTAGAAGGTGGCTTCTCCGGGCCACATTACGAAACACGAAAAAATCGCTTCACGCACTGGCCCAGCCCGGATGGTGTGTGAATGGTAAAAAAAAATTTTGGAAATTTAAAAACCGACTAATTTTTTTTTAGTTACCTTCCCTATTCTTAGTCTAAACTATTGAGTGTTTTTAATATTTAAATAACAAATTTGAGATATACCCACCTTGTCGGTATAGTTTTTTTATTAAGTTTTTCTTTCGAAATCTCAAGCACAAGATGCCAATTATTGAACAATCACATACAAAATCAAATTTTCGAAAAAGAACATAAAAATATCTACGCACCTTTCGATATATTTTGAAGTCGGTATTATATCAAAAGCGCGATAATCACCCCCCCAGGTAGGTGGATCACAAGCTTCCGTTGGAACCCCATGGGGTTTTTAGTTCTTGGAACGTTCCAATCCAATCTGGCTATTAAATCAGCAACATCTAATTAATCTTATTTATTGTATTGTCACAGGGTTGACATTATGACTGAAAATTTTCAAGTGTGTAATAAATTTGACATGCATGATTTGATCACAGACAAACATCGGGTCGGGTAAAAAAAAGAAATAAGAGCTTAATAAACACTGAAATGCAACTCAAACGCCATCTATTGTCAAGTAGCAAAGCCAATAGTCTAAGAAAATTCCGCTACGTGTCTCACTTTCGTGTGTACTTTGTTCATAATTTAACACACAGTTTCTAGCTTTTCATCATTAATTCCACTAAATAATTAAATACTAGCCATTTTATTTACAAATTAATGATATTTGATTTAATAAGCAATGTTTTATTCCTATTATTGAGTTAATTTCATGTGTAAACGTAGATTGCTTCTGCCAATTTATGTTTGCGGGCGAAAATGCTGGTAGCACTGTAATCTTCCTCCCGAAGTACAGCGTTAAAGTTTGTATTCTGTTTGAGCGATGGCAATACTATCTTTGTCTTGGTTCTACCAATCGTAGCAAGCTTTAGTGAGAGCTAGGCAGTGGGCTCAGTCGGTCACGTCAGAGCAGCTCTGTAGGCCCAAATAACGATTTAAACTCGAATAAAACTATATGGCTTCGTCTTTACGTTTCTGTGAAGTGTGCTGAAGTTGTTTCTAAAAGAAGGGTGAGTAGTTTTGTTATGTGACACCTAGAGTTGTTTAATTGGTATGGAAAAGATGTGTTATTTAATTTGTAAACAATGGATTGTTTGTTTCTGTTTTTTAATTTAATTACTTTGATTGATTGTTAGATAAAAATAGATTAAACTTGGTTGTTTTTAAAGCTGCTTACTGTGAGTGTTTTTGCTATTATGATTATTATTTTAAGGGTGGACTTCAAGATTTCGAAATAAAATGGAGCGTTATTTTAATTACAACAAATCATTAAAAAAAACATAATGTTGCTTGAACACAATGTTGTTGTTGACAAATACAATTTTCAAAATCTACTATCAACTCGCCTGAACATTAAAATATTAGTTAATAATTTTCGTTATGCGCCAAACAGTGCCATCTAGTGTTGCGTAGTTGAATTAAACTTTAAGAACCTTACACAGTGATGAAGGTTTTAGCTAGAATACATAAGGTTTAAGCAGTGTTGCGCCTCTAGCGGGGAATAGTAAAAAATTCAGTTAAGTGTTCTTGGCTGCACTACTGAAGCACTATCATGAAGGGGTTGAGGCATTATCACAAAAGGAATTAATTGATTGTAAGAACACATTCCAAACACAAATATACCATCTTTTACAAAAGTTGTTAAAACAACAACAAAGTAAAGTTTTATATAATGAGTACGAATTGTACAAAGTTTACAAACATTTTAGAAACTCGACAATATTACAATATTTTTGAGCATTTGTTGATTTCTTAGGTATGGTCATCGAAAACAGAAAACAGAGTAAAAACACAAAGAAGTGGTTTTGATACGCGAAAATTGCAGTCACATAGATTAAATTAAATTAATTAATTCATCAGATTAAATTAATCTAATTTGAAGTAGATATTATATTTATTAAAAATGCTATGATTTGTCATAAGAATTTACTTCAACAACACGATCACCCCTCTCTATACCACACAATAACATCAAAGAAATTAAAACATTATAAACCACATCGTCATTATTCATATAGACTGCTTCAGTGGCGCGGGGGGCGAGGGTCTGCTTGCGGCGCAAGAGGTAGCGGGTTCGATTCCCGCCGAGGGTGAAAGTGTTTGTATGTTCTGCAAGCACATTTTCCTTGGTCTGGGTGTTTAATATGTATAATAAAAAATATCTATATATGTATGACTATTATATTAAGTATATCAGATATCTAGTACCCGTAACACAAGCTTAGAGCTTACCACGGGGCTAGATGTTGTTGTGGGCATTGAAAAAAAAAAAAAAAAAAAAAAAAAAAAAATGCAACCGTAAAAGCCGTGTTTGCTAAGTGGGAGGACACTCGACTTTCATTCCGAAGGTCGTGGGTTCAAACCCCGTAACGCACTTATGGATATTTCTTCTTGAGAAATTTATGTGCGCTTTAAACACGTGCTTTAACGGTGAAGGAAAATATTGTGAGGAAACCGGCATGTTCTGACAACTTTAAAGAGTTTGAAGGACATGTGACATTTCACCAAGATAATAACAATTATTCAACCCGCTATCAGATAGCCGGACCGAAATGAGTTACAGATAACATCTTTCACTTTAAGCTGATTTGAGAATAACAGCCTATCTGAAATGAGATGCCTTCTTTTCTTTGAATATTTACGCCGACTCTTGCTGGAATTGCGTATCTGCGTGTTTGCGAGAATATTTATTCAGATTTTACAAGTTAAGTATGTACACGTACTCGTAAAGTTATTATTTTTGGGTTAACACAATAATATGAAAGAAAGAAAAGAAAGAAAACACATTTTATTTAGGACACACTAAACATAGTAAAAAATAACATATTATAAACATAAGTGTCTCAATATGCCCTCAACTCAGCATGTGTTGTTTTGCACGTGACAAAACAACGCTGATCTTCCGTTAAGAGCCTTATGGATATTTTCTATCTTAATCTTCATCATTTCAGCCGTATGAGCCGTCCACTGGACATAGGCCACCCTAAAAGAAACAGTAACATCGGACGGTAGCCGTACTCTACGCGAGGTGGTTACCAGGTCTTCCGTCCATCTAGTTGGTGGTCTATCTTACCACCAACTAGACGCACGGGCGCTACACTGAAGGACTCAACATGTTCTCCCTGGCCTAAAGGCCCGGGCAACTGTTGAAACTCCTTCGTTCTGGGGATTGTGGTTGGAAACATTAAACAAAGTCACTTCTCGCGTCTATCTGTATGCATAAAACTTTCAGACTACGCTACGCATTTTGATGCGCTATTGAAAGACTTATATGTATAATACATAAATTTAATGCAGAATTTTTAATGTAATGTCGTAAATAATCTAATATTCTGGGCTTACTTTGCGCTCGTTGGCTGAACCCTAGGAAATAGATCAAATTAATGTAGTAAAGTATTATACACCTTAAAAAAATCTACGAAAAAGTAAGCAGTGGATACAATCATAATGTATGTATATCAAACTCTTAGGCATAACCCACATCAACACATTTTAAAAGCGGAAATAATGGCTTGTGTTTTAAGCGATTTTAAGTAATACAGCAATAATCCTTGTCCAATCACGTACTTTAAATAAATTGTGGGTTTAAAATAAATAAGTATTACCCTTTACAGCTTAAAAAATTATATTCAAGCACTTTCTCCTTGGTCTGGGTGTTTAATATTTATATCAAAAAATGGCTATATAAATAATATGTCTATATATTAAGTATATCTAGATGGCTAGATAGGGGCTAGATGTTGCTGTGTGGATTGTCCGGATTTTATATACAGGGTTTCCCAGAAATGGTGGATAATCCTGCACGTGCGTGTGCGGGGGGGGGAGGTGGGGCCCCAAATCCCCAAAAAAAAAATCTATTCCCTACAGTCCGCGGTCTACGAATTTTTTTGTAAAATTTAGAAATTTCCCAGTTTTCCTCACATTTGTGGGCATCACGTCCGCTACATGAGGCCTAGTTCGGATTTTTTTCTTTTAACGTATTCCCTAATAATGGTATTCCTAAATTACCTTTAAAAAAACGCAACTACTTAGGATAGTAGTTAACTAGTAGTCCCTAAACATAATTTTTATTTCTGAAATTTATTTTACTGCTAAGTTTGAGCACCTGTGGTATAAAAAAAATGTATTGGAGTTTTATAGCCAACCACATAAAAAAATTACCAACATCATAAGGATTCTAAAAAAGTAGCATAAGTATCTACTTTAATGGTAAAATTACTGAGCTATAGCTACTAATGTGTAAAAGTAGGCGTTTCATTACAAAATTGCAAAAGAAAAAAATAAAACAAGTAATTACCAAAAAAGTATTTATTATAAAAATAATCATAGTAAATGTTCAAATTGGGCTCCTGTTGCCCTTATGCAAGCTCTACACCTTTTTATAAAAGATCTTTGTAATTTGTTATTATAATTTTTTGATGATATAATTCTGGCTGCTTCGGCGACGCGAAGTCGAAGTTCTTCTAATGAGTTTATGGGTTTTTTGTAAACCTGCTCCTTCAAACAGCCCCAATAAAAAAAATCCAGAGGATTTAGGTCTGGGGACCGTGGTGGCCACAATATTGGCCCCAATCGGCCGATCCATCTGTTGGGATAGGCATAATTTAGATAATTCCTTACTTGCACTGCATAATGTGCCGGACAACCGTCGTTCTGGAGCCACATTCCTTGCCGGATGGCTAGTGGCTCATCTTCTAATAATATTTGCAACTGGTTTCGAAGAAATTCTAAATAATTGTTGCCATTTAGGTTGCCCGGCAATTCATAAGGGCCTATAATTTTTCCATTTAATATGCCCGTCCAGTAATTTATTTTAAATTGATACTGGGATTTATCTTCTCTCATCAAATGTGGATTTGTCAATTGCCAACTGTGCAAGTTATGAAGGTTAAGATACCCATCCCTTTTACATGTAGTCTCATCGCTCCATAAAATTTTTCTGAAAAAATCTTGATCTTCTTGAATTCTTGTTAACATTTCACTGCAGAAAACAATCCGTGCTTGGTAGTCTCGTGGTAGCAATGTTTGTACACGTGTCACGTGATAAGGATGCAGTTTAAATTTTTTCACAATACGATGTGCTGTAGATTTTGATATTCCCGTACGGCGTTCGATATCTGGCATCGAAATACTGGGATCTTCATCCACCATGTCAAGGACGATTTCTTCAGTTACAGGATTGTGGGGTCGTCCTCTGCTCCTAGGGCCACCAACGCCAGTACCAGGTATTCTGCCCTCTGAGTAAGCTTGGTGCACTCTTGTAAATACGCGATAGTCGGGGTGACGCGCGTTCGGGTATCTCTCCCGATAAAGTGTTGCGGCAGCACTTGCGTTGCCACTACATTCTCCGTAAATGTAATGCATATTGGAATACTCTTGGGGTGTATAAATTTCACGTGACATCACACAGTCCTGTTGATATACAAAACAAATGTCCAATAGAATGCCGAGTCGTCGCAGTTATCACCAAACAAACAAAACCCAATCAAAATGCACAAATCGAGTCCAGTAGAATGCCAAATGTAGAATTTTGTCACCGAGAATCAGAAAAACAAGAGCACATGCGATGTCGAGAACGTCGAAATACGCACTAAAATTAAAATAGTTTTAACTACGGAGACAAAACAATAACCAAACACGAATTCTACCATACAAAGGAGATTTGTTGACCCTTTCACTTGCAATTTTCCCAAGCACAGTTTGTCTCGCTCACACAGCTTAGAATTCAACTGAATGTGCCGAGCAGGTAGTAAAGTCTAATTTTAGGGTCGACAGCTCTACTTAACTGATAAAAACTAAAAAAAAATATCTGCAAATAATTTTGCAATTTTGTAATGAAACGCCTACTTTTACACATTAGTAGCTATAGCTCAGTAATTTTACCATTAAAGTAGATACTTATGCTACTGTTTTAGAATCCTTATGATGTTGGTAATTTTTTTATGTGGTTGGCTATAAAACTCCAATACATTTTTTTTATACCACAGGTGCTCAAACTTAGCAGTAAAATAAATTTCAGAAATAAAAATTATGTTTAGGGACTACTAGTTAACTACTATCCTAAGTAGTTGCGTTTTTTTAAAGGTAATTTAGGAATACCATTATTAGGGAATACGTTAAAAGAAAAAAATCCGAACTAGGCCTCATGTAGCGGACGTGATGCCCACAAATGTGAGGAAAACTGGGAAATTTCTAAATTTTACAAAAAAATTCGTAGACCGCGGACTGTTGGGAATAGATTTTTTTTTTTGGGATTTGGGGCCCCACCTCCCCCCCCCGCACACGCACGTGCAGGATTATCCACCATTTCTGGGAAACCCTGTATATTTTAAATTACCATGATTTGACGGTTTTTGAATTTTCCTATATTTCGACGCTATTGCAAGCGCCATGATCGCGGAACAACGGTTTCCGTAATAAAGACCCAAAATCAAACGAAATTTCAGGCTAATTGGTTCAGCCGTTTTGCCGTGAAAGACGGACAAACAAACAGACATTCTTCCCAGGCTAAAGGCAAACCCAGGCAAACAGGCTTTCCCATTTGTAATATATTATTAATATGGTTGCACGAGAAGAGATATAGGTATGAAACGGGAGCCTTCAAGTACCCTGAAGTGGGACACTAAAGGGAAATTAAAAAATATATGTGCTTTAAACTTTTTTTTTATTTTTACAGATAAGAATATTCGGCAACATGGTAAGTACCTATCGATGATAAATATTTGGTTAGTGCTTATATATTATACATACGAATTTAATTTCACTACTCTTATGTTTTCATATTATTTAGTTTATTAGTTAAAAAAACTTGAATACATAATGCTAACTCAAACGATTGAGATAGTTTTGATTCAAAAATTAGTTACAAGATTTCATCAACTTACAAATATTACAAATTAAAATAAATAGTTTTAAACTTGATACCTACTATTATTTAGATTTATAACGGGATATTTACCATGATTGATTGTCTTTCGAGTTTCCCGATATTTCGGCACAGTTACATGCGCCTTGATCACGGTTATACAACCTTGTTTAACCGTGATCATGGCGCATGTAAACGCATGTATTGATAACCATGATAGTTTCAAAAGTTATATTGATACCTACTAATTAAATTACTAATAACCTAATTATGTGTTTGATATTTGAATTATAGTATTTGAATGTTTTGTTAATTTCAGTACGGGTTCGTAAATTATGCTCTGGAACTGCTGGTTATGAAAACTTTTGATGCGGAAACATGGGAAACAATCAAGTAAGTTAATTTCTGATGAATCGAGTTCAGACTCGATAAACATCCATGCATCATAAACATCGATATTTTCAAAACGTCATCATCTAATATTTGTGGAGAATTTTAATCTAAGCTCGTTATAATAATGTATATAAATCTAAATAATAATATATTATTTTTTTTATTTCGCTCGGTTAAGATCATTTTTGTTTTGAAGTTTAATAACATCTGCCTAATTTGACTTTCTATCTAGATTTTTTTTTTAAATATTACGTTTACCCATAAAATACCTTTCTCGTAAATAGAAAAGAAAGTGTTCGAACAAATTTATATTTTTTGATTTAAATAAAAAACTATGTTTTAGTTTCCTAAATACGTATCGAAAGTTAAGCTTAATAATACATAAATATCACAATATATTCTACTCGTCATATTTTTTAGGAACCTATACCGTAAAACGGGGCTATTTGAAACTGTTTTTGCATAAACATGTGTTTAATAAAAGAGCAATGTTATGAATGATTTCACGTCAACATGGGGCTTATTGAGTAGTTTTAATAATGCTCTCTTGACCACTATTACTACTATACGTCTATCGTAAGTAGTTTCGTAGATATATGTTTTGAAAGAGTCTGTTCCAAATATCGCCCAATTGGGGTTATTTAGTATACGAAGTTTATTGTGCTTGTTTTCTTAATTTATCAAATACGCGCTAAATAAAACCGTACAAGCGATATAGGGAAATGTTCTAGGGTAATCTTGTGTTGATTTGAAGGCAATTTGACTTCTTTTAGTCAAGAAAATAAGGAATTATATGAAGTTAGTCACATAATCGAAATAACATTTATTGCATAATTAGGGTTATTTGGAATTTCACATACATGTAATAAAGTTGTGCGTATTATACGGGAAGGGATATTTGGAATTCTTAAGGGGAAGCTGATTATAAAAAAAACATATAGTAGGTAAATAAAACCATTACGGTATAAATTTAACGTGTTAATTTATTAAAATTAAATTGAAAAAAATGTCACAACCAAGTTATCAAAACAACTAATAAACAATGTAATTTTTTAACAAAAATGTAGGTTTTTTGTTTTACCCTATTTTACAAAAACACAAAAACAAATATCTAAAAAACAAGTAGGTAATATGCTAGATGAACACACTGAACACTTTATATTCCATTCACAAAGTAATTAATTTGATTATAAAAAAATATATATTTACAACCACGAAACTAGATGAAAACTCAAATTATGCATATGAAATCAATATGCTGTGGGCAGCCCTACCGCATATTCAAGTACCGCGCGGCTGTTGGCCATGATTTCCAAAACTCGGCCGAGTTGGAATACTGTATAAATAACTTACAGTGGTTCACTTTTACGGGCGACCCGTTTACATGCTTGGGAATAATACGCGTCCGTTTTATGTCTAGTTAAACGCGCGCGCCTGAGCTTAAAAGTTAATTTAAACATTACTTATACATTAAACTAATTTCAGGAAAAAGGCCGAAGTTACAATGGAAGGCAGTTTCCTGGTGCGACAAACCTACGAAGATGAGATCACATATAACTTGATAACAGCAGCGGTGGAAGTCCTACGTAAGTTTCTTTTATTATTATAGAATTACAAAAATGTTGTTTTTCCTATAAACTGTGACCATTTGATTCCAACATTTGGATGACTTTGTGATTCCAGTGATTACTGGTTCCACCAAATGATAGCCACAAGCATTAAATAAATCTATCGAATTAAGTTATCATTATTTCATCTGTAGGACGCTTACTGCTAGATATACCCCTCAAAGATTACCAAGAACTCAGAACGGATGCTAATTGCATCCACCGTGAGCCTGCAACCTTGACCAAATCATTTGTCCATATTTTTGGTGGTCATCCGTCGTTGCACTTCTCGTAGAATTAACAACCACTTAAATTGTTTCATTTTTTCAGAAATACCAGCAGACGCAATTCTGGAATTATTTGGGAAAACTTTCTTCGAGTTTTGTCAGGATTCCGGCTATGACAAGATTCTGCAAGTCCTCGGTGCAACGCCCCGGGATTTTTTGCAGGTAAGTATTATAGATTTTGTGTCATGTTAATGGAGAAATGTCATGTTACGTGAAAAGCGTTAGATATGAGTGGGTATGAAATGTCATAGACAAAATGCTGACAAAATTAATTGGATGGACAGTATGCAAGATGAAACGTGTAAGAAGGAGTGATTGAGATGGCTGGTAATGGACCAAAATGTAAGAAAAATATATGTGCCGGCCCCGGATAATGTGGGACAAGGTCAAAAAGATGATAGTAATTTTAATAATTATAGGTATTATTGTATTGATAAAACATAGGTATTGTACCAAAAAGCAATAGCGAGCGGGAAAAAGAACGTTCGCGCGGGCCGTCGTTGAGCACATTAAAAAAAAATAATAAAAAACACTACGCGTCACCAGGTGACGTGAAGTTAAATAAATTATTATTATTGCAGGTCCTGCAATAATAATAATTTACTTAATTTTAAAAGTTATTTTACACCAGAGGCCAATTATAAATATCTTAGACTTAGAAACTATATTTAATTATTACACACAAATAATGAAGATGTTTGTTATTTATTAAGCTCGTTTGGATTATTATAATAATATTAATAATATTTCTGGACTAATCACACAGCATCACCTAACCTCAAACTAAGCAGAGCTTGTACTATGGGTGTTAGGTGACTGATATACTACATAGATACATTTTGTTCTTTAGTTATTACATACATATTATACATAGAAAATACCCAGACCCGAAACCAGAAATTGCAGATCGTACAAGGTCTGGTCCCGCGGCGGGAATTGAACCCGCAACCTCCTGCGCCTCAGGCGGGCCTTCGCCCAATGAGCCACAGAGGTCGTCAAAGTAATTCATTAATCAAAAGTAATTAGTTTAGTGATCTTAACTAGCTCTGTGGTAAATACTTAACTATTTGTGTTCCATTAAAGATTTGATTTCGCGATTTGCCGCGAGCTCTGGCATGATAATATTTCTCCTGTCACCTCCCAAGGTCGACTTAGAACCCGGCCATAAAATCACCATTTTTTACAAAAATCACAGCACACAATATTACTCTGCGCTCGCCAACCCGCCTGCCAAGCGTGGCGAGTATTGGTAAAGCCCACCATTGTGATTTAGAGAGGCAGCTGAAACGACGAACGAGGAATTTACAAATATAGACCATTGGTCATTCATTATAAGATTTCACAAACAGCAATGTATCAATACATACAAAACACCATACATTACTTCCAGAACTTGGACGGTCTCCACGACCACCTGGGAACCCTGTACCCCGGCATGAGGTCCCCGTCGTTCCGTTGCACCGAGCGCCCTGAAGATGGAGCCCTGATCCTCCACTACTACTCCGACAGACCAGGGTTGGAGCACATCGTTATTGGCATCGTGAAGGTAAATAATACATTTGAAATTATTATTTATTACACTTTATAGCGATGTCCGAATTTATTTATTAGACACACAAAACACATTACAACATTTACGAATAAACTATTTATATCTAAACCTAAGATCTATGTTGCAACATAACTTTAATGTGTGTACTACAAAATAATATATGAACAATGGTTAGCAACCATAATGAACATTGAAAAAAGAAGACTTTATATTATGAGCGTATATGATGGAACGATCATTGAATAGGAGAGATACTTTAATCTTGCATATAAAATGAGATACCTCGTTCGGTATTATTTTTGGACGACGTATGAGATATGTATGAAGTTATTCTGGTATGTTAGCTATTGTGAAAATCCATTCAACAGTTTTATGCGTAAAAGAGCATCAAACGCACATACATATTACACATCACACACTTTCACATTTATAATATTAGTAGTATTCTCATAGCAATTTGTGTAGTACAGAACAGCACAAGTAAAATACAAAAGTAAACATCTTCTAGTGTGACGTAGATATAACAAGTTGCGTCGCTTGTCACCACCCCCCGGGCTGGGCCAGTGCGTGAAGCGATTTTTCGTGTTTCGTAATGTGGCCTGGAGAAGCCATCTACCTAGGTCTCCATGCCCCATCTTAGACCACATCGTCACTTTACATCAAGTGAGATTGTGGTCAAATGAAGGTTTATCCAGAATAAAAAAAAATGTATAAGAAAATGTCAATTTCAAATAAAGTCCGAGTTGTCAAAAGTAAATGATCATAATAACACTTAGGATCGAAATAAATGTCATCACTTAATTATGAATCGTATTTATCTTTTTTCTTCTAACAAAATACAATAGTCAGTAACTTTTGATTTAATTTACTGTGTATATTTTTTGGGACCACATTTCATCGGTTTATTTTGCAGTTGACTGTAACTTTCTGGCTTCTTTCAGACGGTAGCCAGCAAGCTCCACAATACGGAGGTGAAGGTGGAAATCCTTAAGACGAAGCAGGAGTGTGACCATGTCCAGTTCCTCATCACCGAGACTTCTAACACCGGGAAGGTGTCTGCACCGGAGATCGCAGAAATTGAGACCTTGTCTCTTGGTAATGAGGCTTTTAAATAAAAAAAAAGGTGTGTGTGCGATTCACACACGATAGAAGTGAAACTTCAGTAAATCGACGAAAGAATAAGAAGAATAAAAAAATGTGTGTGTGTGTCAGCTACGACGCACGATTGGAGTCTACTACTTACGAACTATTATTATGATATTATATCGAACAGAAAAAAATGGTAAATGAACGCATCTGCTGCTAAAATGATAAGAGAAACAAACATTTATCTGTAATTATTCGGATTATTTATATTACTTCAATAAAGCGTATTACATAAAGTATGTTACAAAATAATATAAATAAAATACAGCAATACCTCTTTGTGAAAGAAATTTAAATAAAGCATTGTATTTGTGTCTCTTACCATTTCCGTTTCATCTTTATGCATCCGGTTTGAAATCACTACGATTCTATAGAAGTTTCACTTCAATAATAATAAAATAAAATAAAATAGCCTTTATTCAGATCTTTATGTTACATTATAGTTAAACATATACTAGGTAAACTTAAATTTAAATAAACTTATTCTGTGGTATTCTTGTTTTTAAAAATTTTTTATAGATCTGTTTGCCAGTCGGCAAGGGCTTCCTCCAACCTTTCCATTCTTGTATAAACAACCATGCTTCTTTGTAATCTAGTAGCTTTAGGTTCAATACTGCAATGCATTGATATTTTTGGCATTGGCTTTGAAATAACTGGGTAAAAAAAGACGTTCTGTCTTTTAATTGACTGCCTAATTAGCGAAATGTGGGAAGGACCGTTTGCGGCGCAAGAGGTAGCGGGATTGCTTCCCGCCGATCAAGTGTTTGTATGTTCTTACTCTTGGTATGTATTTCCCAATGAGTTTAGGATACCATAAATTTCTTCTTTGTTGTCTATTATACATATTAAGTATATAAGATGTCTAGTACCCGTAACACAAGCTTAGAGGTTAACACGGGGCTAGATGTTGTTGTGTGGTATGTCCGGAAATATTTATTTATTTAGTTTAATACGGCCGTTGTCATAATTAGTAGATTTTTAACAAGACACAACTGACTTTTAGATTGTAATATATGAATTATTGAGATTAGTAGAGACGCCGGCATCGGCATAAGCACATATAACAGTTGCCCCCCTCCCCTCCTGTGAGATTAGGTTGGTTGCACCATTTTCCAACATCTATATATAAATAAAATTGAATTGTTGTTCGTTAGTCTGATTAAAACTCGAGAACGGCTGAACGGATTTATCTTATCATAGTCTTGAAATGTTCGTGGAGGTCTAGGGAAGGTTTAAACGACGAGAAAAAATCGTATAATTGCCGGGAAAAAAATTGAATAAAAACCCGTGCGAAGCCGGGCGGGCCACTAGTATTCAATAATAATTGAGAACAATATTGATGATATCCTAGAAACTAAACATTGACGCAAAATTCAGAACATACCCTTTTTTGAAGAGGGTTAAAATACGCGAAAACTAAACTAAACAATTAAAAAAAAATCTCAGTTTAAAACATCTGACTTGCGCAAACTATTCAGTTTAAAAATAAAATATGTTTATAGAACCTCAATATTATTTTTGAAGACGTATTCATAGATACCGTATATTGTTGAAACTTGGTAAGTAGATGTGTTTCCGTGAACCGAACCCGTAACCGTGTAAATTAAAAATACAAACTGTTATTAGTTTGATGGTGTTATCAAAGTAAAACAGTTAACAAACTACAAAAAAAAGTACATATTTATTTGTTACTAAACAGTTCTCTACTCATCGAGATGAACCAAACAACCTCAAACTCGGTAGGTTAATGAAATGAAATGAAAAATGAAATGAAAAATTAAATGAAAAATGAAATGAAAAATGAAATGAAAAATGAAATAAAATGAAATGAAAAATGAAATGAAATGAATTACATTTATTTGTTTTATGTAATTATAATTAATAGCCGAGCTGGTATGACAAATTTCAGGCTCCTATAACTCATCCGTACTATTTTGAAAAGTTAACACTAATTTTATATTATTTTGAATATGCTACAGTCTCGTATATCAATTTCAGAGCCAAAAGTAAGCCCAGCGACATTCTGCCGAGTGTTCCCTTTCCACCTGATGTTCGACCGGGAGCTGAACATCATCCAGGCGGGCCGCACCGTCTCCCGTCTCCTGCCCAGGGTCACCAAGCCGGGATGCAAGATCACTGATGTTTTAGACACCGTACGTACTCGAGTACTTGAACTAAATAAACCTGTACTTACCACTAATTGATTATGATGGTTTATTTATTTCAGGTTTGATGTTATGTTGTTTGTGTTGTTTATTGTGTCCGTCCGTACTCAGACGACAGAAAACTATTTGTCATTTGAGGCCTGACCCTACGACAAGCCGTCGCGGGCGCGGTTTTATGTCAAATACATACAGAAGTGATACATAAAAGAATTGCAGGCCCCGCAACGTCGCTCATTTGTATGAAAACGTGCCCGTGTCATTCCTGAGACATTAAAATACTAGCCATTTTAACAAACGCACAGACATGGGGTCCAAAAATTACTTACTAGTTTATATTACTTAATATAATCATTTGAAACTATTTTATTGCTGATTCTATTGCTGTACATTTTTAACAACGCTCTTCTTCTAATTATTCGGTACTCTCTTGCCAGAGTTGTCGTTTTCATCATTGGAAGTTTCCTCTTGTAACACGCTTCACGGCTCGTCTTTATTCCTCCCTGACAACTGCTCCACTGGCGCATTCGTATACCGAGTCATTCATTGCTGCCTTCATTTGATCTGTCCACCTCATAACAACAAACAACAACGCACGATTTTTGAAAGTCAAATAAATTTAAACTCACCAGCAACCTATTTCTGTATTGATTGTTGATAATCCTCAATTTCTTCTTCGTATTCCAGGTGCGTCCTCACCTGGAGATGACATTTGCGAACGTGCTAGCGCACATCAACACTGTCTACGTGCTGAAGACCAAGCCGGAGGAGATGACAGTCAGCGATCCTCATGAAGATATCGCTCCTCTACGTTTGAAGGTAACGGATACCTTGGCTTATTTTGAAATTAACTCTTAATTTTATTTATAAACTAGCGACCCGTCCCTGCTTCGCACGGGCTTGAAATATATAGCCTATGTGATTAAAATCGATCCAGTAGTTATTTTTTAGAAAACCGCGGCCTTAGACGCGTATTTAAAGGCACGCTCTTGCCGCACCGGGCGGCCGGCCGGTATCGCCGCAAACGCTACGTCCCGCAATTTTTAAATCTGTAATATCTTCGAAAATATTCACTTAAATCATACGGTGTAAAGGGCTATATAGATCTATATTAAATGAACAATGACTTCAAGGTATTTAATTGGTTAAGGATAAATGCTGTATTGGTTAAAATCGCTTCGAAAATTAGCCATTATTTGCCAAAAAAAGTTATTGTGAGTTATCCATAAGAGATAGACATATACCATCACGGACTTTTCAGTAGACCTTTTCAATGTGTACAATACTTAATACATTATTTCGATAAAACTCGTAGGGTTCAGCCTGCGTTTGCAGTGTAAACGGAAAAAATGTAATTATTTACGACATCACATTAGAAACCTGAAAAATAACAGTACTTCTCTACTATTTAATGGATGTTTTCATACATATAAACCTTCCTCTTGAATCACTCTATCTATTAAAAAAAAACGCATCAAAAGATTTAAGCAAACAAAGGGACATAGGGACAGAGAAAGCGACTTTGTTTTATACTATGTAGTGATTGTAGAACCTTTTTTAATGTGGGTATAGTATTCTTGATAATCCTTCTGAGTCTTCCCTGACCAGCAGGACTAAGCCTTCGGTCAAAACTACGCGTCTGCAACGCGGGATATATTTGCATGCAAACGTAACGCTATGTGGTCGCGTAGGTGAGCAGAGTATAGTGAAGCATGGGCTAGCGTCCGCCACGCGGCAGACGCTCCTGCTAATTGATCAAATCAATTAGAAACATCATCTTCTTTATTGACAGTAAATTCGTTTGAGAAAATAAAGACTTAGATACAATCGTTAAGTAACTGATATACTTTTAATACATCGGTGGAACAGTCTCTGGTGGTAGGCTTCGGCTGCGGCTTGTCACCACCCTCCGGTCTGTGCCAGTGCGTGAAGGGTTTTTTTTGTGTTTCGTAATGTGGCTTAGAGAAGCCATCTACATTCTCAGTCTTCATGCTCCATCTAGACCACATCGTCACTTAACATCAAGTGAGATATTGGTCAAATGAAGGCTTATATAGCATAAAAAAAATCGTCTTGAAGCTTGAAGTAATCATATTTCGGGCATACACTCAATTTGTTTTTTTTGCCTAATTGTTTAATGAACTCCTGTTAATTTTCAGGGTCAAATGCTATACATCCCTGAGACAGATGTTGTGGTATTCCAGTGCTACCCAAGCGTCACCAACTTGGACGATCTGACTCGGTATGTTGTTATTAAAAAACAGAGAAAGACTCTGTTTTTTAAATGCAAAAATATAAACAAACATTCTTTATAAACAACTTTTTTGCTGATGAAATTGCGTAACGCTCCGTTGAGTACTATATGTACCTCTATAGGTACCTCTATAGGTACATCTAAGCGAAAAGCTAGCAACAAAAGAGTTCTCTGTATGCACCATGTAAAGACAAATGCCATGGTTTTCCTTTTGTTTGTGAGAAATAATTCATCACATCCAACTTTATATCGATAGATTCACAGGTACATTTATTTGTAATTATTAATTTTAAAACGAAACAATTTCAGATTTTTCTACAGCCCCTCTATTACAGCACGACAACAGCAACAAATATAAATTGCAGATAATTCTAAATATAATTTCTTTTAAACCTCATGTTTATTTCATCTGACCAAGCCAGAAACTTTATTAAAAACAATAAAAAGAAATGTTTATTGCTTTCACAAAATTCACAAATATACATCAAAATATGAAACCTCATTTTAAGTTAAGTACTTGTATTAGGAGGATTCGCTCTTCCTAAATGCATTATTTATTTATTTCAATGAAAATCAACAGCTAAGATTAACACTATTAACTAACCTAGTAGCAACAGAAAACGAAATAAAGCTTTTCACGGACTTTCTAGAATTTCATGGAAATAAATATCTTAACAATGTTACATACACTTACCCGCACTTGGACAGCCAAACCTATCCACGGTTTAAAGAACTTTTTCTCATACAAACACAATGGTTCACTTAAAATGAGATACATATTAAATTTAATCTAGGTTTTACATAAATAATGATCTAATCTCTCTCTACATGAGAGAGAGAAATCCCTAGCTGTGTCCTAGCAGTGGGAATGTAATGAACGTAACGTAATAAGGGTACTTTTGTATCTATCCGCTCAAGATACTATGTTTACTTTTGTGAACATTTTGTTTTGAGCCGTCGCTTTACCGTGTTAATATGGCGCCCGATTGCTCTCTCCTGCTTTTTCTCGTTTAAATAGCCGTGAGGAATGAATGTCATCTCTTTCCCAGTACACTAAGCTTGATTGGCATGTCTGCCAACCTAATAAAAATTCATAGTATATATGGAAAAAAATTCACAATTCAGTCGTTTGTTGCGGACATTTTTTTGTACGAGTTTCGTTGACTTGCTAATAAATATTTTTGTATGAAAGCATTTTTTCGTCTTTATTGCTTTATATTGAATCTATCCACTCAAATAAAATACCCGCAACATAGTTTATCTCTTTATTTTTAAATGAGAAATAATTTTCTAACTACAGGTCTTGTAGCATGTGAATGTCTTGAATATTGGTATTTTCATTAAATGTATTTTATTCGCAGCCGTGGACTCTGCATCTCTGATATCCCTCTCCACGATGCTACCCGGGACTTGGTGCTGATGTCAGAGCAGTTCGAAGCTGATTACAAGCTAACGCAGAACCTCGAGGTTCTCACAGACAAGCTGCAACAGACCTTCAGGGAGTTGGACTCTGAGAAACAGAAGACTGACAGGTGTGTACTACAAAATAAAATGCTTGCCATTATCATTATTTCATCTAAGTTCTTTTCCATCCAATGGTTTCCTGAAAAAGATTTCTAAAACCAAGCTAAACATGTGATTTAATGTTAGTTTATTGTTTCTGTGACTTGTTTTAATGAGTATTAATTTAATTTTTAAGAATATTTTGCAATAATTTTGTTAAGCTAATTATTTTGTGTTTTATTTATCTTTGTTTCTATTTTCCTGTGTGTACAATAAAGTCTTTTGTGTTGTAATTTAATATCGAATACAGTGTCCATCTTGTTGTTTATTGCTACATGCTTAAGCCTAGGTAAGTATTACAAAGCCTGCTGATACAAAGTGGTTAAGAATTACTATCTAATCGCTGTAAAATTTCACTTAGCAGAGTCATGCTATAAGCATTAATAGCTCTCACATTAATATATAAGTAAGTGAAAGCTAATAAAGTGCTTAACGATGATATTGTAAAGCCAAACAAGTTTTCGTTTTAATTTAAAGAAATATATAATTATGTTTAAGTTGATCTGTCCAAACACAGGAAATAAACGTTCCTAGGGAAATAAACGGTTTTCTACTTAACAAACGTTTTAGATATTAGCTTCAATATTGTAATCTTGCTGATGTTCCACCCGGAAGGCAAGTTCAAAATTCAGTTGTTCTTGTTCAGCTCAGAAGCTACCTACAAACCTACCTTAAAACTGTATTCGCTAATTCCCGCTTTCGTTAACGGGAAAATAATTAGTACCCTACTTATCTTGATCTTCTCCAAAATTATTTTTGTTAAATAAATAAATATTTCCGGACAATTAACAAAACAACCTCTAGCCACGTGGTAAGCTCTAAGCTTGTGTTAGGCATACTACCTCTAGACAACTCATACACTTAATATAATACATATACATATATAAGTTATAAACTAATTCCAGATTGCTGTACTCAGTCCTGCCAATCAGCGTAGCCACCGAGCTCCGCCACCGCCGCCCAGTACCAGCCCGGCGCTACGACACCGTAACCCTCCTCTTTAGCGGTATCGTCGGCTTCGCTAACTACTGCGCTAGGAACAACGATCATAAGGGTGCCATGAAGATTGTCAGGATGCTGAATGATTTGTACACCGCGTTTGATGTTCTGACTGATCCCAAGAGGAACGCTAATGTTTATAAGGTCAGTGGTGTAGATGAGAAATAGAGTGGGACCCAAAAGGGAGCGCTTATGCTCATATTTGGGTAATGAGGATTCTATAAAGTATATCTGAACTGAAATACCTTGAAGCCAAAAATAAAATAGTGTAAATGGATGAAAAATAAGTTTTTAAGTGAAACATATTTATTAAATATTTTTTTTAAACTGTTGTCGCTGTAATCCGTAGCCCTCACCCATTGCTAGGTATATAGACCTCCTCTTGCGCTCAACAACTTACTAATTGTATCTTAGGATGGGACACAAAACAAATTAAATTGTGGTCGATATCCCGTTTTTTTTTCATTATTACAGTAGCTAATTAGTAAATATGATTTCCTTTTAGGTGGAAACCGTGGGTGATAAGTACATGGCAGTGTCTGGGTTACCAGAATACGAAGTAGGACACGCGAAGCACATCTCACTGCTCGCTTTGGACATGATGGATCTGTCGCAGACTGTCACTGTTGATGGAGAACCTGTGGTGAGCTACGTAAATATTTTAGTGGCATGAACGCTCGCCTCTTGATGCTTACTAAATAAATAAATAAACAAATATTTCCGGACAATCTACACAACAACATCTAGCCCCGTGGTAAGCTCTAAGCTTGTGTTACGGGTACTAGATATCTGATATACTTAATATATTATACATACATAAATAGATATTTTTATTATACATATTAAACACCCAGACCAAGGAGAAAAGTGCTTGCAGAACATACAAACAATTTTTACCCTCGGCGGGAATCGAACCCGCTACCTCTTGCTCTGCAAGCGGACATTCCGCCCACCGCGCCACCGAGGTAGTCACTATACTAATATTATTACTATACTAATATTATAAATGGGATAGTTTAAATTTGTGTTGTCTCTTTGTTTGTCCGTCTTTCACGACAAAACGGCTGAGCCTATTAGTCTGAAAATCTTGTATGGTGATGGGTTATACATTGGATTAGGACAAAGGCTTACTTATAACCGAGAGAAAATTCGTCGTTCCGTAGGAAGTTAAATATAACGCGAATAATAGCGCGGGGCACTGCTGGTTACACGATCTAAATACAGATTATGTAGATTATAATTATAATAGGGTAAAGTAAGTAATTAAAGTAATATTGAATACTGTGTCACGAAAAAGATTTAATGTTATGTTAGGTCACATTGAACGCATAGTAATTTTGGTTACACTTTGGAAAAAAATACCATCTTAGTTTGAAGGTATATTCAATAATTCAGTAATTCCTAGTATTAAACTATATCTATACTACATAAATGATTTTTTGCTTTCGTATTTTTTCCTAGAGGGCTGTTAAAATTTTATTTACCACGGTTCTTGTTTCTAGGGTATAACGATCGGCATTCACTCCGGTGAGGTGGTCACTGGGGTGATCGGACATCGCATGCCGCGCTACTGTCTCTTCGGCAACACTGTGAACATGACCAGTCGGTGCGAGACCACTGGGGTGCCGGGGACTATTAACGTTAGCGAGGACACGTACAGGTAAGTGTTAATATGTTTCTTTAATTAACTGCTTTACGTAGAATTTATTAGCATTATAGTTCGGCCGTTCAGAGAATGCGTTCCTGACAGATGTCAGAAAAATCACGCCTATGAAGTCCTGAATTTCTTATTAGTACAGACAATACCTGTGATTGTAGTACTTAATGGGCATGCCGAACTACCTAGTGATGGGAGATGAATCATCGTGCATAGTTTATAATACAAGATCTTCTTCTTCTTCTCTGTCGTTACACTCTTGACAGAGCGGTCGTGGTCACATTGAGGCATCATTTGGTGTTAGAAACGGACACAGCTTTCTTAACGATCACAATACAAGATACTGATATTTAAAAAAAGTATTTTATTTCATAGTACAAATTAACATTTAGGTTTATTTACGTACTCCTGTAATATACTTGATAAAATAAAATATTAGTAAGTACGTATATAAAATCTAATCTAGTCTGGCTGCTTAGAGATTGCGTTTCTGACAGGTCGTGATCGAATAGGCGATGTAACTTGGAACTGGCGTACAATTTACTTAATTTCATAAATTATACTTTATTCAACAGAAATACAGATTGTAACTTTGTAACAAAGAACAAAAAATAAAACAATTTTATTATATTAATATTACCTTTTTTTGGTTTCCACTTAAATACTAAAATATATAAATTTAAAATGATTCCGCCAATTTAAAACGAAAATAATCTTAAAAATAACGCGGCTTCATTTTGGAGGAACGGTAACGAACTCAGTGTTATGTTGCCCATCACTAGTCGTGACTAGACGTGATAGGTGTCAAACGCATTCTCTGAACGGCCGAACTATAACATAAAAATGAATGGCAAAGTTTGTTGGTAAGTGCATAACTCCAACGCCTGGACCAATTTGGCCAATTCCTATTTTTAAATGTTCGTAGAAGTCGTAGAATAGTTTTTACGGTTATAAAAAATCTAATATGATTTTTAAAAAACTACCCCTGCGATGCCGGGCTAGTTTTAAATAAAATTATATAAGTTATTTTCTTTTTGTTTTGGTTTAAAGGCGCGATTTACGATTAGGTCTCAATCGGGATTTAGGCAGGAAGGGCAAGAAAAAATGCTGCTATTGACTAATATTAATGACGATCAGGTAAATGGCCTATGGTTTAAACTAGGCAAATGATATACGGAACCAAATATTTAGTACCAACTCTGCAACCACATATTAAAAAGTATAAGTATTTTTTTATTATTTTTTACTCTATATCAAAAATTGTTTATCTAAGGATGATAATGATGACGAGAAACGTTTTTTTCTAAAAAAATAATACTTAAATATTTTAATGTTGCCACTCATTTATTAGTCAACGGCCACACATAAATTTATTTCTCTACTTGAAAAAATATTTTATTAACATAGAATATCTTTTTTACCACCTAATCTTCACACAAATCTAAATATCTCTTCAAATAAACCGGTACAGGTAATTTCTGTATTCCCAAAGGCAATTCAAAGTTCTCCCAAAGCATCTGCCTCACCTGACATCTACACAGATGTTTCAACTCCACCGGCTTCAGCCCACATCTAGTGCTCGGTATCAAATGATCCTCCAAAATCTCACCATACTTCTCCAACGCAACCTTCCTCTGATAGTTATAATCATCTGGTAGCTTCATATGTTTGTACAGACCTTTGTCAATCGAAAATGTGATGTTGGGAACTGCCCGAAGGATCAATTTGAGGCAACTGACGAGTTCGTAGGGATATTTCCTGTTGTATTCTCTAAGCCTGTCTAGTATGGATTCTGCAGGGTTCGTTGATGCTTCATCTGACATAATTCTTGCGCCAAAACGGAGGAGAATCATTAGCATTTCGGATGAGCCATTTTGAATGACGACCCTTATGGGTGATGCTTTGCCGCAACTTTCTAGAGGTACGTCGATGAATCTGTAAGATTTTGGTCCTTCTTTGTATTCGAGATTCGCGTTTGTTGCGTGGTCGAGGAAGAAAACTAGAGCGTGGATGTTTTCTTCTTTGTCGACAAAGTCTGACTTCCATCCGGCCAGGAAATAGGGTGCAGACGTTCCGAAAATAGCCCCTGGAATAAACAAATGGCAATGAGCACAGGTGTTCAATTTGCTTTTTAATAAGGCGTCTGAATTATAGAATTTCGAACTCCTGTAGGTAACCACTATACGCAAGCAAGCATTGTTGAAATGCATTTGAGTAGAGGAAGTTGAGATATCAACCCTTTAATGTCCATATGTCTGAGGGGGACCAGCATCAAACAATTTGTGTGTACCATAAGTATATATAACAACTGGCATATAAACCATAAATATTTATTTTAATGGTAATTGTTTTGTTGGGGAAGCCGTTCTAAAGACTTCATGTGCTCTAAAGACTTCAATGCCCAATTTTGAGAGTATATTTGATCAAAACAAGCCGAATTGATTCTTCGAAATGTCTATCGTGGACATTTTAAGAAATATCACTTTCGAATTACTTGTAATTATGGCAGTCAGATTGTGTAGTGCACCTTTTAACTTAACGGCTAGCTATTATCATGAACAGGGTTTCAAAGCGCGATGGAAAAACGATTAGAATGGATAACCTGCATTACAACAGATACGTACCTAAAAAGATCCTCTCAAAGGTTTTCTCACATGCATACAACTCATCCAAGAGTGCTGCAACCACGCCGTTGTCCTGCAGGCTCCAGTCGAAGGACAGCTTCATGGCGATATACAGCAGGTCGTGGTACTTCCCCATCAGGCAGACGTCGCCGTTGTTGGACTTGCAGCTGTTGTGGTAGCGCAGTGCGGATGTTACGAAGTTCTTGCATGTTGCGTTGTCGGATTGGTTTTGGCCTGTAGAATAATTGTATACTTTTATACATTTCTATACTTAAATTAGGTTGCCACGGCACGTCGTTGGCCGCGAATTTGGATTTCGGGATTGGATTCTCGCGGGAACAACGTATTTTTTCGCGGTAGATAACTATCTAACCCAGATAACCCATTTATTGAGAAAGGCTATAGACAACTGTCTATCATCATCATCATCATCATCAGCCTATTTTAGTCCACTGCTGGACATAGGCCTCCCCTAATGAGCGCCATAGCGCCCAGTCCTCGGCTTGACGCATCCAGCATCTGCCTGCAGTCTTTCGCAGGTCGTCCTCGCACCAGGCCGGAGGGCGTCCTACACCACGTTTGCCGAGTCGCGGTCTCCACTCCAGAACACGTTTACCCCAACGGTTATCAGTTCTTCGTACGATATGGCCGGCCCACTGCCACTTCAGCTTGCTAATCCTATGAGCTATGTCTACAACTGTCTATAGCCTTTCTCAATAAATGGGTTATCTAACACTAAAAGAATCGATGCAGTATAGTTCCTGAGATTAGCTCATTTAAGCAACCAAACAAACTATTCAGCTTTATAATATAAACATATATACTAGCTGACCCCAGCAAACGTTGTTTTGCAAAATGAAAAATTGATAGTAGCCGATTTTCAGACCTACTGAATACGCATACAAAATTTGGTAAGAATCGGTAAAGCCGTCTCGGAGGAGTATGGTAACTAACATTGTGACATGGAAATTTTATATATTAGACTGGCTAACCCCAGCAAACGATGTTTTGCAAAATGAAAAATAGATAATAGCCGATTCTCAGACCTACTAAACACGCATATAAAATTTGGCAGGAATCGGTAAATCCGTTTCGAAGGAGTACTGTTACTAACATTGTGACATGGAAATTTTAAATAGGTTAATTCTACAAAAATGATTTATTTTGATGTGTTGTTAGGCGCATAACTTAACAACGCCTAATTTAGTCAATTCTTTTTTTAATGTTCTTAGAAGTCCATAGCACTCATCTCGTTTTTATACTCACGATAATTTTAAAGTTAAGGAATAGGCTTGTTAGAATTTGAAACTTTGGCGACAAAACTTTTGGTCTTTGGTCTTTCTTTCTTTCTTCTTAAAACAAACAGACTTTAGGTCAAAAATGAAGGATTTGTGTCATTTGCACCAGTGCATCTTTTTATTATGATCGATTTATAGATTTATAAATATATGTACATAACAAATGCTTCAGACAACAGAACAAGCAGACACGACTGACCCAGATTAATTTAGAAGTAAAGCAAAAAATAAACAAAATGAAATGACGTCAGGCAAAATGATTGTTGTAGGTACTCACATAATGAATTATTTTATTTTGTGTGAATCTAATAGGTGTTTTTGGGTGCGATTACTATACTATATGTATTTCCTGAAACCAAACCGTAGACTAAAACCTCATTTTCCTGATATATTTATTTATTTTACCTTTGGCACATCCAGCAATCACCGTACAGAAATACTGAACTAGCTCCTTCCTTTTATGCCGCTGGTTCAACGAATCGCGATTTAAATTATTGAAAACTTCTTCGAAATAATAATCCATATAATTTTCCATGTTAAAATATCAAAATTATTTGAAAAAACAATCGTATTAAATTTTAACCAAACATATGGCAATATAAAAGTTTTATTTTACGTCAGAAGTTAAAAAAGTTTTGATAGCCATTTGAAATAAGATTCGAAATTTAATTTTATTGATTGAAAAGTTTGTCACTGTTTTTAAGTCAATCTAATTTTGAACTGTAGAAATTTTTATTCTTTTCTTTTCGAACGACCTGCATTTGACACACACAACACAAGAATAGTTACTGTTGGAAATCAGGCAACCCCTCATAGAAGACTTATAAGTGCTAATCTACTTACCTTTGGTGATGTTGGGAAGCCTTAGTTTATTCCATATCCGTAACAATAGCCATAATTTAGAAAAAATAATAATACAAAACTATTTATTGGTCAAGTGTTTGTATGTTCTGCAAGCACTTTCTCCTTGGTATGGGTGTTTACATACTCGTATATAATAAAAACTATATCTATGTATGTCTATTATATTAAGTACTAGTGGTCCGCCCCGGCTTCGCACGGGTTTTTATTCAATTTTTTTCCGGCAATTATTCGTTTTTTTCTCGCCTTTTAAACCTTCCCTAGACCTCCACGAACATTTCAAGACTATGATAAGATAAATCCGTTCAGCCGTTCTTGAGTTTTAATTAGACTAACGAACAACAATTCATTTTTATTTATATAGTATAAGATACAGATACCCGTAACACAAGCTAAGTGCTTACTACGGGGCTAGATGTTGATGTGTGGATTGTTTGGATATATTTATTTCATAATTCATAAAATTTATTCAATTCACAATTTTTACATTGTATCTGAATGTCTATAATATAATAAAACACATTAATTACAATTCTAATAACTAAATTATTTCTATATTAGCCCTCAATATTGTCATAAAATCATATAAAATAAAATAATAATAATAGTCAGTTAATAATTAAGATTAAAATTAAAACGAAAATAATGAAACTTAAATTAAAATAAAGATAAAAAAAAGAAAAGTTTATTATGAAACATCTGCATTACAAAACTATATACATAATACAAAATTAAAAATAAAAACACAGATGAATCACAAAAGGGTACATAATATTGAAATGTAAAGGTACCTAATAGAGGTACATAATATTGAAATGTCATGAAGAATTTAATCAAAGACGTCATCAAGAAAGTCCTGGAGCGAGTAGTAACACCCCCCCAATAAAAGTTCTTTTAATTTGTGCTTAAATAAGTTGTGATTGTCCATAGTTTTCATGTCACTGGGTAATGCATTGAACAGTATAACGGCTTGGTACCTGCAACAGTGTTTTGAAACCTTAAGTGTTGGTTGGTAAGGTGTACTCATATCCTTTCGTCTAGTTGAAATTCGTTTAAGTTTCTGCTCTTCACTTTCGTATTTAGATGGGTTTTTTACCATATCATACAGTGTTACCATTATGTAAAGACTTGGAACTGTCAGAATTTTTAGGGTTTTAAAAAGTTCTTTACAAGATTCCCACTGTGGTATTCTAGCAATAGTCCGAAGGGCGCGCTTTTGTATACAAAAAGCTTTTTTAATATTATACAGGTAACTACCCCCCCAGAATTTAATGCTGTACCTGATCTTAGACTCTACAAGAGCGTAATAAACCATTTTTAGGTGATCCAAAGTCACCTCATCTCTAAGACTTCTTATTGCGTAGCAGGCAGAGCTCACTGAATTTATTATGGATTCAAGTTCATGTTTCCAGTTAAGAAATTCGTCAATTTCTACACCTAAAAATTTAACAGATTTTGATAGTATTACTTTTACCCCATTACATACGATGTCTAATGTATCTGTTTGTCGAGATGTGGATTTGAATAGTAAGGCATTGGTTTTGCTAGCGTTTACTTTAAGTTTATTAGCTTGGAACCATTCGTTGAAGACTCCAATGGTTATCTGCATTATATTTCCTAGTTCTTGGATATTGTCAGCTGGGATGACAGCATTTGTGTCATCCGCGTAAATTATTAATTCAATATTTGGTATCTTCTGTTTCACATAGTTAATAATGTCATTTATGAAGATTACGAAAAATATGGGGCCAAGAATTGATCCTTGGGGTACACCTCGGCTAATGGAAACCGCTCTAGATTTGGTAACAATCTCTTTACAATTGCTGATAGTCTTTATCTCTACGAGTTGTTTCCTATTACTAAGGTAGGATTGTATGAGGGACAGAGTATCACCTCTAATGCCATAGTGTTCCAATTTTTTAAGCAGCAAATTATGGTCTATCATGTCAAAAGCAGACGAGAGATCCAGAAATAAGCCTGCTACTTTCTTTTTCCTATTTAAGTTAGTTACAACATCATAGATAAGGGCGTCAATAGCATCGATGGTCCCTAGGTTAACCTGGTACCCAAACTGACGTTGGTTGAGTATGCTGTTCATATTCAGGTGACGCATTAACCTATCTTTAATCAACTTCTCAAAAATTTTTGAAAAAGTTGGTAATAAAGAAATCGGCCTATAGTTTTTGGGATCAGTTTTTTTTCCTTTTTTATAAATTGGAATTACTCGGGCAATTTTGAGTTGATCGGGAAAGATATTCGAGATTAGACAATTGTTCAGAAATGTAGAAAGTGGTTCAGCCAATAAGTCAATATTATTCTTAATAACATTAATCGGAATTTCGTCATGTCCGCAGGACTGCTTATTTTTCATGTTTCTTACAATAATCTTTATTTCATTACTATTCATCATCATCACCCTATTAAAGTTTCCACTGCTGGGACACAGGGACTTCTCTCTTGACGAGAGAGATTAGGCCTTAATTCACCACGCTGGCCAAGTGCGGGTTGGTGAATGTCACATGTCCTTCATACTCTTTAAAGTTTTCAGAACATGCCGGTTTCCTCACGATGTTTGCCTTCACCGTTAAAGCACGTGTTTACAGCGCACATAAATTTCTCAAGAAGAAAAATCCAGAGGTGCGAGGCGGGGTTTGAACCCACGACCTTCGGAATGAAAGTCGAGAGTCCTCCCACTTAGCCAACACGGCTTTCATTACTATTAGTCAGATTAAATTTAATTTCATTACTTACTCTAGGTGTATAATTCTCTAAAAATGTCAAAGCTAATCTAATGTCAGTGGAACTATAGTCAACCACATCATTATTATTCTTATCGATGTCCTCAAATTTATTATCATATTGATCAGCAAAAATGTCAGCTACATTTTGAGCGTCCGAAACTATAACGTCATGCACTATCAATTGAATTTTGTCTCTCTCTTTAAAATTATATTTATTCCTATGTTTGTTTATCACATTCCATATGCATTTTGGTTTGTTATCAGATTTTTCAATCTCTTTTCTTATAGCTAATTTCTTTGCGCATGCCATAATCTTTTTGTACTGTTTTAAGTAATTTTTTCTATATTCTAATAACGACTCGTGACTACTTGATTTATTCATTGTGTTTAAAAATCGCTTTACTTTACTAGAAACTCTGATTCCTTTAGAAATCCAGTTGATTTTAATATTTTTGCCTAACTTGACTCTGATTTTTCTCTTAGTATAAGATTTATGAAAAATTGACTTGAATGACTCAATAAACCCGTTAATATTGCAAGTGTTGAGATCAGATTCGTGCAGGGCGTTTCTAAAAGATTGAACATTAACGTCAGAAAAAACCCTGCGCTTTATATAGTAGTGTTCATGCTGTATATTATGACGTATTTCGTTTACATTAACTCTGCAAAGAAGCCCCCCGTGACCGTCTCCCAGTCCGTTTTGATCTACACTTAAGCTTTCAAAGTTAGGTTCAGCCATATTTGTTATTATATTGTCAATGCATGACTCAGCGCCATTTCTCCAGAAAGTATTTGCATTAATAAGGTGTCTTAAATGATAACACTTTAGAAGTGTTATAAGTTCATCCCTATGTTTACTGTCTGAGATGAAATTTACATTAAAGTCTCCAAAAATAATGCATAATTTGTTAAAGAAGTGTTCCAGCAACTTTTCAAGACTAAGTAAGAATTCGTTAAAATTATGAATATCAGGAACTCTATACAGGCAAATTATATTAAGGTTGTGGTCAATATCCCTGACTCCACAGATTTCAAAAAAATTTAACTTATACATTTTTTTACAGATTGTGAGTTCTTCTACATTTCTACCCTCATTAGCTAAGATTAAAGTACCACCCCGTTTCTTGTTTACTCTAAAGTTATAAGACCCCATTTTAAAGGCGTCAAGATGAAAAAGTCCTACATTATTTTTATTGAGAAAATGTTCACAAATACATACATAATCAAAACTGTTACCAGTGTCATTAAAGTACAGCTTTAGTTCGTCTTTTTTGTTAAATACTCCACATAGGTTCTGATAGAAAAAGTGTAACCGAGTACTAGAAGTTTTATATTGAGGTTCATTTACGTCATTTTTCATTTCGTCGACCTTATTCACGAAAAAGACTCTTACATGTGATTTCTTCCATCAGGCGTCTCGCATCTTCTATAATTGCACGCAGCCCTATATTATTAACTTTTCCTGTTGGCTTGTGAAACATTGTATAATCGTAGAGTAGATTTTTGTTCGAGTCAAGAACATAAGCGTATTGGAGAGACTCTATGTCGTGTTGTAGTGTGTTATTAAAGTTGTAGATACTACGGTTGACGGCATCACGACGAAAACCATATTGATAAGTAGGGGTGCACAGAATAACATTCGTGTGCACTAAGTTTTGCAGAGATTGTCTTATGAAATTCACTATGTCGACGTTGTTATTCCAAATTGAATCATGTTCATTAATCATTATGATACAAAAGTCATCCTTTGTGTAATCTATTAATCGTATTTCTAAGTCTTCAAAGAGTTGTCGTGTCGTCGCATGTGTTAATAGGATGTGGCACACATTGTGATTGTCACTTTTAAGAACGTCTTGTGATATTGATGTAACTTTGTTTTCAGAATTATTGCTCAATAGACATACTCTAGATTTTCTTAAATTGTTATTTTTCTTAAGTTTAAGAACAGGTTTACATATCGGCTTAGCTATGTTTTGAATTTTATGGCAGTAGTTGTCAACTTGTGAATCTAGTGAGCAGCGTGTTTGTGTGTCCTTATTCTGTGTTTCAATGGCTTTAATTTCCGTCTGCGTCTGTTTGTGTTCCTGTCTGGCGATCTTTTTATTCATGTCTTCTGTCTGAGTATGTGTGTGTATTTTTTCCCTCGGTGTTGTGTTTTCAGTTTTTGTATTTTCATGTGCCGTGATGGATTTCGCTAAGGCTGTGGTAATGGGTTGAGTGATTTTATTCTTGCGGGGGGTTGAGACCTTAGCCTTTGTCGTGCTAGATGGGCTTCCGCCGAGCTTCTTATACAGGTCATGCTTTTTTGATAAACTTTCAAGATTCTTTTTGAGTTTTCTATTCTCGAGTGAGATTTTTTCGATCTCTGTATATGCACTGTGAAGCTCTTGTTCCAGCTGTTTTATTTTTATGGTAAGATTTTTTACAATCTCATTTTCCACAGTTAGGTCAGGCAAACTACTCGCGCTAGTATCTAATGCATCGATACTCATATCTGACACGTTTCGTGATTTATCAAAAGCTAACTGAGTGCGCGTGCGCCTGAATGTGATGTTAGACATTTTTATTTTTATTTTGTAGATTTCAATCGATTAATCGATTTAACTTCGATGGTAGGTTTTGGTAGTAAAACGTGGAGTGAGTATGACCACCCTTCTGTTTGACGAGATGTCAGTGTCAGTGTCAAAGTTATGTATTTTGACGGTCCAAACTTCAGAGATCTTCGTTTTGTTTTGTAAGGAGTTTTCTAAGGTATTTGTAAAAATCCAAAAACGTTTTATTGGTTCCAAAATTCAACAAAAGATAAGATACGTAAGTGTGCGTGAAGTATTTAAAAAATGGAACGTACGAAAGTTATAATTTCCAAGGTGTTTTGCCATTAAAAACGGTATTGGTATAGTTAAAGTACCTGGATGAATTCTCTTCTCTGGTGTTCTTCGATTTTCCACAGTATTTAGGTTCGTACGATGCTTCCTTCTATTTTATCTTCTATGTTTATCGACAGATCAACAGAAATCTATGTTATTTGCGCCGCACACACACACACAGCAAGAAGATTTATTTCCATTGTTAACTGCGTGTCTATAAAAGAACTTTAGGCTCTGCAAATCAAGAGTTTTTGTGTTAAGTCTATCGCTTCAATAAGCTTTAATACTTTAAGTATTATAATATGATGGATTATAGAAAATAACTCGAGTAGGTACTATAACATGGATTCTAATCAAATGAAAATGACACCAAATTGAAAGCAACGACTTTTAGTTAAATTAAATTTGATAAGTACGAGTTCAGGACTCATACACCGAGGGTTCCGTAAGTTTATACACAAAAAGCAGAAAAATGGAACCCAAAGAAAAATAGTGCAAAAAGTTACAGTCAGAGCGGTCACCCATCCAAGTACTGACCGCGCGCAACAATGCTTAACTTTAAGTATTTGTTAGTGGTAACTGTTGTTATTAGCGGTAACAAAAATACATCTACCCTCAAATTTTCATCTCTCTATCTTCTTATGTTAAAAATTTGGGCGTCGTATGGAGAATCTCCTTTCTTATAGAGCAGCACTCAACATTTCATGTTTGTGGTCATGTTCATGTTAATTTTAAGATATTCTTGATAAAGAAGCCGTGTTGGCTAAGTGGGAGGACACTCGACTTTCATTCCGAAGGTCGTGGTTTCAAACTCCGCCACGCACCTCAAGATTTTTCTTGAGAAATTTATGTGCGCTTAAACACGTGCTTAAACGGTGAAGGCAAACATGGTGAGGAAACCGGCATGTTCTGAGAACTTTAAAGAGTTTGAAGGACGTGTGATATTCACCAACCCGCACTTGGCCAGCGTGGTGAATTAAGGCCTAATCTCTCTCGCCTAGAGAGAAGTCTCTGTGTCCCAGCAGTGGGAACGTTAATAGGGTGATGATGATATAAAGATTATATTCTATATATATTATATTAAGATTTTTTATTAAAAAAATGTTTCTATGTAGTATATCAATCACCTTACATCTATAGTACAAGCTCTGCTTAGTTTAGGTGATGCTGTGTGATTTACCGGAAATATTTATTTATTCTTTTTTTTTCTAGTTGGCTGATGCGCGAAGACAATCACGACGACCAGTTCGACCTGACCTATCGTGGTCACGTCTCCATGAAGGGGAAGGCAGAGCCTATGCAGACCTGGTTCTTGACTAGGAAGAAGGTTTAGATCTATGACGTCATCATTTAACCTAGATGCTTATAATTCAGATGTAAGCACGCTGAGTATTGTGAATTTTTTTTATATTACAATGATTCACACCTTTGAATTTATTCATAATTACAGTAGTAGGACATCCAATTCTGGATATAGGTATAACTCATAGATGACCTAATATTTCGGTCGGTTTAGTGTCGGAAAGTTAATTAGTTTTTTTAATTTTAAACTAAAAATCACCTAACTAGGTACTTTACGCTCTCTATTAAATGTTGATTCATATATAGATGTGTGTATGTTTGATTTGTGTGTCACCCTTAGTAATACATTGTCTTAAATATTTACTCTTGAATGGTAATCCATACTTTATAAGATGAATGGAAGTAATGTTTTTATTTAAGTATATAATTACAGGTCTATAATCTCTTAAAATATCTAGTCAAAATATATAATGTAAGTTTTTGTAGTTTATAAATCTTTTCGGGCTAATAAATCTATTAGTTATATAAGCTATAAATGTCTGTCAGGGCCTTTTTCACCATCTCCGATTTAAAATTAGACGTGGTTAAAATATAGAGCTTTTTCAGTCAAAGTAAGAAAGATAGCTCTTGACATTGCTAACCATTGCTTAGTTTACTCGGATTTTGTGAAATAAGCCCTTAATGTTTGTAATACTTCTCTTATAAGTAATTTATTAGGAAAAAAATAAAAAAATAGTAAATACAAACTATAATAAACATAATAATTCTTAAATATATTATAATAATTAATGAATTTTCAAGTACTTTGTACTCTTCATTTGTTACTTATAAAGTTTGTTTATTTAATTTGTACTAAAAGTACTTAGCCTGTCTTCTAATTGTAATAAATGTATCTAAGTGAAATAAAATTTTAATTTTAAACAGATTTATTCGTCTTACAGGTCCCACTGTTGAACAAAGTCCTTTCTCAAATCCCTCCTCATGTCCATATCCCTCTTAAAGATAGGGTTTTTTTTTTTAATATCGGGACGTGAATAATTTATGAATAAATATATAAAGAAAAAGCTGGATACAGGTCGGCTCAGCATTTGTTGTAATTAAATAAATAAATAATTAATTAAATTGCATTGATGCAAGCACAGCGCTCAGGGACTCCCGTTTGCAAAGAACTATTATAAACACCAGTATATTAATGAAAGAACTAAAGATTATATTTAAAATATTAATGTTCTTATAGTTTTATAAATAGCACAATAAGAATAAACCAGATATTTAACTTTTCATTTCTTCCTACCACCACCAATCGGTCTGAAAATTGTAGAAGTAATTATTTCTTAGCAGTATTTTGTTCTTTATTATTTATTTAGATAACTAGCAATACCTCGCGGTATTTCGCACTAATGAGTTTTTTCGAAGCAAAAGGTATATATAATGGTATATATATTGGTAAATACGAATGGGACACGTACATTATGTATATTATTAAATGCATGTTTCTTATTTTATTAAATCAATGATCAAATCGTTTTGATAAATAACAGGGATCCATAATTCTAGAGTTTTATGTAGTGTGGCAAACAAATACTCGAAAATCATTTGTTTGTTTTAAAAAATTATAAATATTGCCTTTTAGTAAAATTAACTTACTAAAAGCAAAATAATCTCCAGTTTTCTATACTTTCTTCCCTATAATATTAACCTATAACTTTGTCCCTTTGGATGGCAATAACTCCTGGCCTATGCCCAGCAGTGTACAAAAACAGGCTGCCAATGATGGTGATGATGATGACTTTGTTCCTTAGCCCAAAAAGATAATCTCACCTGATGACGAGAACCTAAAAATAATACCTAAAATGTCGGAATGCTGCCGACCTCGGGGGCTCCGAACCGGTCCATCGATTTGGCTCTTGGAAACCAGCGTGATTCGTTAAAACCTGTTCAGCAAAAAGTGTAAAACCCCAGAGAATACATCTGATGCTGATAAAACTTAATCTGATAAAAAATATATTCATAACTTATATCTATATTGTACTTTGTGTTACTTAATATTTTAGTACACTACAAACCGTGTTAATCGTAATAATGGATTTTAAAAGTATATTTTGTCCTTAAAATACTATTCTGATTTGTAAGTTATATTATTGTGAAGCTTCATCAAAATATATTCAGTAGTTTGTGCGTTAAAGAGCAACCAGCACCCCCAACACTCACATCCTCCATACTCTCAACACTCATTAGTAGGACAATTATACGGTACTTTGTGTTAATTATGCTAGAACTACCTACCAAGCAAAAACTAAATTAAATACTGAATTATACCTGACCTTTATTAGGCTAATTTCATAAAAAAACACTGAAGCCGATCCCGTAGATTAGATAACGTATATTAGCACAGATACCTACCATAAACATTATATTATGTACTAGCTGTGCCCTGCGGTGCTACCCGCGTTATAATGGATGAAGTACTCTTAACCAACAACATATTTATTTGAATAAAGATTAATATTATTATGTTGATACAACTTAAACAAATTATTTCGACCAAATTAGGTACCATAAAAACGGTTTTTGTGAGTTAATCTTAAAAGATAGACATATACTATCGCGGACTGTTTTTTAGATCATTAAAAGAGCTTTTATTCTTTCATACATATTTTTTGTGTATCTTGAACCGTTTTCACGGCGCACGCAACGGAAGGCTTCAAAGATGAACAATTTCTCCCGTTTTTTACACATTTACCACTATATCTTTGCTCCTATTGGTCGTAGCGTGATGTTATATAGCCTATAGCCTTCCTCGATAACTGGACTATCCAACACAAAAATAATTATTCAATTCGAACCAGTAGTTTCGGAGATTAGCGCGTTCAAACAAACAAACAAACAAACAATCAAACAAACAAACTCTTCAGCTTTATAATATTAGTATAGACTAGCGGCCCGCCCCAGCGTCGCACGTGAAAAAAAGTTCCCGGCAATTATTAGATTTTTTCTCGCCTTTTAAACCTTTCCTAGACCTCCACGGGCATTTCAAGACTGAGATAAGATAAATCCGTTCAGCCGTTCTCAAGTTTTAATCAGACTAACGAACAACAATTCATTTTTATTTATATAGATATAAGAATTGAAAAAAATTATGATGTTCCTTCTCACAAGGCGTGACTGGTTTTGGTCGCTATCCGAGACCAGTTGGCAAATCAGACATAGTAATGAGTATTTTTTTTATTAAAATGAACTTCGTGAGATTAAAATAATATTTAAAACACGTTTATTTTCTTCAGCAATTTTTATTTTATATCAAACAGAATGTTAGATTTTTTTTGTTTATTATTTTAGGACTTGAAATCACCTACCTACCTACCATTTTTAAATATTGATAAAGTTTAAGTTTAGAATATCCCTAGACTTTGTTGGTAGGAATATATATTTATGGTATCTATCTATGGTGCCGCGTGTAGTTTTCAATAAGTGAATTATTTATAAGTGAGTTGGTAGGTGTTCGTTTTTTTTTTACCGACGAGTGAAAATAAACAAACTTTAAACATAAACTTTGATAAAAAAAGACAAGTTTTCAAAATTTCAGTCTAAGCCTAATCGAAATCTAAGTTAGCTTGCGTTATACTTTAAAATATTACGGTATTCACTTTTCGAATGCAAATAAATTTGCACTTAGCTGTTATTGGCAATTTTACTGATATACCTATGCACAGTTATAATCCTATTTCTATTTAAAAAGATAACTAGTTTTACACGCCAAGGCATTGTCCTTGTTTTTCTATTTTCCTGTGGGAACAACGTACTTTCCCTCGGTAAAAAAGGTAGTATATAGCCTTCCTCGATATATAGCTATATAAAACTGAAATAATTATTCAAATCGGAACAGTTGTTTCTGAGATTGGCGCTTTCGAACAAACAAACTGTAGCTTTATAGTATTAGTATACATATACCAATCCACAGGCGAAAGGTTTTTAATAATGAGTTCTAAAGGTCATTACCCTGCTAGTTAAAAGATGGCACCCAACTCAATCAAACGGACTATCTGTGTTATGCTAACTACCGAGTAACTGTTAACGGTTAGACCGGTCCTTCGGTAAGTCAAGTTAACTTGTCGACAAGGCCGCAGCTTAGCCTAGTGGTAAGGTTATTATCGGACATGGTATGTCAAAGATTCCTGATTATATGCACATAATAATCATAGTGGTTTTAGTAGATAGTAGTTTATGTTACTGTTTATGTATCTAATGGTTTATCATGGGTCTTTGCAGTTTTGTTGATTTTTTATGGATTATTTTAGGAAAAGAAGAAGGAGATTAAGTGATATCTTTTTGGCGCGTTTTAAAACTGTGAGATAAAACAAAAAATAATTATGTAATTAAATATTTGGTTAAAATAAAGAAATTTATTTTTAATTGTTACAAAGGTTACATACAAAGGTTCGTTGGCAAATAGATTTCTAAAACCAATCCTACCTTTTCTGGGGGCACGGCAGTGCCCACACCAAGTCGAGCAAAAAAGCGTCACGGCCGTACCATCCTTTTCTCGAAGCAAATCAGGCCATTTTCGACTCCCTGTAACTTCGTTGTGGATAAAACTAGAAGACTGAAATTTTCAGTAACCATGCAAACATTGTAAAGACACGGTATATTTCAAATTTCATTCAATTTGAACCAGTATTTTAAGAATTATAACGGGTCAAATTTCTTAATTTTGTCACTCAGTGACTGACTAACTCACCGATCATCATAATTCTAAGGCACTTCTAGCAGACCTAGAAGCTTCAAATTTGGAATATAAGTAGTGTTTGGTGTATGAATCAAGGAAAAACTAAAAAATCTAGAAAATACCGGTATAAAGGGCCGAAATATGTACTAAAGTAATAACAATAAAATTCGTTGCTTGGTAGATAGGATCTCACAACTTTTTACCGCAGAACAACTGAGTTGCGAGACTTGTTTTTTTTGACAAGTATTGTTTTTGATGGTATTGATATTTACGAGTATTTACCTACTTGTTTTTAAACATTTAATCAAATTCATAGACTTAGTTATTTGGATCTTTGAAAACGCTGCCATTACCACGACATAAGGAATACTACCTGCTAAATCAAATCAAAGAGTTAAATCTCAATAATCAAGGTGCAAATTGAATAATTACCCTCACGTAAGTGAATTAAAGAGAAACATTCCACTTGTTTTTATTTCAAACATTATTACCAATAACACAGCATCTGATTTCAAAAGTAAGATACATACTTCGATAATGAGACTGTAGAAAAGACTGATCGACATAAATGTGTGAAAATCGACAAAAAGTCACTCCCGATGATACCTTTCCATTGCTTCCGAGAACCGCACAATAGAACTAGCCTAGGATGTAGAGTGAAGGCTCAAAGAGTGTATCTAAAAAGTAGATGTACTATAGAGACGACCTGAGTAAAAAATACACATCCACCCTCCGGGCTGGGCCAGTGCGTGAAACGATTATTTCGTGTTTTGCAATGTAGCCCGGAGAAGCCATCTAACTTCTAGGTCTTCATGTCCCATCTTAGACCACATCGTCACTGTATATCAGGTGAGATTGTGGTCAAATGAAGGCTTATCCAGCATAAAAAAAACATAAATATATAACAAATACAAATGTCAATGTGATTAAGGATAGCTCCAGAGCTATCAAAATGCTATTAAAATGCAGCTAGAATCTAGATTCTAGCTGCATTTTAATGACGTGCAAGAATATAGTTACTTTGTAAGGTTTGGAAATAACAGGCTTTAGAAATAAACGATATTCCACTTAGTTAGATTTTATTATTTTACCTATAGATATACTATTTTTTCACCCATAAAAGTGGCGTTATGTCTCAGATACTATTTACGTTTCAAACTTGAAGAATCAAAAGGACCTTGGCAGCATTATCAATAACTTTTCTCCAATAACAATAATAAGCAGCAATTCCCTGTCAATCTGCCACGCTTGGCCGAAGTCGTAGACTTATGATAATACCTATGGCATACACAGAATCTCCTTGTCCATCTTTCACGTCTCCCTCTTTCAAGCTTCTGAAGTTTCCGTTAACTATTTAAAAGCTATTAGCAAATTCCTTCTCTATCATCAATTGATGATAATACCATCTCTATGGCATTCACAGCGAACTTCCTAGTGCCAGTTTGCTCGCCCATTCATCTGTGACGCGGAAACTCGGGAGAAATCGAAAACTGATCATTATAACATTTTTATCTGCGCGCGAGTGTGAAGTCTGTTCGATTATTGTAAAAGCATGAAAAACTGGCGTAAATGGCAACATTGTCTTGCAGCTGTCAATAAATATCGCGTTTTATGGGCGATTATTAGTCGCTCAGGTTGGTTATCAATCTTCTATTTTTTTGACGGAAATAAAAGTATGACGGAATTGTATGATTCACTCGAAGCGTAGGTATTAGATTGATGGCAAAATTGCTTGTTTTATGATATGGTATATAAACCGGAAAGGGTGTGAAAGGCACACACCAGGCGAACATTTTTGATGTACAACATTTCGATTTTGGGCAATTTTTTACGGAATTATTTTCTCCCTCAGCTCTCTTTTTTTTTTTTTGTTTAGTATATTATAATCTCTAGTTCATGTTTAGCCTCATGTTTCATAACACCTTGTATATAGAAAATAGTCTTACTTCACAAAACCGAAGAATTTTCAAAAAATATGCAAAATTCATTACAGATCTCGAGTTGGAATTGAGTGGACTTTCAGAACAACTGAAGTGCAACTGAGAAAAAAAATGATTTTAAAGCCGGAATTAATATTAAGAAATAATCTCTCATTTTTCTCAATCAATAATCCTGATATCTAATAATTGCTTATATTCAATTGTAAGCAAGTATATCAATAAATAATATAGCAATAAGTAATCAAATATTATTTATAACTATGTGTTCCGGTTTTAATGTTCAAATTAGGTTTATGAATATTAAATTAAAAAATATAGCTGGATCTATAAGCCATAGAAGAAGATAAAAATACTAATACCTATAAAATCATCAAATAAATGTCACAAAATAAAATTAGATGAAATTAATTTGAATAAATAAATCTAACAAAAAGTTTGTTACCTATTTATATATTGATATATTCACTATTGAAAACTTCAATAACTAGTTTTTGAAACTGTTTATCGACTCATTTGCAGACGTACAACCCGTTTTTTTTCCACTGGTCAGACGAGAATCTATTATTTGTTTTTTCTTCATAAAGTGTACAAGTTTCGTCAATCCCCAACAGGTAAATAATCCATACTAATATAAACTTACAAATATGGGAAAGTGTATGTGTGTGTCTGTTTGTTTGTCCGTCTTTCACGGCAAAAAGGGCTGAATCGATTAACCTGCAATTAGTTATGGTGATGGGTCATACATTGAATTAGGACATCGCCTACTTTTAACAGCGGAAATTTGTGTAATTTATAGAGAAAATTCATTATAACGCGGGCTACGCCGCGGGGCTCTTCTACTACTGTAATAATCTAAATCTATACAGAATTGGTTCTACATTTGATTTCTAAAACCATTGCTGATTATAACTTGAACTATTTTGATAGACGAGTACGACCCATCGATGGGTATAGCATTATTGTAAGTATAAATTAACAAGCGCATGGTAAATGACTTGTTTGTTGGATGACAGCATTGATTTTAGCAAGTTTTTATAAAATGAAATAGCCGTTGATAACCTACCATACAAAGAACATCATCATCATATTAAAGTTCCCACTGCTGGGGCACAGGGGCTTTTCTCTTGACGAGAGAGATTAGGCCTTAACTCACCACGCTGGCCAAGTGCGGGTTGGTGAATGTCACAAGTCTTTGAAACTCTTTAAAGTTCTCAGAACATGCCGGTTTCCTCGCTTCTCAACTCAGTATAAAACATTGAAGCGAACTGTCAAGACAATGTTATTTCCTTGATATTTGTTATTTAAGCTATTTAATTTTATTATTTTTTAAGTTGACCTGTCCATGTAGGCTATGTGGTTCTAAGGAAATAAACGTTTTGACTTTGACTTTGTCTTTTCACGAATTATGTATTCACCGTTAAAGCACGTGTTTTGAAGCGCACATTCATTTTTCATAATCATAGATAATATCTAATTAGGGAAAACCTTCACAAACTTAATATGGAAAGAGACCTTTGAAAACTAAATAAATAACAAAAAAATACCTTGAAACTGTTTAAGGATAATACGTCTCATGCATATAACATACAAAAGACATAAACGCGCTAAAAGCTTAAATTTACATAAATAAAAATGGATCTAGTCTTCTTCTTGACAAAAATAGTCTTATAGTTTGTTAAAAACGTATCATAAGGTCAAACAATGCAAAATTCACAGAACAAAATATATCTATACATAAAAACTATTATATGCGTCAAACTAATTTTAAAGATTTTTTTATACACCGCTAGATATGTATTACTTTTCACTACTTAATAAATAATTTTCATATTAAATATTATCAAAATTCTAGTATTATTTTGTTATAAAGAAATTCACAACTAAGTTCACAAAAATATGCTCATGCGCATGTGAAGGCAATCGAGGTGACAAGTACATCGACGAAAAACGTTCTAACCACCTAAAACACCATACACAAAAATAAGCCTTACTTTTACGTATTAACCGTGAAAATAGCTTGACCGTATCGCAGCAAGCTATCGTGAATGGAGAAGGCTCGACGATTGCCGCTCATTTGAGAAATTACCTCAGTCCGCGTGAAGCACTTGTCGCCGCCAGACGCATGCACGAATCCCACGCCTCTCATTGGTCCACTCAAATTCGATTCCGTTGGTCCAGTGCAAACCGGCCAATCGCGTTCGATCGCTGCATTTCTTTTCGCGACTTTTTTGTTTGTGCTTCAATTTGTGTTGTGTGACATTGACTGTGTTGCGTGTAAGAACGGACAAAATTCTCACGTTTCTGGTAAGATTTTAAGATAACTTTTAATTGTATTTATTGTGTTTTGTGAAATTTGGTTCGCACAGGTGTTGTAAATCGCAGAAAATGTATATAATGTCACATATGGGGTCATTGCCATGTGACAGTTTTTAATTGTGGGTAGTTGAACTTTATTTTACTTGATCCGTCATAATTACACAATACATGTTTTCCCTTGTCGTAAACTGTTTAAAAACGCATATAATATTAATTATTAAAAACATAAAATGCAATATTCTCTATGAAATAAATTCGATGCATAAGGAGATAACGCGCGTTTTCATTCATAAAAGCAATTATAAATTCTCATATCTTTTCCAAGAAGCATATAACATAGAACGTTGTCATGACTGTGCGTTTGTAACGAAATAGTTGCATGAGCGACGCGTGCGCAGCACTGAATACTTTATGTTTTAAAAGTCAATCAAACAAAGCCTTGACATATCGATTGGAACTTGTTTTCTGTCAGGTATAAATTAAAGAGGCTGTATATTTTTAAAGTAAAGTATAATTGCTGTAAAATAAGAATGACATTAAGTCTTAAAATTAATTAAAACGACAAGTTTTTGACATACAGTCTTTATAAATATACACACATTGTTGAATTGAGCTTACTAAAAATTATAATACTAAACTATAATACTAAACTATTTACTAAACTATAATGCTAAGCTATAATTAATACTTAACTATTATACTATTTTAATGCTTGTGTTTTTGTGAAAAAATGCATAATATATGTTTTTACCAAAGATGCTGACTAAATCAGTGGTCATATTATGTGCAGTTGTTTGCTAAACCTAAATAAAATAAATAATTGATATATTTATATTGAAGTTAAGCGGACAATTAGAAAAGGCGTTCTGGGATTTCGCTTATCAATAAAAGATATTTACAAAAATTGTAAGTCATTCAAAACACCATAATTTACACCTTTTAATAATAATTCGTCATTATCTTTAACCCCTAACTTTATCCTTTCACACTCGTAGCTATCAGTAGTCTATATTAACTGTTTGTCACCTTCTTGTTAAATAATACTTAAATTTATTTATTCATAAAATACATTTTTGCTATGGCTTGTAGTATCTTCCAAGCCTGTGATGGGCTTATCAAGAAACTATAGTTCTCTATTATCAATTACGCATCTAAATACTAAAAGTACGTACCTAGTGTATAATATTTCTTTTCGTCCCTTTTATTTCCTGGCCATCCCAAGGTTGGCTGGAAGAGATCGCTCATAGCGATAAGGCGCCTGTTTTTAATTAGTTAAGGTTTTTGTAAAGTTTATTATTAATTTGTGTGGTGTACAATAAAGTGTTTTCTATTCTATTCTAAGTTGACCTGTCCATGTAAGCATAGGCTTCTAAGGAAATAAACGTTTTGACTTTGACTTTGACTTTAGTGCAAAAAGCTGCATACGAGCGGTCACCGATCCAAGTACTGGTATCGCGCAACGTACTTTATAAAAATCACGTTTGCATAGGTATATAAATATATTTATTTATTATGTGTTTTTACTTGTTGGGGTTTACTCCTTAAGAAACGATTTGAGTTATAAGGCCCGGTACGGAAATTATATAAGGAGTAAAATCAAAAAGTGTAACACGAAAGTTGAGGCGTTACATAGAAAGAGACACACATATATATCTGTAGGATTGAACGTGTAAAAGAATGAGATGGAATACATTACACAGCGTATCTCATTCTCGGGGTCTCCTCTTTGCGCGATACTTCGTAGTTGAGACTATGTAGTATCGCGCAAAGAGGTATTGTTGTATTTTATTTATATTATTTTGTAACATACTTTAAGTAATACGCTTTATTGAAGTAATATAAATAATCCGAATAATTACAGATACTATGTTTGTTTCTCTTATCATTTTAGCAGATGCGTTCATTTAACCTTTTTTTCTATTCGATATATATCATAATTATAGTTCGTAAGGAGTAAACTCCAATCGTACGTCGTAGCTGACACACACACACTTTTTTCTTATAGAGGCAAAAGAAATACATAATCTCTCAAAATTTCAACTCTCTATTTATTATGGTTCTTGAGATTCAGCCTGGTGACAGACAGTCAAACGGCGAAGCCTCAGTAATAGTAGTAGTTCTCTTTTGGGAACGGAACCCTAAAAACAGGCCCTTTCAAAGGAACTTCAATGTTATCTCGCAGCATCTAATTATTACAAGGGTCGGCTAACAAAGGGATACAGTGTGGAAGGCTGCATCATAATTATGACTATTAACTTGCATCAGCTAAAGGAGATGAATGCTTTGCCCTTGATAGTTTCCAATGATGCGTAGTATTATATCATCTCTGCATATAATACTACTAGCGGCCTGCCCCGGCGTCGCACGGGTATAAAATTTTCCCGGAAATTATTCGAATTTTTCTCGCCGTAAAAACCATCCTATCTCTCAAGTTGGATCGAACTGCACATGGTGTGCGAATTTTATTATAATCGGTTAAGTGGTTTAGGAGTCCATTGAGGACAAACATTGTGACACGAGATTTATATACTATATTAAGATAGTGATTCTCTAAAGATCTCCTTGCCTAGGTGTTTAATATGTATAGTAAAAATATCTAAATATTTATGTCTATAATATCAAGTATATCAGATGTCTAGTACCCGTAACACAAGCTTAGAGTTTACCACTGGGCTAGTGTCCGGAAATATTTATATTTTCTCATACACGCGAATGCTTGTCAGTCAGGAAGGTAGTATTTTAATGTAATGCTCAAACTCGAATCCTCCCAGTGAAGCAACACCTTAAATAAAACGAAACAAGTTGCGAGTTTTAGATATTATATATCTACTAGTGGCCCGCCCCGGCATCGCGCGGGTTTTTAATTTTTTTTAAAATCTAAACCATTGCCAGATTCCCTTGAACACGCACAAAAAATTTCATCAAAATCGGTCCAGTCGTTTGAGAGAAGTTCAGTGACATACACACTCACAGAAGAATCTATACTAATATTATAAAGCTGAAGAGTTTGTTTGTTTGTTTGTTTGTTTGAACGCGCTAATCTCCGAAACTACTGGTTCGAATTGAATAATTCTTTTTGTGTTGGATAGTCCAGTTATCGAGGAAGGCTATAGGCTATATAACATCACGCTACGACCAATAGGAGCAAAGATATAGTGGTAAATGTGTAAAAAACGGGAGAAATTGTTCATCTTTGAAGCCTTCCGTTGCGTGCGCCGTGAAAACGGTTCAAGATACACAAAAAATATGTATTAAAGAATAATAGCTCTTTTAATGATCTAAAAAACAGTCCGCGACAGTATATGTCTATCTTTTAAGATCAACTCACAAAAACCGTTTTTATGGTACCTAATTTGGTCGAAATAATTTGTTTAAGTTGTATCAACACAATAATATTAATCTTTATTCAAATAAATATGTTGTTGGTTAAGAGTACTTCATCCATTATAACGCGGGTAGCACCGCAGGACACAGCTAGTTATATATATAAAGACTAGTATGCCTACACAATAATGTAAAATTATGATGAATGTTTTTTTCTACAAATTTTATTTTAATTTTACATTTGCTTGGAGTTTGTTATTAAAGTTATTTATTTATTCTTAATTTTGAACATCTGGAACACACAACATCATAGGAGACCTTACAACGCATAGCTTATTACATGTGTTAGGCAACTGAGATACAAAAAAACACAAATTTATAATATTAAACACATATTTAGGTATGTACAGTACATATAAAAACACCAAACGAGAACTTATTTTTTTACAGTTTGTAATTTAACGGACATTCTGGTACTTATTATAAGCAGCTATTGACAATACTGCATCACCATTTCCGTTGCATTATATTTTTGATATTTCTAAGATTATGTGAAATTAAATGGAAATAAATGATTTCACATCTTGTTTCCGAGCAGAACTTCACCATTAAACCCATAAAGTGGAATGTACTAAGATAATAAGAACATAGAAACTTCACTTTTTGCTGTGTAATCGAGTTAATGGGAAGAAACCACAACTTTGTGACGAAAGTGGAATAATTCTGTAAATGTGGGACAAAACGCTTAGAAAATAAACGCTGACTAATATATTCTAAAAAGATAGTATTCTATCGTTTAGAACCTGTATACATAGAATTTAATAGGTAGCGGGTTCGATTCGGTCAGTGTCAGAATATTAACAAAAACCAAATAAAGCACCTTAGGGTCGGTAGTTAGCTACTGAAAGTGTATTATTTACAAGATACAAGATAAAAGATACAAAATCATTTATTTCCATAGTTTGGTTTTACAAAACTTAGACACGGTGAAATATAATTTACCACTTACGGTGGTAAATTATATTTTAATTCGAAAGAAAAACGAAAATTTAAAATATTCCAAAGTTAGCTACTGAGACAGATTTAAAATAACACGGAAAACAAAGCAACTCTCTCTATGGTTGTTTAAAAAAATATCATCTATAGATCACTTTAGCTCAACAACTGTTGAACGCGTGTCTAAACCATGTTTATGTTTTTGTGGTAAGGCAGTGTATTTCCAAAATGGAAAATTAAATAAATAATTTACGTAAAAACCTTGCTAAGCATTAAAGATTAAAATCATTGAATACTGGCGGATCCGCATATGCGCAAATGAGTTCATCAACACATTTAGATAAACTCTGACATTCAAGGATATTACGAAATTAAATATCACCGCAAAAAGTGTAGACATTTAGAAGCAAGCAAAATCGTATACGGAGAAATAGCCAACGATACGGAAAGAGCGAAAGAGAGAAATTGATTATTAATTACAAGATACAAAATCATTTATTTCCATTGTTTGGTTATACAAAACTTAGACACGTCAAAATAAATTACAATAAAACAAAAAAATAATAATCATAGGTGCTTAAAGAATTATGCGCGTAACCAGAAATTGCTCTTTAATTAAAGAACATTTTCTGGAACAATTTAGAAGAATAATTTAACTAAACTTAATTAAAGAACAAAATATCTTTTAATATCTGGTTTCGAGTTCTGGTGATTTCTATGTATCATTATACAATGTATGTAAATATTTACAAAAAAAATGTATCTATGTAGTATATCAGTCACCCATAGTACAAGCTCTGCTTAGTTAGGGGTTAAGTGATGCTGTGTGAGTAGTCCGGATTTTTTTTTATTTATATATAAGTACCTTTTGTCAGATAAGGAAAGTCTTTTCTATTTGCGCGACGTTAAGCCTTTTTACTAAGTTCCAAAATACTTTCATTACATGATGTTTTTTTTTATTTTATGAGGAGGTTATAAACATCCACATGTCTCACTTTATCTTCATGGAAAATGAGGTAAAGCCACGAGTAATAGCTATTTGTAGGTGCTTTGGCATGCAAGATGGAGGTCACGGCAAGGTCAAGTTTTATTATTCAATATTAATGATCACTTATACAACTAACTTAAGTTTAGTATCAAGATCCAAGTAGATTGTAAAATATAAATTGATATTTCATTTAAATAATGTAAAATGTATAAATTTGATGTAAAGTAGGTTGTTGTTGAGTGTGAGAAAATATTATAATGAATTCAGTCGGTTTGAAAATGGAATTCCGTTCGGGTTTTATGAGATTCAATGTACCTGTTAGAGGTTTTATAGTAAAATCATTTTTAATCGATAAAAAGGTTTCATTTTATGCATTGTTCCTTCACAAAATTTACTAATAAATATACATATAAGAGCGTATAATATATTTAAAAACATTGTTCAACTGTTTACAAAGTATCTTTAAAGAGTAGTTTCCGTGATCATGGCGCTTGCTACTGCGTTGAAATATCGGAAAACTCAAAAACCGTCAAATGTTATCCGTTTTAAGTCTTACTATTGTTAAAAATCATGAAAGTAAATAAAAAAGTTATACAGAGTTCATACATATTAGGTACTATGATGCGTGTTAGATGTCTAAAATGCTACTTATTTAATTGTTTTTGTAGTAAGTCCATTATAACTAATTTAACACCGATAATGCTTTGCATATTTGGCAAAAAATAAAATTAAATGTTTGTGTATTAGATTGAAAGACACCGGGATAAAGCCAAATTTGGAGATCTGTAGATTTTACAATTTTCGTCTTTAAATTTGTAGTTTCCCAAAATAGAAATGGCAAAGCGACACCTTGGACTTGAAATTTTTTGAGAGTTTTCATTTTCATTCAATATTATTTTTGGGGCAACTCAGACATAATAAAAATCGCGCTTAAGGCAGGCCTGCCTGCAAACACAAAAAACTTAGGTCGTAAAATAACTTTTTGTACGAAGGAATTATTTAAATATAGCGAGAATCGCTCGAAGCTATCTATAAACCAATGGTGCCAACATCTCCGAACCAATGAATAATTCAAAATGGACTCCACCACTCCACTTGGCAAATAGAAAAGCAAAACAAGATAGGTCTGAATAGAAATGAAGATCGCGTCTGATTTATTGTTTAATTTATTCGCCCGTGTCACTTCTGAGGTAATAAACACTACTCGTTTTGTATCAAAGAATGTAAACTTTTGGATGTTAAGAATCAAAGGTCTGACGACTGCATATGAGTCCTACACGCAAACAATCATTCATATTCTAACGTACTCTAATAAAATAAAATCTTTTTTAATACCTAATCTTTTTATAAATCTTGGTATGGGTGTTAAATTGTTGTTTAATACAAAATATCTATATTATGTTAAGTATATCAGATGTGTAGTACCCGTAATACAAGCTTAGAGCTTATCTTTACTCTAACATGTAATTTTTTAACAATGACACAGTAACCCGATATCTCCATGGGTTGTGAACCGATTTTAAATATGCTTGATTCATCCACGGTTATCTAGAAGAAATTGATTTAAACAGTAAGACCGCCCATTACGCATTCTAGGTTTAGTTTTAATTTCTTATTGTATTGTTTTTTTGGTTGGTGTGTAATAATGTATTTTTTATTCTATGGGTTTGCTTCCCAGAGGGTATGGTCCCATTGTCACCATGTCCAAATCTAATGATAGGATCCCAGAGAAATCGGGAGCAACCTTAAAAATTATTATATGTTAAAGTCGTTTTTTTTTATATAAATTCAAATTTGAATTTATATAAATTCAAATTTTTACAATTGGGAATTGGGAACCATATTGAAGATGACTCAAGAACTTAAAGAATGCTACCAACAGCGCCAATCAATATCTGACCAAAATTTAATTCTTATTAAGATAATAATCGTTCTTGGTTGTTTATATTTAGCATTTAAGAATAAAATGTAAAAGTTTATCAAGCAATCTTTCTCCCACTACCAAGTGCCTCCGTGAAGCCTTGTCCCAAAATAAACAAAATGAACGGGTTTGCTCAACTAGCCACAATATACGAAACTACGAAGATATTCTGAGAGGATAACTGGATATGGTATTTTATGATGGATTTATTTACTTGGTGTTTTAAAAAGTTTTAAAACCCCAAGCAATAAATATAATATTTATTATTGTTAATAGTGTTATTAATATTTCTGCTTACTAGCAGAATTCTGATAAGCATTTAACATAATTTACCTTAAGCTTACTCATATTCACATAAAAAATAATTAATTTTTCAAGTTTGACAGCCAAGTGCCATTTGAATGGCAATACATTTTTTTTGAGAAACACCTAAGATTTTGTAGGTGTTTGATTGAGTTTACGTAAGTACTTGAGCAAAAATGTAAACTGTAGACATGTTTACAAATCTTAAGATTAGATATATTATGTTTGCGGCCATATTTGGATCATGTGTTGTTAAGAATAGGACACAATATTTGCATGAATTTGATATTTATACGATTCAAAAAGATAACAGCTTAAAATAATAAATTAATCGAAAAGAGATCTGGTTTTCGACAGTCAACTTTCTACGAATAAATAACTCCAGACTTGGGAAATAAATTGCAAAATGTTATGTCGACAGTTTTAAACTAGATTATTATAGACAGTCCAAAAGTCATGCTAGAAAACTAACACTTTCTATCTGTTACTTTTATGTAAATCTACGCAATGCTGATTTTATCTTTATCACCTAACTCCGAGTTGGTCGTAAAAACCAAAAATAAAACCACTGCATTTGAGTGTTGCAATATAATTTTATAAGAAAGTAACAGAGCTAGTTATGATATAGAATTCAAGGTTTTCTAATGTAAACGATAGCGTAAAATCTTATACGATTCGCAACAAACTACATAGAAATATATTTATATAAAATCGGCAAGCTGTGAATTCCCAAAGGCATACATGTCTTCGAGCATTTTTTAATCTCATGCTTGAAAGATACAGCACATATTCAAATGAACTAGTTCAAGTCCAATTACGGAGCCTTCACACACCCAACCTATTTATGCGTCGAAGCCTGGAGTTATTGTAACCAGTCTGGACTTTACAGCAAGCAAAGGGCAGCATCGGCAAAAATAAACCAAATCGTATTTTATTTACGTCACAAAATATCGTATACTAGGGTGTTACACACGTTTTATGGATTTTCCCGCAGTTAATAGTAGCCTATGTCACTTTTTAGCTTTTAGAAAATCATGTGTACCAAATTTAATTCAAATCAATTTAGTCTTCGTGTCCCATCATAGACGGCATCGTCAATTTACATCAGGTGAGATTGTGGTTAAATGAAGGCTTATCTAGCATAAAATACACGGATGATATACATCTTTTCACTTTCTTATTAAATTGATAAAGCAAAAATAGGTGTCCAGTGTTTTTGGATGGGCCAACTGACGGACAAATTTTTATTTTTGTAGTCTTTTGTATAGATTCATAATTTTTAAAGACGTTACGACTCAGTCAAAACATAAGAAGATGCTTCATACCATAAAGTCTAAGACTTAATGTTTATTTACTTAGCAGCACAGGGCAACATAATAAACAAGACCGTGTTAGTTGTTGTTTTAGCTTTACATTTGGTAAGTGAGATCCTGACATGCCATAATATAGCTTACACGTAAGCATTGAAGTTAAAAAAATATTGGTTATCGGTCCGAGTTGTCCACACTTCGTTCCAATTTATCCGTAGGCCATAAAGCAAAATTATCGGCATGCAATTGCGGAACCAGCTCCGATGATGTAAAAGTTGTTCTCGTTATCAAGTTCGCTTTATGACGTTTCGGTCATGGATTGGTAACGCCATTGATTTCTAATGGACATTTTCACTGAATAATTGCGACGATTTATAGACTAGTTTTGAGAAGACATAAGGTGGTTGTTGTAGGCGACACATGGTGAATGTCAGGTTTGTATTAGATCGTTTAGTTCCGGAACCAATCTGGATTGGATACGATTTAACTTTACTCAAAAAAAATTAGTATTTGTAGATTTTAATAACATCTATGTTCTTTTTTTTTCTCATTAATTTTATATGAGTTTTATGGAGCTTTATTTGTAGATTTTAATAGCATCTATCTTTATCTAATATTTTTTAATTATATGAGGTTTATATAGGTGGATCTTATAAAAATCAAAATTACAAAAAATCTGTTTCAAAATACAGCATTCTGAAGCATTTACTTCTACCAACTTGCGGATGCAGTGATCCTGCATCCGCAAGTTAGTTTGTCAACTCAATACTATAAATACAGATGCATCACGTTATTGACCGTCTAGTCCAGTTTGTTCAACCATATGTTCAATCAGTTGAACAAAAAGACATGTTATTTTTAATTTTAATTAAATTTCTTGCACTATAAATTCGATTAGACAAAAAAGATAACTTTCACGCGTCTTTCATAACTTCCTTTTGTTTTGTCGTTTGAAAATCTAGTAAATTTTACAAAATTCGCTAACATTGAATACTAATACGATATAACAATCTGACGTATTCTTCCTAAGCGAATAACAATAACAAAGTAGTTGTAAATAGCCATACAAATTGCGTTTATACACATTGCTATAGTTCCGCGTCACTGGAGAGGATTGTTGTCAATATTTCGGCTTTGGGTCGCCTCCATTGCGCCACTCGTTGAGTAAGGTTTCAAATGGCCACTCCTATTCAATGTTACGTGTATTTGATATCAAAGGTTTGGCTATTAGGAAAGTATATTTAAAAATATATTATAAGGTGTCCTAACGATGGACTCACCGCATGGACCTGGTACAGGACTTGACTGAGTGAATGACATTAAGTAAAAAAATTCAAATTAAATTAGTTTTTTGTATCATAATATGAAATTAATGCAATGAACATTTGTTTATAGGGAAGATGACAAAAAAAGTCTTTCATTATTTAAAAAAAATTGTAAAGCATATTTTTTTTACAATCGGTTAATCTAGACGAGGTGAATTGAAGTTTCTTGAGTCGTACGTAACGCTGTTATTTGGCCCTTTCTTATTATATTAATAAAAACAGGTGTCCATTATTTTAGACGGACGTTCAGATGGACTAAACAGAAAAAAAATGTATGTATAATGTACTCACGCCTATTTTATCAATAAAACTTCAATCACGTGACATTTAGACATTTGTCTTACACTATCTCAAAATTAAACAAATTAGCATTAGAAATATTAACCTGTATTTAAACTTAAAATATGTACTTTCTACTAGATACTTAATCTAGTCTTTAAATTGTATAATAGTCCAAGAGTAATTGAAATCGGCTAGTACTTGATTTATCCATTTATTCGTAGATCTATTCGTTAAAACTTGAACCCGTCAACGGTCTCCAACCCTCAATAAATCGGTATCTAAGTCATGGCAACACTGCAATACGAAAAGGCATTAAAACCTTTTGTGTCGCAAAAAAAATATTGCGTGACACCTTTGTTAGATTCTATAAGTCAATTCCAGCTCATTACGAGTGATAAATGCTGACAAAGACTAGGTTAAGTTATGTATGGGAATGATAAAATAGCTGTATATTAGAGTTCATGTTTCATGTACAGTCAACAGAAAAAGTAGTCAAATCAATGTCTCTAAACATCTTCTAGCTTGACGTGTCAGTGTCAGTTCCAAATTAAGTTTTAATTAGCTCATAATAACACCGAGGTTTGAAATAAATGTATTCACTTAAGTATGACACTTTATTTGTTCCTTTACTTCTAATAAACTATAATAGTCGGACTAAATTTATTGTAAACATTATTTTGGGACATGGTTTCGTCGGTTTCTTTTGTTGTTGACTGTACCCACAGTTTCGTTGAAGTAGGTAGGAAGGTAGCTATAAAAGTTTCGCTAGGTTGAAAATAATGAGGCATTTTCTTCGCACAGTCAATTATACTCAGTTAAACATTTTGTGTAAAATATCAACAAACAAAACAAAAACAGTAACCTGAATAGTTATAATTACGTTTATCATAATTGACCAAAAAAAACACATGACAAAATATGTTCGTACGTTAAACGTCAAAAAGCTATTAATATTATTTTTTTAATAACTTTTCTATGACAATGTAGGTAAATAACTGACATCCAAATAAACTGGGTTTCTTATTCGACCATAATAATATGCCATGCCACGTATCTTTTACCAAACAATTCCGAGATCATTGGAAGCTTCCAGAACCTTCTCGAAAGTGACACAAACGGCATTACCGAAACCAAGGAGCGAGAAAGTCCTGAAGGGTGCGCGGTCAGTGACCCAGAACCTGTTCACCTTCACAAAGGCTCCAGATTATGATTGGTTTCCCATGCCCGTTGACTTTGAGTTTCTTTAATACCGAGTTTTAAAGCTTTCTCACGAGCTAAGGCAAGCTATAGTTTTATTATTAGGGTTCCTTACATAACTAGCAATGATAGCAAGGTGATTTAGTCAAAGGTACCTACTGGGTCAAATCGGTGGATTTAAGTTATCCCGACTGAAATAACGGGAAGTCATGATCTTAAATGATGTACCGAAAATAAAAGCTACCTGTTTACCTGTAGATATCTCATAAACTCTGAAAGATAAAGTTTTAATTTATTGGAGTGCCTCAGTGGTACGGTGGGCGACGGTCCGCTTGCGGCGCAAGAGGTAGCAGGTTCGATTCCCGCCAAGGAGACGAGGAGGGAGCACAAGTGTTTGTGCGTACTGCAATCACTTTCTCCTTGGGCTGGGTGTCGAATATGTTCAATAAAAAATATATATGTATAACTATGGAAAAAAATGAAAAATGAAAAATGTTTATTCAGGGAACATGGTACAGAGATATAGAAGCTAATGAACGGTAATACACGCAGAAGTTATAAAAACTGTGTAGCGGGTATTAACGCCCTCCTCCTTAAACTAGATGACAATAGTTCCTTAAAACTAAATATGAATAAAAATAACAAATTTATTCTAGAGAAACATTATAAATAAAAATAAAAATATTATAAAAAAACAGCATTTTAAAGTCTACGATTAAAGTGGATGAGAAAGCAAAAACAGCAAACCTACAAAATTTATTCTACTAAAATCTTATATTAAGTATATCAGATGTTTAGTACACGTAACACAAGTTTGAGAGCTTACCACAGTATGTTGCTGTGTGGATTGTCCGGAAAGATTTATTTATTTATATTTATTTTATATATCTAACATGTGATCGATTTCGCCGCTAAAACAACAAATACTGGAAATTTAAATAAAATATATTTTAGGAAACTCCCATACACCAAGGTCTCATTTGAAAGTAAAAAAACCCTGTGCGATGATTAAAAGGTTTTGGCATTGGATGATTTTGGCATTTTTTTTAAATATTAATGTCATAAATACCTTCGGAACCCTCGATTGCCAAGTCCAGCTCGCTCATATCCGGTTTTATTATATCAACACGTGTTTGCGAATTCACGTGTCAGGTTTATCGATTATTAGTGAGTTCGCAGTTTTACTAGTACCTACTAATAGACAGGACCCTTCTTTGTATGGGTTTTTGATTTACTTCTGAATTAATGATATAGGTAACTACGTTATATTACTAAAGGTATTCTAAAGTAGTCAGTAAGACGACCTCTGTGGCTGGGTGGGCGAACGTCCGCCTGAGGCGCAGGAGGTTGCGGGTTCGATTCCCGCCGGGGAATCAGATTTTGTACGATTTACTATTTCTGGTTTCGGATCTGGGTGTTTTCTATGTATCATATGTATGTATTTACAAAAAAAAATCTATGTAGTATATCAGTTACCCAACACCCATAGTACAAGCTCTGCTTAGTTTGGGGTTAAGTGATGCTGAAGAGTAAAAAAAAAAAAACTAAATAATATATTAATACATTGACACCTTTAAGTAGTTAAGCTTCGGCCAAACCTGCGCGACCAAAGCGACTGCAAAGCGGAAGCGTTCGACGCTCGGATGACGCTACCTTGATTGCTATAAATAAGTAGTTAAGATTTCACATTCACACATGCATCAATTGTTATTAGAGGTAATATAAAGAAGCTACGGCTATGTTCGACAAATAACTAGTTATAAATTACAAGGCGTAACAAACATACCACCGGTTACCGCAATATAGTTACTAATAAGTCATTTATAACAGTTATGAGTGAATCTGAGCCCTTTCTAAATGCAAAACAAAATGCACTGAACTAGTAATATCTCGGCCGAAGCACAGTTATGTTAATAGGCAATAATCGAGTTAATATCGTTATACATTCATACTTTAATCTGTCGATCATCGATCAATAGTAGATCGATATTTCAGAATCAAAACTGGTTTGATAACTAAACTCATTTTGGAGGTTTTATCTGTTCACGTCCGCAAGTGTTGACCCTCTGAAACCTTACACGTGACCTTCGAGTAGTGCTAAGAACAGTCTCTGGAAGGCTTCGGCCGCGGCTTGTCACCACCCTCCGGGCTGGGCTAGTGCGTGAAACGATTTTATCAAGGCGCAAAACTTTAAAGACATACAAAAAAATATCTAAATATCTATTATAGGTATTAAGTATTATATCAGATGTCTAGTACCCGAACATTATCACAAGCTAAGAGATTGTCCAGCAATATTTATTTATTCGACGACCACGGCTGTACATTCACCGACACCCTACACTAATACACCCTGATGCAGTATATTAATACTCAACAATTTTAATTCAAGACAATGTAAGCAGAAGACGACTTACAGAACAAATGAGTTATGAGACTTGACCATTCTAGTTCATGTTAGATGTAAGATACTTTTGCTAACTGTATTATGACCGAGATGCTCTAAGATCGAGTTCATATTGTGCTTTACGTTTGCCTGTGTGATGCTTCTTTCAATATTTTAACGGTTGTAATCACTTGGACCTCATTCTGAGGTAATTTTGGGTAGACGTTTGATACGGTATTCGTTTTACTGGTATTTGTATTAAAATAAATCCAATTTAAGAAATCAAGTAGTTTTATTTCCTTTGTCTGGTACACTCCAGTGCCGAACAAGAAGTGAGTCATTCGAATGGCCGTCCGTAGCGGGTAGGTACAACCAAATACAAGGTAGCTCTCCGTTCCGTGCTACGTTTATCCACAAACTGGTTCCCAACATACTATAGATGTTTGCTATTTATTGTTAATATAGTTATATTTAGATGATGAGCGTTACAGTCGGCCATCCGTAACAAATAACGAGTCCCTTCGTTACATCAATAGGTACAAAACGAATTATGTAAGTAGGTATGTATAGAAAAAAAATATGTTAAATCTCCTTATTACACACATAATATTGCTTAGATTTACCTAATAATGTAAGTGTACATTCTGTACATACACTACAATGTTAACAAAAAAATACAATTAATAATGTCTCTAGCTAGATAGAAAGAGCTACTTCGAGTTTATTGAATTTGCACCTCACATAACACTCATGCTGGTACAAGCTCATGTATTATATGGGTACCCAAAGCTAGACAGAAAGAGGTTCTTCGAGTCCATTCACTACTTTCTGGTCTTGGCTTTGAACCTCACATAACACTCATGCCAGACCAAGCTCATGTATTATATGGGTACCCTACGAGTGATTACAAGAGTCGCATAACAAAATTCCTCAGTTCATCTTATATAACAATTTTCATAATTTGTGATACTGATTTCATAACTAGCTAGATAGAAAGAGTTACTTCGAGTTCATTGAATTTGCACCTCACATAACACTCATGCTGGTACAAGCTCATGTATTATATGGGTACCCAAAGCTAGACAGAAAGAGGTTATTCGAGTCCATTCACTACTTTCTGGTCTTGGCTTTGAACCTCACATAACACTCATGCCAGACCAAGCTCATGTATTATATGGGTACCCTACGAGTGATTACAAGAGTCGCATAACAAAATTCCTCAGTTCATCTTTTATAACAATTTTCATAATTTGTGATACTGATTTCATAACTAGCTAGATAGAAAGAGTTACTTCGAGTTCATTGAATTTGCACCTCACATAACACTCATGCTGGTACAAGCTCATGTATTATATGGGTACCCAAAGCTAGACAGAAAGAGGTTCTTCGAGTCCATTCACTACTTTCTGGTCTTGGCTTTGAACCTCACATAACACTCATGCCAGACCAAGCTCATGTATTATATGGGTACCCTACGAGTGATTACAAGAGTCGCATAACAAAATTCCTCAGTTCATCTTTTATAACAATTTTCATAATTTGTGATACTGATTTCATAACTAGCTAGATAGAAAGAGTTACTTCGAGTTCATTGAATTTGCACCTCACATAACACTCATGCTGGTACAAGCTCATGTATTATATGGGTACACAAAGCTAGACAGAAAGAGATTCTTCGAGTTCATTCACCTCTTTCTAGTCTTGGCTTTGAACCTCACATAACACTCATGCTAGACCAAGCTCATGTATTACATGGGTACACCTACCCTACGAGTCATTTTGTCACATAAAAAAAAAGAACCTCGGCTCATCTTTTATAACGTATTCAATTCACATCTTATTTATCAGTATTATTATACATAGGTATATAGTCATTATAATCACATTAAATTGTTGGTATTCACAATTAAAATCATATACTGTTACATGAGTCATTTTAATTACCTATAGTTATAGGAATTTAAATATACGTTCAACTTAAAATTAATAAAGAAAAATACCAAATTATTGAATAATCTCATTTCGTATAAAATTATATTAAAATGTCAATTTTTTTTATAATATGTATGTGTCATCTACTTTTAGGCATTATTAATAAGTACCTTAAATATGTTTGACATGAAATTAAATGAAATTGTTTATTCTGCGAGAATGCATAATAATTATTAATACAATGTCAGAACTTAAATAATAGTTTATGTCAATGTATATATAGTTTTAATCATTGTTATCACTATCATCGCTGAAAGAACTAACAGGTGCGTTAAAAATTCAACCAAAGATTCTCTTCGCTGTAGCAACCCGTATGTGTATAACTACGGCACTGTGTAACGGGTAGGTACTCCGACAGTACCGAGTAACGAATCCTTACTCTTACGAATACATAACGTTACTCGCATTTTTCGTAATAAATCGGTACCAACAACACTGTTTTAGTATGCGCATGTATCGTTGATGCGGTATCAAATAATACATTGACACATCATGACTTGAGTTGTTAAATATTTAAATTAACTTAGTCATTTTCAAAATAGTAAATCCATTGCAAATTTAGATTCGTGAACATTTTACAAACATTGTACCTTTTAAATCAAACTAAATTTAGAATAACTGAGCATAATTAGGTAGAAAATATGGAAATATAAAAAAACATTACGCATTTGATTATGATTGTGATAGATAGTAGTAGTATAGATATAATGTTTTCACAAATTACAAATTATATCTGCACGTGAACGCGATACGATGTGATTCGTTACTCGAACATAATGCTGTATCAAAAGTAACCAGTAACGTACCGATATGAAAGTAACGAGTATTAAATGGTACAGTAACGAATACATAATTATTTTTTTATCGTTATTATTCGCATCGAAATTCTGACCAACTAAACTAACCTTCGCTTCAATTTCTTCTACACTTGCAACTACTAGTTACGCCTCGTACTAACGACAACTAGTTTAACATCCTAGGACTATTTTAAATTTAGAATTTTTTTTTTTGGTTCACCCTATAAGTGGACTTTGTGGAAAACATACCTTTCATTAGAATATGTATCATAGTGTAATAATGTATGTATTGATTGTTATGTGTATATTCTGTTGGTGTAGCCAATTTTAATAAATAAAAATAAAAGGCTTATTAAATGTTCTCACGAATAAAAACATAATATACCAATATAAATTATCTCACACTACCAATGTGAATAGTTAAAAACAAAATAAATTAACAGTAAAAAATATCTGCTCAGCCGCCGGGCGCCTGGCCGTACTCGCACTTGAACAGAATATGTATAAATCAAACTATTCACCCATATTATTAAATCTACTGCCTGCTCGCCACAAAATATTTTTATTGGTAATTCGTACCAGCATAATGAACAAATTAATCTAGTCGCTTTAAGGGGAACATAGATTTTATCTTTTGCAGTAAATTGGGAGAGTTTATATAGTTTGCAGGGACAACGATTTCCTTACGATTCGAATGAGAAACGATGTGGAATTCTTTTTTTTTTTTACGTAGCTCAAGATAACAAGTTGAGATGTATGGGATTTTAAGTTAGAGACAAAGGTTTACTTAATAAACCATCAGATGGAATTCCTACTTTTCATCACCCAATCAAGACTTCGGTGGTAGTTTTGCTCGTAATGTCGTGCATCGAAGTATTTATAACGAGACAGCACATATTTTTTTGTAATAAACTTCCTTCGTAACAGTTTTAGATCAATTTTATTATACCTAAGTATTTATATATATCTTGACTAATATATTATTTTAGCCTAAATACGAAATCTATATGATGATCTCTGACTTGCTTCTCGCTTAAGGTATGGTCTAATAGTCTTAAAGCACCAAAACTATGTATACCTACGATCAATGTTTTATCTTAAGATCACAGATACAGACAAACCCCATTTTATAGAATGTAATATCTGCTAGTCAAAAACAATCCTTGCCTATTCGTTCAACTGTCAGACGTTGTTGAAAGAAACAGACGAGACAAAAATAAAATCTACGTGCCTAACACTAAAACTGATTTTATGGGCAAGAGCATTTTTCGAATGGCGCCTGCTATATATAATAAACTTCTGAATCTTTGAGAAACCTTCCTTGTCGGGTGTTTCAGAAGATTTTAATGACAAATATATTTTTTGAACCACGCCGACCGGCCTCACTAGAAAACGATAATTAAAACGAAACTCTTTGACTACTATCTATCTTACTCTGACCTATGAAGTTCATCAGAACTAGAAAGAGAGGCACGTCGCCGCCGCGATGTATTGAAAAATGAATCTAATTTTTATGTGATCAGTGATCACAATGACTAAAATAACTTTGACAATTCGCCGCCAGTGTAGGTATTTCTGCTATGATCGGCAATCTATACTTTCAATAAATTAAAACATAATGATGTAAAAGCCAATTTGCTCTTCTCGAAAGTATTGAGGATGGGTGTAAATACTTTACTGTAAGTTTCTCTTCTTGAGCTCAGGGTGTAAAAACCAAATTGTACTAAACGTATGGAGGTAAAAGGCTGTAAAACGAATTCATACTAAATTTTGGTTTTTACAACCACGTGCAATTTATTACTTTGGTAGTACACCATACTTGACTAAAATCTACTATCTTTTACAACCTAAACTAGTTAAAAATTATAGCATTACCCCAAAGGGTCATGGCAATAATATTTTTTTTGGTTCTTACATCATAAGTTACAACAAAAACTCTGCTTAGACGTTGAAGTCGTCTGGGCTGTAAAAACCATTTTTATGCGAATTGAAATGTGTCACATAGACTAATCAATAGAGCGTAAAATTCTAAAAAAGACTGCATTCATAACTCATTTTGGGCAAAATGGGTTATACGACCTTTCTACCCCAAGGTAATAAAATAATGTAATAAAATCAAAAATCTGCTCATTTATGGCGTCTAAGGCGGAACAAAGTTTGCCGGGTCAGCTAGTACCTATCCTATATTTTCTGTGTAGGTATATATTTCATTTGAATTCATAGCTGGATCTAGTAGTAGCAAAGCCGCAGTATCACGACGGCTCATCCTGCACATAAAACAATAGCGACATTGCTTATTAAAATGTGTTACTATAGTAAACATGATTTCATGACTGACAAAAATGTCTCTAAGATAATGACTTTTTAAATTGGTTAATAATTAGTTTCATGACTTAGAATTTTTTTTTTGCTTACTATGATGATTACTGATTTGCCATAACTGTTTAATGAAATTAATTTAAAGTTAAATTTATTTATTACAGTATTTTTGTTGGTTTTTTTTTATTTTTTTTATTTTTTTATTCGATAATGTAATTCTAATTTAATAATTGCATGCCTGGACAGATAAAATACATTGATCCATGTACGATTTAAGCCATAACATCGCTGTAATATGTATTTACGCAATTTGTATGTAAGAACATGCTATCCATATTTTCTGTATTACAGTACTTCATACCCTAAGGTTTGTTGTAAGTAAACTCTAATAAGGTTAAGCTCGTCTTTGTACATATCCTATGGTACTACCTAAGATTTGTATTTGTTTCTGTTTACAAAAAATACATTATGAATTTATTTATGAAACTTTAGCATTTTAGGGAATCAAATAGAAGCTCGAATGCGTTGTAATGTTTTTCTAAACCAAAGTGATAACATCATCGTGGCAAGCCTTCAGTACCTGCCAAACCTTCCTGGAAATTCCGAAACATGTTGAGTTTTCAGTCCACCTGGACTTATAGCATTCTCATCGATTTCAATTCCTTGTGTCTGTTTACGCGCCGGCTCTGACAACGTGATCGTTGACGGCTACCACCTCGTATTGTCCTCTTCGCTCAGAACCACGTCCGGGCTTCCTCCGCAGAGGTGGTGTTTCATGCCTTCGTTCATTATGATCACCTCCGTCACCCATCTCCTGAAACTTGAGACAATGCCCACGATGTATTTGGTCTAGATATCATAGATTAACCTGTGGTACCTACAACTATTGTACCGATATAAAATGCTGTTGCTATTACAACAAGGATGATCATCGTTTTCACAAATTGACAAATTGATTTGATTTTATATATCAAATTCACCTATCACAGTGATGTTAGTTACCATATACCTCCGAAGCGGCTTAACCGATTATTATGAAAATTTATATGCATATTCAGTAGGTCTAAGAATCAGCTTCTATGTATCTATTTTTCATTTTATATTTTATAACAAAAATCCCTTTATAAAGTGGGGTGTTAAAAAAAGATAGTATGAAATTTTGCCGTTTTTTTTTTTGTTATTGGAATTAAACTCAGCTTGAATATCAATAAAATAATGAAATACGTGCGTTAAATATTATTTTCAGAAATTGCCCTCTAAGGTACACCGGGGTTAGAAGTGAAATACCTATTTTTAATTTAGAAATATCAAATTTGGCAGTTCGATTATCTATAGCGGGTAAAAATTAGCCAAAATGGATTTTACGAAAATGCACACCTATAGGGGTCAAACCGGGGTTTGAATTTTTATGAAAGTCCTATGTTTTAAGTAAGACACTTGAAATATAAAATGTATGCTCTGTAGATGGTGTAAAGGTGAGCTTCTAATGTATCTTTAGGAATCCCTTTTGGATTTAAAACAAGGGTTAGAAGTTTGTTTTAAAAACCTATGTTCTCTACTAATACATGTGCAAATAACTCACTCTAAGCGTACAAAGTCGCGGCAGTCTGCTAGTTAAGTATATTTTTCACTAACCCATTTAAATCTACTTTCATCCCTTTATTGAGTCATTATAATCGCATGAAACTCATAAGTACCATTATGTTGTACCATTGCCATTTGCGTATAATATCTCCTTTATTTTAGACAAATGTTTTTTTTCTTGGGCCTTAACATACTTATTGTTCGTAATAATAAACAACAAATCTATTAACATCCTAGCTGTAATGGATACTAACCAAAACCATAATAAATTACATAACATCTCACTCTAAATGTATTGACATAATATGTGAATTATTAAGAGAAATAATCACACTGACGACAAGAAAACTAACCATCTTCTCTGCCCTCGTTAGTGCTTATGAATTGAACAAAAACTATATTTTCTCAGATACTGTATCTTCTAATAAACATTTATACATATAACAGTAAAAGTACAGAAACATTTATATTTATATGTTGAACTATACAGATGGAACAAAGGTTGAACAAAGAAACAAAGTTTTAACGTTCATATCTCTGATCAAATGATATTATCACGAGTTTATCCAGGATCAAACGATCAAGACGCTTTATTTCTTTTCATAATCTTCTCAGGCTCAATCTATAGTTTTTTGTTTCTATGAATAATGGGAAAAAAAAAATTACATTACCTGTAGCTTTGGTATCCGTTGATACTTGGGCGTTGCAAAAACAATATATTTTTGCAGTAATACCACTTCTGAACTGATACGGTATTCGTTTTACTGGTATTTGTATTAAAATAAATCCAATTTAAGAAATCAAGTAGTTTTATTTCCTTTGTCTGGTACACTCCAGTGCCGAACAAGAAGTGAGTCATTCGAATGGCCGTCCGTAGCGGGTAGGTACAACCAAATACAAGGTAGCTCTCCGTTCCGTGCTACGTTTATCCACAAACTGGTTCCCAACATACTATAGATGTTTGCTATTTATTGTTAATATAGTTATATTTAGATGATGAGCGTTACACGTTCAATTAGCTGTTGGTCAAATTTTACAAATAATAACTGGCTTATTATGATAATAAGTTAATAACACAAAAATTGTGTTGATACTAGCACCAAGTTGTTAAAATATATTTAAATAAGATTTACTAAAAATTTACTTATTTTTAATTAATTAATGAGGTTATTTGATGACCTCCGTGGCTCGGTGGGCGAAGGTCCGCCTGAGGCACAAGAGGTTGCGGGTTCGATTCCCACCGCGGTTCCAGCTTTCTGGTTTCGTTGCTGGGTGTTTTCTATGTATTATATGTATTTATTTACATAAAAACTACCCATAGTACAAGCTCTGCTTATTTTGGGGTTTAGGTGATGCTGTGTGAAATATTCTGAAAATATTTACATCCTACCCACAAACTTTAGATTTCCATGCTGAAAACTAGCTAATATTGTTGTCGTATCATTTTTGACTCAAGTGACATTTCTTTTCAAACTGATGTAAAAGCAAGAACAGTGAAATACATCTTGACAAAATCCAAAATTATGAAACAGAAACTTACGACACGGTTTCATAACTTTCCAAAAGCGTCTTTTCTCAATTACCCATACAAGTCAACTAAAAATTATATGATAGGTAATAAAGATGAAAGCTGTGTACTGCCATATTGGAGAACTATTCACTTCATCGGGTCACAGGTGAGAGGTAACGGCTGGTTTAGTATTGACTCACAACATATGATGTCATTCAAGATGTTTAAAAATCAAGTTGTAACATATTTCCGGCAAGTACAGGATTGTGAGTGGTAATTATTTCTTCCTGCTTGGATTTAAAAGTTCATAGCTTATTAATGTGTATGTATAAATATAATTACGTATAATAATTCTAACATGTGTTGTCCTTGCAGTATCGCGAATATCGCGGCTGCATGATGCGGCGGCATGCATCATATCCACTACGCGATAATAGGCCTCATTGATATGTTTCTTAAAGATCCACGAAGATAGTATTTTGGGTTACTACTACACATACTCATTGACATTTCTTCTCCTTAGTTTGACCTTTAAGTTTACTAACATCATGAAGATATTTATTCTATAGGTGCGGCGACGGACGGCCAAGACTTAAAATCAAAGAATAAAAAAATAGACTTAACTCTGAGTTAAGGCTACGTTAAAAGCTAATTTTTACATTTTTTTGTAAAACATATTCAGGGGTTTAATTAATTAGCCTAGAAATAATAAATCATACTTCATAACTTCTTTGTCTATGTAAAATAATACTTTATAAAAAAATAGTATTAGTAAACCAAATGTTCTGCGCAGACTGTGTCTAGAACGTCAGGTCATTCACCGGCTAAAGTCTGAAATCATAGATTTTTATGACTAATCGAGTATCTTAGAATTATGATGATTAACGTTATTTAATTCGAAACCGTTCTATCCTTTTTCATATTTGGTGTTGCGTCGACAAATCTATAACGCATAAATAGCTTTCACTTTGCTATGGACGAGTTTTTCGAGTTTTTCTATTGGGAATATTAACTATTAGGGTATATAAATATTAGGGTTCCATACGTAAAGGGTAAAACGGGAACCTATTACTGAGACTTCGTCGTATGTGTGTCTGTCACTAGGCTGCATCTTAACAACCAATTAAATGTTTAGGGATGGCAAATTTCTGTTGCCTCTTTAACCCTCCCCCATACAACAAACGTGATTTTTATGAGGTAAAGCAACTTTGCGCAAGGCTAGTCCATGAATAGGAGATCTCACTGACTACTTTAAAAAAAATCTTTATTTTTTATTTTTTAACAACCGACCTAAAAAGAGGGGTGTTTGACGTGTCTGTCCGTGTGCCTGTCTGTCTGTCTGGGACATCATAGCTTCCAAACGGATGGAGCGATTTTAATTAAGTTTTTTATGTATGAAAGGTGAGTCTGGCGCTAGTGTTCTTAGATTATGTTTCATGAAAATCAGATGTGCCGTTTAAAAGTTATGGGGGTTAGAGTAGGGAAAGAAAACCGAAAATCTGCAAATATTCTCGAGTATGACAAAATATAATGGTGTTTTACTTTTTAGGAAAATTAAGCTCTGGAATCGGGGGTTTTCTTAAATTTTAAGTTTGGATTTATTAATTGCAAAATGTACACGCAACCCTAGGTATAGTATGAGTCTTTCTCATAGTTATCAAATTTATTTCGACCTATTGCGATTATCAAGTACATTTTTTATACGAATTTTGTATATTATTTTCCTTTCGTGGCAAGTATATTTTACTGTAGGATTAGAATACGTTACCCTCGGTGATTCATTCAGAGGTCTCAAATTATTTAATATTAATAAGTACACCGGTTGATGCTTGAACAGACAACAATGCAACTGACCTTATACAGACAGAGAGACAAAATATGCACATTGTTATTTTTACATTACACAAAATATGTGTATTAATATACATAAACTTTATTTCTATAATTATTTTGGTTTTTGTTATTCTTCTCAAAGCGGGTAAGATTGCGCCCAATGACGTTCGGGAATCTTCAATTAATCAAAATTGTATAATGCAACTATCCAATAATAATGTACCTTTACTGTTTAGGCATAAGGAAAATTAGTTTTCCGTCCACTTGCACTAAGCGATTCTCATCTACCTTTATATGTAATTCGCATGATATAGGTCTGGAATTCGCTCCCTGCTGCTGTATTTCCTAATAACTACAACCTGAGTGTCTTCAATTCAAAAGTGAATAGGTACCTTCTAGATCTATATGTGATAGGTATATCTTAGACCACATCGACACTTACCACCAGGTGGGATTTTGGACAAGCTTAGATCTACGAGTATATCCAATGAAAAAAAGAGGAAATAAATTGTTAATCAAGTTTTTAATGATCTGGGGGCACGGCAGTGCCCCCACCAAGTCGAGCAAAAAAGCGTCACGGCCGTACCATCCTTTTCTCGAAGCAATTCAGGCCATTTTCGACCCCCTGTAACTTCGTTGTGGATAAAACTAGAAGACTTAAATTTTCAGTAGCCATGCAGTATTGTAAAGACTCGGTATATTTCATTCAAGTTTATAAGATACGTAATTGATATAACATTCAACCAGTTTCATTCTAAAATACTTGAAATAACTACCTTTCGAAATGTTGAATCAGGAAATGCCAGCTCATTAATTGGGTGGCAAAACAAGATCATTTTAGATAATACTCTCAGACAAACTTTACATTTTAATAAAATATTTCTGAATTAGACATTAATTTTAATCCATGTGGTTATTTTAACCAGTTTGATGTCTTATATTGACATATCCATGTATACTTATATTATGAAGTTGAAGAGGTTGTTTGTTTAAACGCGGAACAGGTTATTTTTCACTAATAAATATCTATAAATCCCGGGCAACCGCGGCGAGAAACACCAGTCTAAATACACATTTTATCACGATTTTAATAATTATAATTTTGCACTCGTATTATGAGAAAATCTATGATATATTCATTATTATTAGTACAAGCTCTGCTTAGTTTGGGGTTAGGTGATGCTGTGTGAGTAGTCCGGAAATATTTATGTTTATTTATTTATTACTTAGTGTCATTAGAATCTAACAGATTTTTGTACAAAGCGACTGAATTATGCGTATTATATAGTTATTAGTTTAAATTAGTTTTTATAGGCCTATACCTCAACATGTGTGAAATCAAATTATTTGGAGCTATTCTTGTACACCCATCGTCTATGTATTTAATGTAACATTATAAAAATAGATGATTTTATAATATATAGAATAAGGTGGGAATTAAAAAAATAAAGAAATATTTCCGGACTACTCACACAGCATCACCGACCCCCAAACTAAGCAGAGCTTGTACTATGGGTGTTAGGTGACTGATATACTACATAGATACATTTTTTTTTGTAAATACATACATATGATACATAGAATACACCCAGATCCAAACCAGGAATTGTAAATCGTACAAAATCTGTTCCCCCCGCGGGAATCGAACCCGCAACCTCCTGCGCCTTAGGCGGACGTTCGCCCACCGAGCCACAGAGGTCGTCAATTATTCAGAAGTAATGCAAAGCTTGTCGATAAAGTAAACAAGCTTCATGTGATTGATACGATAAGCAAAAACAATGATCCATCTATTCTGAAGGATGTTAGTTTCTCACATAGATGATAGAGGTACTATCATTAAGAACTTATACATATAATTGAGATATTCTCAGTAGTGACCTTAGTAAATCGTGCGTGCATTGTGACGGGTCATTAAGCATCATTAGTACTTGCAGTTGATGTGTTTAAGCGCGTCTTATCTCGTTTATAGTTTCAGTAATTGCGTAGAAAATCTCTTCAGTGTTGTGAAGATTGTTTTGCAACCGGAAAATACAGAAACAATATCAATTACGTACCAATAGTAAGTGTTTTATAAAAAAAAATATAGCAACTTACCGTCTTCGACATGCAGCGAGACATCTTTAATAGATGCCTAGATTATATCTAGGTACAAAAATACAATATTGTAAAAAAGTGCAGTTTGTGTTGGCCTTGGGCGTTCTAGAATACAATTTGACTGCATTACAAGCTACACAATCATTTATTTCCATTTTTAACAAATCTTAGAAACTGATTTGACTGACATTTGATTTTTGTCTAGTGCTCCTAGTGACTAGGTACTGCCTATTACATCCTACATTTAAATCTACTAAGACACAAATCAATTATTGCATATATTTCCTACATAGCAATAGTGACATGAACACAAATGGACATCTAGGAAGTCGATTAAAATATAGGCTATCTGAAGTAAACATTATGTTTATTTAAGAATAACCTTTTTATTGAGACAGGACATAGGATACTTTTTAAGAGGGGAATAATAAAAATATCTGTGGGAAATTCAAAAAAGGCACTTCTCTGATTAGGCTAAGCAATAAAGAATTGAACTTCAATGAGTACAGATAATCAAAACGCACTGTAAGTAAGTACTGCAGTAAGTACACACTGACACAGATAAAATCAATTAATTAGCTTCGTTTACGCATGATCAATTGTATAATCGCTTTCCGAGATGAATCGAGTGAAAGTATCGGTATCGATTATTTATATCGATTTCGGACACGCAATTTAGTACCTTAGAATCTTGGATCATTAAGGTTATGGATAATATTTCCGTTTCACGGTTTTGGTTTATTTCGATTGGTTTGTTTGTGGATTTTACTTATTTTTATTTAAGTATCTGATCTGTTTAGTAACAAGGTTTCTGTTAAATAAGTGAAGTTTTAACAAACATTAACGTACTAAATTGATATAGCCCTAATTAATCGTAGTTTTTTTTTTAATAATCGACTAGTACCTGTATTTTTCGTAGTAAATCAAAATTTCTAAAACGGAAACCACCTACAAAATTCCGCATTAAATTTATACTTTTAGCTATTGGTGAATAAGATAAATTACGTGCCCAGTGCTGGGACACAGGGACTTCTCCATTTGACGGAAGACATTAGCAACCTTACAGTCCACGGTGACTAAAGTCCCCCAAAAAAAACTGTAATTCACCTTACGGCCAGTTTGAGTTAGAGAATGTCATATACCCTTCAAAACAAAATTATTTTAGTACTTATATAAAATAATTATTTATTAAAATTGTTGCTCCTAAATATTGATAAAATTATCAACTACGTCAAGGCGTTAATCCATTATAGGAGATGATAATAAATCTGTTATTGTGCCCACATGAAGGACAAAGTTATGCGGTCCGATATGATACAACGGTTAGACGCGCAGGCGCAGGTAGCCAGTTCCGGTCTATTGCACACAAACATGACACAGGGTATGTTTGTGTGTGTGTATGGCCTCGACTTTGGATTCTTTCCTTACGATCTCATTAAATCATAAGTAATTAATAATTAAGTATGACAAAATTACAGATTTATTTCCATTTCCGTCGCTTTTGGTAAAAAAATTGAATCCATGTTTCTTGCTTTGGCGGCTAACAAACTATTTTAATTACAAACTGCACGCTATTTATATTTTAAGGTTTCGTCTTAAAATATATCAAATTCATTCATAAATTCTTTATTCTACACCGAAACAAATACATATAATATTTAATCAGGTCGTGTATAGAGGCGAGCTTAACCCTATTAGAGTATTACATTTTTTACCAACGCCCCAACAAAAACAAAAAAAAATCTTAAACTAGTCTGCGCTAAGGGCGATCTTGTTGCTCAAAGACTTTTTTCCAATAATTCCAGCTAATAAGAATGTACTTTAACTCTATTACTGTTAGTACCACGAAAAAACATTTAAAATAACGAGTTTTAGGTAAGTAATGATGACCTAGGTACGAGTACAATAACATTATTTTAATCATATTAAATAAGTTTTAATATAATTTCCGATTAACAGATGGATCTACAATTTTTAATAGTAACCATAGAAACAGCTGTTACTTACGAATACAACAGAGTCGGGGCTTAGCAGGTAGTTGCAAGAAATATAAAAAGATCGGGTATCGAGAATTCGAGCAGATGGGCAGGAGTTGTCTTTATGTCTATTATATACGAGGAATTCTATTTTATTAATAGACTTATAATAAGAATGTGTTAGTTTTGTTGCAACTTCCTGTGAGATTCCTTGAATTGTTATTCATTGGGTTTTTATCGCTTTACAAATCCATATCATAATTTACTTCCTAAATAAAAATATATATAGGTATTTATTTTATACCAATTTAGTACCTAGGTAATATAAATAAGAAGTTTTATGATAAGAACTTATTCTAATTATGTTTTCTATAATTAGAAAAGAAGTTTAATGGCTTATTTCACAAAATTCCAGTAAACTATAAGCATTGGCTGAGCAAAATAGCTGTATATTTTAATCATTGTGTTTTTTTACTCGGAGATGGTGAAACAGGCCTTAAGGTATATGGTATATAACCCACATAGAATAATCTAATTATATAATCAACAGTTCTTAGTAAACAAAAATATTCTGTAATATATTATTTAAGGAAAGATTTTATATGAAAACTAGCTGACCCCAGCAAACGTTTTTTTGCAAAACGAAATATAGATAGTAGCCGATTCTCAGAACTACTCAATATGCTCACAAAATTTCATGAGAATCGGTCAAGCCGTTTCGGAGGAGTACGTGAACGAACATTGTGACACGAGAATTTTATATGTAAGATTCATCTTAAGTTTTTTTGAAGTGAAACTTCTTTAGAATCGTTGTGATTTCAAACCGGATGCAACGGAAAAAACGACAGGTAAGAGACACGTTGTAATTATCCTACCCTTGTTGAGGTATATATTCATCTCATTCTTGTGTCGATTTACTGAAGTTTCACTTTTATCGTTTGTGAAACACACGCACTTTTTATTTTATTATAACTTACTTAAGAAAAACTCTTAAAAAAATAAAAATATGTTTGTAATAATAAACTCATACATCCATACAAAGTCAAACAAAGTAAGTAGCACCTCAATAAGTTGTCGTTATGACTAACGACGCTAAGTCGGTCGTTGAAAGCTGCGTGCACGGTGCATGCTAATGCCTCAGACATTTCTTCACTTGTGGTGAAAGAGTGCGGATTTTCAACCCTACGGTAGATCATTTAAATTAAAAATTATATTTAAAAGAAACTTTAAACTTAATAGAAAGCATTTTTTTTTATTTTTACACGACCTATTGTGATGAGATGTGCGGACAACTTGGTGCATCATTATCGAATTATCTAGAAGTTTTTAAGGAAGCAAAATCTTCAATATCCTTTCATAAGTCTTTTATTATTTCTTCTGAGACATAACCGTTTCTACATTAGTCATTAGTATTTCTGATCCCAAAACACAATCTGCTATATGATATATGCCTGCCCGCTAATACTCAATTTCACTCACACAACCCATAAATTATTTTAAAGAGTATCCACTAAACAGTTACATCAAAATTATAGTCCATTAAACACTTCAATAAAACCTCATTCAAGACAAACTTATTTCAGTAGTAACTATGATACAACCTGTGACGCACTTTCTCGACTATGGTGGACAGCGTGACTCGTTCGTTATTCAATTTTAACGATAACTCGCAAAACGGCGGTAATTTTTTGCATAATAACAAGGAAAGTCACTGAAACGGTTGTAAATGTGGCTTATAGCTTTGACTTGTTGAGTCTTGTAAAAAATGAAGGTTTAATATTATAGTTAAACGTAGTTACAAGTAGCTGTTCGATATTCAAATTCAAATTCAAATTCAAATTCATTTATTCCTTTTTGATACAAAAGTACACTGGGAAAGGTCAAATTAGTACAATTTCACTTAAATAATGTTCACATATTAAGTTTACAACTATTCTTATAAATTGAAATTATCAGCTAAAGCCTCGTCAATATTATAATAAGACCTAGATAATAAAAACATTCTTATTCTTATACTGTATTCCTTAAACTCTAGATTCCGGTAGTCAAGTGGTAATTTATTATAAAATTTTATGCATAAGCTTATAAAACTGTTTCCCAACTTAGCTAGTCTAATGTTAGGCATATTAACATTTTCTTTAATGCGTGTATTGTAATTATGTAAGTCACTTTTTTTTTCATAATTGTCTACATATAGTTTAGCATAAATTAAATTCTGAAAAATATATTCACAAGCAAATGTCATAATTCCTAATTCCTTAAATCTAGACCTACAAGATTCCATTTTATTGATTTGCAATATAAACCTAATCGCTCGCTTCTGCAACAAGAAGACCCTGTTTGATTGTGACGCATTTCCCCAAGCCAGTATACCATACGTCATCAACGAGTGAAAATACGCATGGTACACTGCCTTGGCGCATCGTATATCACTTAGTTGCCTTATAGTTTTAACTGCGTATGCGGCTGATTTAAGTTTATTGACCAGTGACTCAATATGCGCTTGCCAAGTAAGTTTACTGTCAATTTTAATTCCTAAAAATTTTACATCTTTCACAACATTCATGGAATATCTTGTGATAGTCCTCTGTACAGATTCATCTATAACTTGCCTATTCCCCAAAAAGAAACGAATAATATTAGTTTTGTCCATATTTAAGAGAAGATTGTTAGCTTGAAACCATTCATTTATGAGCATAATTACTTTATCAAGTTTCAGAGAAACATTTGCTCTGTGTTTGTCACTAACGATAACTGTCGTATCATCAGCAAATTGCACAATGTCCGTTTCAAAATAAATATATTTTTATTCATTCAGTTTCATATATTAAAATATATGAACATGAATATAAAGAATAAGAAGATAATGAACGTTTTTATTATTAACATTTCTATTAACAATGATTTTTTTTCTTAATTATCTCGCTAGATGTCACTTCTCTAAATATATTTTGCTATATGTCAAAGTCAAATTATTAGCACGAGATAGATTATGTAGGTTTGTTAATATCTGATCAATAAGCCAAAGACTTAGTCAAAGTTAACAGAAAGTTATTTCGTCATTTAGATAAATTAATAACAAAAAATTAACAACAATTAATTTTATTTCTTCCAACCGTAAAATCTAGTTGTCACAGTGCATTTAAGTTTCGCGTGACGTAACGATGTGCACTAAATTTGTACATCACAGGCCATTGAACTATAATTCTCCATATCTTGGCATATTCGTATTAAATTGAGCGAAAAATAGGTGTCCAGTATTTATGGAAAACTTTACATACGGATTAAACAAACTCTTCAGTACCCAAAAGATAAAACATGACCTTATTACTGAGACTTCATCGCCCGTGTCACCAGGCAGTAACTCAAACCAAAAATTTTTAGCTCCCTACCTATCAACTGTGATAGGTAGGGAGCTAAAAATTTAGCTAAAATAAATATTTTAGAGTGATTATGCAATGGTCAGTACTTGAATGGGTGACCGCTCACTGCTTTCTTAAGATTTTTATTCTATGTTAAAATAAACGGGACCTATTTTGTATAATTTCATGTCATACTCGTACTTATCAAATTTATTTTATATAGTCGTCATGCCTATTGACCGAAATCACGTTATCCGATCTACTGCTGAAATTACGTTGATAGTAATGTTAAAATCAAATTTACTTGAGGGAATCCATTTTTTATCGAATACCATGGAAGTTCTGGATAATTTGTTGGTTTCGATGATTTCAAGCTGACCTGGCTTGATACCAAAGTGGACTGTTGAAATTACTATCGCCGTCTGAAGTTACGTGTAAATGATGACGATGATTGCACAGTACGGAATATGGCCATGGTTGTCCGTTCTAGCTTGTTTGTAGGTATTTAGATCGCGTTGGAAAGTTAAACACCTGCTATCGATATAAATTGCAGATCTTTCTTGTAACGTAAGATTTGCAGCATCTTGAAATTTATGTTAGTGTTTCTTACGACGTCCTGCTTTCCGTGATTTTGACTGCGTTTGAATGAGATGTATTTTTAAGTAAATATCCGTAATGGTTGTGATGCACAAGAGCGTTTCATTGAGTTTTTCTATGTAATATAACATTGTTTCACGGTAATACATATTATCTATACAAAAAGTTTGAAGGACATATCATAAGCACCAACCCGCTCTTGGCCAGCGTGGTGAATTAAGGCTTCATCTCCCTGTGTCCCAGCAGTTAGAACATAAATGGGGGTGCTTGATTGATATTTTTAAAAACAACACAGTGACCGTTCTTCACTTTGGCACACTCACGACAGCCTGTGTACCCCGCGTGTGCCTCAATCGAGGCGCGTAGATGTAGCTCGCGTTTCGACCGTGTCTATGAAGTTGGAATACTGTATAGATAATATTACCATGTAAATTTATATGCTCGGCGGACTACGACGACGTAGTGCTGCACCTGACTCTTTTTCACTTTCTCTGAGACTTTTTTTCCATAAATATGTTTTATTCTATTCCCTACATTTTATATCTGAAGTCCATATTTAAATGGCACAGGCATAATTTTAACTATTTGTTCTTTTTGTATCAACTCAAGGCTTTTAGGTTTTTATCTAAACAAGTTTTACTACCTACATTAGTGTTATCTCAAACGTTTCTTAGCATGGTTTAATGGCTCTAAACAAGTGGCAAAAGCTTTTAGAAAACACAATGTTATGTGAAAGATGCTTATTTTGTAAAGGATAAGAACGTATGACAAATATACAGACAGAAAATAAAATGAAATAAAAAAAAACTTTGAAATTAAATACTTTACTCCTACCATTGTGGCTCAAAAAATTGGCGTGCCTATATCTTATAAGGAGATAAATAAATAAATGTTTTGGAAGTTTGTGAAAACCTAGGCGTAGTACAGCTTAGGACGGGACAGAATATATTTATGTCAGGACAGCTATTTTCACAAATGCAGTATTTCTTATGAATTATCAGTTTTATCACCACATACCTAAAGAAATCCGTAAACTTTTTAGTATTGAGTACAACTGTTTTAGATAACAATCCATATATTTTTTATTTGAAATACATACATTAGTTACTATAAGGGTGAAGGCAAAAATCGTTAGCAAACCGACATGTTCTCAGAACTTTAAAGAATTTACAGCACGTGACATCCACCAACCAGCACTTGACCGAAGTGGTAAATAAAGGCCTCCTCTCTAATCAATTAAGAAGTCCCTCTGTCCCAGCAGTGGGACACAAATAGAGTTGCTTGTTGTGCAATCCATGAACTTTTTAAGAAACCCATAGCATGCCATTCAATAATTTTCTGCCATCTTAACAGCCCCATTATATTTTACAATGCTGTTTAAGATCTTACCAGTAAAGGTTAAGTAGCACATCTTAAACATCCAGTCTTGATAACAATACACACCTTAAGATATAATGAAATATATATATATATATACAAAACCAGCAATGCATCGAGTAGTCACGTCATAATGTTAACGACATTTTATATAATATAGGTTTAGTTAACTATTTCGCATAAGGCGGCTAGTAAATAAATATATAAAGATAAAGATAAAAAATATCAAAAACGTTTATTATGTCATCAAACTGAAAGTAAATTAAATATTCTACAGATGTTACATTAGAATAGAATAGAATAGAATGTCTTTATTGCTTCAAACATGGTATAAAGGTGATAATAATTACATATAAGGTCCACATGTTTTACTAAAAACTAGCATGCAATAATTAATTAAATCTAGGATGTCAAAATAATTCATAAAAATTATTTTCATTCAGCCATTGTGATTCTTAATGACATAAATGGTCACCAATCAGCATGTGTGCTTTAACAGAACTAGGTCCTGTCATAGCGCTGGTCTTCCATGGTGACCAAAATAATGAGAAGCGGCTGCTGCGTTACTCGCAGAAACAGTAAACAATATTAATTGAAAACAACATAATATATAAAATTTAAAAAGTTAAAAATGTTTAAATCTGAAACTTAAGAGTCAAAGTCATGATCATGATAGTCCCTCATATGACTAATATAACGATTGTGGCCTTTAAAACACTCAGCTATCAAAAGTCACTCTGTCAAGGCTGAGGTTCGCACGTACTATCGTAAAGATTTAAAATATATGTAAACCTATCATTACATTTATAAAATTAACCGCCAGCTTATTTGCAGTACAACTACGTTAATGGTATTTTAACGTGTTATTTATGCGCACGCACAGTTGCACATTTAAGGTTGTATATGTTTTCGCCAATCATTTAAGGGGCCAACGACAAACGTAATTAATATATAAATAAATATTTCGGGACAATCCACACAACAACATGACCAGTATACATATAACACCTAGGTGAATAAAGTCTACTCAAATAGTAGACTTAATGCACCTGGGTAAATAAACTCAGGTTAATTAAATATACCGCCCCGTGGCTTGTTGTGTGAATTGTCCCGAATAGAGTTTACTCTAAGCTAGTGTTACGGGTACTAGACATCTCAATAGCAAAAAAAGCAAGCAAATCAAGTCGCTGTAGCCGATATTGGCACCCTATACCGTTTAGTTTTTGTCGTCTATTGAATAGGAAAGTTTTTAAAGACCGCGTGGAAAAGTTGAGCAGGCAAAAATAGCTATTTTGAGGTTATGAGGTTTGGTAGTCGAATTTTCATTATTATGACCTCTAGTAAAGTTGAATATGGAAAACAGAATTGTCTAGACTTTTTGGGTTAGTAATTTTAACGTCAAAGCGAAAATAACAACATAGCTTATTATAATCTTATAATTTATAGCTATAACAATGTTTCTCTGTTTAGTTATCTTTTTTGTATCTTTTCATATGAGAAAAAAATCAAATAATTAACCTTAGAAGCTGCAATACAAGCCTTACATTTACATTTTTTTTTGTTATGACTACCTGATGTAAAGTGACTATGTGGTCTAAGATGGAGCATGAAGACCTACATGGTAGTTAACCACCGCCGTCCACAACCTTCTTAACTTCTAAATTTTCTTTCCATACAAAGGTTGTCGCGAAGAAATTGCTATAAGCAATAACCGTACATTACGCATGCAAGGTTTAAATGTTACCTTACTATTCTATTTTTTTTTGTCTTTGTTCTTTGATGTGTGTAATAAAGAATCTTTTATATTCTAAGCCCTATCATATTAAGTTCTAAAGCTTTTATCCCTACAAATCCAATATTGTTCGGCAATATATATATATATATATATATTTTAATTGGGAAGTTTTAAGGCAAAAATGTCCAGCGTTGCAGACGCTCCCGCGACGCGTCCTGCTTCCCGCGATGCTGACGCGTAGGTTCAGCCGAAGCCTTCAGATCTAAAGCTGGATAAACTAGCGAATAGTTAGTATTTCCGCGATGATAATTATACTTATTATCTTATCTAATCATTTACAGAAAATCCATGCCTCGTTGGGTATTTATATCTACTATTAGCTTCGGTAAAGAGTTGCGTCAGCAAAAATCGTGACTATTAGATTAGAACTCGATTAGAGATTGAATAATAATATTTTTAACTTACGCAAAACATAATCACTTGCTACTTAGCAGGAAAAAATGTCAATTCAGTCGAGCAGAACTGGAAAGTGTCTTGTTACACTAAGTACAATATTTTTTATTTATTTACGAAGTTTTCTGGTACTTTTGCTCACGTTTCATTATTTTGGTTGTATGTAATTATAAATATAAAGATTTATGGTTATTCTTGGTTTTGATCGATTTTTGACAGTAGGAATAATAATCACTGAACAATTACCTTTTTGCCGCACTGCAACACACATGTAAGGACCTTGATTGTCTTGTTAGTTACTTGTAAGTCAATGTTAAGTTTTAGTGTTCCTGTATAATAGTGTAGTGTATAATAAGTAAATGCAGCACTTACTTTCGGCCAAAAGTGCTCACTCAGGAGCATCGGTCGACAGATGTTGAGCACCACAAATGAACCGAAGCTCACATCATGAGCGAGATTCCAACTTATCGACATAAAAAAAACACTTAGGTCATAGTTTTTTTTAAACCTCAAATCTTCTTCTCAATGAAATGATTTAATGATTTTTTTTAACGATGATTCTCTTAGATGTTTCCATTATAATTTGATAAGCTTAATGTTTGCATTTCATAATCCATTAGGTGGTCACATCAATGTGAATGATTTCATATTTTTTATTTAGAGAATAAAAATATACAAATTTTATGTATCGATATAAAAAACAACACCCAGCATCAGAAACAGAACCAGTCGGGGCGATATCCCGGAGATGCAGGTTCGAATCCTATGTGCGAAGGTTACAAAAAATACAAAATGTTTATTGTGGTAACAAAATTATACAGTACATTATCCGTTATTGGATGCCTCCTTTTAAGTACTAAGTACCTGTATTAGGAGACAACGCTCTTCCATGGAATAATTATATTAACTTATATAGGTAATAAAAAAAATAAACATTTTCACACAACACAAACAAACAAACGATTACGGATGTGTCGTAATCTATAGATTTTGTGTTTTGATACATAGAGCATTAATTATGACTGAGATCCAAAACAGGCGTTGGCTCAGGCTATATGGCATGTGTCAAGCAAAAACTTTTGGTAGATTGTTAGCTCGCTAATAATAATATATATATTTATAGGATTCTTACATAAACGGTGTGAATTGAAAGGTTATGAAGATAAGTAGGTAAATATACGGTAAAATCTAGCACATTCGAAATAAAATTCACTTTTTCTTATGTAACTTATTGCGAAATATAAACATTAAAATGAGTACAGCTACTGGCCAAACCAATTCACTCACCTTTACTAATACAGTGAAAAGTGTTTGAAGTTTGTCTGTTTGTTAAGGATTTATTATGTTACCAATATGGCGAAATTATGAATGGAAATAGTTTTTGATTTGCGACTGGACTTATGTTAACTAAAGTGATTTTTGGAAGTAGATACCATACTTTTAAAGAGGAATCACTTATTAAATTGATTACCGCATAAATAGGATTTTATCCCTCGAAAGGTCACATGTAAATGATAAGTAATTTATTTTCAAATAGTTTTAAAATTATTGTTTCTTAAATACTATCTATATTTCTAATAAAATAACCTATAATTTATTTATTACAGAAAAAATAAAATAAAATAATTTATACAGATCCGACCGCCAGAATGTGTTGTTTCAAAGATATAATATGTTTAATTTATCGAATACGATAAATAACACAATTTTATATCGAATGTTGCGCCCCAGATAAGCAGAAATAACTTTCGCATTAATATTACTTATATTACTCGCTGGGATTCGGTAACATCCTATGGTTAATTATTTAATATAGCACAATTGCTAGATTAGTTGCACAACTAGTCGTATAACGCGTTGCGTTGATCGTCGTTGTCAAACGGATAATTATTATTGAGGACGTATGTGGATGATTATCATGACTTTAGTGATAGTATTTTATTTGATCACAAAAGTATTGAATCCTTGTTAAATAGTAACTCAAAAGATGCGGTAGTTACTTTATTAATAAATAAATAATTATAAATCCACATAGTAAAAGCTAAGTGTTAGGGCAGACCAAGCCCGCTACACTTAGGAAGCGATATTTTGCATTATGTGCCAATTAAATAGTTTAAATATACGTCTGTTATAATAATTATAATCCTGAACAACTGCTTGATTAGACTTAAGAAACTTCAAATATTATTTTAAGATATTATAAAAAAATATACAGAATACATATTGCGCTCTTAACGCTACTGCATACGATGCCAGCTTATTGTGTTGTTATCTTGGAAAGGCTAACAACAAAATCAGAATTTCAAAACTAAATTAAAACTATTTTTTAACGATATGCAGTAATATTTATGCTGTCTTTTACGATACAGCTTATAAAGACCTCTAGTAGTAAATGACAGTTAATGTAACAAATTGTGAAAATCAGTTGGAAAACAGCAAATCAAATAAAAGTCTAATAAGAAAACAAACAAGCAAACATTACAAGTAATGATATCAAATGACTGTCAATCAACTCTTGCGCAATAGATCATTATTTCGTTGACAAATGTTTTGTACTTTCACTAGGCACCTGTCCGAATGTCCGCTTCTACGTAATGCGAAATACCTCGTGGATTTTATGAAATTACATATTTTTAACCTCCGAACGAATAGAGGGGTATTAAAAGTTTGACGTGTTTGTCATTAAACGCGAAAGTTTTTCAGTATGTAAGTGTGTTTACTGCTCTTAACCACAATATATAAAATAAAATACCACATTTCATGGAAAAAATCGTTTGCCCGATTTGGATCAAATTTGACACGAATATAGAGGTAGATAGCTGTTATAATTATAGTTATATTATCAATTAATGACTATTATTGTTGCTCATTAAAAATAAATGCTACTAGGAAAATCTATTATTAAATTAAGTAGAAAATCTATCTATTATTAAATTAAGAGATAAATAAAGAAACTATCTCAATTAATTAGATTAGTGGCAACACCGCGTAACACCTCATACGTGAATTTATTATCCTTGACTTTCAACATAGTCCGAGAAAGTTGCGTAAATTGAGAATAATCTCTAATTCATTACTCATTATAAAGATCCTCCCAATAAGTCTATTGGTACATTACAGTTAACATTTGATGTTGTTTTTTTTTATTATTTTGAATTTGACGTTGTCTTGCATTTGGAGATTTATAATTAAACTAGCCTTTAAAGCTACGGCTGCCCATGTTCATTGTTTTTTCCCGAAGGTATGAATTATTTTCCCCGCGGTAAAAGCCTATATCCTTGCTCTTTAAATAGGCTATCCAACTGTGAAAGAATTATTCAAATCGGACCCTTAGTTAATGAGATGTGCGCGTTCAAACAGACAAACAATCTCTTCAGCTTCATTTTTAACCCCCGACCAAAAAAGAGGGGTGTTATAAATTTGACATGTCTGTTTGTGTGTCTGTCTGACTGTCGGGGACATCATCAGATATCTAGTACCTACCCGTAACACAAGCTTAGAGCTTACCACGGGGCTAGATGGTGTAGCGTGAATTGCCTGGAAATATTTTTATATTTTATATTTATTTATTTTTATGAAAGGTGAGATTGGCGCGAGTGTTCGTAGACATGTTTCATGAAAATCGGTTGTGCCGTTTAAAAGTTATGGGGTGAGAGTGGGGACAGACAACAGAAATTCTGCTAATATGCTCAAGTGGGGTATCAAATGAAAGCGCATCGCGTGCAAATTACAAAATACTGTGGTGTTTCACTTTTAAAGAAACTAAAACATTGGTATAGGGGTTTTTTCTTAAATTTTAAATTTAGATTTATATTAGTATATGATATAAAGAACCATTATATAACTTCCTTATACTACTTCTTCTAATACACTTTGCTTGACTATGTATGTCTGAATTTGGACTAATATAGTACATTAGATAGATACCAATAAACATGACAAAGCTTCATACATGCTTTTGACTTCTACATAAATCATAGGTGTGTAATAATTGTAAACTCAATAAATAAATGCATAAAACATGCATGGATATGAAGTCAGTGGTGAACGTTTAATAAATAAAATAAAAAGCTTTATACCAAATAAATTGCATGTTCTCTGTTGACAAATATCTTTATTGTTTTGAAAGGCTGCAATAAATATAGCTAACCTTGATCACGCAAGATTCCAATGCTGTTGAAAGTTTATAAGTGTCACTCACGCTTCTAATAAAATACCTACCTATATTCGAACAAACACTAATTTATAATATTAAAATTAATCGCAAAAAGTGTGCGCATAACTCAACAACGCCAACTAAAAACGAATTTAGCCAATTATTTAAAGCTAGCCGACCGGATGACGGTTGCTATGGAAAGAGATTCCTGGAGAGAATGGGGGGAGGCCTTTGCCCAGCAGTGGGATGATACCGGCGGACGATATAATAATAATAATTTAAAATTCGATCAATTGTCGAGAAAACAATTTTGGATAATTACCCGTGCGAAGCCGGGTCCGCTAGTAATGAATAAATTAAGTATTATAGATGTACTCTAAACTAAGGGAGAGAGAGAAATGGATAAATTACCTGAGCTGACTTGACTTTAGCTAATGAGCTGCGATCAACGACTTTTTATCGCTAAAAAGTCGTGGCCTGAGATCGATTCTCAATTTATTATTTTTTGCCATTATAATCACGTAAATAAAAAGTGCAAAAAGAAAGACTTATCGAAGTACTGTCTGCGCGCAACGTTGTTTAACTTTATATTTATCATGTTTGTTGTACGGAATCTCCCTTAAATATTGGTTTCTTAGGCGTTGTTAATAGGTACCTATTACTTGTTAAATCGGCAACAGAAGTAGGTACATCATTCCTTAAAATTTCAGTTCTTTATCTGTTATGGTTCATAAGATACAGCGTAGTAACAGACAGAAAGTCGAATAAGTTACAGTAGTAAGGTCCTGTATTATCCGCTGGGTATCCCTAATAATTTACGAAATGGGTGAAAATGTTTGTTGAGCCTCTGCGCCGGCGCGCATCCCCATACATAAGGTACAACAAAACTTAACTGGTCAATATTTACTTGTGCTGAGCAAAACGATTATAATTGCACCCACATAAATCTAAATAATACTTCATCATCATCATCAGCAGCCTATTAACGTTCCCACTGCTGGGACACAGGGACTTCTCTCTTGACGAGAGAGATTAGGCCTAAATAATACTTATTATCTTAATAATACTTATTATTTCGATTTCTGTGATTATACTGAATAAAGCGCCTATTGCAATAATATAACGTTACAAAGATATGCTACAGTTTATCGTCTTCCTAAAGCCTACTTAACAAATTTTTAGTACCGCCGTAAACCTCAAATCATAATAATTATCAACATTACACGGTTCGCTTCAGAATTAGTTCCCGGAAGCAATTGCATAATGTTGATGCGACCATTAAAATTACCTTCGATGAAATCGCGTCATTGCAAAATAAAATTAACGCCAATTCTACGGATAATCTTAGAAAATATCTTGAAATGCAATTTTGCGTATAATTTTATGCTTCATCTACTGTTTTAGTTAGAATGCGAGAGGTGTTACATATTAGCAATTATCGTTTCAGTGTAATTGTTGGGAAAGTAAGTTTTTGCGTTCGTTGATAACTGGGTATTGAATAATATTATACACTTTAGACATTTATCATCATCATCACCCTATTAACGTTCCCACTGCTGGGACACAGGGACTTATCTCTTGGCGAGAGAGATTAGGCCTTAATTTACCTCGCTGGCCAAGTGCAGGTTGGTGAATGTCACATGTCCTTTAATCTCTTTAAAGTTCTTTGACTTAAACTCTTTAAAGTTCTCAGAACTTGCCGGTTTCCTCACCAAAGGTTTGCTGTAAGAAGACTCTTATAGGGTTAAGGTCGCCTTTGTATATGACCATTGTTACTAAACCTTAATGTATCCTTTTTGTGTACACTAAAGAGTTTGTGAATTTATGATGTTTGCCTTCACCGTTATAGCTCGTGTTTTAAAGCGCACAGATATTTTCATGAAGAATGATCACAGAGGTACGTGGCGGGGTTTGAACTGACGACCTTCGAAATGAAAGTCAAGTGTGTTCCCACTTAGCCAATACGGCTTTTTTACATTAATCACTCGGCTGCAAACTATACTATACATACCTATCCCATATATTTTGCTTTTAATCGATTCTCAAAAATTGCTTGAGTACCCTATTATTATTTTTTCCGGTAATTATTCGATTTTTTCTCGCCTTTTAAACCTTCCCTAGACCTCCACGAACATTTCAAGACTATTATAAGATAAATCCGTTCAGCTGTTCTCGAGTTTTAATCAGACTAACGAACAACAATTCATTTTGTATTTATATAGATATATATATGTATGCCTGTATTAAGTATATCAGACGTTTAGTACCCGTAGCACAAGCTTAGAGCTTACCACGGGGGCTAACTATTGTTGTATGTATTGTCCGTGAATATGTATTTTACTATGACATGTAACATTTAATTACCTTAGTTATCTACGTATGAAACAATCACGCATTAATATATTGCCCTCATTAAAACAGTAAAACTCATGAAGTCAACTCCGTTTAAACCTACTAAAATTTCGCGCATAAATTTAACAAAATTCCTTACATAACATACAAAATAAGCCAAATGGTTTCCTCACATTCACATATCTATCTATTCAAATTAAGTCACACATAGCTATGAAATTTTTGTTTTATGCAAACGCGATAGTAATACTTGAGAAATAGTTGCGCAGTACTTTTCGTGCGTGACTTTTTAACGTGTAAATAAATATTTATAATGTAGGTTAATCGGTCAGACTGAGATAAACCGTTTTTCCATAAAATTTAGCTATTAACGTTAGGCAATGTGACTGATATCTCAGTATTGTTACTATTTAATACTCAGGTTTTTGTTGTAAAACTATTTTATGAAATAATTATTTTTGTAGTAGTGGTGTAGTGTATTCGGTGGAAGTTTTATTAAATAATAAGGTAATAATAAGGTATATTTAATTTGGCTTGTTTACCTTATACTGAATATGTATAGTTTCCCGTGTATACATGCTTTAAAACATAAAATCACATATCATTGACATTGACATAAATAAGATTTAGATTTTTCTAAGGTTTGCCTTCATATAAACCTCATTCATAGGTTTTTTTTTAATATTAATATATTCATAGAAAACCTATAAATTAATGAAACTTCAACCGAGACAGCGCTGTTTTTGTTATTTCCTTGAAAGCCAATGCATATCCCTCAACATACATTCCTCTTATTGCTAATTTATGTATTTATAAGAAAAAGTTAGCAAATAGCTCACAATATCCCTTTTCTTTGCAGGTACGAATAGAGAGCGGTAATCGCTGACCCAGTGAGAGCCCACCGGAACCATTATGCCATATACATCCAACAGACGGCGAGCGGCATTCTAAACAGGATACCGACAATTATGCCAACGCACTAACCGCCGGACCAGCCAACATGGAACACGTCACAAGCAGAATCGAATACATCCCCCCACTTCCACCCAAAAGAGGTGCAACCACATTCACAACAATCACACCCGATGATGCGAAAAACAGTTACAAAGATCGAAACATGGACTCTCTAAGTTCGATGCACTCTCATGTCCTTAATACCAAGAGCACATCAACGGTATTCGTCGCGGCCACGCAGCCAGAGCGACCCACGAGCACACCCGGCGCAGACGCTCACGGCCCGCATGTCGTCACCATCAGAATCAACACCGACATCGATAAACCCAAACCCAAAATCTCCAGCGTCCATCTCAAGAGCGATGTTGACTTCGACACCTTCAAAATAAACGACATCTACAAGAAAAACAGCCTAGTGACCTTGAATGTCGACGACCGCCCCAAAATTATAGAAAATGAAGATTTACTGAAGTCGGAAAAAGCACCGTTCATTTACTGCAATTCGTATATGAACTCTAATATGGTGATGTCGAGCGGGCAGTGCTCGCCGAGCGACACGCTCGACTCCGGCACGTGCAGTGACCTTGATGGCACGCCGCCGCCGCTGCCAAAAAAGAAGACCTCAAAATCAAACGCGAAGAAAGCAATCTCGGTCACGATGATAAGCTCGAGAAACCAGAGCAGCCAGAGCGAAGTAGATTTCGAAGATAACGACTCGAATATATCGTGCGATTCTCTGAACAGTAGCGAGTTGAACAGCGTGCACGCGGATGAAAGTCACGGCGAGTATAAGAAAGAAAAAAACGAGACACCTGTCGCGCCGGAGATGCCATCTTTCGCCATCAAACCGAGCAACGACGGCTTTCTACCGCAAGGCTTGCTGCGGGACATTAGAGACCGCACGGCGAAACTCAGCACCATCGAAACCGAAAGTGACTCCAGCGACCAGCTCGAGGAAGCGTGCCAGAATATTAATGATCAAACAAATATATCAAAAGAAAGCGCACAGTTGACTTCTTTCCGTTTAGTGTCGCAACTAAATTGTGAGCAAAGAAGCTCGGATTCGGATTCCTGTTCGCTTCCTTCGTTAACGTCGACGACGTCGAAAACGTCGATAATTAGCGAGAGCACGTACGAGGAGAGAAAACAAGACAAAATGAAGCAAGATTTGTGCTACAGCAGCCATTACTTTGATACGGACAAATTTTACGATTTCCATCTTAATGAAAAACAGTTTGATGAGCCAGTGAAAAGTGTTGTGAAAAGTGAAAGTGAGGTTGCGGAATTGGAGTTTTTCGCGGGTGTCAAGGATTTCAAGAATGAGGAAGTGCCTTCCACGATCCGGAGTTCAAAGGGCACCATCCGCGGTGTGAAAAACCGCGTGCGCGCCGGCATCGCAACCTTCCTCCAAATGCAGTCCACAACCAAGGTAATCACAACTATAATAATTGTCACACTTTGTAATTCCACCAGTTTTTATGTCTTTACACACGTAGTGATTTTAGAGGTCAGTTTCGAAAGTGTTTTGCTCGTTGTCCGCCTTATTAAAATGAACATTCTGCTTGATGTTATTCAAAATTAAACCTTCATGGGGCTTTGTTGAGAATAATGGTGAAGGAACAGGTGAACAATTGAGGCTTATAATTACATTCAGAATTATGAACGGACGTTTGCAGTCTGAGGTCGCGGTGTACTGTCGTGGTTGTTTTATTAACAATGGAGTTTTCCAAGACTGTCATTGTTCGCTGGATGGCTGGAAAACAGGTGTTGTTGCTCAATAAAGCGAAAAAACAATCACTTGTTAGATAAACCTTTGTTTTAGCAAACATTATACGTATTCTTGGAAACGAAACCCAGGAGATATGCGAAGAGAGCGAAGACATTCTACATTAATAGCTTATTCGTAATAACAGTAACAAGTGAATTAATTATAAACCAATATTTAACATTTGATTTCAAAGCTTCGAAATACCGATCATGAAATTAAGTATATGCCCAAGAAAAAACCGCAAAATAATTATAAAAATTAGATATCGAAGATAAAAAATAAGGTGACAAATATAAAAAAACGAGTAACTAGAAATTAAGTAGGTCCCTACTTCTTACCGAAGTCGATTGAATTGAAAATAACATCTGAATGGAATCGCAAAGGCATTTTAGTCATCACCATTTTGTAAACTGTTGGAGAAAAAACAGTTACACTCGAATGAACGTATCCACGCTATGCGCGTGAGCACAAATTTGAACGGACATACTTTTTATAACTTCGTTGTGAGTACTTTTACTGAAGATATGTTTGGCAAATTAAAAAAAACTGTTTGATCTAAAGACCTGATTGTCATTTTTACCCGACTGCGGTGGGTCTAATTGTCTATTTAGTCAGTTTTTATATGTATACAATGTACATATACATTATGTAATGTGTATGTTTTTTTTATGCTCGATAAGCCTTCATTTGACCACAATCTCACCTGATGTTAAGTGACGATGTGGTCTAAGATGGGGCATGAAGACCTAGAAAGAAGATGGCTTCTCCTGACCACATTACGAAACACGAAAAAATCGCATCACGCACTGGCCCAGGCCGGAGGGTGGTGATAAGCCACGGCCAAAGCCTACCACCAGAGACTGTTCTTAGCACCACCGTGGAGATCACGTGTAAGGATTCAGAGGGTTACCACTTACGGAATATCTATATAATACAATACAAAATAAACGTCTTTTATCTCTATCTTATCTTGAACAACGTAGGTAAAGTTTGTTAGCTTGTGAGGTTGCTGAGGAAAACTCTGGAAACACTAAATAAATTTTCTTAAACAAAAATTTAAAGTTTTATTGAAAAAACATTAAAAATGGGTTATTTTATTACATACTGATTTAAAGTCATCGAATACTATTAAATCGCACTCTAAACTATGTCCTTATGAACGCAATTTTAATTATAAATGGGGCTAGAAAAATTTACATTGACATACTTTAAACTAATTTAAAAAAAAATACTAGTTATTTTATAAAACAATAATTTATCATATTTACATAATTAATGACAACAAGCCTTTTATAACTATGCCTGCTCAAGTATATTTATCACTCAATATACAAAAAAAAATGTTCTACGTACTTATTGGCAAAAACCTGCCCTGCCCTGCCGTGGACGACTGAAATGATGATGTTGATTTTATTATCTAATAATATATAAATAATTTAAAAATTAAAATTGTTAAGAAATAAATGAATATGAATATGATTCAATAGGAAGGTTTTTATGTATAATTAGTTAGGGATGTGTGAGTATAATTAAATTATGATTATGATTGCTAAATTGAAGCATTTCTTTTGAAAGTATTGTTTATTTGTATCCATGGCAACTGTCAGAATCAGTCACATTGCAATGCACGACAACAAAAAATTCCGGATTAACTAGTCTATTATAAAATTAAGTGAAACACAACATATAACATTTCCATTATTAAATAACATAATTTATGTTAAAAAAAAATTAAAAGGCAAAGCTATTGACAAAATATAACATTAATATTTTAATTATGTCAAGAAATTATTGACATTGAACGTGTATATTGATTAATAACAAAATTATAGGGCTTTGACCCGTTTGCCGGCTACAAAATGACAGCCCTGTTACAACGAGATTTATTTAATTTTAATGATTATTATATTTGATTATTTTTTAAGAAACAAATGAAATTGCCTGCTCTTTATAGGTCACTTACATTGACACTATTTTCTATATTTTAGATCTTTTAAGTACATGTATGTTGACTGCCTCCACAGCTGATCCGCCCAAGGATTATCAGGGCCTACAGCTGGATGGAACGTCGGGGAGGGGAAGATCCCAGCCATCCCAGTTTGATTGGATCATCTCTTCTGGTTGAAAATGATACCACTCAAATTGCTTCCGTAGTTTTATTGGTATATGGTGCAATGTAGCTGACTCGAGCCAATCAACAATACAAGAAAATGTAAAACTATACAACCTTAACCCTCGAGTTTTCGTCAGCGCGATCTAGAGCTAGCAATTTTAGAGCGTAGCGACATCTAGTTATAAAAAACCGGAATGATTGCCGTTGAACATGTAAATGCAATTAATGACTACTTTACTTTAATTGTTATCTGCATCGACTCATCGAACCAATGAAACTAACTAGATTTTCTACAACACTGATTTTTCTTCGTTTTTATAAGATTTACGAGTTGTACTGTGATGGATGGGTTTTTGCGTGCGCGTGCATTTCTGTTATGTTATCTGTCCCGTTCAATAAAACAGTAATTATTTCACTTTATTCATATAAGCTAGAGTAGTCAGTGACTCTGTTTAGTCGCTAAAACTTCTTCTCAAAAGATTTCACATACGAGTTAAGGTTGAAAAAGAAAAAATATTAGAATACAGCTTGAACATAAAAAAACAGCTTTTATGGTTTTTGAATAGGTAATATTAAATAAATTTGACAAGTATCAGATTGTACCTAAGGTTTCGTGTATTATTTTATAAACATTTTGAAATTGAAAAAACATAAATTTGTAAGTAAATATAAATGTGTATAAAAATGCAGTTAGAGCGGCCACCCATCTAAATACTGACCTTGCGCAACGTCGCTAAAAATTATAAAAAAGTAGTTTGTTGTATGGGAACCCATATAGTAGGTAAATCCATTTATTATGTGTTGTAAGTTGTTATAGCGGCAAGATAAATACAGCATCCCTCAAAGTTTCAACTCTCTGTCTAGCACAGTTCTTGAGGTGCAGCCTGACAGACAAATATACAAGATTCTCAGTAATAGTTTAACCCTTTTGGTACGGATCCCTGAATTAGTCCTTAATGGCGATCACTTTTTAATTTAATTATTTATTGTTCTTATCAATAAATTTTTAACTTTATAAAAATCTCAGTCAAATAACCGAATTAACAAGATCCGCAGAACATAATGTCACACAACAAATTTTAAACTTTATTTTTACTTTCGCAACGGAACAGTATTTTAATTAAACCAAAGGCTACACAGCCTTTGGTTTAATTAAAATACTGTTAATATAAGTTCCGTTGTAGGGGATAATGTTTTGATCTACTAAATAGATTAGAATGAAATTTGGTGAACAGATTCTCTGACGCTAGTGAAATTACATACATAGACGTGACTAGATACTTTTAACGGCGGCCAAATTATGTGATAACCCGGGAAAACACTGCGGGGTTCGGTTAGTAATAAATATCAGCCATTTTATATTGATGGTATTTATGAAATACGTTCCAATCCCACTTGATACGAATCGATCAGTTCTACAGATGCAGTTTTCTCATCAGAACAATTTCTACACTTTCTCGTTTCTTGTACAAAGCAAAGCCATGCTTATAACTTCTCTTCCGATGACGTGGGACCTTTTGTAGGAAATGCTTTTAAACAGCCGGTCGGGAAAAGCGGAATTCTCCTATAGTGAAAATCTAGGTTGTAATTGAAAAGTAAAGAAGTTTAATATCTGGCTTTGTTGTCTAAAGTTTATCGCGTTCAAGTCTACTGAAGATACACTCATATTATATAATTATGGATTTTGTCTACTTATTTTACAATAGGATAGAGTAAGGATACGGAATCAATTAGAATGTCTGACAGACCAAATTATATTAGACAACTAGTGGCCTGCCCTGCTATTGTTTAAAACAGTTTTTCCGGCAATTACTCGAATTTTTCTCGCCGTAAAAACAATCTTAAGACATTTATAAACATTCAAGAAAAAGCTACCTGATTATTGCCATTTAAGATACAATGTTTATTAAAAAAAAATTGTTTAAATAGCCTTTTTACAATTCCGTGGCTTCGATTCCTTGTTCAGACAAGCCATTTTCAAAAACCTTTGAATTCAGTTTCAATTGTTTTGAAAATCAAAATGAAGTCTTGTTCCAGTATTTTTTTATAACCTAAATATTTAAGCTACTTTCCCTTCAAGTGGCATTTTCGTGGGACATCCTGTACATTCCAAGATTGATTCTGTTCACATAGTGATCTAGGAGAGTCATTTCATTCACTCATTTATATATTCTCTCAAACATTCATTCATTAAAAGTATGTCAAAAATGTCATGCAACATAGATCCTGCTTTCGTAATGAATGCTTGCGGCGGCGTCTGCTCAAACTGACCACAATTTTTTAAGACCTCTGTGGCTGGGGGCTGGCGTTGGGCGAAGGTCCGTCTGAGGCGCAGGAACCTCCTGCGCCTCAAACGGACCTTCGAGTTCGATTCTCGCCGGGGGACCAGATTTTGTATTTTCTACAATTTCCAGTTTCGGTTCTGAGTGTTTTCTATGCATCATATTTGAAAATATATATATATCTTTGTAGTAGTCACCCATAGTTTGGAGCTAGGTGACGCTGTGTGATTAGACTGGATATAATTATATATTTATTTATTAGCATACACTTAGCCCGAGGCATACTTTATTAACCATCTTTGATGTACATAGGCCTCGATATCTGTACAAACCTCCCATTCGCTTATTTTTTTATCTGTTCAACCAATTATTATCTCGACATAAATTTTACAATCTGATCTACATCGATGTTATCAGTGGAATCAATGATTTCCCTGACAATTATAATGAAGTCCGTTGCTTCGGTTTATCAGTTTGCTAATTTTATAATTGGTTCACTTTCTCGGACCCTTCTTTTCGGTTTCTTTACGGGCTTTAATTGGAAATATTTGGTGATTTATATCAGTTTTGAGTATAGATTGATGGATATATCTCAAGAACGAAACTCAACTCTGTCTGATTTGAAAATAGAATAACGTATAAGTGATAAACCTCACTTTTTAGGTTAAATTATTAAGACATCCGTATCCGTAACTAATCCGTGATACTGTGTGCGAAGGCTACGGAAGCGTCTTAATCATTTTCTCAATAAAAATTAAAAAAAAGGAGGATATCTTGAAATCTTTTTATATGGATCGACTTATTCAGAGTACTAAAAATGTTGATTGTAAACTTGCAGTAGGTACTCCAAACACAAGCTTAGGTCCTAAAATAACCACATTACTAACAATTAGCATAATCATCATCATAATTGTTAGCGACGACGACCTTATGGTTAATCTGTTAAGGTTTAAAATCGTGCGTATTATCTATACGCTTTGTGTCACAGATTAGCTAATAGTAGTCGCGGAGCGAACTTTGTACCCGCGTATTCTGGAATAGGCATAGAATAAGTAATAGTTTTGTTTGTTTACGTTTATTCGGGAATAGGCACAGAATACGCAAAAGTTTTTTGTTGTTTACGTTTTTAAAGGACTTCGAGTTATTTATAGATATTTCTAGAACCTTATGTTTTGATATAAATACGCGTACTGTGTTCCGAGAAGGCATTCAGTATTTGGATACGAACAAGTGAACAAGTGAAAATATCTCGAAGAGCGAAGAATACATAGCAGTAGTGACTTGAATATAAGTAGTCGTGATTGTGAACGGATAATAAATCTGTGTTGAGAAGATCTGGAGTATCATTGACATCTTCCCGCCAGCACCTGAGTCGGAGAGTTACGCCTTCGACAGAAAAGCCGTTACATTTTGGTTTTCTTTACCATTGTGTTGCGGACGTCCGATACAGTTTTTGGTCCTTCGAGCCGGATCGGGAATATTGAGGAAGTGTGAAGTGAAATTTCCACACCATGCCTATAGTACGCTCCAGGTCACCTATACGTCCTGCCAAGGACCATGATGAGCAATCTATGGCTACGACATCGACTCAACAGACTGAATCAACTGCTGCGTCATCAATTGGAACTACAGTAGTACCGTTTACGATGGCGGAAGCCTCTGAGCTACCTGAGCTGCTGCCAGGGGAAATAAGAAGGTCGATGCGGATAAAAGCGAAGGTCATTGGAGGAAAAGGTTTTCCACCGGACGGATCTTCAGAAATTTTGTGTCCTACTGTTATCAAAAGGAAGTTGGAGAACATTGGAGGGGCAGTCACTGTTCCACCGTCAGCGTCTTCAGCAACATATGTTCGTGCATCGCATTCATTCATTAAAAGTATGTCAAAAATGTCATGCAACATAGATCCTGCTTTCGTAATGAATGCTTGCGGCGGCGTCTGCTCAAACTGACCACAATTTTTTAAGACCTCTGTGGCTGGGGGCTGGCGTTGGGCGAAGGTCCGTCTGAGGCGCAGGAACCTCCTGCGCCTCAAACGGACCTTCGAGTTCGATTCTCGCCGGGGGACCAGATTTTGTATTTTCTACAATTTCCAGTTTCGGTTCTGAGTGTTTTCTATGCATCATATTTGAAAATATATATATATCTTTGTAGTAGTCACCCATAGTTTGGAGCTAGGTGACGCTGTGTGATTAGACTGGATATAATTATATATTTATTTATTAGCATACACTTAGCCCGAGGCATACTTTATTAACCATCTTTGATGTACATAGGCCTCGATATCTGTACAAACCTCCCATTCGCTTATTTTTTTATCTGTTCAACCAATTATTATCTCGACATAAATTTTACAATCTGATCTACATCGATGTTATCAGTGGAATCAATGATTTCCCTGACAATTATAATGAAGTCCGTTGCTTCGGTTTATCAGTTTGCTAATTTTATAATTGGTTCACTTTCTCGGACCCTTCTTTTCGGTTTCTTTACGGGCTTTAATTGGAAATATTTGGTGATTTATATCAGTTTTGAGTATAGATTGATGGATATATCTCAAGAACGAAACTCAACTCTGTCTGATTTGAAAATAGAATAACGTATAAGTGATAAACCTCACTTTTTAGGTTAAATTATTAAGACATCCGTATCCGTAACTAATCCGTGATACTGTGTGCGAAGGCTACGGAAGCGTCTTAATCATTTTCTCAATAAAAATTAAAAAAAAGGAGGATATCTTGAAATCTTTTTATATGGATCGACTTATTCAGAGTACTAAAAATGTTGATTGTAAACTTGCAGTAGGTACTCCAAACACAAGCTTAGGTCCTAAAATAACCACATTACTAACAATTAGCATAATCATCATCATAATTGTTAGCGACGACGACCTTATGGTTAATCTGTTAAGGTTTAAAATCGTGCGTATTATCTATACGCTTTGTGTCACAGATTAGCTAATAGTAGTCGCGGAGCGAACTTTGTACCCGCGTATTCTGGAATAGGCATAGAATAAGTAATAGTTTTGTTTGTTTACGTTTATTCGGGAATAGGCACAGAATACGCAAAAGTTTTTTGTTGTTTACGTTTTTAAAGGACTTCGAGTTATTTATAGATATTTCTAGAACCTTATGTTTTGATATAAATACGCGTACTGTGTTCCGAGAAGGCATTCAGTATTTGGATACGAACAAGTGAACAAGTGAAAATATCTCGAAGAGCGAAGAATACATAGCAGTAGTGACTTGAATATAAGTAGTCGTGATTGTGAACGGATAATAAATCTGTGTTGAGAAGATCTGGAGTATCATTGACATCTTCCCGCCAGCACCTGAGTCGGAGAGTTACGCCTTCGACAGAAAAGCCGTTACATTTTGGTTTTCTTTACCATTGTGTTGCGGACGTCCGATACAGTTTTTGGTCCTTCGAGCCGGATCGGGAATATTGAGGAAGTGTGAAGTGAAATTTCCACACCATGCCTATAGTACGCTCCAGGTCACCTATACGTCCTGCCAAGGACCATGATGAGCAATCTATGGCTACGACATCGACTCAACAGACTGAATCAACTGCTGCGTCATCAATTGGAACTACAGTAGTACCGTTTACGATGGCGGAAGCCTCTGAGCTACCTGAGCTGCTGCCAGGGGAAATAAGAAGGTCGATGCGGATAAAAGCGAAGGTCATTGGAGGAAAAGGTTTTCCACCGGACGGATCTTCAGAAATTTTGTGTCCTACTGTTATCAAAAGGAAGTTGGAGAACATTGGAGGGGCAGTCACTGTTCCACCGTCAGCGTCTTCAGCAACATATGTTCGTGCATCGCAGTCGTCAAGAGCATCATCAAGAAAATCAAGATCGTCTACTCTTCGCGAAATCGAGCAAGAGAAATTGAAAGCCCATATAATTAAGCTTGAAGAAGAAGCCGCATTAATTAGAGCAAAGAATGATGCAGCTCTGAAGCAGGTCAAAGCTGAAGCTGCACTTAAAATAGCCAATGCTGAAGCTAAAACCACTCTGAGTAAAGCCAATGCTGAAGCTGCTCTTAAGGAAGCAAAAGCTTACGCCGAAGCTATTGCTAATACTGAAGCTGTTAATATTGCTATAGCCAAAGCTAAGGAAGAAGCTGCTATAAGTGCAGCAGAAATTCAAGGAAGCAGGGCATCATCCTACTGTCCATCCGAAATTGAATCTGAAGATGATGAATTGGATGATGAAAAATCATTACGGATAGAACAATGGGTTAAAACATCCACTAAATTAAAGAAAGAACCGAAACCACAAATGGACCAAACTAGTGAAGAGAAAGAAATTCAACATGCTGAAGCTCCTGCGCAAGTTCAAGTTATCAAAGAAATCAATAAACTTGTCGACACCATTGTTTCTTCTAAGGCGCACTCTACAACACTCTCATCTTCAAAGATTTGGGATCTTCCATGCTTCTACGGTAACTATGAAGAGTGGTTACCATTCAAGAAGGCATATGACGACAGTGCTAAGCTTTGTACAGCAGTTCAAAATTTATCAAGAATAAGGAGTGCTGTAAAAGGAGCAGCTAAGAATGCAGTCAGAAGTTTGCTGTTCGCTGCTTCTGATCCCAACGATATCATCATCTCCTTGGAGCGACGATTTGGAAGACCAGACTTTATTGTTTTATCGGAGCTGCAGAGAATAAAGGAGCTTCCGAAGATTGGAGATTCCCCCAAGGACATATGCATCTTTGCGAGTCATGTCGAGAACGCCGTAACGACCATAACGGCCTTGGAGAGGACACATTATCTACATTCGCCTGAGGTTAGTCGTGCAATCTTAGATAAATTACCACTCATTCTTCGTTTTCGTTGGCTAGATTTTGCGAGAAGTGTGGCTAAAGATTTGCCACAATTAACTAAGTTAAAACTATTCTTAGAAAATGAAGCAAACTTATGTAGCGAGTTTGCTCCGCCAGAATTTATAAGAAAAAAATCTAGCGATTCCCGATATCAAATAAATGCTCTGGAAGAAGTTGACAACGTTTTGACAAATACTGCAACCTTTGAAAAAATAAAAAGAAAATGCAGTCATTGTGAAGAGGAGCACTGGCTTACGGAATGTAAGAAGTTCAAAGAAGCCACAAATAATGATCGGTGGCAAATAGTAAGGAAACATCGTTTATGCTTTATGTGTCTGCGACGAGGTCACAGAATTGTGGACTGCAAAGGACAAGCTTGCAAAAAATGCAAGAGGAGGCATCACACAATGTTGCACTTGGAGCCGGTTCAACCAGCACCGTCAACGCAACATATAACATCTAAGGAATCATGTTCTGCAGACAGTAAAGAAGCAAACGTGAACGTCATGACCTCCGTATACGCAACGGCAGCCAAAGCAAAGGTTTATCTCAAAATGATTCCAGTTGATATTTTTGGACCGAAAGGAAATGCTCGTGTATTAGCATTGATGGATGAAGGATCCACAGTGACACTCTTAGACAAAAATGTAGCCAGCCGCATTGGAGCCATAGGCAAAGAGGAAGTTTTAAAATTGGAAACGGTCGGTGGAAAAATCATCGAGAAGAAAAGCTCTCAATTGGTCGACTTAAAGATAAAAGGAGTTCACAGAAATGATAAGCGATCATTAAAAGGAGTTCGAACAATTGATGATTTAAAGCTATCTTCGCAGTGCATCGACATGGATACGATCGAAAAATATAGTCATCTAAGAAATTTGAAAGATGAGCTGCTATATGAGAATAACAAACCAACGCTTCTGATTGGCCAAGATAATTGGGATCTTATCGTATCAAGAAAGATTCTGAAAGGAAAACGAAATGAGCCTGTCGCATCACTCACGAGCCTGGGATGGGTTCTACATGGATTTTCTTGTGGAATAGCTACACCAGTTAATTTTGTTAACCACTGTCGTTTAGAATCCCAAGAAGACGAAGAAATTGCAGAAATTATTAAGCGGCATTTCGCTCTGGAATCGATTGGTATTCAAGAGCAACGCCCCAGCAATGATGCTGATGGACGAGCATTAGCACTGCTAAATAAAACGGCAAAGAAAAGGCCTGATGGACGATATGAAGTTGGACTTTTGTGGAAAACAGATAAGGAGACACTCCCAAACAATTACGATCAAGCCTTAAGTCGCCTTCAAGGCATTGAAAAGAAACTAAACAAAGATTTAAAACTCAAAGAAGATTACAGCAAACAACTAGAACACCTAGTAGCTAGTGGGTATGCTGAAGAGGCACCAACTGAAATAACACCAGGAAGAACTTTCTATTTACCGCATTTTGCCGTTATTCATCCCACGAAGAAGAAGACCCGAATTGTTTTCGACGCAGCTGCAAGATTCAAAGGAAGATGTTTGAACGATGCACTGCTTCCTGGACCAGACCTTCTTCAATCCCTGTTTGGCGTTCTTCTACGATTTAGAAATGGTCCTGTAGCGGTTGTTGCTGATATTAAAGAAATGTTTCTACAGATACGAATAAAGGAAGAGGATCGTGATAGTCTGAGATACCTCTGGCGTGATGGCAATAAAAATGAAAAACCGAAACAATTTCGAATGACATCAGTTATTTTTGGAGCCGCTTCATCGCCTGCTACGGCTATTTATGTCAAGAACCTAAATGCGCAACAATACGAAAATACGCATCCTGAAGCTGTAAGAGCAATAGTACGAAATCACTACATGGATGATTATCTACAAAGCTTTGAGAGTGTTGAAGAAGCAGCTAAAACAGCTGAGGATGTAAATATGATTCATAAAGAAGCTGGATTTGAACTACGTCAGTGGGCGAGTAACGCATCTGAAGCTCTAACCAAATTGAAATTAGAAGACATTCCCAAGGAAAAACAACTTGGACAAGAAGAAAAAACGTTGGGAATGAGATGGATAGTTAACGAAGATAAATTGGCTTTTAATATTGGTCTACGAAATACGCCGATAGAAGTCGTCAACGGTGAACGAGCTCCTACCAAAAGAGAAATAACCAGTGCTGTTATGTCCACGTTTGACCCTTTGGGACTAGTTGCTCCAGCTCTTATTAAAGGAAAAGCTCTCATACAGGACCTGTGGCGGACCGGAGTAAAATGGGACGAGCCAGTTAATAAGGAACAGTATGAAGTCTGGCTACAGTACATTAAAGATATAAAGATGCTTGACCAACTGAAAATTCCACGGTGTATAACCCCTTTAACAAAAACAGGAGAGTTACATACCTTTGTTGACAGTAGTGAATTTGCGTATGCGGCATCAGTTTATTGGAGAACTGTCAATATTAACGGAGATATAAATATAGCACTGATAGCAGGAAAAGCCCGAGTAGCACCTTTAAAAGTTACGTCAATACCCCGATTGGAGTTGCAAGCAGCACTATTGGGAGCAAGATTAGCGGCCACTATCAGCGAGGAGTCAGATCTTAACATAACATGTCGACATTTCTGGACAGACTCGACTACCGTACTACAATGGATGAATGCCGACCCAAGGCGATTTAAAACATTTGTCGCTCATCGGCTTGCTGCAATTGAAGAAATTACCAAGATTCATGAATGGAGATGGGTCCCAACAAAAGATAATCCAGCCGATGATGCCACCAGAAACGTACCAAAGGATTTCGATAGTAACGCAAGATGGTTTGTCGGTCCACGATTTCTGTACAAACCAAAACAAGAATGGCCAGTCAAGAACATTGAAAAGGAAGTACAAAAATGCGACGAAGTAAGAAAGGTAGCTTGCACGCTAATCCCTTTCAAACCGCAGAGCCTACCGGATCCCACCAAATTTAGCAGTTGGATTTTTTTACTTCGATCTACTGCACGAATATACATGTTTTTAGACATGTGTCGTACAAGAAAAAGCACCCGAAGTAAATATTTGAAAAAAGATGAAAAAAGATCTTATCTACCCATTGATTCAGTTCATTTAGAGAAAGCACAGAAAGTTCTAATTCAACTCAGCCAGCAAGAATCTTTTAAGAAAGAAATAGAAAGTTTGGAACACGGGAAACCGATAGAAAGTTCAAGCAGACTTAAGAAAATCGATGTGATGCTAGACACAGAGAAAATACTACGCCTTAATCCTCGAACAGCGAAACTTCGAGACTTTGGCGACAATCCCTATTTACCTGTGATGGATGGAAGAAATCATATTGCACGACTCTTGATTGAACATTTCCATAAAAACTTACACCACGGAAACCACGCGACTGTAATAAATGAACTCAGACAGAGATTTTGGATTCTGTCTTTAAGAGATGCTGTTCGCCGAGTAGTTCATCAATGTCAATGGTGTAAGATTAGGAGAGCAAAGCCTGAAATACCACCACTTGGAGACTTGCCTCAAGAACGACTTGCACATCATCAACCACCGTTTTCTTGTACCGGGGTCGACTATTTTGGGCCCATGTATATAACTAGTGGAAGAAGACAAGAAAAACGGTGGGGGGTTCTTTTCACATGTCTAACAACCAGGGCAATTCATATAGAGCTAGCCAGTTCTCTCAGTACTAGTTCGATGATAATGGCGCTAAAAAGGTTCTCTTCTAGAAGAGGTTGTCCCAGAACTCTCTTTTCAGACAATGGTACAAACTTTGTGGGAGCCAAACGAGAGCTTATGGAAGAAATTAAGAAGCTACGAAAAGAACTTACAGAAGCTGCTGAGCAAGAAGGATTTAAGTGGAAATTTATTCCACCAGGGGCTCCTAATATGGGTGGAGCATGGGAGAGACTGGTTCGATCTGTTAAAACTGCTCTTAACGCAGTCTTAAAAGAGAGAAGTCCGCCAGAAGAAGTTCTTCACACATTATTAATGGAAGTTGAACACACTGTAAACTCCCGACCACTAACACATCTAAATACCGAACCGGGAGGAGAAGAATGTTTGACACCAAATCATTTTTTGATTGGACGATCTAATGGCGCTGTACTTTTTGGGGAAAGTGATGAAAAACATCTGATTGGCCGCCCAAATTGGAAGACAGTCCAACGTCTTGCTGATCATTTTTGGCAAAGATGGCTAAAGGAATATTTGCCAACACTCATGCCACGAAAACTGCGGACTCAAAAAACTTCGAATATTCAAGTAGGAGATGTGGTACTAGTATCTGACACATCTTTTCCTCGAAATACGTGGCCAAGAGGAGTTGTCGAACATACTTACCCAGGACCAGATGGCAGAACGAGAATTGTCGACATAAAAACGAAGGGAGGAACCTTAAAAAGGCCTACGTCTCGACTTATCGTCATAGTTCCTGCTACATCGTCGGTCGCTGCGAACTGACGGAGTGCTTGTCTTCAACGCGCACTAGGGGGGAGAATGTTAGCGACGACGACCTTATGGTTAATCTGTTAAGGTTTAAAATCGTGCGTATTATCTATACGCTTTGTGTCACAGATTAGCTAATAGTAGTCGCGGAGCGAACTTTGTACCCGCGTATTCTGGAATAGGCATAGAATAAGTAATAGTTTTGTTTGTTTACGTTTATTCGGGAATAGGCACAGAATATATAAAGTAAATCTATAATTGGCCGTAAGATAGATAAGTTAGGTAAATAATAAGATAAATTTAAGGGCTGTTGATTTTGTTACATAAATAAAATAAAAATAAAAAAAATACGCAAAAGTTTTTTGTTGTTTACGTTTTTAAAGGACTTCGAGTTATTTATAGATATTTCTAGAACCTTATGTTTTGATATAAATACGCGTACTGTGTTCCGAGAAGGCATTCAGTATTTGGATACGAACAAGTGAACAAGTGAAAATATCTCGAAGAGCGAAGAATACATAGCAGTAGTGACTTGAATATAAGTAGTCGTGATTGTGAACGGATAATAAATCTGTGTTGAGAAGATCTGGAGTATCATTGACATCTTCCCGCCAGCACCTGAGTCGGAGAGTTACGCCTTCGACAGAAAAGCCGTTACATTTTGGTTTTCTTTACCATTGTGTTGCGGACGTCCGATACAATAATTTTAGTCGTAAGGCGTCAACTAAACTCAACAATAAATATTGCCAGTAATTTTCTTTAGAACCAACCTGCATCCACCGTGAAACCCTCAGTTTTTACCTATCGATAATAAATATAAGAATTAATATGTAGTTACGTCATTTCGCGCACAATTTCACAATCTTACAAACTTCAGAACAGCAATCAGGAATTAATAATTTCCTTGACAATGTGCGCTGTCTTCCGTTGCTTCCGTTTATCAGCATGTTAATTTTATAATGGCTTCACTTTCTCTATGTAGCTTCCGAGGAAAGTGAGTGTGACAGAGTGGACAAGCAAAAAATATGTTATACGAAGAACAATGGATCATTTGAATAGCTATTTATGTTTATTAACATGTGTTGCGTAGACACAGCGTAGATTTGCTAGTGGCAATCGGTGGCTATGGAGAGTAGAAATGTCGTTGGGCTGATAGATCTAGAATGAAGACCGCGCTATTATTTTACGGAGAGCGATCTAAATTTGTCCACAATCTTACCTGTTAGTAAGTGTCGATGTGGCCGAAGATGAATCACATAGGTCTAGAAGTTTGGAAGTTGGTTATTCACTCTTGATTTGAAGACACTCAGGTTGTAATTATTAGGTAATACAGCAGCAGGAAGCGAATTCCTAACCTTTGCCGTGCTAATTATAAAGGTGGATGAGAATCGCACTTTAGCAAATGCAGCGTCAGTCGGCCGACAAGATGGGTTGAAAATTTTGCATAGTGAAACACAGTGGTTTCAATTTGAAAGAAGTGGACATCATTGATGTTTTTATTTATGTTTATGATGATGAGCACGTGTTAATGTGTATTAAATGATTAGCTCATCCACGACAACAATTTCCACGAACTGTTCTTGAGTTCCCGTTTCTCGACAAAATTTTGTATTTATATACCCTCGTATTACAAAAAATATAAAGTTGATATCTATGGATTTATTATTATCATAATATAGAAAGTTCCAGAACAACAAACAATGATTCCATATACTAACAATGACACTGAATAGGAATTGAACCCATGCGTCGCAAGTGAATCTTTTATACAACACCTCGGCAATAAAATTACCTTCAAACAATCTTATGGCCAATTATCGCATCGTAACTCATAAATTTCCAGTCTCATGAACTATTTACAATGTTATCAATATTCATTTTTAATTACAGAGAAAATAGATCGAACTTATGGAGTTGGCTACACCCAGATTTTTACTTTTTTCTTGCAAAACGAAAAACGATACAGTGTAGGTATTTTAGTTTAGCGTGACGCAATGCTTTCGTGCAAAATGTATACGTCACACATGCACAAGCTCTACTTATGCTTGTGTCCGATTAAATATAGATGGCTCTTTTCAAAGCCGGTACATTATTCATACCGGTAGTAAAATTCTAGTAATGAGATTATGCGTCTATGCAAATGATTTGATCTACAAATGAAAGTCAACTCAAATATCAAGGTCGATACTGTTCCTCATAGCTCTATGCTTGTTGTTTAAAATTATTTAAATTAAAATAACACGGATATGTTTGGGACTTTTAAAAACTTCTAGAAATATTAGGGTAAGGTATAGAGCATATTGTTGTTACTACTGGTTGTTACTATAGTTGACTACATTGGAAAATAAGAGAAGTGAACTCTATCAATCCTTGCAAGCCTAACAAATAATTATATTTATGTTCAGCCCATGTTAATTCAATAATGCTTACCTATACCCCTTCCCCTCCTGCCCCAACGACCATCTATTCTACGATTTGACTGTTTTTCCTGTGGAAATATGTAATTGGGTGACTGATAGCGCACTTTGCCATCTGGTCATTTCAAAATTATCTTAATAGAGGGTTTTTTTTCAAATGTGACTGTCGCTCATGATATGTTTGTGGACAAGTTAGTTAATAAATGAGTATGTTTATGTTAATACGAACACGGTATTTAGCTTTTGTGGCACCAACTTTAAAACATAGAAGCTTTTATGTCTAAACAGTTATTTAAAAGCAGCACGCTTAGACTTGTACTAATATTCCATACTATATCCATCATTATTATATCAGACGTCCACAGCATAAGATAGACTTAAGACTTACAAATTGGATTTTTCACACAGTTTCAATTATTTTATAACTTAACTTTAACTTTTACGGTGATTTCAAGAGCGCCCTTATTCTGTAGGTATATACTTTATTTCCGAGACCATTATTTAATAATGCGGCTGGAGCCACGGCTCAAAACTAACATTATAAAAATATGCAAACTAAAACATAACGCATAATGAAGTTCAGGGTCACAGATAATACAAACATAATTATTCAAATGATTCTTGATAACCTCAATTTGCCAAGAATTCATATAATCAAAGAAACTTTCTGCTTTATAGAACTGACATCGAAAGCAAATAAAAACCACAACTTTTTATAATCAAAGTCAAAAGCGTGAAAATCTAATAATTTATTCATAAAATGTGTGCTAGTCGACCACAGAGAAACCATACAGCACTGTTAGACCTAATCTATACTACCACGTCTTTCTTTTAGATAAATATTTACCACAATATAACCTATTTCCCTACATTAACTAATGGGTGCCAGAAATCGTGTTCCGTATAAATTGTAACCCAAAGATTGAGGAAAACTAAGATATTGAACCCCCACGCACCTCTGGATTTTTCTTCTTGGGAAATTTATGTGCGCTTGAAACACGTGCTTTAACGGTGAAGGCAAACATCGTGATGAAACCGGCATGTTCTGAGAACTTTAAAAGAGTTTGAAGGACATGTGACATTCACCAACCCGCACTTGGCCAGCGTGGTGAATTAAGGCCTAATCTCTCTCGTCAAGAGAGAAGTCCCTGTGTCCCAGCAGTGGGAACGTTAATAGGGTGATGATCATGATGAAGATATTGAACCGAGGCGAGTATTGTAAAATTGTATTTTTCGTTTATACTGTGTGTTTGGGATTGGACTTTCGATACTTTACCAACGCCTTGTATGTTAAATTTCATAAATAAAAAACCATACATACATCATTATACCAAGTTTATTAATATAGGCTTTTTTAGGTAGAGCCCAATTACTAAAACCAATTACAACATTTTAACAAGTTATTCTACAGAGGACTATATCAAAGACGATAATGCTTGGACAGATGTAGCTCGGTTCCACTAGGATGGACAAAATAGCTGAATTTAGTTTTTTTTTCTGTTATGTGCATGTTTGACTAGCATTTGTTTGTAAATGTTAAATGTATAAGTGATAACCATGTTGTACACCCGGAAAAAGCCGTGTTGGCTAAAGTGGGAGGACACTCGACTTTCATTCCGAAGGTCGTGGGTTCAAACCCCGCCATGCACCTCTGTATTTTTCTTCTTGAGAAATTTATGTGCGCTTTAGACACGTGCTTTAACGGTGAAGGCAAATATCGCGAGGAAACCGGCATTTTCTGAGAACTTTAAAAAAAAGAGTTTGAAGGGCATGTGACATTCACCAACCCGCACTTGGCCAGCGTGGTAAATTAAGGCCTAATCTCTCTCGTCAAGAGAGAAGTCCCTGTGTCCCAGCAGTGGTAACGTTAATAGGGTGATGATGATGATGTTGTACACCAATATTGTTATAATAACAACATAAGAGTTAAAAGCTGAGTTGTTCTATTCGCTTCTCAACTCAGTGTAAAAAATTGAAGCGAACTGTCAAGACTATGTTATTTCCTTGATTGTTCTTAGTTTTTATTTAAATTAGATTTAAGTTGACCTGTCCATGTAAGCATAGGCTTCTAAGGAAATAAACGTTTTGACTTTGACTTTGACTTAGAGAGGCTAAGCGTACTCTGTAGCTGTACTTTTGTTGTGTGTAGTACTTTGCGGTCTACTTTAGACGCACCTGTAATGTTGACTTTCACGCCGAGCCCTCGAGGCTCGTCACTGGCATTCCGAACTTTCTTGGTTATGTTTGTTTGTTTATTTTCGTTTGTTTTCCAATTTGCATAGAATCTCTCTTTAGTTCTTTAGCGGGTTCAAACCCCGCCTCGCACCTCTGGATTTTTCTTCTTGAGAAATCTATGTGCGCTTTAAACACGTGCTTTAACGGTGAAGGCAAACATGGTGAGGAAACCGCATGTTTAAGAGTATGAAGGACATGTGACATTCACCAACCCGCACTTGGTCAGCGTGGTGAATTAAGGCCTAATCTCTCTCGTCAAGAGAGAAGTCCCTGTGTCCCAGCTGTGGGAACGTTAATAGGGTGATGATGAATGATATTCTTTAGGTAAGCCATTTTATATAAAGCATACGTTTTTGGTGTAATAGTTTTTATAGTCAAAGACAAGGACATTAAATTTAATTATCTCATTAAACGGAAAGGAAAAATGTACATTCCATTGTTGCTAAAAAATATGTAGTTGATAAGTATGAGATGGTATCATATTTACAGCTGGGGTGTACGGTTCATTTTAATAACTTTTTGCCATAAAAAAACCCAAATACACAAAAGTTTTGCTTCATTTATAAAGTTTTTATTAAGAAAGTGGCGGTCAGAGAGCTCTCCCAGCAAAGTACTTGCAAACTTTAACTAAACTTAAAATAACGTTTATAAATATGTCTCTCTTATATAAACATTGATTAAGTGTTTTGCATTTGTTGTTATACGAGTAGCAGCTACAGAAAAATATCATCCCACAAATTTACAACTCTCTATATATATATCATGGTATATATACAGCCTGGTGACAGACAGACAGACAGACGACGAAGTCTCAGTAATAGGGCCCCGTTTTGCCCTTTGGGTTCAGAAACCTAAAAATACAGCATTAGTTTTTCGAAAATTTACTAGCCGCTCCCGGGAATCGAACCCGATCATTTTATTTGTTCATTATTACAGTGTCCGCTACTAAAGAAAGATGCCATCTGAGCCGTTTAATGTAAGATAATTTGTGCCATACGTAATTATTATATTAACATACTATTTATAAGATAAGCAGACAATAATGCTTTAAAAATAGATAAGTCTAGTGTCTAACTGAATAATTTATCATGCCAATGATCTAGATCAACAAAACGTCTGTTTGTTTTTAATATAAATCAGTTGGATATGGCATTCTAATAAGCATAGGACAAATTTATTTCGGAGCACAGTTAATATTAAAACACGCACATAATACATTTTAATATAAAACAAATATACATTCTTCGCCGCGCCGCCGTTATTCGTTATCTATAGATAGATAGATAATATCTTTATTGCACACCAATGCTTATAGACTAACTTAAAAATAGTAAATCTATCTGTCAAAATATATTTTACTAGATGAACCGGTTTTCCTCGGGATGCAAAAACTTTCCTCTTGGACACTATATCGTCGGCACTATAGTCCTTTGGGGGGGACTATAATGCCGACGCCGAAGCGACAAAAAGCCTGACCTGATTGTTTTTAAGCTATTGCATAGCTTTTATTGCTGGCCTTGAGCGTGGAGACCGAATCCAGAAGGACTATAATGCCGACGCCGAAGCGACAAAAAGCCTGACCTGATTGTTTTTAAGCTATTGCATAGCTTTTATTGCTGGCCTTGAGCGTGGAGACCGAATCCAGAAATTCTGTAACGAAAAAAAACTAATACTCCGACCGGCACAGCGGTGATACTTTTTTTAGTTTTTCCATCTATCGATAAATAGCAGAACTTTTAATGACTTTTTGAAATATCACGCTTGTCTCTTTAGTTCAGCAACCCGCCTTTAGGTGGCATTGGTTGTATCGGCGTTACTGCGTATGCGTATAATCCCCTTTAATAGTATCAAAGAAAAAAAATACAGCATAATATATATAAATTAAATATATAATTATGATTGCATGTGTTGATAAAAATGGTATGCAATAGCTTTACCGCGGCAATCTCCGAGTGCCACACGTCTTTTTTGTTTATTTATCAACATTAGTTTTTTGTTTTGGTGTAATATTGAGAATATTATCCATAAATACCTATTATCGTTAGTATTGCTAAACTAATATGAAAATGGTTAAGTAGGTTACCATATAAATTTCTACCTAATCAATTTCAAGGGCTACATTAAAATGTCACGTCCATTTTCAAGGAAATAGTATCATACCTAAATGTTATTAGAGTTATAGCTCTTCTTGGTTTGTGGGCGTCGGTGGGCTCAAGGCAAGCCGCGTGCCTAACATAGTTCTAATATCTAAGGTTGTGGTCACATTACACTTAGAATGTCTACTAGCTACTGACTATCTCTGAACGTTATCGAATAATATTAATTTATTGTCTGAAAAATCATGTAACGTAAGCGTGTATGCCAAGCGTAAGTAAAACATCTCATTTCGCGGTTATAACATTTTAGATTTGTATACATGGTGTTTTTTAGCAGCCTATATGATACCAATTACACGCCTTGGTGAAGGTCAGGGCGCCACCGAAATTAATGAAAGTCTTTGTGGGAGGCCAACATAGAACATCCTATACCCACCCAGCTCTGCTTAGTAACGTTGTGATGCTGTGTGACAAGTCATTCTATTAATTATTTAAATTAAAATGATGCCCTACTTAAGAACTGGGTAAAAGCTTTCTTCTTATAACGCCAAGTTTACAATTCTGTACTAGGGTGAACCAGTGTTTTCCTTCCTTAGACTCGACGAAGCTTCGTTCCTGCTGGCCGATTCGGTATTGATAAGTGCTTATTAATAAATTGCGGTTCAATCTACACTTTACATCCAAATATATTTCTATTGTACAATATAAATCCGTTTCTATGCAAAACTTAACGAACAATTTGTCAAAAGGCGCCAGCGTCTTCAACAAAAAGCTCTCATACGATCGTTAGATCCATAACGATTGAGATATTTAATCGTAAATTACATTTAGTATCATAGTAGCTGTGTTGTTAATAGAATGCCACATAAAATATATACAATATATTAATTAGTTACTTGGTTATTTGGCAACAAAGCAGTTAAGTAGGTACCTACTACAAACACTACATTTATTTTCTCGTCAATTGAAAAGTAGCGTGTTGGAGCGCAGAGCCTGTAAAAACACAGCTACCGTAATTTTACGGCAGTTCACAGGATGGATTTAGGTGCCGCTTTTCGGATGATGCGGAAACGAAATATGAATGTCTGTTTAAAAATATATTGCATATTTTATTAACAATCTAACTTGGAGAACGGAAAACATTCACCCTAGATGAATGTTTTCTGTTGCTTGAAATTAAGTGGAATATATTTTTTTTTATTTATTTAAGTACACTAACTCGATTAAACACCCAATTACATTACTTACACTTATAACACAAAAAATAAAACACACAAAAAAAAGTCACTAATAAATAAAATTATATAAATTATTATTAAAAATGTTTTGGTGCATTTTATAGATTAATAAATATAAATTTAAAATTTAAGAAGAACCCCCGATTTTAATGTTTTAATTACCTTAAATGTAAAACAACATAATATTATGTAATGTGGACACGATGCGCTTTGGTTTGATACCCCACACTAGTATATTTGCATATTTTTTATTTTCCTTCCCAACTCTCACTCCCATAACTTTTAAACGGCTTAACCGATTTTCATGAAACATGTCTAAAAACACCCGGGCCAAGCTCACCTTTCATACGAAAAGAAACTCAATTGAAATCGCTCTTTTTTGGTCGGGGGTTAATTAGGATTGAAATTATAAAATAATATTTTAACGAATTAAATTAATATAAACTAAAATAACAATTAAGCACAACATCCTTCCATTAATTCATCACATCACTCTCGCAAAACTTCAGGCATACAATAAGCTCTCCATTAATCTGCGAAAATATCGCAGTCTGGGTTCTGTCTGTTAATCATTAATATTGTTTCATATTTATTAAGGTATTAACATGTCTATCGCACATCGAATATCACAGATTTTCCGTTCACTCCGCGACGGACACTAGGACCTGCGCAATGTTTTTTTAGATCTGTCGTACCGTATTCATAGCTTGCAAATTTATATGAAAGGTGACCCGCCTGGCCCTCTTTTATGCCTATGCCTATGCAACATGGTTCTTACCTACCGTAAGGAGTTCTCAAAAATCAAAGGAGTATTGATCTAAGTGAAAACGGCGCGAAAATCTATATTTTTATTTTGTTTACTTTCAATAACCTTACATGGAATGATAAGCCCAAAATTGTATTATTCACTTTTGATAATATATGGCTACACATCATTTACAACATAACGGCCTGTTAGAATGAACAGGCCTATATTAATTTGGGAATTCCATAGGCCTAACCGCCGTTATATTACGGTGGCGAATTTCTTAAACATCTGCTTCGCATCGCTAAGCAAAATTGATATACGATAAAACTATGCTAATTTGAGCGATGCTGGCTCAATTATAATATCTCTAGTATAGAACCTGCGTGGAAACATGTCAGATAGAAATGTGACATTGACAGATGAGGTTTTTAACCTTACGAAATTGCCATTTGGGTAGCTGCTTGTTATTTTGAAAATCTTCATCATCATCATCACCCTATTAACGTTCCCACTGCTGGGACACAGGGACTTCTCTCTTGACGAGAGAGATTAGGCCTTAATTCGCCACGCTGGCCAAGTGCGGGTTGGTGAATGTCACATGCCCTTCAAACTCTTTTCTTAAAGTTCTCAGAACATGCCGGTTTCCTCACGATGTTTGCCTTCACCGTTAAAGCACGTGTTTAAAGCGCACATAAATTTCTCAAGAAGAAAAATCCAGAGGTGCGTGGCGGGGTTTGAACCTACGACCTTCGGAATGAAAGTCGAGTGTCCTCCCACTTAGCCAACACGGCTTTTTCTCTTCATAGGCATTTAGATTATTAAATAAAATGATACACCTATAGATAGATCTATCATATCTTTAGCACACCAATAATACAGACTAACTTAAAATATAACATCAATAGCCACATTACTAGTTGTACAATCGGCGGCCTTATCACTAAAAGCGATCTCTTCCAAGCTACCTTTGGATGGATAGGATTTGCTAGGAACACGAAAGACGGTGCACAAAGATACAACAGTACGGTGCATTCAAGTTTCGAGTGACGTATCGCTTTCGTACAATTTATACGAAACTTATACGTCACAAGCTCACTCTGCAATTTTGATACTCTATATTTTGGCACTTTCCTTAATTGATTAAGCGTAAAATAGGTGTCCAGTAATTTTGGTTGGGCTAACAGACGTACTAAACTAAATACCAATACAATTTATTATGTAGTAATCATTCCTACTTGTTCTCGTACATTTAGAATAATATGATTTTAGTTTTGTTTTTAAACCCCCGACCAAAAAAGAGGGGTGTTATAAGTTTGACGTGTCTGTCTGTCTGTCTGTGTGTCTGTCTGTTTTTCTGTGGCATCATAGCTCCCAATCAGATGGAGCGATTTCAATTTAGTTCTTTTTTGTATGAAAGGTGAGTTTGGCCCGGTTGTTCTTAGACACTGTTTCATGAAATTCGGTTGAGGTGAGAGTGGGAAAGGAAACCCGAAAATCTGCAAATATACTCGAGTGGGGTATCAAATGAAAGAGCATCGCGTGCCCTAACTACTAAATATTATGGTGTTTTACTTAGAAGGAAATTAAGGCACTGAAATCGGTGGTTTTTCTTAAATTTTAAATTTAGATTTATAATTAACTAATGAACATCTTGACGTGTAGGTACTCATACCACTTCTATGAAAAAATCAACATTTAAAAGCCTCGGTCTGCCTCCCACTTGCTGTAACGCCCAACAGGGTCCACATTGTGAAACATGCATTCACAATCCAAAAACTATGTCATATATTTAAGTTAACCAATGTGTAAACAGCAATAAATGAATTGAGTATTGAGAAACGTATATGTACTAAATAAATTGCTTAGTAAACAGGAGTAACATCTATCAAATAATTGTAATTGTTATAAACGAGTTGGAGATCGTGATCTAATCGTGTTATTAAACTTGTTAGTTGTAACATTAAATAACAATTATTGTAACGAGGCAGACAGCATTCTTTGCAATAAATTATGTCTTTGTTTGTTATGATATGGTTGGCCTACCGCAAAAATGTTAATGGGATAATGTTGTTTGTTATAGTTATTGTGTAAACTTAAAGGACGTAACGGCAAAATTTTATTATAATGTTTTTTTTTGTTTGACATGTGTGTGCTATGAAGTTTGTGTCCCATCATACTAATATTATAAAAGTATATAAAGTATATTTTAAAAGTTAGGTTAGCCGTGTTGGCTAAGTGGGAGCACTCTAGACTTTTATTCCGAAGGTCATGGGTTCAAACCCCGCCACGCCACGCCACAATCTGCAAAACATGGACATAACTCAAAGTGTTTGCGTAAGAATTCTAACGACCATCACTAAACGTCAATCAACGAATAAAATTGATTAACTACCTAATTGTGTTGTTAAAATGTAATTAGTAAAGGCCTTTCTCACGCGACCAGGGATTAATTAATCTTACATCAATAAAGGGCCTGTTTCACAATGGTTAGACAATGGCTAAAATGTAGAGCTATTTCGCTCAGTTACATGTGACAAATTTCCTCGAATTTAGTGAAATAAGTCCTTATAAGTCGCTATAAACTATAGAGATCGCTCACAGCGATAAGGTCGCCCTTTGTACGCTGATGTATTGTTTTGTTACTGTTTACTGGTTGTATAATTTTTGTTGTGTACATGTACCTCTATAATCAAGTATATTTAATCTATATTATCAATAAATGACTATTATTATTATTATTATGACTATTATTAATCTATCTATGTTAATCGGTTGTGTTGGAAATTGAAATACTTTTATCCTGAACCTCTTTTCATTGCACTACATTATATCAAACTTATGGAACCATCTATTGGGTAAAAACTAATTTCACTAAATCGTATAACTAAGTTCTGTGTTAATATTAACTAACGCTGTCCCAAAATCACGACTATATCTCGGTAATTCTATCTTTATAAATATATTTTAAAGTCAAAGTCAAAGTCAAAACGTTTATTTCCTTAGACGCTTATGCTTAGATTGACATATAGACACTATTATAAATTAATATGACATTATCGTTTTCTCACTTGCGCGGGAGTGGAGATTAAATAATTTGGTTCTTCTGCTTGCTCCAGCTAATTGCTTCATAATTGTGATGGGTGATAAAATATATCTTAAGAGTACTTCTGTATTTATTAATAAACATAACCTGAGTGAAGACTCAGGTACTGCGATAAGGCCGTCCTTAGAACTTCTTCCTCATATGTGATTTTTGTAAATATGATTTTGTTTTGGTGTACAATAAAATGTTTTTGTATTGTATTTGAAGAAGACAAGAATGAATGAGTGACTTTCTAGATATATGTCATCTTCGTCCACATCGACAATTACTATCAGATGAGACAGTGGACTAAAATAGAGGTAGGTATCTCCCATAAAAAAGTTAGGCTTCCAAGCTGAATATCTTCATCAAAAAGTCAAAACACAGATTAATAACCGATCTAGAGCTCCCGTCATAAATCGCGAACGTACGGTACCAATAACGGACAAGCGCAAAAACTCTGCCATCTATCATAGTCAAAATATTTGTATGAATGAGACAGACGGATGGGCTAACGGTGTGTGCGACGATAGCAAATAATATATGAGGAAAATGTTTCGATGATCAATATAAAGAAATATGTATCGTTGATATTGATTGAATACTTTTAATAGATTATAATGCCATATATTTATGTTACTACCGAGCTAGATGTTGTTGTGTGGATTGTCCGGAAATATTGTTTTATTTGTTCTTAATTCATATGCTGGATATCATAATGGTTTTAGTTGGGGTTATGATATGATATGATAGGCACATAAGCCTTCATGTGACCGCAATCTCACCTGATGTAAAGTGACGATGTGGTCTAAGATGGAGCATGAAAACATAGAAGATGGCTTCTCCGGACCACATTAAGAAACACGAAAAAATCATTTCACGCACTGGTCCTGTCCGGTAAAAAAGAAAATACAAGAAAAAACACATATTGTAGCCAAAAACCTTATAACCAGTTACGTATTCTTACGTATCTACGTGATACCCCTTGGAAGCTCTAAGCTTGTATTACGGGTACTAGACATCTGTTATTCTCAATGAAATTGAAATTTTAACTATAAGTATTAAACACCCCGACGAAGGCTTCTTGAACATACAAACACTTGGCCGATCGGCGAGAATCGAACCCGCGACGCACCAATTACGTAGTCAAATTTTTCTTTAGCAATTAAGTTAGTGAAATATAGTTACAATTATATGTGACTGTAGTAATAACTATTGACTAAGGTCAGTCGTTTTTTATACACTATACGGAAATTATTAAGCCAGTAAAAAAGGCCATATATTAATTTATCATATTGAGCGTGACTTAATTCTTGACATATCTAATCGTTATATCAATTGATAAGTGATTGAATGGTTTTTGTTTCATGAAATATAGTAGTGTTGTTGCGTAGGAAGTATTTAGACACAACAAACCAGAATAAAAGCAACAGTTTCTCATATACACACGTATATTAAACTACATAAATTAATAAATTTGGCAATATTATGACTTAAAACGAGAATTATATATCATGATTTGACGGTTTTTGAGTTTTCCGACGTTTCGACACTGTTGCAAGTGCCATGATCACGAAAAGAACCTACCCGTTTCAAATCATAATATTATTAAAAATCATGATAATTTAAAAAGGTAAATTTGGCAAGTTTGAGAAAATTCATACTACCCCTAAGGTTCCTTGTAAAGTTTAAACACTTTAACAAAACAAAAATTAAAGTGCAATAAATGTACATTTAAAATTTAAGAAAAACTTCCGATTCCAATGCCTTAATTTCCTTAAAAGTAAAACACCATCATATTTTGTAATGTAATATTTTGTGATGCGCTTTCATATACTCGATATTTGCAGATTTGTTCTTATAGCGGCAAGATAAAGTACGTCATCCCTCAAAATTTCAACTTCCGCTAGAGGTATTGGTACTTGTATTTTTATCTAGCTGGCCTCTAACTTGTTCCCTTCCTTTCCCTTGAATCACACATATATAGCAGAAAACCACATAGAGATCCGTTCAGTATCTTTTAAATGTATCCCGAACATAAAGACAGCTAGACAGAAAGACACGACGATGGACTTTAATTAATAATATGTTTTCTATAAGTTAACTTGATTTGACTTATCCAAGTGATCACTATAATTCTATGGATATAAATGTATTAAATTGTCATGGAATTTAAATTCACATATAATTTGGGTCAATGGAAAAGGTCAATTTTAAATGAGACGTTGAAACTAATTATGTTTTAGTACAAAAAGATGTTTCAACAGAAGCTTAATAACTTGAAACATGCGTGTCTAACATACAAGTGAAGGACTAGATGTTCTCAGGTTGTGGATAATCATGATTTTAAGGCTTATTAGACACATTCGTGATTTTGACGACCTTTGTTCCAACTTATGCGAATGTTTCTAAGTTTCCCGTGTTATTTGGGTAATTGATTAGTATCATCTATACTAATATATAAAGCTGAAGAGTTTGTTTGTTTGTTTGTTTGTTTGTTTGAACGCGCTAATCTCCGAAACTACTGGTTCGAATTGAATAATTCTTTTTGTGTTGGATAGTCCAGTTATCGAGGAAGGCTATAGGCTATATAACATTACGCTACGACCAATAGGAGCAAAGATATAGTGGTAAATGTGTAAAAAACGGGAGAAATTGTTCATCTTTGAAGCCTTCCGTTGCGTGCGCCGTGAAAACGGTTCAAGATACACAAATAATATGTATTAAAGAATAATAGCTCTTTTAATGATCTAAAAAACATTCCGCGATAGTATATGTCTATCTTTTAAGATTAACTTACAAAAACCGTTTTTAAGGTACCTAATTTGGTCAAAATAATTTGTTTAAGTTGTATCAACATAATAATATTAATCTTTATTCAAATAAATATGTTGTTGGTTAAGAGTACTTCATCCATTATAACGCGGGTAGCACCGCAGGGCACAGCTAGTATCTTATATTTCATCTGTTACTGTATACTGTTTGTATTATTTTTAGTCTACAATATAGAGAGTATCTATTTATCATTTTTTTTGCTCAGAGTATATTATTGTTTCCTCAATAGTAATTATGAGTCATGTTAATTAATTAATTAATTTTGATCGACAATCCATACATGCAATAATGTAGACCCCGTGGTCAGCTCTCAGCTCTAAGCGATCGCTCTAAAGCGATAAGGCGGCCATTTTTACTTCTTCTTTACTTCTTTTATGTCAATTTTTCTAAAATGTAAAACCCGCGACCTAAAACCTACAGATTCGATGAGTTCAAATAGACATTAAATACTTATATGGAACCGAATTATATAGTACTAATTCTATGTAATACATTTAGCTAATACTAATTAGAATGGATTTCCGCAATGTAACGCCTTAAACTATAAATTATCAAACATTATGATCAAATAAGATCACTAATAAATAACTTGAAGTTGCAAAAAGGGTATCATTAGTTCCGTGTAATAGATTTGAATGAATGAAAGAAAGAAAGAAAAATATGTATTAGTACACAAAACAATTACAAAAACAATAACAACAAACTTAAGCTTATAACAAATTAAATATAGGTACCTTAAAACTATTTAAAATTTGTGTAATAAAGGGTCCCTGGCTCAGCATAATGCATCTGCCACAGGGCCCGTAGGAACCCGTAGGAATTTGTTTGCTGGAACGGTTGGAAAACTGGACATTTCTACATTCAGTCTACTTTCAAGTTTCTGTTGGAATGCGGAGCTTAGTCTTAGATGACTTTCGTACCTAGTGAAAGTCATCTAAGACTAGTCATTAAAGCTAGGTTCAGCTTCGATATCCAACCCTGGTGGTCGGTAACGAAGAAGCCTAGCGTCATTTGATGGTGCTATTACAACGTGCGATTGATGAAAGAATAACCTAAATGTAAAATGTAAAAAAACCCCTGTTCTAACTTTAGTTCCTTTAAAAGTAAAAAGTCATACTATTTTGTAATGTGCACGTGATGCGCTTTCATTTGAGACCCAACTCGAGTATATTTGCAGATTTTCGTCCTCACTTTTACCCTCATAACTTTTGAACGGGTCAACCGATATTCATGAAACATGTCTAAGAACACCTGCGCGAAACTCACTATTCATCCAAAAAAAAACTAAATTGAAAACGGGAGCTATGATGTCCCAGATAGACAGACAAACACGTCGCTCTTATAACACCCCTCTTTTTTGTCGGGGGTTACAAAAACACTTGTTGTGCCAACCCCACGTTGTGTTACTTGTTTTCAACCCCCAACCAAAAAAGAGGGGGTTTGACGTGTCTATCTGTCTGTGGCCTCATAGCTCTAGAACGAATGAAATAATTTAATTAGGTTTTTTTGTATGAATTTTGAGTTTTACGCGTGTGTTAGACATGTTTGAAGAAAATCGATTGACCCGTTTAAAAGTTATGAGTGTAAAAATGGATAAAATCTGCAAAAATACTCGAGTGGGGTCTCAAATGAAAGCGCATCACATGCACATTACAGAATAGCATGACTTTTTACTTTTAAGGGAACTATAGTATTGGAATCGAAGTACACTTATTACACTCATTCGATTTATATTTATTTTAGACTAGCGGCCCGCCCCGGCGTCGCACGACTAAAAAAGTTCCCGGCAATTTTTCCTTATTTGCTTACCGTTTAGACCTACCCTGGACTACGACAAACGTTTTAAAACCAAAATCAGCTCAATCAGCCCATCCGTTCTCGAGTTTTAATCAGACTAACGAACAACAATTCATTTTTATTTATATAGATATAGATAGATTTAGATCAATGATTATTCTTTAAACAAAAAGTCGTGTTGTATTCCAAGCTAACCAGCTATTCGCGGAAATATACAGTTGTGTTATCTAGCCGAGCCGGTGCAATGAATGGTGGTACGACTGGTTCGCAGCCTTACAAGGTCGACGTAGTTATTGAGGCAGCTTTGAGTACAGTTAGCCCTATGCCAAGGACTGTGCTAATAGTTCAATGCAAAGGGTAATGTTTGAACGGTGGAATTTGGTTTAGAAAATTTTAGGGGACACTGGAGAAAACTACTTGCAATCCCTGTGTAATTACTTATAGTCGATATCGACAATTCTTTTGTGTTGAGTTTAGAAATAACTTTATTTTAGACATTATTTTATAAGGTACTAGCTGTGTCCTGCGGTGCTACCCGCGTTATAATGGATGAAGTACTCTTAACCAACAACATATTTATTTGAATAAAGATTAATATTATTATGTTGATACAACTTAAACAAATTATTTCGACCAAATTAGGTACCATAAAAACGGTTTTTGTGAGTTAATCTTAAAAGATAGACATATACTATTGCGGACTGTTTTTTAGATCATTAAAAAAGCTATTATTCTTTAATACATATTTTTTGTGTATCTTGAACCGTTTTCACGGCGCACGCAACGGAAGGCTTCAAAGATAAACAATTTCTCCCGTTTTTTACACATTTACCACTATATCTTTGCTCCTTTTGGTCGTAGCGTGATGTTATATAGCCTATAGCCTTCCTCGATAACTGGACTATCCAACACAAAAAGAATTATTCAATTCGAACCAGTAGTTTCGGAGATTAGCGCGTTCAAACAAACAAACAAACTCTTCAGTTTTATATATTAGTATAGATTCTTATTTCCACACTTTAAAAAAAAATTGATAAGTTAGACTCGTACTTCTAGGGATCAATGTTCAGTTAACTTTTGCAAAAAAAAAAGGAAAAAAATAGTTGCGAGAAAATACGATGAATATAAAAAACAGTTTATAAAATCCATATTTAATATCATTACATGAAGCTAATTATTTTTTAAGAAAAATTCAGAGGAGCGCGGCGAGTTTTGAACCCACGATCTTCGGAATTAGAGTCGAGTGTGCTCCCACTTAGCTAACACGGCTTTAACTATGAGCGCTTTAAACACGTGCTTTAACGGCGAAGGCAAACATCGTGAGGAAACCGGCATGTTATGAGAACTTTGAAAAGCTTGAAAGACATGCGACTGTAATGGTGAATTTAGGCCTAATCTCTCTCGTCACGAGAGAAGTCCCTGTGTCCAAGCAGTGGGAACGTTAATAGGGTATCTAGGATGCAGAAAATGCTTATTAAAGTGATACAGTATAAATATAGTCAGGTTTTATGTTAGATTATTCTCGACTAACCGCATAACTTTGATTTGTGATGATTTGTTTTCTTGCACGCCCAGGATGACCGGTAGAGAATGCTTCTAGCATTAAGTCCTCCTCTGTACATTGTTTTTTGTGCACAAAGTATAAATAAATAAATAACTCAAGCTTAGAGCTTTACCACAGATATTTTTGTGTGGATTGTCTGGAAACTTTTATTTATGAATTAAGTAGGTCTACCTACTATATACATTATAGGTATATTTATATATATGTAATAAGCAGTTATTCTGCAATATTTTACATAATTCGCTAGAAACCTTGCTTACGGCACTTACGATTACGACTTGTTTGTATGAAGCAAGGTCACATCAAAAATGTATTAGTCTTTGAGTCCGCACCTGCTTATTTATTTATAATTTATAGAAACACCCACTTTGCCAATTTAATGATCTTAACATTCTTAAGTAGTTGGCTAATTATATTTTCTACACTATGATTTGAATAATAACAAAAGATAAAATGCAAGGATATAACGCCCAGTTGCACGATTGATATTTAAATTTGAAAGATTTTAAGTAACAATTTTAACCCCGCAGCACTCTCTACTGGGTACAAAAAAATGCTACAGGTTATTAAAACTTGGTCATAATTTTTTTCCTACACTTTCTAGCTTCTTAAGATTCTAAATACCTCCGGACCGATAGTTTATTTACGTCGTCACCCCACGAAGCAGGAAATTAGAGTGTGAAAAGTTCTTTAAATATTCACGTTTAAAGTGAAGATGGTTAGAAAATACCCGGTTGCCAGTGTTTGTGTTAGAACATTTTTCGATAAGTTGGTTAGTACAAAATATTGAAAATTAATCTTTTTAATTATTTTGTAATGAATCTATGGATATTAGACTAAATTTTGGGATAAACAATAAATTTTCTTGTTTCAGTGGCGGATTTTGGGAAGAATTTATCGAATTAATCGATCTAGATTTTACATAGCAGAAAAGATACATATTATTATATATACCCGGTATAAAAATCACTCAAGTCCAAAACGCAAAACCAAAATACACTAAATTTATAGGAAATTGAACGTAATGATAGGTGAACATGCATTTTCATAATAACCACCTATTCAATTTTTCAAGGGCACCTATATTTGAAAACATTTCGTTTTATTGGCATTCAAATGAAACAATAATTGCATACCTTTCAAATAGGTAATTGGGTCCAATGTGTGAATGACTTTGCAAGGCTGACTCAGATTGTTGAAATGTCCACAGAAAATTAATACCTGCTTAAATTCTAGCGCCTATTAAGGTCAGATAAGGAGTTGATTTAATATTTATTTCTTCCGTTCTTGGTACAAATACTACCTATAGGTACCTAACTTAATAAATATTCAACAGCCCTTAAAATGTATCTTATTATTTACCTTACTTATCTACATACCTTACGGCCAATTATAGATTTTCTTTATATTAACAAATATTATAGTAATCGGCAGTCAAACAAAATTAATTAAGTTACGTATTATATAGATTACATAAGAAGCATATGTTTGAGAAATGTTAATATATTTACAAACTAAAACTTAATTAAACTTAATTTTAAACGAATATCATAATTATGTTGTGCCCATAATAGGCGAGCACAAAACTTTTCAATGATGATGATGAATTTCGATTTTTTTTATTTTATCTTCACAGATGACTCAATGGCTCCAACCGCGGTTACATCTATTGAAGCTAAGCAATGACTCAAGTATTACCAAAGTCATTCATAAATAACTTGTCAAATGACGTTTTGCAAACTATTGCAAAAGTTCCCACGGGGTATTTCAACAAATATTATTTTTACATATTTGCTTACAAGGTAAATATTTTGAGTGTTTTCATGCACGGCTTGTTACGCAAAGGCTTGTTAACTTAGGGCGGGGCTAGGCGAACCGTGATTTTAATATACGATACCCAAGATGACAACATAAAATATTGGTATTCCATTTAGTACGTCTAATAGGTTTAAAATACTGGACACTATTTTTCGCTTTATCAATTTCATTAGAAAGTGCCAATATATTTTATTTTTACTAGCAAACGAAAAATTACTTACAAAGCGCGAAATTTCAACGCATTAAATTATCTTTACCCAATGCAAACGTAAACAAAATTCTGTTGCAAGAATGAACTCGCACGTTAACATTGTTACCAACCATTACAGGTTGGCAGGTAGAAAATGCCTAGGCCCACCTTTTTGTACACAATTCTAATTTGTGCAAATAAAGTGTTTGAAATAAATAAATTCATTAAATTTGTAATGCCGTTAGGTAAGCGAATCAAGATATTTTTAATAAGTTTTCTATTAGACTCTATTCTAATAAAAATATACCACAAAGTAATATTGAGAAGGTTTGGGAATCCTCTCTACTTTCTCATTGCAATAACGTTGGCCAATCGCCACATCAACCACTCGTCAATATTTACCTATGATTGCATAAAGCCAACAGCAGGTAATAACTCCATTGAACTGAGTCTATACGTACAATCGGAGAGAACAGTACAAAAAAAAAACATAATTCAATCAATCAATCAATAATTCATTTATTTATTTGACACAATTAAAATTACACAAATTACAAATGAATTCGAATATTATATCTTATGTCCAAGTTCATTTATGGCCTACTAGACATCTATCTTTGTCTAAATCTATCTATCTATAGATATTATAAATTAGAGTCCCGCATCTCTCCGTTCTTATGTTCGTTGTAAACTTAAATGCTACATAATAGATCTTCGTGCAGTGTTCAGCAATAGATAGAGCAATTCAAGAGAAGGTTTTTAGTGTATTATTTGTTAAGGATGTGTGGAATTAATGGAATTATGATGATAATTGTTGAAGGAGTCGGAGAAAAATCATTTAGTTCGTAACTTTTGTTTATTTAGAGGTAACCATGGCAACTGACAGTGTGTTGCACATATGGCAAAACTACGATTGCCGGGTCCAGCTTGTTTATTATGAACTAGTGGCCCGCCCCGGCTTCGCACGGGTTTTTATTCAATTTTATTCCCCGGCAATTATTCGACTTTTTCTCGCCTTTTAAGCCTTCCCTGGACCTCCACGAACATTTCAAGACTATGATAAGATAAATCCGTTCAGCCGTTCTCGAGTTTTAATCAGACTAACGAACAACAATTCATTTTTATTTATATAGATTAAATTTCTCGCTTTGATTGTTTGTCTTTCGGTCTTAATATTCATAAACTCAATTACTACTGAACGGATATTTATGCGGTTTTCATCCAAAGGTAGAAAGATTCAAGATACATTTTTTTGTATTCGTGTCAGTTAAATTTTTAATTCTGACCAAGAGAGATGTGCTTGCAGAACATGCCAATATTCCTTGTTAGTACATTTAAGTAACATCGCAAAACCTTTTACAAGCATTTTTAATTACTTTTTTATCACCCAATTCACACCACCACTGGGGCAATTAAGATAAAACTTGGTAGGAGATATTTTATGGGCCACAAGGACTTGGGGAAAACACAACATTATTTAAAAAAAAGTGTATTAAAAGCAAGTGAAATTAAAAAAATATATATGACCGTGGTTATGACTGCTTTCGTGGCGCAGAGGGTAAACGTTCGTTTGCGGTACATAGTTTGAATCCTGACTAAATTGTTGGCATTCAATGTTCAATTTAACATGGTACATAAGTTACAAATTCATGTATGATGACATCAAACTTGAAACAGTTAAACACGAAATATATAATTAACTATAGTTAAAATTACCTGATCAGACTAAGGAGTCAAATAAATTAACTTACAGCTTATCTTCAGGTGCAGGGAGTGTACCATTTTTCCGACTGAAAAGGCACAAATGCGAGTACATAAATACATGGACTTGGAATAGATACATAGAAAAAAAAAGGTGTGTGTGCGATTCACACACGATAGAAGTGAAACTTCAGTAAATCGACGAAAGAATAAGAAGAATAAAAAAAAAGTGTGTGTGTGTCAGCTACGACGCACGATTGGAGTCTACTACTTACGAACTATAATTATGATATATATCGAATAGAAAAAAGGGTAAATGAACGCATCTGCTAAAATGATAAGAGAAACAAACATATATCTGTAATTATTCGGATTATTTATATTACCTACTTCAATAAAGCGTATTACATAAAGTATGTTACAAAATAATATAAATAAAATACAGCAATACCTCTTTGCGCGATACTTCGTAGTCTCAACTACGAAGTATCGCGTAAAGAAATTTAAATAAAGCATTGTATTTGTGTCTCTTACCATTTCCGTTTCATCTTTTTGCATCCGGTTTGAAATCACTACGATTCTATAGAAGTTTCACTTCAAAAACCAAGAGACAATTAATTGGAAAAAAGGTGTGTGTGCGATTTACACACGGTAGAAGTGAAACTTCAGCAAATCGACAAAAGAATGAGATGAATAAAAAATAATACTGTGCAAAAAGATTTTGTTCGGGCGGTCACCCATCCAAGTACTGGCGTTCCGGAAAGTTGCTTAACCTTGTTAGCGTTTAAGATTGGCTTACCTGACGTATTTCCGTTGCATCCGGTCTGAAATCACAACGATTCTAAAGAAGTTTCACTTCAAAAAAATTTAAAGAAACTCAGACAGAAATAAGCCAAATTGCAGAATTACAAAAAAATATATAATATGTGTCCCAGAAATTTAAAATTTAGCTCTGATTTCACCATTATGAACGCAATCAGATCAGGTTTAGCCTAATATAAAACAGAGATTTAATTGTCATTTTCAATGGTTTGGAGGTTTCTTGTGTTCTCGTCCGTAAGTGTTAACCCTTTGAATCCTTACACGTGACCTCCGAGTGGTGCTAAGAACAGTCTCTGGTGGTAGGCTTCGGCCGCAGCTTGTCACCACCCTCCGGGCTGGGCCAGTGCGTGACGCGTTTTTCGTGTTTCGTGTCCGCAGAAGCTTTCTAGGTCTTCATGCCCCATCTTGGACCACATCGTCACTTTGCATCGGGTGAGATTGTAGTAAAATGAAGGCTTATTCAGCAAAAAAAAAACATGTTCAACGTGAAATATCAAAATAGGGGCTTAATCTTGAATTATTATAAATTTTGATAAAATTTAAATTGGGCTAAGGATTTTTACTGGTTTAAACTTTACACAGATTTATAAACCACGAAATTAAGAAAATCACATATTTTACTGTACATCTAAAACCTTAATGCAATGTGTAAAGATATTCCAAAGACGCATTCTTTGAAGGTAACTGTTAACACTTCTCTACGGACTAGTACGATATAGACTTATGAAATTACACAGAGATGACACAAACATGTGAATTTGTGATCGGAATGTCTGTTTGAAAGGTGTTTGTAGGTCATTTGGTAATAGCTGTCTCTAATGAGACTAAGAGTCGAATTTTTTTTGATCGTTTATTTGACTGAATATTACAATAATATGGTCAGAACCTAGCTAGAAATGAAAATCGCTAGTATATGTGTCCTTAATAATATACAACTATAGTGGAACAATAACTAGCAGACTTTTAGTGTAAAATATTGTAAACAAATTAAACGTGACTCGATAACTGTTGGACCAATTATTAGTAAAAGTAAATAATCTGCAAGTAACAGTTTCATATAAAAAATAATCGTTTCGTATAAGTTCTGTGGAGAAATTACGCGTTCAATTGAAACCCTCCATAAGTAGGTTAAAACATAAAACTTGATGTTCTTAATTTAACAAACAAAAACGAAACGGTTATGTCCAGTTTTTTTTTAAGTCTAGTGTAACATTATGCTGCCATCTGTCGAGAAGATTGAGAGTTAGGTTAAAATTACAGTCATCCAACATCCCAGTGTCTTCTGCTCTTGAACCCTAAGATTCCTCTGATAGATAAAGTTACAATGAAAACTCAATAGATGTCGCTTAAATGATTTTTTTTCTTTTGTGTTCATAAACGTGGCATTATTTTACGAACGGGGTTGAATTTTCACTTTTTGTGTATAAACCATATTGAAATTATTTGTGGCACATATTGACATATCCTTAATATTTTATAAAAATTATTATTTCACTAGCTGTCCATCCTGCAGTTTTACTTGCGTTTTGAAGATTTCATTAGCTACCAGTGAATTATGCTGGCGTTGCACGCTTTTTTATGGCGTTTGATATATATATAACTCCTTATTAACTAAGTACATATGCCTTACTTTTGGCATCAGCTCCGTGTAAAGGTACCTACATTCATTATAGTAAAAAAGGTTTTTTTAACAAGTAAACACTATACATTAATTTATTTTTATAGACGGTATACTTATTGAATTATTTTCCTACTGGCTGCTCGCTCGCGGCAAATATTTTTTCCCAAGGTAAAAAGAGGCTTTTGTCCTTTACTAAAAATTAATCCTTTAGTACTCGTAAGTTAAATTTTACTCAAATCGGGCTTTGCTCGCAATTATTGTATTTTCCCTTAAAAAAAACATAAAAACTTGCTTAAGTGTTATTCTGTTATGTAAGCTGATTATTTCATCAAAAACCATCCAGTACTCACTTACATTCTCACTATTAGTAGTAGATGCCCTGTTGGCCAAGTGGGAGCGCACTCGACTTTCATTCCGAAGGTCGTGGGTTCAAACCCCGACACGCACCTCTGGATTTTTCTTCTTAAAAAATGTATGAGCGCTTTAAAACACGTGCTTTAACGGTAAAGGCAAACATCGTGAGGAAACCGGCATGCTCTGAGAACTTTTAAGAGTTCGAAGGATATGTGACATTCACCAACCCGCACTTGGCCAGAGCGTGGTGAATTAAGGCCTCATCTCTCTCGGCAAGAGAGAAGTCCCTGTGTCCCAGCAGTGTGAACCTTAATGCGGCCGTCGCCGCTGCTGCCGCGCCTGCACCGCGCCCGCAACCAAGGCGGAAGGGGACTAAGAAGCCTTGTGGGCCACCACGTGATGCTGCGCCTGCTCCGGCTTCTGGGAAGGCGCCATGTGACGCGGAGGGCTTTACCATGGTTGTTCGCAAGTGCCGTAAACTTAAAGGCCGCAATCAGTGCGGCACTGGGCCCTCGGACCGAAACTCTGTGTTCCGAGCGGAAGTACCTACCACGCAAATCTACATCTCGCGCGTCTCGCACACCGTGAGCTCCGAGGCTGTGGTGGAATACATCCGAACCAAGACTGCATTTTTGGTTCGCGTCGAAAGGTTGGAATCCCGCAGTAATGTGAGCTTCGGTTCATTTATGGTGCGGGTTCCAACTAAACATCTGTCGACGTTCCTAAATGAGCAGTTTTGGCCGCAAGGGATCAAGTTTCGACGGTTCATCGGTCGCCTACACTGCAAGGCGAAACCGCCGTAACAGATGATCCAAGATGCTGACACTTTAGTTTATAAGATTTATATTTTTTATGTATGTTAGTCTATAAGGTATATGTTTATATGGGCCTTAGATGCCTGAAATAAATGATTTATTATATTATTATTATTATTAATAGAGTGATGATGATGATGATGAATAGTAGGCAGATATGATTTTCCTATGAGATAATTTAAAAATAATATGTTTATGCCTCAGAGCTAGAATATACAAAAATTCAACATATCTATGTATAATATGTATGTATATACGAAAAAAAATGTATCTATGTAGTATATTCAGTCACCTAACACCCATAGTAGGGGAAGGTGGAGGAATTGCGGACGCTTAAGCAGAATCACAAATAAAACTCAAACTATTAATAATAATCAGTCTTTCTTTATTAATTTTTAAACTATAGTTATTTACCTATCAAATTAACTTTAATAATTATATGAGATCAATCAACATGTATTAAATTTTAATCAAAAACAAAAACATTTATGTCCGTAATTACCCTTAGCTCGAGGGGTAAATACGGACCAGTGCTGGGTTAATTGCGGACAACATGGGGTATTTACGGACGAGGTCTCATTTAAGTCTTTTCTTGTTCCAGATTCTTTCCCTTTCTTTCTATTTTCTTTTGTTCTTTTTGTTATAGGTTTGCTTTTTCCGGTGTGCTAGTGTTAATGTTTTTTTTAACTAATCGTGATGTACGAGTAGTTTTTAAAGTTGGTACCTGCACTATATTACTAAGTGGTACTAAGGGAGATGGACAAGATTGACTTGCTCTATTTTGATTTACACCAGCTTCACTAATTTCACTCACTAAACCCCTGTCGAAAAGGAGTATTTTTTTCTTTAATTTCTTGCACAGCTCTTTGTAAAGTTTTAATGGTGGAAGCTGCTTCTTTTTTCTTAATATATTTTCGAGGCATCTGGAACAAAGAGATATTATCGCGGGAGGCAGGGATGGAGCAATTACAAAAATAATGTAAAATAAATATTTTGATAAATAATGGGGTGATTACGGACGTCCGTATTTACCCCAGGTCATTTGTCCGCAATTGACCCAAAATAGTTAGAAAAAGTACGACATCAAAATTTTTAGGTTAATCAAAATGTATCAAGCCTAACGGTCGTACTATTTACTCGTCATTAACATCGCAATTGATAGAAAATAGGGCTTTTAAACTGACACTTAGTCTTTTTGAATAACACGGAAAATAGTAAATACGAATATTACATCAAAACCACAAAAAAAAAATTCCAATTACCTTGAAACGGGTGCGCAGCAGTCTGTTAGCAGTGTTTGGTGGGCACTAAAGATGGCTGAACGAAACGCGTGATCGCGATAGTTGGACGCGTGGGGCAGGGATGGAGTAGATATATGTTAGTCCGTATTTACCCCGCGTCCGTAATTCCCCCATCGTCCCCCTACAAGCTCTGCTTAGTTTGGGGCATAGGTGATGCTGTGTGATTAGTCCGGAAATATTTATTTATTTATTTAATATCTTTATATACTTTTCCAGAGCTATCGAGAGAAGGATGCGGGCAAGGTAGTCCTCTACACCACGACCATGGGCATAGTCCGGAGCACCTACCAGCGCTGCGTGCTCGTGAAGAAGATCCTCAGGAACCTGCTGATCAAGTTCGAGGAGAGGGACGTGTTCATGAGCTCCGAGTACCAGGACGAGATCCGCGACAGGATGAAGGATGAGGATATTGTGGTGCCGCAGCTGTTTATTGATGGAGTGCATATTGGGGTGAGTTTAATTGTAATATAGCAGATTTTCATTTTCATGAAGTATTTCATTAGTATAAAACATTGAAGCGAACTGTCAAGACAATGTTATTTCCTTGATATCTATATTATATAAAAGAAAGTCGTGTTAGTTACACCACTTATAACTCAAGAACGGTAGAACATATTTGGGTGAAAATTGGTATGGAGGTAGTTTGTTATATAAGCAATTTAGTTTTATTCATTTTAAGTTGACCTGTCCATGTAGGCTATGTGCTTCTAAGGAAATAAACGTTTTGACTTTGGCTTTGACTTTGACATGTTTATAAGTTGATTATTTCAGGAAATTAGTTCAGGCAGGAACTATTATAAGAAGAGCCCGTTGACCCGACTACTCGTTTTTTAATCCTGTCAAAGGGGTTTTATAGTTTTTTGATAACGCAAATTTTCGATTCTTTGCAAGTTTTTGCAAATGACCCCGACAGTTTACGTCCTTGAATTTTCTACAGTCAAAGTCAAAACATTCTCAATTATAAATAGCAAAATAAACGTAGAAATAATTAAAATTAATTGTCTTAGTAAATTTACAAACAAACTCAAAAGCAAATCATGTAAAATAGTCTTTTGACAATTCGCTAAAAAAATATTTGCTTATTTGGGAAAACGCATCATCTTTCCACTTTTTTCTGAGATGAACTACTCAAAAAATAAACAATTTATGCTACTTTTTATATATTATGATGTATTTCTCTATTTACTTAAACCCAATCATGATAAATACTTTGAAAAAAAAACTCCTATTTCTGCCTTATATAGCTGAATAAGCTAAAACATACAATAAGCCTAATTATACCATTTGCTAGAATTGATTTATCAAGACTGTTTTTCTCTAAGCCATACCGACATCACAATGGCACCGCTATTATCGTTCCCAATGCTGGGACACAGGGAATTATATCTTGACGAGAGGAATAAGGCTTTTCTTCACCCAATGGCAAGTCTAAGCAATATTAACGTTATAATTAAAAACGAAAACTTACTATTTTACTATAAAGTTTTGCGAGACAGGTGATGCTAATTAATTAACAAAATCAACGTTGTCAAAATTTAATTAACTTTGCCATCAAATATTCTGAGTAAAGTGTAGTGTATTTTACTCTATAATAACTTGTGATATTTAGCATATGATAATAAACAAGGAATTGTTTAAAATGCTAGGTTCAAATTAATACATTTTGATTGATTGCATGATATGGTGGGGCTACATAAGCGGCCTAGAGCGAATATTTGATTAATATTGGCCGTATCTGTAAAAAAAAATATAGATACTTATAAAAATAACATATAAATACCTATTATAATATATATCAAACAATACCATTATGCTAAAGAATCAAGAAAAAATATTTATGGAGTTTACTCCTTGAGAAACGATTTGAGTTATAAGGCCCGGTACGGAAATTTTATGAGGAGTATAATCAAGTGTAACACGAAAAGTTGAGGCGTTACGTTGAAAGAGACAAACATATATATCTGTAGGATTGAACGTGTAAAAGAATGAGATGGAATACATTACACAGCGTATCTCATTCTCGGGGTCTCCTCTTTGCGCGATACTTCGTAGTCTCACTGTATTTTATTTATATTATTTTGTAACATACTTCATGTAATACGCTTTATTGAAGTAATATAAAACTCCAATCGTGCGTCGTAGCTGACACACACACACTTTTTTTACTTGACTTTTGAGGGTGCTGTACACCTCTAGGAGCGCGCGTCTTGTTTCCGCGGGCGTAAGTTCCACAATCGAATAGCCTGCACCGACAACGATTTGGTATAAAAAGTGGCAATATGTATGGAAATCGCAAGTGCGTTATTTTCCGATGACCAAAGACCATGAGAATAAGTATTGTACACTACAAAAATAATACAAACAGTTAACAGTAACAAGATAATACATCGGAGGAAAATGACTACCTCATCGCTGTCAGCGATTCCTTTCAGGCAACCTTTACGCTAATGTAGACAAAAATATTGCGTATACCCGTTCACGATGGTTAGAGCACGCCAGAGCGACACGAATATTCGCCCGCTGATATAGCCGCGCTAATAGAACAAACAGTTTTAGCCGGTTTTAAATACCAACTAGATTTTCACGCCACAGTGTTGCCCACGTTTTATAGATTTCCCTCGGTAAAATCCATCCTCGATAATAGACTATTATAGTTACTATCAGATAACATTGAAAAAAAAATTATATCGGTGTAGTAAAAGTAGTAGTTAAATTAGCGCGTACAAACAATCTTTATACAATACAATACATACAATACAAAACCGCTTTATTGTACACAACACAGGAACATAAACACGTGGAACAAAATAAAAAACAAGTGGTACAATGGGCGGCCTTATAGCTAAAAAAGCAATCACTTCCAGGCTACCTTTTGATGGATTTTTTTTATTTAAAATAGAAAGGAGGCAAGGGTGTGCAATCATACTTCCTACTAATATTATAAATGCGAATGTAAGTTTGTTTGTTACGCTTTCACGCAAAAACTACTTAACTGATCATCATGAAACTTTGCACATATACTCTTGAAGGTATTAGAAGTAACATAGGATACTTTTTATAGCGGGAAAATATGTAATTCGGCGGGAAAATCTATTTAAACGCGGGTAACACCGCAGGTCTCAGCTAGTATTAAATATAACAATATCATCTAAATATAATTTTCATCAGTGGTGGATTTACCAGCAGGTTGAGTAGGCTCAAACCAAGATTTTAGGGGCGGCTAAATTGGGGAACCATTTTTTTATACCTTAAGTATAGAAATCAAAGAGTTTTTTTAACGTTTACCAAATGTTCATTATTGTGTAAATAACACACATTTCCCCGCCCATACATGATTGTTGAGCTTCGATTAGCTTATAAATATACAGAAAAAATCTTTTACGTGCAATTTCAACAAAATTGTTGCATTGTAAAAAATGTATGATAATTATGACAATTGTTGAGGCAAGGTCAGCAAAAACTATTCAGCCTATACATTGAAAATTTGTAAATCCGCCACTGATTATGATACAGATATCTACATAAAAATATAGTATATATATATGGGTAGGTTATAAATATTAAGTCTTCTTAGTTAGATTTCGTAACGCCTTGTAAATTACCTTGGTATTATTACCTCAAGCTTAATGTCCCTCAACGGGCCATCAAAAGCCATAACTCAATGAAACGTAAAACAGTAATCACATTTAAAAGCAATAAAAACACGAGTCAACAAAACCTTGACCCAATATCTCCGGGATAAGTAATACAAAGTAACAGAACTCCTAGGACGGCTCTCAAGGAGCCCATCATAAATGCAAGGAGTATTAGCGATTCAAGGTTAAGTTGTTAGGGCTCCACAGCTAATGACAAAAAACGGTACATTTAAGTCAAAGTCACAGTCAAAACGTTTATTTCCTTAGAAGCACATAGCCTACATGGACAGGTCAACTTAAAATTAATAAAACTAAATTGCTCAAACAAAATATATCAAGGAAATAACATTGTCTAGACAGTTCGCTTCAATGTTTTATAATGAGTTGAGAAGCTTTATAGGTTTGTCATGTTTATAACATGCCCAAGTTGCTCACGCACATTTGTCAACAAACTTGGATACTCGAGCCATCAGAGCACACAAAAGAGTTAGACAGTCTACACCCTAACTGACATAAGTCTAGGTTAAAATGCCTGACCAGTGGCTCAGTCGCCATAGCCGAAATCGGCTAGGATACATCATCATCATCATGTTTATCTGTCGTTTATATCACAGCCACTTTTTGCAGAATCAATAAGAACTATATTGTTGAAACTTGGTAACATTAAATTTTCACATAAAAACATGAAAAAAAAACATTTATTTTTGCGGTTTCCTATTCAATGAATTTTTACATCAAGCACTTCCAAAGTGGTAAAAATGTCTCCCTTCCTCTGATTAGTTAATACCGTGATAAATAGCCAACGAAAATTGGTTTAAGCGAGATGTTTTAATACTTCATAAACCGCAATTTATATTTTCACCTATAAAGTTACTTAAGTCACCATCTCAGACCACATCGTCACTTTACATCAGGTGAGATTGTGGTCAAATGAAGGCTGATAAATAATAAAAAAAAAAAAAAAAAAAAGTGAGGTCAGTACGTGGATGGGTGTCTGCTCTGGTAAGGCGCAAGGAGCTAGGATACCATCTCATATTTTTTAGTTCATTTTTCAATCTTCGTTGAAAGGGATGAATTAAATACTTTCTATAGGCATAGATGAAATACAAACAGGAAGAAAAATGTATTAGCAATTTTCCCTAACTTGGGAAATTGCTTCCTTTATATTATTTATATGGAAAACACGTTATACTGAACGCTAATATAATATAACGAGAACTCGTAACGCTATCAGATATGAGATGATTGAATTTAATTTCACCATCATAAAGTACTTACCTATAACGCAATTTAGGGCTATATAAGAATATCGTTTACGTCTTTGTGATGTTGCGGCTGCATTAGCGGGCGAAGATTTGTGCCACGTTGCTAAAATCATCGTGAACGTATACTTACGCAATATTTTAGTCCAAAATAGCTTGACAAAGGTCTGCCTGGAAGAGATCGCTCACAGCGATGCGGCCGTCATTTGTACTCCGATGTATTATCTTGTTACTGTTTACTGTTTCTATTATTTTTGTGGAGTTCGAGCTACGCGCTTCAAGATTCAACAGTGACGTATTTGTAGGCACGTCCAAGCCAAATATCATCTACGCCTGAATACTTGTCGTTGCAACGATGTACCCGGCCACATACATCGGGTTGACACAAATATTCGCACGAATGTAGCCGCACCATTAAATGTCTCGCTATAATAAACTGTGTTAAAAATATTTGGATACAATTTGTAGCTTGTGGTTGTGTATCAAGCTAATTGATGATCGTTTTCTTTATTGTGGTTTGAACGCGCTTTTTTTATTGGGAACTATTGGTTCTATTTAAAAAATACTTTCACATATATATAGCCTTTTTATCGAGGTAGGATATAGGCTAATTTACTTACTGAAAAAACGTTCTTGAATGACGTTGTTGTCTCAGGAAAGTTCATAAAATTTAACGCCTTTTGTTTAAGCCGTTTTTAAGGGAAGAGGACGAAACATTGAAATCTTCATAAAATTCATAATAGTGAATGTCGGGAAGAATTACTGAGAATATATACTTATGAATATTAATAATAGAACTCTCATGGCCAACGGTTTATTCCTTTCTTGGAAACTTTCAACAGAAATGGTGAGAAAATCTGTAAAGGCCATTTTGATAATTAAAAACTGTTATTTAATTTACGACGAATCTTCTATCCTTATTATCTCGCCACTGCGTTGCCGTGTTTTATGAATTTTCCGCGGGAATGATTTATTTACCCGCGGTTAAGAAGCTTAAAGCCTTCCTCGATAAAGCGGTTATCAAAGAGTTTAATAATTATTCAAATTGGACCCATGGCTCCTGAGATTATCACGTTCTAACAAATATAGGTACAGCTTTATGACAATAGTATAGATTAAGGTCAGTAAATCTATGTTTGCGATAATCATAAAAACTACTCAACGGATTTTTATAAGGATTTCAGCAATAGAATGATTGATTTAAGAGGAAGGTTGTATAATTTGCATCCGGGCGACGACGCCGAGATATAAATAAAAATTAAAATGCAATGATGTATGTGTTTGCAATTTCATTGTGAACTGTGTCTAACATCGCAAAAGATCGATATGTAATAAACATCAAATTAGGAACAGCTGTCAAAAGTCACAAGCAACAATTTTAATGAGTGTCTAATGTTCGTGAAGTTACATAACCATCGATGACAGACAACAAAGTCTAAGACTCAAATTAAATAGGTTGGATATGTTTTTGATAAAAAAATATCTTTAGTGTTATCAGAAATAACAGTTATTAAATTAATTGGATAAGTGGCTATATCTTGACCAATTGAACAAACTTATCCATCTACCTTCTAGGTCTTCTACCCCATCTTAGACCACATCGTCACTTTACATCAGGAGAGAATGTGGTCAAATGAAGGCCGATCAGTTTGCAAACATTTTAATTATTAGAACTACTTGGTTCGTTTTGGCTTTGCTAGGATGCGAAAACCTACACTCCTCCTTTCTACCTATTGCAGAAAACCGCATAAAGATCATTCAGTAGTTATCATTCAGTAGTATCCTTAAAAGATAATATATATATAAAATTTCCATGTCACAATGTTAGTTACCGCACCCCTTTTGAAACGGCTTAACCGATTTTTACCAAATTTTATATGCGTATTCAGTAGGTCTGAGAATCGGCTACTATCTATTTTCCATTTTGCAAACCTACGTTTGCTGGGGTCAGCTAGTATATGTATAGATAAATAAGAGTCTTCAAAATATAATATAACTTTGATAACTGTTACATGTGACAAGTTGTGTTTTAAGTACAGAGTTATAATATATACTCTGTGCTTTTAGTATGGTCACAGATAAAATATCTTTAATCAAGTAAGTAATTTAAGTTCATCATTAATGTACAACCATAACTCTTACTAATTAAACTTTTAATAACGTAAACAATTGTAATAATTTAAGTCCAACTATTCATTTTCGAGAAACTTTTAAAAGCTTCTTGTAAATCTTAAACCCATTTAGAAATAACCTACCAACCAACTAATTTTAGTGTAGTTTAAAAATCTTAAGTGGTTTAAATATTATAAGCGACTAACAGTGTCTTGCGGTTTTACCCTCGTAATAATTAATTTTCCATCAGAATGACATTTTCCCGCGGTAAATAGTAACCTATGTCTTTTCTCAATGTCTGTGTACCAAATTTCATTTAAATCGGTTCAGTAGTTTTTTCGTGAAAGAGGAACTGACAGAGCTCTCATTATAATATCAGTATGGAGTATGAATTGAAAATTACTGTTTAAAGAGCGACCACTGCCATTTTGATTTATGTTTGTTTGCCTTTGCACTTTGCTCGGGCGATGACCCTTCAATGTTTTTTAAAACTATCAGTGAGGTCCTTAATCGTTTATATTCGGAATTTAAAATTTCAAACTGTTCTAAGTATAGTTTTGCTAATATTAATATTAAACCGCGAGAAAGTGTACATTCCGCGGGTAAATTAATTAAAACGCAGGTAACACCGCCGTAGGTCTCAGCTAGTTAATCATAAATCGACGGATTATTGTAAGCTCAGGTTTAAAACTTTCGACTAAAACTTTAAAGGAGGTTTTAGTAAATAAAATGGTTTTGATGTTTTTTTTATACTGTACTGTTACAGGTTACGGGTATTTACTGGAGTGATTGTCAGTATTTATTCTGTTCAGAAATATTCCTGATTTGGTACCGCAATAAGCTATAAAGGTATTTGCACATTAAAATAATAAAAACCGGACAATCCGCACATCAACATAGCCCCGTGATTAGCTCTTAGCTTGTGTTACGGGTACTAGATATAGTTAATATAATAGACATACATAAATTATATAGATATTAGATTACATTGATAGTTCATAGTAGTTCATTTATTCGTTGTATTTAATAATTTTACACTTGACTTCGTTAATTTCTAATCAGGTATTATATAGATAGCTATGCGGTGTGCGGTGCAAAATGTAAACAATTAAATGACATGTAACAACTTGTAATTTCTTATGCTCAGTGGGCATAAGAAATTACAAGTTTTAGGAATCTTTATTAGTATTGGATTTAAATAATCGTCTCAAGGGTTGCGTTTTGTAAAATCTTGCCATAATTAGCCCTAAAAATATTACTAACGTTTTAATGTAATGAATTTTGGGAGTTTACTAAAATCATAAAAGAAAAATTAATATCAGAAGCAATATTTATTTATCAATTGAAAAACATAACCCTTCGGACGCAGTCGTTTCATATCAATACATCAGCATTATATTGACGAACGAACTTGCCAAATAAACACCGCTAGCGACAGTAAATAATGGAAACCTAACCGCTCTGTAAAAACCACAGACTTAACCATAGACTATGGTACAATCGATAGAACCACTGACTTACAAAGAGTTTCCATAGCGACCTCTACCTGTTGAACTTAGAACAACAGATATAGGGTTCACACAATGGATTTTGTACAGTGAATTCTAAGTTTGTCGTGTTTAGTGATTTGACTTTAAGATTTACCTAAATCATAAACCAATATATTTAACCTAATAACAAGATAATCTCTGTAAAGCATCCTCTTGTTATTAATACTCATTTACAAATATTTTAGAGTTGAATCGTTTGTTTCTTTGATTTTTTGTTTGTTTTTTAAAGTGAAACTTCTTTAGAATCGTTGTGATTTGAAACCGGATGCAACGGAAGTGGAATTAAGATTGGCTTACCTGTCGGGTAAGCCAATCTTAAACGCTAACAATGTTAAGCAACTTTGCGCGACGCCAGTACTTGGATGGGTGACCGCCCGAACAAAATCTTTTTGCATAGTATTTTTTTTGTTTTTTTTTAATTCTTTTTTAATTAATCTTTTGTCGATTTACTGAAGTTTCACTTCTATCGTGTGTGAATCGCACACACACCTTTTTTTATTTTTATTTTTTCTGGCAAATTGAACATAGGTACTAGTTCGTTTTTTGGACTGTTCCCAACGCATAAATTCAATGGAAACAAAGGTTGGTGTGAATGACTATATATTTTTTTTACGATTCGTCAACTCACACCAGTTGGGACAAGATTCATGGTGTGAGTTGACGAACGACTCGATTGAAAATCCGATTTGAAAAGTCTTTCCGTGTTAGCAATCCCATTTATCTAGGAAGGCTACTTGTTTACCGTTATACAGTGCTCCCACTTGGAAAATACAAGAACTAAGTGCGTAAAGCTAGTTCATAATAAAATAAAATACATCTGGTTTTTCGTACTAACACATAATGTCAAAACAAACAAATCAACAAAAACTAAAAATGTAAGAATACACCCAGTGCGCCCTATGGAGCCGAAACGTGGTGGTTCACTATGGGCCTTGTGAGTAGGCCTTAGAGTGGCTAAGCAAGCTGTACACGGGGTTACTCTACAGGATCGAATCTGAAGGAGGTAGGACGAGGAATCTAAGGAGATCCTAGGTCACTGGCATAGTCAAGATTTCGCGAATGTGGCAATGGGCAGGCCATGTTGCACGTAAAACAGATGGTGGTTTGGCATTGACATTTGAATGTAAAAGGGTCAATTACATACGTATTTCAAAAAGAAAAATAATACTTTATTTTCTATTCCTACACAAATTTTAATCTGGAATGAACGTATTTTCGGTAAAATGGTAATCATAATTGACGGACTAGACGGAGCTGCGATATTCTAAATAATTTTGTAAATAGAAAAAAATAACATTGCCCGATTATATTGCTGAGCAACCCTACAAGTAGTTGAGATAAGCTCCTACAGTTGTAAGAGATAATTTATGTTATGAGATTTTTTACGCGAATCGAAGAACTTATCATTCCATACGGCCATGTTTCTGAAGGTTGGGGAAGTTAAAAATAGACTGAAGTATGGAAGAGGAAAATAAGAATAGGAGGAAAATATGTTGTATTTTTTTACGTAATGATATATTTATGTCAAAATTCGGTGCATTTATCTCTATATTTGTGTATTTACCAACGAGTTTAAAATTTAGGATTAAAACTGACTGCTTGACGAAATCTCGAGATCGCCGTCTCTACGTTGTTGAGGGCTATAATCAGGGCTTCTCTAAAAGATCGAATCGTCCCGTCCCGTGGTCCCAGCAGTGGGACCTTAATAGGGTGGTGATTATAATGATGTGATGATCCGAAGTATTTTAAAACCTGGTTTTCTACCTGTTATTTTTCCGAAGGTACTCGTACTTGCAAGCCCTGTTATTCAATTTTGCAAGTATGTCTCATCGATTGCTTCAAAGCAACATCCATTGGGAGCACTCCAATAGCATACTTGAACTTAGCAAACGCTTTTGAAAGATTAAAAACGTTTGTATTATTTGATAGATTTATGTAGCTCCGTGGTTTTCAATATAAATTTAACTTTAAAGTGAGAGTTTTATTCGGTTTTTAACTCTGTCCGTAGAGAAATTTGAGTTGTAGGATTGCCATTAAATCCTGTAGAAAAAACAATATCCCCCATTATGTTTCCAAGATTGAAGGGGTGTTATGTATTGCGATGTTAATATTTTTTCTTTACCTCGATAAAACTGCTTTTTTCTTTACCCAGGTCCAAAATTTATCATTATGTAGTTACTTATCAACATTCACAACGCTGGGCAAGTGTATATATGATATTTTAAATATTATTACTTAACTAAGATAGATTCATCAATATATTATATTTAAATATTCAACAGAGCGGCACTACATACATACCTAGATGGTTCGGGAGGCTATTGAAATTACTAAATATAGGAACTTCAATCGTAAAAATGGCTTCCAATTGTCAGATGCATGGAACCCTGTAGTGCGGTTATGCAAAACTCAAAAATAAGTAACACCGGTTTTTCGCCAACACCCGGTCAGTGTAGTGTTTCGTGATCGAGTTGCGTTCGAGAATGAAACAAGTGGTAGTAACACTAGTGTTTGTCAACCTCTCAATAAAATACTCAGAAAGAGGGTAGACCGTTTCGTTTGTGACTAAGACAAATCAGTTGTTTTCGTTATCATGCCGTTTGCAACAGCGTCGAAATATCGGAAAACTCAAAAACTGTCAAATCATGTTATGCAACTATTATTATATTTTGTTACTATTGTAATAAAATATCATAGTTACAAACGAGTACGAGATACACGAGTATATTACAATAGTTATCGTACAACACTAAAAGGCTATAAGGAACCAAAGCAAATCCGCTGTAACCTCGCCACACCGGCTCGACAGCCAGTGCGAGGATCAGACCGGTGTGAACTTGGCAGCCAAACTTAGCGGCCAATAATCCGACCAAATTACAAAGACTAATTTTGTGAAGTGAGCAGCCAATCTTGAATAAGTCTAGAAATTGAATTAATTCAACAGAAATCAATTAAGTATGGCAACAAAGTAAAAAAAGGTACAAAAATTATTTTAAAAAAATATTGTAAAATTATAATAAGCTTTGGCAATTCAAAATATTGACTTTGTGCACAGACTTTAATGTAGACTACAGTGGTCCTCTAAAATCCGTTTTCGTTTACATGTTTTTAGTAACAATTAACTTTAACACACAAACTGTAGAAGTTTCAGAGCGGCAGAACGACTGCAACTATTAAAAATCCTGCCCCGAAAGTAACTTAAGTAGTAATTTTTCGGGAGTAGGAATGGCTGCTGGCGATTTATGTACACTCATCCCCTGAAAAAGGCTACAAATTATACATCAAAAGAAAGGATAATGTCCAAGGCATCGAACTATTGTAGTTTGAATGCGGCAGTTAAGGTATTTAACCCTAAACTGGGGCCCTAAAATGATAAAACGAAAACTCGAAAAATTCATTTTTGTATGGAGTATTTAGACATGAAGTCCCCTGAAAAAAAATCTTTTTAATTATTAACATGTTGGTTTGATTCATAACCTTTTGAAAAAAGATCGTTTCAATGCGGCAGAACACTATTTTAACCCTCAACTACTGCAAAATTCACAATAACTATTTATAAAAGTGTGCCTAGGAGCGTGGATTGCGCTGAAAACTACAGTGGTCCCCTGAAATCCGTTTTCGTTTAAACGTTTCTTGTAACAATATCCTCTGATACACAAACTTTAGAAGTTTCAGAGCGGCAGAACGACTGCAACTATTTAAAATCCTGCCTCGAAAGTAACTTAAGAAGTAATTTTATCGGGAGTGGGAATGGCTGCTGGCGATTTAAGCATACTCATCCCCTGAAAAAGGCTACAAATCATACATCAAAATAAAGAATAATGTCTAAGGCATCGAATCATTGTAGTTTGAATGCGGCAGTTAAGGTATTTATCCCTAAACTGGGGCCCTAAAATGATAAAACGAAAATTAGAAAAATTCATTTTTGTATGGAGTATTAAGACATGAAGTCCCCTGAAAAAAAATCTTTTTAATTATTAACATGTTGGTTTGATTCATAACCTTTTGAAAAAAGATCGTTTCAATGCGGCAGAACGCCTTCTTAACCCTCAACTACTGCAAAATTCACAATCACTATTTATAAAAGTGTGCCTAGGAGCGTGGATTGCGCTGAAAACTACAGTGGTCCCCTGAAATCCGTTTTCGTTTAAACGTTTCTTGTAACAATATCCTCTGATACACAAACTTTAGAAGTTTCAGAGCGGCAGAACGACTGCAACTATTTAAAATCCTGCCTCGAAAGTAACTTAAGAAGTAATTTTATCGGGAGTGGGAATGGCTGCTGGCGATTTAAGCATACTCATCCCCTGAAAAAGGCTACAAATCATACATCAAAATAAAGAATAATGTCTAAGGCATCGAATCATTGTAGTTTCAATGCGGCAGTTAAGGTATTTAACCCTAAACTGGGGCCCTAAAAAGATGAAACGAAAATTAGAAAAATTCATTTTTGTATGGAGTATTAAGACATGTAGTCCCCTGCAATATTAACTTTTGAGGTATTAAAATCTTGCTATGGTTTATAATCTTTAGAAAAATAATAGTTTCAATGCGGCAGAACGCCTTCTTAACCCTCAACTACTGCAAAATTCACAATCACTATTTATAAAAGTGTGCCTAGGAGCGTGGATTGCGCTGAAAACTACAGTGGTCCCCTGAAATCCGTTTTCGTTTAAACGTTTCTTGTAACAATATCCTCTGATACACAAACTGTAGAAGTTTCAGAGCGGCAGAACGACTGCAACTATTTAAAATCCTGCCTCGAAAGTAACTTAAGAAGTGATTTTATCGGGAGTGGGAATGGCTGCTGGCGATTTAAGCATACTCATCCCCTGAAAAAGGCTACAAATCATACATCAAAATAAAGAATAATGTCTAAGGCATCGAATCATGGTAGTTTGAATGCGGCAGTTAAGGTATTTATCCCTAAACTGGGGCCCTAAAATAATAAAACGAAAATTCGAAAAATTCATTTTTGTATGGAGTATAAGGACATGAAGTCCCCTGAAAAAAAATCTTTTTAATTATTTACATGTTGGTTTGATTCATAACCTTTTGAAAAAAGATCGTTTCAATGCGGCAGAACACTATTTTAACCCTCAACTACTGCAAAATTCATAATAACTATTTATAAAAGTGTGCCTAGGAGCGTGGATTGCGCTGAAAACTACAGTGGTCCCCTGAAATCCGTTTTCGTTTAAACGTTTTTTGTAACAATAAACTCTGACACACAAACTGTAGAAGTTTCAGAGCGGCAGAACGACTGCAACTATTTAAAATCCTGCCACGAAAGTTACTTAAGAAGTTATTTTATAGGGAGTAGGAATGGCTGCTGGCGATTTAAGCATACTCATCCCCTGAAAAAGGATACAAATCATTCATCAAAATAAGGAATAATGTCTAAGGCATCGAATCATTGTAGTTTGAATGCGGCAGTTAAGGTATTTAACCCTAAACTGGGGCCCTAAAAAGATGAAACGAAAATTAGAAAAATTCATTTTTGTATGGAGTATTAAGACATGTAGTCCCCTGAAAAAAAATCTTTTCTTTAATAAAATACTTGGTTTAATTTATATTCTTTTGAAAAAATATATTTTCAATGCGGCAGAATACCATCTTAACCCTCAACTCCTACCTAACTCACAACAACAAGTTTTAACGGCTGACCTTTTTGAGCATGAATTGCGCTGAAAACTGTTGTTCTGCCGCATTGAAATTATATTTTTTCAAAAGAATATAAATTAAACCAAGTATTTTATTACTGAAAAGATTTTTTTCAATTTTTCATTTTCATGTCTAAATACACCATACAAAAATGTTTAATTTAATAAGAATTTTATGTTATTTTAGGGCCCCAGTTTAGGGTTAAATACCCTAACTGCCGCATTCAAACTACAATAGTTTCGATGCCTTGGACATTATCCTTTCTTTTGATGTATAATTTGTAGCCTTTTTCAGGGGATGAGTGTACATAAATCGCCAGCAGCCATTCCTACTCCCGAAAAATTACTACTTAAGTTACTTTCGGGGCAGGATTTTTAATAGTTGCAGTCGTTCTGCCGCTCTGAAACTTCTATAGTTTGTGTGTCAGAGTTTATTGTTACAAAAAACGTTTAAACAAAAACGGATTTCAGGGGACCACTGTAGTTTTCAGCGCAATCCACGCTCCTAGGCACACTTTTATAAATAGTTATTGTGAATTTTGCAGTAGTTGAGGGTTAAAAAGGCGTTCTGCCGCATTGAAACTATTATTTTTCTAAAGATTATAAACGATAGCAAGATTTTAATACCTCAAAAGTTAATATTGCAGGGGACTACATGTCTTAATACTCCATACAAAAATGAATTTTTCTAATTTTCGTTTCATCTTTTTAGGGCCCCAGTTTAGGGTTAAATACCTTAACTGCCGCATTGAAACTACAATGATTCGATGCCTTAGACATTATTCTTTATTTTGATGTATGATTTGTAGCCTTTTTCAGGGGATGAGTATGCTTAAATCGCCAGCAGCCATTCCCACTCCCGATAAAATTACTTCTTAAGTTACTTTCGAGGCAGGATTTTAAATAGTTGCAGTCGTTCTGCCGCTCTGAAACTTCTAAAGTTTGTGTATCAGAGGATATTGTTACAAGAAACGTTTAAACGAAAACGGATTTCAGGGGACCACTGTAGTTTTCAGCGCAATCCACGCTCCTAGGCACACTTTTATAAATAGTGATTGTGAATTTTGCAGTAGTTGAGGGTTAAGAAGGCGTTCTGCCGCATTGAAACTATTATTTTTCTAAAGATTATAAACCATAGCAAGATTTTAATACCTCAAAAGTTATTATTGCAGGGGACTACATGTCTTAATACTCCATACAAAAATGAATTTTTCTAATTTTCGTTTCATCTTTTTAGGGCCCCAGTTTAGGGTTAAATACCTTAACTGCCGCATTGAAACTACAATGATTCGATGCCTTAGACATTATTCTTTATTTTGATGTATGATTTGTAGCCTTTTTCAGGGGATGAGTATGCTTAAATCGCCAGCAGCCATTCCCACTCCCGATAAAATTACTTCTTAAGTTACTTTCGAGGCAGGATTTTAAATAGTTGCAGTCGTTCTGCCGCTCTGAAACTTCTAAAGTTTGTGTATCAGAGGATATTGTTACAAGAAACGTTTAAACGAAAACGGATTTCAGGGGACCACTGTAGTTTTCAGCGCAATCCACGCTCCTAGGCACACTTTTATAAATAGTGATTGTGAATTTTGCAGTAGTTGAGGGTTAAGAAGGCGTTCTGCCGCATTGAAACTATTATTTTTCTAAAGATTATAAACGATAGCAAGATTTTAATACCTCAAAAGTTAATATTGCAGGGGACTACATGTCTTAATACTCCATACAAAAATGAATTTTTCTAATTTTCGTTTTATCATTTTAGGGCCCCAGTTTAGGGTTAAATACCTTAACTGCCGCATTCAAACTACAATAGTTCGATGCCTTGGACATTATCCTTTCTTTTGATGTATAATTTGTAGCCTTTTTCAGGGGATGAGTGTACATAAATCGCCAGCAGCCATTCCTACTCCCGAAAAATTACTACTTAAGTTACTTTCGGGGCAGGATTTATAATAGTTGCAGTCGTTCTGCCGCTCTGAAACTTCTACAGTTTGTGTGTTAAAGTTAATTGTTACTAAAAACATGTAAACAAAAACGGATTTTAGAGGACCACTGTAGTCTACATTAAAGTCTGTGCACAAAGTCAATATTTTGAATTGCCAAAACTTATTATAATTTTACAATATTTTTTTAAAATAATGTTTGTACCTTTTTTTACTTTGTTGCCATACTTAATTGATTTCTGATTGATTTTGAATTAATTCAATTTCTAGACTTATTCAAGATTGGCTGCTCACTTCACAAAATTAGTCTTCGTAATTTGGTCGGATTATTGGCCGCTAAGTTTGGCTGCCAAGTTCACACCGGTGAGGATCAGTGCTACGCTACAGTACAATTCTTATTTAAAATCTAAAAATTAAATAAATAAATAAATATTTCCGGACTACTCACACAGCATCACCTAACCCCAAACTAAGCAGAGCTTGTACTATGGATGTTAGGTGACTGATATAATACATAGATACATTTTTTTTGTAAATACATACATATGATACATAGGAAACACCCAGACCCGAAACCAGAAATTGTAGATCGTACAAAATCTGGTCCCCGCCGGGAATCGAACCCGCAACCTCCTGCGCCTCAAGCGGACATTCGTCCACCGAGCCAAAGAGGTCGTCAAAATACAAATTATCTTCATTTTATTTATAAACTTAATTGAAATAAAGACTTTCTATTTTATTCTTAAAACACTTAACCATTATCCTAATAAAACTGACTATCATTTAAATTTTTTATTGGTTTGTGAACGATCCACACAACATTTGTCAATCCCAACCTCCATTGAGGAATTTTCCAGCCCCAACGGCCAGTGCGAGTTGTACGATGCATTTATATTCGAACCTTCCGAATTCTATATGCTTAGGAAATATGAAGGGATGGAAAGGACCGGATGTAATGAGGTTATTGACCTTGTGCCTTCTAGTACGACCGAAAGGTTTACTGGTGTATATTTCCGGGTTCTATAATAACAACATAGTACACAACGCAGTTGTACAAAATATATGGAAATAAATAATATCATCAAAAAGCTTTATGTTACCAGTAACATAAAAATTAACATTAGTTTAATATTATGTACACCTAAAGAGTGTTGTATCTTAATTATTATGTAATAATCCTAGTTTTAGTTATTCTAATACACGTACTAAACAGGAACCATATTTTAATAATCGTATTTTTTTTCACTTAAAAACACCAGACTTAAAACAAATATTGTCAGTTACACAAACACTGGTCCTTCGGCGAGAATCACATCTGCCTTGGAACATAAAGTAAAAGAAAAATTCTTAATGTACAATAGCAAATTGCGCTACTACACCGCGCCGCTATACTAAGTCGATATCTTAATTCTGTTTTACGATCCCTATAAAGAACCCCCGTGAGCCTCCATTACGTGTCGCCTGCGATTAATATTCAGGCGACTACGATATAGGATTCGTTGACTTTTTTAAGGGTGCGTATAATCTATATATATATATATATATATATATAATCTATCTATCTATATATATATATATTAATTTAATGTGGGTATATAAGGGAACGAAGGCGAATGGGTTATTCGTGATAAACTCAAATACTACAAAAGCCAAGGGATCCCTAGGATATGTTTTTTTAATTTTTATTATTTGGAATATATTTTTAAAATCTTTAAGTTCAAAGAACTGAAAGGATTTACTGGAACTCAAAAAATCATGAAAAACTAGGTAATAGGTTTCAGATTAAACGACTTATCATGAATATTGACTTCTGAAATATTAAATAAAACTCGAGAACGGAATAATACTTTATTGGATCAACATGTTCAATACTGACGGTTGAGTTCTTTGCCCTTATTACCTATGTGTTAAGGGCAAAGACCAGGGGTACTCAACCGTTAAGGGATTGAATAAAAGTTAAATAACTCTTACCTATTCAAACACCCATTATTTTATTTACCCGCATATACTTTATTTTGGAAACATCGTTTCAAATTAAATTCTGTTAAGAGGCGTAAACTTAATTAAATGTGGCAACCCACGCAGTGTTGCGAGCTGATTGTTAGTTTAATAGAATTGGCATTAGATAAACGAAAAACGTTATCAAGATTTTGAGATCGAACTTGAATTTGTCGTCGATTTTTGTAGCGATTCAGGGATAGCTTTTAAAATAAATACTTAGGTACTTACTATTTACTACTTCATCAACACCCTATTAAAGTTACCACTGCTGGGACACAGGGACTTCTCTCTTGACGAGAGAGATTATATAAGTGAATGTCACATTCTCATTCAAATTTTTCAAAGTTTTCAAAACATGCCGGTTTCGTCATGATGTTTTTGCTTTCAGCATGAGTACATAATTTTTTTAATGAAGAAAAATCCAGGTGTGCTTGGCGGGGTTAGAACGTTCGGAATTATAGTCGAGTGTACTCCCACTTAGCGAACACGCTTATATATTAGAGTATTAATTAAATTGCTCTGATATCAAGCTGAAATTAAGAAAACATTAAACCATGCGATTTAACTTGTTTGGTTTTTTTTTACAGTCTATAAGTCCATTTAGTGAGAAAGGTTGGTTTGGTACGCAACTCAAAGTCAAAGTCAAAGTCAAAACGTTTATTTCCTTAGAAACACATAGCCTACATGGACAGGTCAACTTAAAATTAATAAAACTAAATTGCTTAAACAATAAATATCAAGGAAATAACATTGTCTTGACAGTTCGCTTCAATGTTTTATACTGAGTTGAGAAGCTTTTCAGCGGATCATTAACAGCGAGTCAAATCGAAAATGGTAAAAGAGCACTAAAATTGTTTTTAAATACCTATTCAACGAAACTCCACATGACATTGTTTGATGACATTCAGTATTTTTATTAAAAAATAGTGGCCCGCCCCGGCTTCGCACGGGTTTTTATCTCGCCTTTTAAACCTTCCCTAGACCTCCACAAACATTTCAAGACTATGATAAGATAAATCCGTTCAGCCGTTCTCGAGTTTTAATCAGACTAACGAACAACAATTCATTTTATTTATATAGATTGCGTCTAATAGTCACCATATTGAATTTTGACTAACGTCATGTCTTATTGACACACGCCGTAATAAGAGGAATCAATTGACGTGTGAACCATAAAAATCGATCCAGGCGTTTGATCTGTATAGCAGGACAAATGAACATACATACTTTCATACATACTCCTTTGTGTTGCGCAGTCAGGTAAAAATCAATGCACGCATCTACTACATAAAAAATGCTTTCATTCAAATAATGTTACCTAGAATAAAAACTTTACTCATCCTTCATTCACATTCACAATCGCGATTTTCTTCGTCTCACAAGTGTTTTCACTCCCCAAACCACTCACTCCGTAAGTAAATACTACAATTTGTTTACTAAACACACATACACCACGCAGTATATCGTGAAATTCATCCAGACTCAAAGAGTAGCTCCGAGGATTTCCGTGTCATTCGTCGTCAGGGGCGAGCGACTGATGCCCCTAGACTAGAGTATCGGTAAAACAGAGTTTACACGTAGATCGATAATAATAAAAATAATCTAAATATGAAATTTAAAAGAAGTTCTGAAACCCTAATTCCCTGAAAAGTTAAAAAAAAACCATATTATTTTGTACTGTGCTCGTAATGTTTGTGTGCTTTATTCCGATACCCCACTGGAGTATATTTGCACACATTTCGTTTTTATTCCCCACTTTCTCCTCCACACCTTTTAAACGGTTCATCCGCTTTTCATCAAACATGAATCATCACAAAAATTGCTTTATTTATTCGATAACCTAGAACGATTAACGATTTGTGGGGGGCACACACATCGCAATGATACGAATAAACGCCGTAGGCTTCTTATGTAGCCGCACCATTATACAGCTAAATTGTAAACTCCTTAAACCAAATAAATCAGTGACCCGGTCGGGATCGCTAACATTTAATAAAGCGATTGATCTCAAATTTATCAAAATAAATGAAGGTTTTAGGAGATATTTGATTTGAAACTTTCAGCTGAAGGGTTGAAATTAATTTCACAGGGCCGATCCCAAATGTTTTATGATTTTAGTTTCGCTACAGCAATCTACTTTCCAAAGCCAAAGAAGATTTCATCCAGGCAAATTATTCTATCCTACAAATATAATAAACACGTAAGTTTGTGAGGATGTAAGTCAATTATAAATCTAAATTCTAAATTTAAGAAAAACCCCCGATTCCAATGCCTTAATTTCCTTAAAAGTTAAACACCATAATATTTTGTAATGTGCACGCGATGCGCTTTCATTTGATACCCCACTCGAGTATATTTGCAGATTTCGGTTTTTTATTTCCCCACTCTCACCCCCATAACTTTTAAACGGCACAACCGATTTTCATGAAACTTGTCGGACATGAGAACACTCGCGCCAAACTAACCTTTTATACAAAAAAAAACTAAATTTAAATCGCTCCATCCGTTCGGGAGCTATGATGTCCCAGACAGACAGATACGTCAAACTTATAACACACTTTTTTGGTCGTGGGTTAAAAATGTAAGTGTATAACTTAAGTGTGTTTGTTGCTCTTTCTTGCAAAAACTACTAGACAGATTTTGATGCAACTTCACAATAATATAGCTTACGTATCAGAATAACACATAGGCTATTTTGTAACGCGGTATACCGCATTTCGCGGGAAAATAAATATAATGATTGCTAGGAAAGCCCGATTTTAGTGAAATTTGGCATGAACATACCTTTATTCCGGTAAATAACAAAAGCTGCTTTTTACCTACTGCCGGTAAATTTATAATTACGCAGACAAAGCCGCGGGCAGCAGCTAGTTATTCAATATGTATGTTTAGGTTCTATATTTTATCTTTGATCGGGTTAATTCAAAGTGTTGGATAGCGATCCATCTAAAGGCTGCCTGAAATTTTGTTGAAAACTTGTTGTACTTGAGTATTTTTAAGTAAAGATATTTAAACCGTTATTAACATGGTAATATTTCTAAGCCAAATAACTAAATTCATCTTTATAATTTACATTCTTAAGCACACTACACGATCATTACACAGCTTTATGATAGAATTAATATAGCAACTGAATGTTGCTATTCTCTGTCCCTCACTACTCTGGTTCCACGTGCGAGTTTGACCTTCAGGGTTGCTACCCTCCAACATCCGAGAACGAGTGCACAATCTGTGTTCCTTATTCGCTATTCTTTGGCAAAAAGCATAGTGACAGGTTTGCGTTTCATTGGCGATGCAAAGATTATCCGCACGCCTCTAGCGGCGAAATTTAGAAGCCGTCTAAGAACGACACTCTCTTTAGCGTTTTATGATCTAGTCAATAATACCTTTATTTATTTCCTTAACAAAGGAAACCATTTTATTTTAATAACTAAATAACCGTTTGATACGAGTAAGACCATTATGGTCGAAGTTCTTAGTTTTCTTTTAATAAGGTGATGAAATTCTTGTATTTTGCACAAAAGCAATTTACGACATTTTAATCACTCTAGAATATTATTGCTGATAGATATGAACGTATAGATACATACATAGAATCGAATCCATTCAACGAAGGTTTTTAAGATTTTACAATACATATTTATTGTCTATGATGGCATAATGCAAGTGACATCAGATATTACCTCTAGCGGATATAAGAAAAATAACTGTTCTATCGTTTTGGTGTCATATTAACGTTTCCACTGCTGGGACACAGGGACTTCTGTCTAGGCGAGAGAGATTAGGCCTTAATTCACCACGCTGACTTGGCCAGCGGGTTGGTGAATGTCACAATCATGTCCTTCAAACTCTTTAAAGTTCTCAGAACATGCCGATACCTCACGATGTTTGCCTTCACCGTTAAAGCACGTGTTTAAGCGCACATAAATGTCTCAAGTATAAACATCCAGAGGTAGTTGTACCCACGACCTTAGGAATGAAACTCGAGTGTCCTTCCACTTAGCCAACACTAGTGTTTTTGTGTACGATTGCCTAAAGCGATATTGATTCGTCAGAATTTTAAATAAAATAATTCCTTCTGGACCCATTAGCAATCGTATCACTCTGGACACTTTAATTTGCTTTACTAATTTTGGACAAAATATAATAAATATAATACTTTTACTGATTACTTATCAGAATTTTAAACGAAATGTATAACAATCATAAGTAATCATAACGTAGCTTGAAGTATATTTATAAGTAGACATTTTTTTAGTTCAGTATTTATTGTACCATAAAAAAGTACCATTAAAATAGGGACGAATTTGTCATATTTTAAATTAAATTACATACACACCTAGGCATTTGTAAATAAGTCCCGAAACCAGGACACTCGCTCGATCGCTTTTGTGATTAATTTCACTAATCAAGTTAATGGCTATCGATTCAGATATTAAGTACAAATGTATTGTTTTCTGGATAGTATCAATTCGCCTATAGAGCAACTTGACAACAGGATCAACTCGTCTAAAACGCAGGTTGCCTACATCGCAGCTTATCTGTCGGTTGCTTATCCCTTCTTTCCATACCTCACTTGCTTTTCAAATCCATTTCTTAACGGTTTTTAAGCGCTGGACTGGGAGAAGAAATCAATTCGTTAGCTATAAGATGGACCCATAACCGAGAGTTTCGTGTAGTTATTACACGAAACTTTAATAATAAAAAGAAAATAATAGTTATAAAAAATCAGCGGTCACCAATCTAAGTACGGACCGCGCGCAACGTTGCTGAACTTTAAATACACTTCTGTTTGTTTCATGGCAGCCCTATAATATTAATTTACTTGTTTTGTGGTTAAGTGCTTGCGGATACAGAAATCCATCATCCCTCAAAGCTTCAACTCTATTTATGAGATACAGAACGAAGTTTTAGTAATAGGTTCAGATTTCCCCTTTACAGAAAAACGTGTGTTACTGAAATGGCTAAACGGGTTAGTTTGTTAAAGTGGCAATTAGGCAGGCAGTACAGGATGTGGAATGGAAGAAAAATGCTGCAAAGCACTTCCGACCACTAGCCTAGAGCCGAGAACTATGACTTGGTACAGAAGACCATCGTCTTCTGTACCGTGGAGAGAGAACGTACGGGCTACGTTCTCCGAGAACCTTTTTAACCTTTTCAAGGTTATTATTTATTTTATTAAGAGTCATTAAAACACTGGGTCCGTACCCTTTTTTGCTTACATAATACACAATTAATTAGGCAATAACATTTTTTTTTTTAACGTTACCAAAAGTGTAAGGTAACATTAACATTACAAGACAATCACTTATAAAACATACTATCAAAATCAGGCTACACAGTAAAATGTTATGCATAAAAAAAAATACAAGTTCAACTGAGAAGTCCTACTTTTTTGTCGTAGGTTAAATCTCTACGCGTCTTCCATTAGGTATAAAAATCCAGTTTCTGGTAGGTTTCAATCATTACCATCAGATGAGATCATGGTTATTAGATATTTTTCCATAATTAGCTCCTTTTGACGGCGACTAAGTTAGGTAAATAAATAAATAAATAAATATTTCCGGACTTCTCACACAGCTTCACCTAACCCCAAACTAAGCAGAGCTTGTACTATGGGTGTTAGGTGACTGATATACTACGTAGATACATTTTTTTTTTGTAAATACATACATATGATACATAGAACACCCAAATTATTATCCCCCAAATATTAATTCTAAGACTTAATGAAACATCGATGTTGTTTTTTAACGCTTCTCAACATAGTGTTAAAAAAGTGAAGCGCATTTTCAACAAACAAACAAACAAAATACATTTATTTTCCTAAAAAATAACAAAAAATTTATATCTATTACATTTTGAATATAACATTACAAAACATTAAATAAATAGATACAAACACATGAAATAAAAAGAAAACAAAAACATTCGTTAGGAAAAATGGCTACGTCAAGACAATTTTGTTTAAATTAGTTCAATTTTCTTTTGTAACTATATTTTCCTATACTACCCTAAAATATGGATTTGTACAATTGGTTGATAATAGAATCACTAAGCAGACGTCTCAATTTTATCAACTGATTTTCTATTTACGCGTAAGAATACTGGCATAGAAAAAATAAATTATTGTCAACCCTAGCAATAACCAACACAAGTAGAGCTCACACTATCTTTCTACCGGTTTGTGATAAACTTGTACCAGGGTTCTTTCAACCTGGTTTCGACTGATGTAATAGGAATTCGATTTAAATTTAATCAAGTTTTTTATCATGGTTATTTTGCCCAATGAGGTATTGAAAAAAGTTAATATAACTTTGATAAAAAGGTTTTAGTATAGTTTCCGAGTTTAGTCTGGGTTTTATATGTAAAATAAAAAAAAACATCTTTATTTATTTAATATAATAGCTTACTACTGAGCTAAATGGTGGAGACACAACTAACTTTTTAAGTCAATTTAATTTAATAATTGAATTGAATTTTTTAATGAACTTAGTAAGATATTAACCTAACTAAGACTAAAAAAGTCCTGGACGAAAAAAGTCTACCTACTAAAACATTGTACAAAATCACTCTTTTAGTCATGTCGCTTTATCAGATATGACTGAGCGAAATAGCTATATTAATTAATATTTAACTTTTGACTTTGTTTGCACCCGGAAAAACCTGGGTGAATAAAGCCTACTAAAATTAATGCACCTGGGTGAATTAAGTATATCGCTCCACCATTTGGCTCAGTCAGCTTTGTTTAATTTTAATCAGAGATGGTGAAACAAGTCTAGAAAAGTTACAATTTTCTTAACAAGGCATGCGACCTCATTTTGTTAAGTTTTTAGTTATCGAGGAATGGAAATATCATTCTAAACAAACTCCTAAGGGTTTTCAGAATGTTTTATTATAATATCTGTAAATGGTAACTCTAATAAATAATTTAAAAAATATATAAATATATATATACCTTATATTAAACCAAGGAGCATAGGCACTTACTATAATCCCAATTATGAACTCTACCTACTTTCTAACACACACTCTAATGAAAACAGAGAGAAAATCTCTTAGGAAAATATCCCTTCAGTATCTCTCGATTTTCCACTGTATTTCAAAGACAAAAGGTTCATTTTACAAGCGGCAATTTTAATGGTGTCATAAGTTTCATTCTTAGCATAGAATGAATTGCTCTTGGCTCAATATATATTGCACTTGTTAGTGTAAAACGTACACTTTTACTCGTGAGGTGTATGAGGAAGTTTTCCTTGGAACAAAGATTTTTATAATATTAAGAGTTATTCAGTGAATTTTTAACGCAAAACTATTCTACCCTTCATTATATGGGAATAAAAAAGTACTGAGCTCCTGAATAGAAACAAGTACCTTAAGGTTTAGCAAAAAAAACTAAATACTAATGTAGATATGGATTATATTTTTGTGTAAATGGGCCCAGTCGACTCGGTTGACAATCCGAAGTAATGAATTTAATACATTAAGTAAGCCCACATGGCTGGTTTTTGCGGGCCCATTCTACTAAACAGATATACTGTTAGACTGTTTGTTCCTTAGAACATTATAAAAATTCGCGATGAATTTAAAACATCCCTTTTTAAGACGTGAATAAGGCTTTTAGTACATTCAATTCTAAGAGTACCTAAAAACAGAGAGATTATTTTTAAATATTATAACTTATTGCATTTGTCTGTCGTTATAGATTTGAGCATCGTTTAAAAACATTTCAACAAAATTCAGAACAGTATACTAAAATACTGTTTTAACATTTCCCAATATGTTAATTTCGAGTCAAATGGCTGTGAGAGAAATTGTTTTCCCGAGAAACGTTTTCACGTTTCTGACAATAAAACCGGGTTGTCTAGCCAATAAGCCGTGGCTAGACCTAGTATATACCAGGCTGTTACTATTGCCCGGATTAGTGTAAGCCATACAATAAAATAAGATGGAAAATATAACCGCTTCAAAGCTTGTATTTATGTGGACTTAGGTAATAAAACAAGAGGGGACCTGCAACATAGACAGTTTTAAGTACGAGTAGGTACATGATGTAAATAATTTTTTACCGAGTAAATACATAAAATAAGGTTAGAGCCAAATGTTGAACCAAGCAATCAATAATATTTAAAGTATACGAGTATATGTGGCAAAGGCTTGTGTGTTCTTAGATTATCCCGCGGGAAAATACGTTGTTCCATTCCATAGCCTTCATATATAAATGGGCTATCTAACACTGAAAGAATTATTCAAATCGGACCAGTAGCTCCTAAGATTAGCTCGCTCAAACAAACTTTTTAGCTTATAATATTAAGTAAGGATGAGATGCCTACTTTCATCAACATATCCTAATTACAATATTTAAGATACTTCAATAGATTTTGATACAAATCTTTATGATATTGATATCAATAGATATACAAGTAAAATAGCTTCATCAGAAATCAGTTAAGAATCTAAATAGAAACAATAGTCAAAGGAACATAATGTGGGAGATTTACTAAGTTTTTTCTTTTTCCACACCGTCATTAAAGTCATAATGCAAGATGTCTACGAATACATGAATGATCTTTGTTTATCGTTCTTGTAACATATTGATTGAGTGATAATTACTGTAATTTTCTCTAATTAACTTTTAGTTATCTTCTTCATGCTTTAACATTTCTAAGCTCACTTTGTCAACTTTTTAACATATATATTTTTACTGTGGACAAATTGATTAAAGAAATTACTCTTACTAATTATTCACAATAATACAATGTCGTCAATTATATAATTGTCCGTGTTTTCAAATTATAGTGATAATGTTAATTAAGAATATATTAGCGTGAAATATTATTTTACCACCGTAACCTTCCCCGATTTATAATAACGATGCCCCTTTACAGCAGAAAAATTAATTTATATAACTTTATAATTTCATAGGTACCTACTTATTACTATATTATAGTGTATGTGTTAACTTGTCTAAGTTTTGTGTACTTATACAAAAAAAAAGATAAATAAATACTGAATAGGATCCCCAACATTGAAAGGATTTTTAACATCGGACCCAAATAAACTCTTCAGAACATGGACTCCCTTATTCATTAAATTCCAATACCAAATTTAAGTCAAGATTAAAACTATGTATCGAGATCGGCCGGCAAACTATAGAACATTCGGTCACACTGCAGCCGTACACTATTGATTCTATGCCGCCGCCCGAGGCAACTGGAATATTGCCGCAAAAAAACAGTACAGGTTTGCCGCGGATGCTAGCATGAGTTAGCCGCGCAATAAAAAAACAAAGACCCTTTTGCCCGTTATAGTACTACGCCACTGAACCGACAGACATTGACTTTAATTAACAAGTTTTAATTAAATTTAATCTTTTTCAGGACGCGGACACCGTGGAGAAACTGAACGAGGCAGGAGAACTCAGGAAAATGCTGAAACCTTACAAGGTAATTAGATATTTCGTTATGAATTTTGGAGAAAATTGTCTGGTGGCATGACATTAGATTCACTCATCGGCATAAGAATATTGCCCCACCTCCCCCCCCCTCTTTTTACGTGGGTGCCGTAGAACCCGGGTTAAGGAAACTAAACAACACACTTGGCAAAACCCACCAAGCGTGGCGTATATTGTCAACCCCCTCATTTTGAAAGTGAGAGGCTTATGTGTTGCAGTGTACTTCCTATGGCCTATGGCATGGCTAAACGAACTAATTTGACCAGATTATTAAATAATAAAAACGGAAACTTTTAATTGGGCTTCTGGTTTAAGGAATGTTGTTGACGTGTTATTTTTATATTTATCTGTTAATATAGTTTTTCTAGCTGTAAGGTTTCATAAAATTTTAGATATATTCAATGATATTGACGCGGTGGCCGCCGAAACGGCAAAAACACAAACACGAACAAATCGTCAGTTTTATTATAAAAAAAAACATAAGAGCTACTATGTATATGCTACTATGCCCCATCATATGATTTGCTTATTATTTATATTGTATTTGTTTATTATAGCGTTATGACCACGACAGTTATACCGCTTAGAAAGTCCACTGCAGGACTAATAGGCCTTCCTCTTTTGTGCATAAGGGGGTTTACCTATACTTGCTACGCTTGACAGGCGGGACAGGGTTGGGGTTGACAAGCGCTACATAGCACTGCATAGCTATATAATTTTTGTTTTATTGCGAATAGGCCTTCATTTTACCACAATCTCACCTGATGTAATGTGACGATGTGGTCTAAGGGGCATGAAGACCTAGAAGGTAGATGGCTTCTCCGGGCCACATTACGAAACACGAAAAAATCGCTTCACGCACTGGCCCAGCCTGGAGGTTGGTGACAAGCCGCGGCCGAAGCCTCCCACCAGAGGCTGCTCTAAGCACCACTCGGAGGTCACGTGTAAGGATTCAGAGGGTTACCACTTAAGGACGTGAACAGACAAAGCCTCCAAAATATCAGTTAATGAAACAACTAAACAATTTATGATTGTTTACAAAAGCTTCTTACGTTGAAATGGCGTCGTTACCTACTTTTTTTATCCTGAACTTGAAGCCAGTTTCCATTGTCTGTTCTATAAATAATGTTAAAGTAAACAGAGAATATCTGATGCGTTTATGGAAATTCAACGAATAACTAGACATTTTCTTTGGAATATTTATTGAAAGCGCATTTCCTGGAAGTTCTTCCTACGATGAAAAATGTGACATTCTTGAAGACTTAGCTCTGCTTTATATTCAATGCTTATTTTTTCAAAGCTAAGTACTAAAGTTATGTGAATCAGTGCCTTGGTGGACGAAGATCCGCCTGTGGTGCAGGAGGTTGCGGGTTTGATCCCCGCCAGGGGACCAGATTTTGGACGATCTACAATTTCTGATTTTGGGTCTGGGTGTCTGTGCATTATGTATGTGTATACAAAAAAATAGTTTATATGTTGTTTATCAGTCACCATATACACCCATAGTACAAGCTCTCCTTAGTTTGGGGTTAGGTGATGCTGTGTTATAAGTCCGGAAATATTTATTAAAATCATCACCAAATCACCAACATGGTTCAAAATGATAATGATGATATTGATATTTGTTATCACCATTTCACCTGTTGGTCGTCCACTGTTGGCATTTCCTCAACCATGATTTAAACATAATTTAGCCATCATTAATAATTTCAATTCCTATTAGTTAATTAATTCTACAGACCAGCATCGCTATTTACATTTTGTTCTCGGTAAAACTATTCAAGTTACAATCACAATATTGAAAAGAAAACGTTAGAATTGCAACTGAATGCGTTATCTCGTGTCTAGACGCCCTTTCCTCGCAACTCACACAGATATTGAATGAAGGTAGAACGTCGGTATTTCCAGAGATTTAATCAATCAATCTACACTATTGAATAAAATACATAGAAAAAAATAAAAAAATACCCAGTACAACGCCCTTATCGCTGATACCGATTTCTTCCAGGCTTTAGAGATAATTTTAAGACCTTAAGACAGATTCATAGAGCTTCGGAGGGCTTCAGAAAACTTCGGCACTAGTTCATACAAATTGTCAAGCTTTAAACACTGTGTTGCCAACGATTACATGGATCCCCCATCTTCTTCAGGTTCTCAATAAAATAAAGTTAACAGGAAACTCATGACCTGATTCCACTATATCCTTTCCGCTCCAGGACGCACAGATTTGTTGCGTTGACTGTACAATACCTAAAATGTCCCTTCATAAAATACTTAAGCCAACTGTAGAGCTGAAAAGTGGGACGAAAGCGGATTTTTACGGGACAAATACGGCATAAGCTCTAAAAGAGAATAACAAAGTACATGTATTCATTGTGTAGAGAATCTATTTACCTTTGTAAATATATTCATTTATTTTAATAAACTGTAAAAAAACAACCGAGACCAATTTAAGGAAAATAGACATACATCGGTTATTATGGACATTTTGGACCCGATCGTAATCGCAATTATTTTAATAAACAAAATTTAAATTAAAGTACTAAAGTTGGTACCTACGTACGCCATTTCGCCGTTTTTAATATCTCTGGATCTGTCGGAAATTTTAATTTTCCCTTTACAGCGCCACAGCCAATGGGTCTTTTTTCTTATTTTTATTTTCTGTTTTTCATCAACGGTTTTGTGAGTTCTCCAAAAAAAAGTTTTCAACGTTCTCTTGCGAACCCGTAAATGGTGCTGGATGGTCACAAACAAGATAGAGCAATGATTTTGAAACAGCAGGTTCAGTGTCTACACAATCTTTAGAAATAGTGGTATAGGTCTGTTTCAAAACGGGGAACAGAATGCTATTGGAAGCGACCACCGACAAAGCCGATGGAAAGGCCGCTCTTTCGACGTATATGTGAGAACCGTCTTATTTATACCAACAATACCAACCTGACCATAACCTGGTGGTCATTAAATATCGTGTATGAAATAAATCTTTCGTGAATAAATTATATAACTTTGCATTACCCAAGAACTGAATTTAATATTTGACTTTGATATGAGAGAGGGGTGCCTGAAAACTTAGCTTCTGTAGCTTAGCTACATTTTTGTTTTATTTTGTTTTTGACTGCGGTTTGCTTAACGTATTTATATTCACTCTGTAACTGTAGTTTTTGCGAGATGTTTTATCCAATCACAAAAGTAAACAAACCTTCTACACTTTCCACTAAGTAAGTTAAATGTCTATTTTCCATTAAAAAAAAGTAACTCGGTTACTTTGCGACTCGTGTAACAAGCAACAAAAACGGCCGGGAATCACGTACACAGAGGGCCTTCAAAGAAACAATACCGTGAGTTGGAAGCGAGAGAAAAGTTACACGTTTGACAGCCAGTCGGAACCGGAAGTACGGGTGTGCAGACAGACCTTCGGGTAACGTAGGGCGTGGTTTATTTGTTGCTCTTTTATTTCTTTTGTTGAAAAGTTGGCTACTTCTTTTTTATGTTTGCCTGGTCCTTTCAGCACAAATATAAATTCATCATCATAAGCACCCCTAGTACACAGGGACTTCTCCCTTGTTGAGTGAGATTAGGCCTTTATTTACCACGCTGGCCAAGTGCGGGTTGGTAAATAAATAAGTAAGTAATAAATTGTCGTTCTAACTCATCCAAAAATGATACAGGTTTCCGCACTATGTTTTGAATGTTGATAGATTTTTCATGAAAATCTCCTACTTTGACACTTAATATTGTCAAATACAAGAGCCATAGACATATTTTATGATGAAATAAAGATAGGCGAGGCGGCCGCGCGGCGGACTCTACCAACACTATGGATCTTTGCACACCTACGCTGGTAGCGTAGTCACAGCGGGCCGTTATCAGGCAAATATGTCCCGCGTTGCAAACGCTACCGCGTCGCGTACTGCTCCTCTCGTGCAACGCGTAGGTTTAGCCTAATCCTTCGTCAACATCACACTATTAACATTCCCACTGCTGGGACATAGGGACTTCTCTCTTGACGAGAGAGTATAGGCTTTAATTCACCACGCTGGCCAAGTGCGGGTTGATGAATATCACATGTCCTTCAAACTCTTCAAAGCTCTCAGAGTATGCCAGTTTCCTCACGATATTTGCCTTCACCGTTAAAGCACGTGTTTTAAAGCGCACATACATTTTTCAAGAACAAAAATCCAGAGGTGCGAGGCGGGGTTTGAACCCACGACCTTTGGAATGAAAGTCGAGTGTGCTCCCACTAAGCCAACACGGCTTTTTTCCTAGCCTAATCCTTATTCACAAGAAAAACACGTATGAATAAAGCAAAGCAATAAATACCAAAGACACATCGTATGTCGAATCCATGACTTTAGAATGAAAGTCAAGGTGTAACCTCAGTGCATGATGTCTTACATAACAGATTCATCAACTTGTACATGGCTTGCTGTTTATTATATAATTAATTTTGCAAGCAAATAAACATAACGGACATAAACGGCACCGCGGACTTCAAAGAAAGGTTGTTATGGTAATTTTAACAATGATTTATTGCATGGAGTTATTTCGTGAAAGTTTTTGAGTTGGGTTGCGATTAAATAAACCTTCCTAAAATACACCTTTCGGCTTAGCAAGAAAATGGTAAAAATTTAATGGGTTTTTTCGTAGAAAAGTTTTATATATAGGGAAATACGAGTTTCTGTATAAAATCCTCAACATTTTTATCAGTTCAATTAAGATATTACTATAAGTGCGGTAATCAGGCTGTGTTTCGTTTTATCGACTATCTATTGGTAATTAAAAAAATTGCGGATACCTTGCCTGTACCTTTGAATAAAAAACAATTGTACAGTCAAACATACAGTAAAAACATTTAGAATTTTTTAAAGTAATTAACTAGCGACAATCTATATAATTTTTGTATAGATAAAGTCTATAAGATCTAATGTTTATAAATATGCCCGTGTTGGAAAATCTCATAACTTATATATGTTACAAAACAGCAAGTTTAATGGAAACATTTAAGTTTAGACATTTGAAAGATATGAGGAGTGAATAATTACAAATATACCCGAGTGAGGTTAAATAATGGTTAAATAACAATAAATTGCTGCTTAAGACGGAATCAGCTCCAACAACGACTAAAAAAAATACTAATAATTAATCATTGTAATGTTTCAGAACAAAAATTATCTAGTGTTTCTAATCGCTTCTTTGTTAGTTCTTTGTTTCGCTAGTTTAAAAAAAGGGAAGCGACTAGATACGATAAATTTATTTGTAATATACCTATGTTAAATTTTTGTGTTTCTTGTATTTTATTTTTGAGTTTTCTTAGCTTTATAAAATCAAACAATGGAAAAATATATTTTTTATCTTGTATCATTGAACATTTTTGACCTAATGCTGCGTAGGTTTTTTTAGTTTTATATTTATAAATAAAAAATAAATATTTACGGACAATCCACACAACAACATCTAGCCCCGTGGTAAGCTCTTAGCTTGTGTTACGGGTACTAGACATCTGTTATACTTAATATAATATACATACATATTTTTTATTATACATATTAAACACCCAGACCAAGGAGAAAGTGCTTGCAGAGCATACAAACACTTGACCCCTCGGCGGGAATCGAACCCGCTACCTCTTGCGCCGCAAGCGGACTCTCGCCCACCGCGCCACTGAGGCAGTCTAATTAATTTAATCTAGTAACCGTTATATTTTGCTAAGCTATCCTTTCATCTTCCAGAGTCCCGACGCCTGTACCACCTGCCAAGTCTGCGGGGGCTACCGGCTGCTTCCTTGTCGCATCTGCAGTGGCTCCAAGAAGAGTTTACACCGCAACCACTTCACCGCGGAGTTCGTGGCCCTCAAGTGCATGACCTGTGACGAGGTCGGCCTCGTCCGCTGCGATGCTTGCTCCTGAGACTAGATTGATCATTTAGTATATCGTTGGCACTTCTGTCTGTATTTTATCAAAGTCAAAACGTTTATTTCCTTAGAAGCCTATGCTTACATGGACAGGTCAACTTAAATCTAATTTAAATAAAAGCTAAGAATAATCAAGGAAATAACATAGTCTTGACAGTTCGCTTCAATTTTTTACACTGAGTTGAGAAGCGAATAGAACAACTCAGCTTGTATCAAATTTATGAGTCGTCTTATTCTAATTCTAATTTGGGGTAACAGAGATCTGCACTGACATCTCGCCTAGGAATGCTTTGTGCATTGTAACCCTGCCTAACCAAGCCCTAACCAGCCCAGTAGGATGTAGATGGGGTTTTCGTCCATGAGACACCTCAACCCCGTCTCCTTTCTGATCTATTCTGTGGCTTTGCAGTGTATATCATTGGCACTTCTGTCTGTATATTATTTAAAGCTTCTAAGTAAATATCAATTACTCGTTCTCAACAGACGAGACTTTTTGTTTTCAGAAACATGTTTGACAAACTAATGTTATATGAGAAATAAACACGTAAACAACCATTTCAATGAATTTCGTTTGTCTTTTGTTAGACATTAAATTTAGCTATTATCTATTGTACGCACATTAATAAATAAATGTTCTTATCAAAAGAGACTTTCACAAACATTTTCATTCAAAAATGTTTTGGGTTACAATGCGACAATCTATAAAAATACTCAATCATAAAATCATTTAAATGAATTTTGTAATAATTTTATTTCAAAGGTTTATGTGTAAAGCGGAAAAGTGTTGATTTTTCGTTTTATTTTTAAACTAGGTACCTACCTTATAACATTTTTTTTGTTAAAATGTATTCGACAATACGCGCATTAGTAGTTTTACAAAGATTTTTTATGAGTTTAAACTGCAGTAAAGTTATTCTGTGGCTTATCTTAGAAAAATAAATGCATTCATATATAATGTAAACTATGTATGTATATATAAGGTTGTTATTACTCTTGAGATTTTAGCTATAGAGATAATTATATTCTAAGTAAGGCTTTATGATAGCGAGAAATGATGAAATTGTAATTAAGTTGAATATCATTTAAAATATACCTGTAAAGAAAAAAAAATCATGTCGTGTATGTGTATTATGATGTATGGACGTTAGGTGCATAATGGTTTTTTTTTTAATAATCGATGTCATCTAACACAGGCCCAAAATGGGTGCGACTTGAATAAGCGAGACAAAAAAAAAATTAGATAGATTCAATTTAGATAAACAAAATATACCTACAAGTTATTTTTCTTTTCCCTCTAACGAAAAATTAAGGTGATGGATGCAGTGAATACCTATTTTTTTATATAGTCGTTTCGTCTTGATAGGTCTGATGACCCAAGGGTGACTTCTGAGTTGTAATGTTCGGTTGATCGAACTAAGACCCTTTTTCATAATTTTTCAAAGTGAAAGAGTAATATTCTTCCAGTTAACTAGTTATCAATCTTAGTTATCAGAGTGGAACGCAACGAATTTTATATTATTTTGCATGTACAGCATGAATATTATTATTTGTATTTTTGTAATATTTTAAGTTAATCAAGTGAGTTATGAATATTTATTATGTGTACTTACTAAAAATTATTTCATATATTGTCAGCTCAAATTAGCGTAAGATATGAAATAACTCTTTTATTTTAGAATTTTCGATTGAGTTTTAAAATTAATATCATAAATCTTAAACTAAAAAATTTGGCACATAATTTGCTATGTTTATTTCATTTTTATTTGCATAAACAAAAAAAAAAGTAAAGCATTGATTAATTGTTTTTATTTTAATTTAGTAATTATGCCATAAATTAATATAAACATTATAATAATGCTTTGTTGTTGTGATGACATACACAAATGTTTATATACCTATTTATGGCCACATGTTGCGATGAAATAAACATTTTATTTAGAAATTTTAATTTAAATCAATAATGTGTAAAATTGATCAATGGTGATGCCTTAGGCAAGTCTTGCAAATGTTTTAACACCATTTTTTGGATGTATGTTAAAATCTAGTAAGTATATAACAGCAATTTACAAACTCTAGATTTACTTGTACATGAATTCAAAGTTCAACTAGTAGTTTTTGCGTATCCAGACGGAATTCCTCAATTAAGTTTAAAAATAAGTATTTCCGTATAGGAGTTTTTTTTCCAACACCAGAATAAGGGTCTCTTTCACAATCTGCGAGTAAAATAAATCAATGGTTAATAATGCCATCAAGTCAACTAACAACTGTCAGTGTTTAACGGATCCTCATTTCTCTTTATTTAACCTTTGACTATTTTGCTCGGATATAGTGATACAGGCCTATATATTAACAAATTAATTAACTATAAGACGGCAGAATTAAGTTGTCTGACGTCTCACTTCGACGTTTGACAGCTAAGTGACAATTTAATTCTCCCATCTTACCTTATTAGTATTATGAATTTTATTCTGATATCGGAAAAATGGCCCCTGATTATTGCAGGTGAGAACTTTGAAGGCATGTTCGATTTTTTTTAACAATGATAAGTAAGCATTCTTCCGTTTTCTTTTATTAAAACTTAAAGGTACTAGCTTAGAAAGTTGTGATAGTATAGTTTAATATTCATTTTATGTAAGTAAATTAGTTAAATTTTTTATTGATATATTCCCCAATATTAAAATAATATTGCAAGGGCATTTGTAAATTGTTTTATTAAATAACAAATTCTTATAATAATAGTTTTATTCATAACACAATATCACTTTATGATATATATTTAGTAATACCAGACCCTGCTTTCATTATGAAATGTGTGCGTCTAGGAAGCACCGACCTTACAGAAGGGCAGAAGATATTTAGTTCATGAGATACTACAGGTTGACAGAAAGACGGGCAGCTTAACAGACAGTCTGTAGAGTTTTGCTAATAGGGTCCCGTTTGGGTAAAAACCCAACTGCGCGATACAAAGGAGAATGTATGCATGTTTGTATGTTCCTTTGTAGCACTAGACAGACCAGACGCCTGGGACGATTTTTATGATTCATACATCGATTGATTCATCTTAATCCGGCAAGAAAATTCAATATGACAACTACTGGACGCCATTTTGTAAAAATAAAAAATAAAAAAACAATTCAGTGTGTCAGGTGGGATATCGTTGAATAGGTTTTTCAAAATCATTTAAGTTTTGTTTCAACATTTTTAGATCCGACTTACCGCTTATGATCTATGTTATCAACCACTCTCACTTAACCCTTAATTTAGATTTGTGAAGTAAAAAGAGATAAACAATTCCCAAAAAAGTTAATTTTCAGTTGTTTTTATTTGTTAACTAGCTGACCCCAGCAAACGTTGTTTTGCAAAATAAAAAATTGATAGTAGCTGATTCTCCAGACCATACTGTATACGCATATAAAATTTGGTAAAAATCGGTAAAGCAGTTTCGGAGGAGTACGGTAACTAACCTTGTGACATGAAATCTTTATATACTTTTGATAGATATGATCTTTGACGTTAGGAACACACCTATATTGCTTAGACAACAGTGAGTACTTGTAATTTAATATGAACTTTATACCATAGCAATAAAGCTCAAATTGACTACGTTTTAGTTACAAATCATTTGTATGGGAAAAAGAAAAGGGCTATTTTTAGGGTTTTTCCAGCAATAATTCAAATTTTTCTCGCCGTAAAAACCATCCTTGAACTTCAACGAACATTTTAAAAAAAGATTTGGCCAAATTGGTCCAGGCGTTGTTGAGTTATGCGCTTACCAACACATTTTGCGATTCATTTTTATATTATAGATATCGTCTTCAACTTATAGTAGCTGTCGTTGTGATTTTGGGACATCTGATTCATGTCATTAGTTAACAAAAAAATAATTTTTAAAATATCAGCAAAGAAATTGAGTACGAATTTAAAATAATAATAAATGATATAAATGTATTTTGTGCCGCGAGCGGACCTTGAGGCAGTCACAATAATATATGTACCTACATAGCTATAATATACATAGGTTAAATATCAGAATAACACAAAGGCGAGTTAACCGTGGTTAAATGTCACTTTTTGCGGAGAAATTAATTAGCTATATTCCAGTAAAAGGCGCCACCGCGGGCTAGTGGGCGATAAGCTTATGATCTATTTCAACCTAAGCCTAGAAATAGTCATTTCCTCATATCCTAGAATCAAGATATAGCCTACATAACATCATTCTCAGAGCATGTGGGTGAATGAAGTTTCCTGTGCAAACATTGTGGGCAGAACCGCAGAGCAGTAACGCATGTCATGTAGAGTAGACTTTTGTTTTGCTATGAATATTCTAATAGGCTCTTAAATCATTTTTCATGGTCTACGAACTTTATGATTTAAGTAAATACTTGTTTTATCAATAAGGTGGACTCACTGAAAATTATATTTTCATATTCCTATAGCTATAACACAAGCTGACTGTATTTATACCGAGTTTCATTAAAAAAAGGATCTTTTTCCTACGGTCTGTTATATGTGTTTTAGGATGACTTGTTTTTTTTTAATCAGTTTATGTATTTAAACAGATTACATGACATTTCTTCTCTTATAGTAAGTTATTTATTAGAAAATACCAGGCGATGGTGTTACTTGCGACCGACGGTCCATTGCATGAGAAAGTCAGGTATACACAGTATGGAATATATTTGGGTTGATTAGGGAAAAATATTAAAAAAATGTTATAGGTTGAGAATGGCATACTATTTTAGATTGATTTGAGAAATCTTCGTGAGAGACGTCATTGTTAGAATAATGAAACAAGTCTTCTTCAGAATAAATAAATAAATATGTATATTTCCGGACAATCCAAAAAACAACATCTAGCCCCGTGGTAAGCACTAAGCTTGTGTTACGGGTACTAGATATCTGATATACCTACTTAATATAATAGACATAAATGTCATATGTACTTGTATTTTTTATTATATATATTAAACACCAAGGAGAACCGGACAATCCAAAAAACAACATCTAGCCCCGTGGTAAGCACTAAGCTTGTGTTACGGGTACTAGATATCTGATATACCTACTTAATATAATAGACATACATGTCAGATATACATATATTTTTTTATTATATTATATATATTAAACACCAAGGAGAAAGAGATTGCGGAATATACAAACACTTGACCCCTCGGCGGGTATCGAACCCGCTACCTCTTGCGCCGCAAGCGGACCGGTCGCCCACCGCGCCACTGAGGCAGTCGAATAGAGGTTAGTTTCATTATTTAACACATTATTTAGGTATCATCATCTCAGCCGTAAGACGTCCACTGCTGGACATAGGCCTCCCTCAAAGATCTCCAGTGGTTTCGGCTGGCAGCGGCCTGCATCCACCGTGAGCCCGCAGCCTTCACCAGATCGTCCGTCCATCTAGTTGGTGGACGTCCTATGCTGCGCTTGCCGATCCGTGGTCTCCATTCGAGAACCTTTCAGCCCCAACGACCATCTGTTCTTCGTATTGTATATTACTTAGGTATACAGTTATGTTATAAAAAGGATAAAACATTATCTACTAGCCAACCAAGGAATATACAGAGATCTACCAGAAATTAGTATATTTCTAAGGTCGTGTCTAGTTAAGACTGTGTTTTGTTTTCGCAACTCTATCTGCACCGTTTAAACACCATCTTAATTTTATGAAGCACGTACTATTGACCTTTCCTTATTATTTACTTTTATTCCAAGGTTAACTAGCAAGCTTTCGAAACTAATATACGGAGAGTTATTTTGAATTGCTTTAGCACAGAATCATTCAAGTTCCTACAATTTTCGTATTAGAAATTATTTAATCCTTCATACCTACAAATTATTAATGTTTCAGATTTTGACGTTTAAGAATAATTATGACATTAGTTATTATGTTCTGCATAAGTTTTGTCATTGGGGAACTGTTTAAACCATAATGTGACTTATCTTATATATCACCTGTCACAGTGTTAGTTACCGTACTCCTACGAAACGGCTTAACCGATTATTATGAAATTTTATATGCATATTCAGTAGGTCTGAGAATTGCCTACTATCTACTTTTCATTTTGCAAAACAACGTTTGACCCTAGCAAACGTTGTTTTGCAAAATTTGACTTGGTTTGAAAACATTGTGACATGGAAATTGTATATATGTATAAGAAGATAGATAGAATATTTTTGTGGTCATGGTGATCCATTTCGTGTTCAAAATATTACATAATATTGTTGTGTTTAAACCTTAACCTATGTTAAGGTAAGTTTTTATTTTTCGGATTTTGTGAATCCGAAAAATAAAAACTAAGCAATGGTTAGTTATGCTAAGAGCCTTGACGCAATGTCACATGTGAATGAGCGAAAAAGCCTTATACAATGTGTAAATTTATGTCGTGTATCCGCACATTTCGTTTGATCAAGGTTTGAAAATACACATTTATTAACCATTGTCTAATTTTAATCGGACATGGTGAAACAGGCCCCTATATCAGGAAATTGTAATCATTCTAGAACTGACTAACAACCATATCTACTATATAATTAATTATATATAACATTCTACAAATTTCTAACAATGTTCTTGAATCTAGAATTCTAATTAAATATCGTCGAATAACAAAGTCGCCTGTCAATGAGCCGTATTATTAATAGGTATCTGTACCTTCTATAATTGACCCTTGTAATGCACAATACGTCTAAACCTGTGACGCCATTAGCTGTCAATGTCAGGGGCGGTCACGTGACTAACACGTGTAGCCCCGTGTAGAACTGAGTGATATCTTTAGCTACGTTATAAATATCACACACGCTGATTTTGTAAATGCGCTGGTTAAACCAGTGTATGTTTGTACAGCCTGGACGTTTTATTTAATTATTTACAATACGACTCATCATTCATAATCAAAAGATGCGTTATATACGTTCCTACTGATATGTGTGTATCACACAGGGCTTGTCGCATTGACGAGAACGATTAGGCCTTAAATTCACCACGCTGCTGGCTGGCCAAATGCGGGTTGGTGAATGTCACATGTCCTTCAAACTCTTCGAAGTTCTCAGAACATGCTGGTTTCCTCACAATGGTCGCCTTGTGTTTTGCGCTCATTATTTTTTCAATAAACAAAAATTCAGAGTTTTGCGGCGCTGTGTTCGAGCCCCCTTGGAATGAAAGTCAATGGCCTCCCTTAGCCAACACATTTTTTTAATTACTCATCATTTTATAACAGTAATATAGGAATAATAAACATTTTGGGGATACTTATCTATTTGTTTCGCTAATTCGTAATAAAATATATTAAATAAATAAATCTAATAAGATACTGACTCTGTCATAAATACCAAGCGTCTGAAGAATGCTTGGGTATACTTTAATTAGTGTGAGAACTTGGTAAATATGGTTTAAATTCAATTTTATTATTTAAAAAATGAAGTAGTTGTTTTCAAATTTAAGTTTTTCAGCGGTTACCTAAATGTTAGGTATTTTTAACAAGTATTTATTTAAAGTCGGTTAAAATGAAAAGGTTTGTAAACAATAAAGAAATCTCATTAATTGGAGTACTTAAAATACGTGCCGATTGACATTATTGTTATCAGTAAAAAAAAATGTTTTTTGGCTTGTGGTTTGTCTCAAAAAGTATACAAATACATAATAAAAACAAACGAGATTCGAGCCTAGGACCAAATTTGGACGTTTTTCAATATCGCTAGGAAACTACTTTGCCGATTGTTATATAAATCTAAATTTTAAATTTAAAAAAAGCCCCCGATTCCATTGCCTTCATTTCTTATTTAAGAAAAACTTTTACACCCCTCTTTTTAA